>CM038469.1:15905672-16653871 GCA_021464415.1 Lonicera japonica
GAATTTCAATTTACCACCAATTGTTTATATACATATTTTAGATTTTCAATTTGTGTAAGTTTTGCGGGACTAATTGTGAACGGGCCTCGTTTTGGAGTTGAAAAAATAAGAGAAATTCATAAATTTTTTTCGGGATTTTTAAATCCTTTGTATTTGAAGTTGAATACAAGGAGAAGGGTTAAATTTGGAGTAATTAAATGTCAAGTAGAGAAGTTAAAAAGTAGAAGAAGAATGATGGTAGTGAAACTCTGTTATTCCCTGCTACTGTTAAATTAGAATTGGGATAATTGAGAATAAACAGCTGTCTTTAAACATGTGACTTCTTTTAATTGGATTGTTATAAAATGTGGGAATGCCGAGTTGTTATCACTGGTAAAGTGAATATTTTCTCAACAATGCTTAGTAGGACGAAAGTTTAGTGAATTGCTTTTTCATTCTATCTATGAGTTTTGAAACTATTTTTTTTATATCTTTAAAACAATATGAATTTGATTTCTTATGACAACTAAATTTGTTAAGCTTGTGTTATTATGTTATGTTTACTAGTACTATTTTAAGGGTATTCATCAAATCCAATTAATTACTGAAGTTTGCCATTCTTGCATGCATGTTACAAAAATAAAATAAAATTAAGCTAATGCCCAATTTTGAAATTCTCACATTTTCTTGGGTAGCTTTGATTCATTTTACAACCCTATTCACACCGTGCATTTATATAATAAGGGCAATAGTTTTTAAAATCTTAAAATGTATAGGCAATAAAGAATTGTGTGGTTGATATTGAAGATATTTTTTAAAAGTGCATAGTGACTTTGACACATATTACGGCCTAGTTTATATAATAAGAAACAATGATTTTTGAATCACAAAAAAATAAAATATAAATGATAAAAGAGTGTAAGCTTAAAATTGCAAAATAATTTTTCAAAAGTGAATAATGAATATGGCACATGTTACGACAAATAAATGGCATGTATACATGGTTCCGAACGGGTACACCCGTACCCCCTTAATTTTATTAAAAAAATCATATATACATATATATATGGAAATTTTTAGGTGCTGATCGGTTCTTTTTACGATATTTTTTCATAGTAAAAAATATCTCCCAATGTTTTTACGATGAAAAAACGTCGTAAAAATGTTCGATCCTTACCAGAAATGTACTATATATATAATTAAAAATAATAATTTTGTTTTAGATTATACAATATTAAGGTGAATTTAACCATACAATACATGTTGAAGGAAAAGGAACTAAGGGGCAATGTATTCCATTAGCACTAACAAGTGAAAAGATTTCTTGAGGTAGATTTTGTTGGTGTAAGCTCAATGTAAAAGAGTAAGAAGTGAGTAATTGAGTGAGAGAATGGGATCTAAGGTCAAATATATTATTGACACAGAGAGCTTAAAACATGAGAGGAAGTGGATCTTGCTTTAGGGGGAGAAAGGATGCTTTGCTTTCACATTTGAATTAAAAAATTCACTTTTTTAAATCTATTAATAATATGCTTTTGGTCTATGAAGCACCGATACTTCTTTGGAAATCACGTGTCGGGCTTGACACGTGTCAGATATGTGACACTCTTCGGCACATGTGTGAGTATTGTGTATTCTATTATTATTATTATTATTATTATTTTAATCCATCGCGTGACAGACATGTTGAGATCAAATTAAAATTAAAAATAACCAAAAATAGAGAGCAAACTATCCTAATGGCCCTCAAGCTATTAATTTAGTGTCATTTTGGCATTTAAACTAAAAAACGCATCACTTTGGCCCTTCAACTATTGGCGAGTCTCACTTTAGCCTTTCCATCCAAATTTTCTGTTAAGTTGGATAGAATAAGGGGCATTTTTACAATTTTAATTATTTTTTAAAAATAAAATAACTTTAATTAGATTTATTTTCAAAAAAAATTATTATATAGGAAAATACAAAAAAAAGATAGGGAGAGAGAGAGAGACCTAGCCACCACCATTGTCGCCTCCACATCCCACCATTGCCATCTCCAGCCTCTTCCCCCACCATCATCACCATCTCTATCTCTTTCACCCCTTTTCTCTCTCATAAACATACGTACAATCACAAACCATCACCATCTCTCTTCCATTGTTATCTCCGGCTACCACCACTTTTCCAAATTCTCCGACTACTATCATCATCACCATCTCCGGCCCAGCCATCACCTCCAACCACCGTCATCATCTCCATTTCTCTCCAAATTCTCTAATTTTCTCTCTCATCACATACACCTACACATGCATAAGCAGTATAATTTATAATCTATGTATTTATAGCAAAATGACCAAAATCCAATAACCTTAAAAATCAAATAGCTAAATAGCAAAAGAGGAAGAGGAGGAGGAATTAAGCTTTTGTAGAAACTACTCTCTCAGTTCTTGTTCTTCTTGTTCTTCTTCTTGTTCTTCTTCTTCTTCTTCTTCCTCTCTCTCTCTCTCTCTCTCTCTCTCTCTCTCTCGATTTATGACGCACTAGTCCAGTCATCAAAAATCAACCTCTCATCACTACCGAGTCTTCATCGTATTCACAAGTTTGATGTAAGTTATCGTTTCTCCATTTTTTTTGTCCACAAATTTGATGTAGGTGCTTTTATTCACAAAGATTTTAATGACAATCCAAAAACCTTAATTTCCATCCCCGTGTATATTCTCCTAAATTTGGCAACTTTCATAGACATATACATATACATATAAACTAAGCTTGCAAAAAACATAAAACCAATTTGAAATCTAGCCCTAGATTTTGAAGGAAAATATGGAGGAAGAAGAACATTTAATTATGAAAAAAAATAAATTATTTGAAGTTATTTATTTTTTAAAATAATTAAAATTACAAAAATGTTCCTTATTCCATCAAACTTAACAAAAAAAATTGAATAAAATAATTAAAGTGAAATTCACTAATAATTGAAGGGTTATCACACGTGTTTTAGTTTAAGAATCAAAATAATATTAGATCAATAATTTAAGAACCAATAATTTACTTAATAATAATAAACCATCTTAATAATAAAACAATCTTACATAACAAATCTCGATCCCTTTCTCTTTCCCGTAAAACCTAGCCCCCACTCCCCCAGCCACCTTCGAAACAAAACCCTAGCCCCCAACTCTCAGCCATCGACGTTTTCTCAGCCCCAACTTTCCGTCGACGATTTGACGGCTTCTCTCCGACATCCCATTAAAGGTACGCTATTCTCTCTCTGTCCATCTCTATCTCCGTCTCTCTATCTATCTCTTTCTCCATCTCTGTCTACATATACACGTGTGTGTGTTTTACCATATCTGATAGCGCTGTTTATTTCTACATATACATGTTTTACAACAGCTGTCTCTCTTTCTACAACAGCTATCATTCTATGGAATAATTTAGCTATATGCTTTTTGATGCTTTAATTATGGAACAATTTAGTAATCGTGTTTTGTGTATTTGGGTTATTAATGCAATCTAGTTTTATTTTATTGAATTCTTAAATATTTATAATGTTTATTGTATATAATAA
Source organism: Lonicera japonica (assembly GCA_021464415.1). Lineage (NCBI taxonomy): Eukaryota > Viridiplantae > Streptophyta > Magnoliopsida > Dipsacales > Caprifoliaceae > Lonicera > Lonicera japonica. The sequence goes on from CM038469.1 coordinate 15,909,202, forward strand.
TTAATTAATAATTAATTAAGAACGTGTATTGTCCTACATTTTGAAAAAAAGGAGTGCGGCCTGTCGTGACTATACTTCATAGCTTTTGGTTCCCTTTCTTTGAAAAAAAAGAAAGAAAGACAAGGAAGCTCTAAATTTCTTTCTTTTTACAATCTACTGATAGTTTAATAAATTCTATTAATTCCTTAAATGCAGAGACAAAAGGAAAACAAACTTATTATTCAGTTGGTATTTGCTAACTGAATTTTAATCTATTTTGTTTGATTGTACTTTGTAACTTTGCTTCATAGGAACAACTCTCATAGTGGTGAACTCAAGGTAGGAATTCAACGGCATCGCATTTAAGGCTTCACATTTTGTTTACATATACTATCTCTGTCCAAAAGTATGAGCCTACTTTCCCTTTAGAGCAACATTAATGTACCAAAATTCACGACGAGAAACAAGTTTTGGCTCTAAACCATTGATCTAATTAAATTAGTGATTTCTTAAAAAATGTGTAAGTAAAACTTGGATTCTCAATTAGGGATGGAGGGGGTAATTTTTTTGTGGATTCTTTGTATGATGTAAGAGCGTGCACTACCTAATAGACTGCCTTTATTTTTATTTTTTGTGGGGGCCGGGGGGGAGGTCAGAACATTTCCAAAGATAGTGCAATATTTCAAGTAAGTCATTTGCTCGCACATATAACAAGCAGTTATAGTTTGGTAATAAGAAAGCTCAACAATGTTTTGAAGGCAGAACTACTTTCTGTAGGCAATTGCAACTGCTGAAAGCAGTCAATTCTAAAAAGTAACTCAGTTTCTGTCACTAACTTTATTGCCCATGTGTATTTTCATTTAGATTTGATTTTTGGATATGAGATTAGGTGGTGTTAATGGAATTACTGTTTCTGTTTTATTACAATTATAAATGCTCTCTTACTATGAGGTGCCACAGTTCCTCTTTGCACGGGCATCCTAGTCTATCATAATAAGGGGTCTTATTTTTTGAAGCTCGAAAAACTATAAGGGAATAAACGAATTGTGTGGCTGAGATTAAAATTCTTTTTGAATGGCTGCAGTGCCTTTGACACGGTTTTTGACCTAGTCTATATAATAAGGGAAATCCTAAAAATGTATAAGTGATAAACATTTGGGTGGTTGAGATTAAAAGATGCTTTAGTGCCTTTGCACGGGTTACGACCTATTATATTTATATAGGGGCAATGGTTTTTGAATCTTATTTTATATACAATTATTGAAGAAACTTGGCTCATCACTCATTACCTCGATGAGGACTTCACGCAAATCGGTTGAAAATAGGCTTGCTTGGATTAAATTTCAACGTTGAAGAGGATGGATCCTAAACACTCTGGAGAGATGTTGCAGTAAACACCTTATCAAAATCCCTTCGTTATGCTATAATTTGATTTGATTTATGTTTTTACTATGTGTTTGATTTGAATCTCTTTTTGCAGGCATTTAGAGGAGCAGGATATAAGTTTCTTAAGGATGCCTACAGATCAATGATACACGAATTGCGCAAACTTCAGGTTTTCTTTCATTTTTTTGTTGGTTTTATATTGTGTGTTCCATGGTTGAAATATATTTAAGCATTGCACATGGGCGGAGATAATTACACCCACCAAAACACACTCTAACACTCCAACATTGCACCGAGCCAATGTATTTTTTTGATACCAAACAATGGCTCGGGCAATGTGCACCAAGCAAATGTGCACATACTCGGAGCTATTGCACCGAGTAAATGGGATAGAATGTTACCGAGTGTTTTGGTGTGTGTAATTAGTGCCGCCCTTGAATATATATATATATATATGTTTTAAGTATAGTTATCAGCGTAGATGTATTTTCTTGAACCCTTGAATTGCTTGCAATCTATTACAATGAATTGGAGAGTTAGATGATATAGACTTGTGGACTTGTATTCCATTCAACGTTCATGGAAAAGTAAGGAGGAGGGGTCCTAGCGCCTAGATGTGGACTTGCTGTCTAGGCTAGGCAGCCGATTCTTGTTTATATTATTATTTTAGAAATATAATATTACGAAAGTCTAACTTTACTTCTGAAAAAGGACATTAAAGGTTTGTTAAACGAACATTTCTCATAAATCAAACATGAAAAAAATAAATTTCAAAACGAAAAGAAGTGAAAAATTCCATTAATCCTGCTGAATTGTCATCCCTCCAGATTAGGTGGCTGCCTAGCTAGGCTAAGTGGCAGAGTACCTACCGCCTAGTGCCAATTCATTACATTTTTTTATTTCCTTTTCATCGACCCGCTTGAAATTCCATCAGTTGTTATGTTAGAAGAAATTCATCCAATCCAATTGTCTTTTTCAGAATCAAATAAATGGCTCATGTGTAGGATAGGCACTGGACAAATCTCTTGATATTAGACATTTAGACCTACTTCTTTAGTGTGTGTGTGTGTGTGTGTGTTTTTTGCTTTTAATGGAAATAGAATATTGTTTTTTACCTAAAAGATGGTAGACTTAAAATTTGCAAGCCTGTTCACTACATAGTCCATTCTTTTAAGTCAGGAATTGATTGCCTAAATTTTACATTCTGGTTGCTTGTTGATTTAAAGTGCTTGCATAACTCACCTTTCAAGTGCACACAAATCTAGTTTATATATTGTTCAATGTTCTAAAAATCGTGAATCGGAAATCGATCGGCAAGGTGGGGAGTGGGGATTTTTCATTTTATCGGAGATTTATTGGGGATAAATCGGAAATAAAAAAAAAAAAAAAATTGGATATGCACTATTCACCATAATATTTTAAATAATATATTATATAACAATATGCTAAATAAATAAAATATAATAGTAACAAAATGGGCATTAATAAAATAAAATGCTAAATAAAAATAACTTAGGGAGTTAATTGTAAACATGTAAAAGAAATTTCTCACCTATTTACTAGCCTATTAGTAATTTTGTAAATTGCAATATACCTAAGGGTAATTAGGTAATTAAGTCATTCACCACTTATTAAAATTAAAGACACTCCTCTTCTTTACCCTAAAACCTACGCCTCTCTTACTCAACAATACGGCCGTCTCCTTCTTCCATCTCTTCTTTCACCTCTCTTCGTCTTCTTCTTTCACCTCTCTTCGTCTTCTTCGTCGCCCCTTTCTCTCTCGTTCTCATGTTGTGTTATTCGGTTTCTTTCTAGTTCCGCCCCTCACTGTTTCGAGGTCGAGTGAGAGAGAGCAACGGCGAGGTCGAGTGAGAGATAGAGAGAGAAACGGCGAGTGAGACTGTGAGAAATAGAGAGAAGTACAGGGAGGTTGAGGATGACTGGACGAGTGAGAGATTGAAACAGAAATGGTGAGCTCGAGGTCGAGTCGTCGAGTGTGAGAGAGAGAAAGAGGAACGACGAAGAGTGAGAGTGAGAGATAGAGAGAGGAACGGCGATGTCGAGTGTGGGAGTCGTCGATGAGGAGAGAACGAATAGGGTTTGGGATTAAAAACGTCGTCGTTTGATTTTGGAACGTTAAAAAAAAATGTTCAATTTATCGCCGATTGGCTTTATCGCGATTTATTGGCGATAAATTGCCGATAAAATGCCGATTTCTTTCCAGCCGATATTATGAACCGATCATGTATAATCCGATCGGCACAGTGCCGATTTCCGATAAATCCCCGATAAATCGGCGATAAAAACCGATTTTTAGAACACTGATATTGTTAGGAACTTGGCTACATGATTTGGGATTTAAGCTGCTGTTGTCAATGTATTGTAAGAATAACACACACCAAACCAATTTAATTGGATTACTTCTTGATATAAGTTGGAGAATACATAAGCATAAACTGTGCTTATTGTTTAATACCAACTATGCTTATTATTTAATGCCCAACCAAGCGCAAATTTGCAAAGAAGATCCCTCTCTTTGCCACACAATACCAATGATTCATTCTCCGCGTCCATCCCAAATTAAGAGCTCGCATTTCCTTTTTGGAATGTTGCAAGTTAAAGGTCCTGTTGAAAGTACACTGAAATTTGTACTTTTTGTTACATAATCTGTGTAACAAATGTTGCGATAGTGATTAAGTTTTATTCTTGACCATCGATTCCGTTGAAGATTAATGTTCTTTAAAACTATTAATTTGGGACCTGGCGGAGTATTTTGTGATGTATGTGATGTTCATGAGCTTATTACAAACAAATGTCCTTAATTTTTAAATTCCTGATATTTTCCATCTTATAATTTATTTTATAAGCAAACTAGAATTATGTAATATGTTGTTTTCATCACAATTCGTGTATATTATATATTATATTAGTCAATCCTTTGTTTGAATTTTTTAACTTGGTGTTAAGCTGTTCACACTTCATGTATTTAGGTAGAAGAACAAATGTTAATGCTCAAGTTCCATGATCTTATGTCAGCTCACGGAACTAAAAAGGTATGTGGAACCCCCAAACTGATACAGGAAGATTTTTAATCTTAAATTTTACTGGGTTTTTTCAAGTGAACCCTTATTTCTTAATCCATAATTAGAGTTGCCTCCCATTTTCATAATCCTTTGACTTAAAACCACCCAGTACTTGACAGACCTCTAACCCTGTCCAAAATTTTCTTGCGCAGACCAGTTTGCCCCCGCCTTCAACCTTAAGCCATCTTCTTCCTCCATACACAAGAACCCTAATGTTCCCCATCTCACTAAACCTAAACCCAAGTCAGGCAAATCTTACTAAAATCTATACGAATCTCACTTATTCTCTCTTTAAAACCCAAATTAGACATACAAATCTCACCTTTTCTCTTTTTAAACCTAAATTAGATATTACAATCTCACATTTTCACTCTCTGAACCCAAATCAAATGTACAAATTTCAGTGTCTCTAATTTTCTTCTCTCTAATATTCTAATACTCCTCTCTCTCTCTCTCTCACCACACATCTCAATCTCTTCAAACCACCTATCAATTCTAGCAATTAAAACCATTTTCGCCCGTAATACGTGTTACCAAGCATGCAACCCATGTCTATTCTTTGCAAATCCGAATATTTGAAGCTCAATAAGTTTTGATTTGGTGATTTTGCCCCATTAAAGCTACCTTGAACAACAAATTTATTTTTGAGATCTAATTCGGTTCAGAACTTCAGATCTTTAAAGAGAAGTGGGAGAAAGGAGAGATCTGATAGTGCACTCAATTCGGGGAAAGAGGGGATCGAGATTGTGTGTGTGATTTGGGGCTTATTGAGGAAAGATCTAATGTGTGCACTCCATTTTTGTCAGTCATTTTTCTGGCAACGCGGGTAGAAAAAAATCTTTGATGGATTATGTGATTTTTTGTTGATTGTGGGTTTCCATTTAATTTGAAAGAGAGAAAGTTGGTTGGGTCTTTGTCTAGAGAGAAATAGGTTAGGGTTCATGATGAAGAAGATTGGGGTATTTCAGTCCACTTGACAAAAAAACTAATGGTGTTACAGGTCCGTTAAATCCTGAGGGTTTAAGTCAAAGGATTATGAAAATTGGGTAACTCTAATCATGGATTAAGAATAGGGGGTAACTCAAAATAGCCCAAATTTGTTTAATGTTTTTTTTTCTTATTATGTTGGTTCTATTGAATAACTGCTAAAAAAAAAGTTTTGTGTTTCATGTACGTTCTTTTCTTTTTTGCAGAAACATCTGGATGAAGTTTTGAATGACAGTGAGCCTGGGCAATCCAGATCTTTGGTTAACGTACCTAGTGATGGTTAAAATCAAGCTCTACTTCTAATTATCATATTTATATATGCATATATGTAAAAATACTTTTTGATGAATGATATGAACATTTTTTTGGAACATACTATTTGGTAATTTTACTGTAATCAAATGGTTTTGTATTCACCATAAACCCTAATTCACAGTCTCAATCCATCTTCTGACCTAGCAAGCTCTACTACTAATTATCATATATATATATATATAACATACTCTGATAATTTTACTGTAATCAAATGGTTTTGTATTACCATACACCCTAATTCACAGTCTCAATCCATCTTCTGACCTACCATATTCACTTCTCTCCACCTATCCATTTCCCAATCAATCATTCAATTCAAGAAATTATTGGAATCAACCACCGCTGATCCCACAAAATCCCCAACCTCACCGCCAACGAAGAAACTCCGAAGATCTGGTCAATGATCTAAAGAACAATGATGATTCAAGTGAGAAGAAAATCTTGTTGAAAATCTTGATGAAAATCTTCAGATCTACGCTTTTGTAGCTCTCATGTGTGTTTCTCATCCGAAGAAGGTATTTTCGCTCTTGGATTTGCTGCCTGCAGTCTGTGAATTGCATGATAATTTGGTTTTGTTTGAATCGGATTCGGTATTAATATTGGAGATTGCTAACTTGTGTGAGGAGTGGTGGAAGGAAAATTTGCCGGGGAGGGAAACCTTAATTTCATAATTGTTACCGTTTTTGGTATTCAGGACGTTGACATCGAATAAGAAAGTGGATGTGCATAGGGTTTATGCTTTGCGTGAGGGGTTAGCTAGCTTTGATTTTGAGGAGAGAGTATTGAGGATGTGAAGCTTTTGCTTATTCCGCATTTGATTGCGCTGTTGTATTTGAAGACTGAGGATGGAAAGAAGTTTTTAGCCTTTATGTTTGGGTTGAGTTGGCAGCTCGTGAAGGAGGTGATGGCAATGATTAGGTCACAGATTCCATTTGGTAGGAGATCGATGTTGGAGGCTTATCAGGAGGGTCTTAGGAGGGTTTATCAATCAAAGAACAATTGATGGGGTCAAGAAACTCCTTTTCCACCTTGCTGAGCCAGTGATTTTTTGTTCACTACAGGTCTGTGTCTACAAGATTCTTAAAGTGCTTCTTCCAAGATTAGGGTATTTGATTTTGGATTCTGCCCTGTCCATACGTGCTGCCTTTGGAGATCTCCTTTAAGGGATATTCAAAATTTTCAGTTCCATACGGTACAAAATATAATTCTTGTATGTTTGATTTCATCAGTTTTTTTACGTGCTTTGTTTTTAAGACAAAATTTCAGCTTTCAAGAAAAAGAGGCGAGCTTTGCGTTGAATCTTAGTTTAAACTTTAATGAAATTTTTGTTCCTGCTAGTGCCCCTATTTTATTTTATTAGGTATTGATGTATATCATCATGATTGGGGTGAGATTGTTCAAGTGTTTATTCATCATTTAAAGCCAAATAAAATCAAAGACGTTTTTCAGAGGTTTAAGCATTAATCGTTCTTGGTTTTAGCATCCACGCAGACGGCCCCCAACACAATCAGGTTTGTGAATATTTCTTTTCAGTTGGTACCTTTAGATGTATTTATTGTCAGCACTTGCAAATGATCAAGAACTTGTTGCCCGGGAACTCGCTAAGCTTTTTATGCCATCATACTTCCCTTTAACAACCCCCTGCCCCACCAAAATGTAACTCTGTAGGGTGTTCTAGTGCTTCACTAGGTTTTTGTGAGAGATCGATCTATTTAACGGGAGATCTTGTGTTCGAATTCCTCTAAGTGCAAGTTATTCAAAAAAATAAAATAAAAATATAATCACTGTGTCACACTAGTGAAAAGGTCTCCCTTAGCTGGAGCAAGCTTCTCTGAATTTGCTTTTTTGCTTTCATTGAACTTTTTAAAGCTTTCATCAGTTTCGTTTTGTCGGGCTGATGAACTAAACGCATACCAAATTGACGCTTTTACCGAGTCTCCCTAAAGGAAGATTTATTTGGTGAAAAACTGATGCGGATTATGTATGAGCTTGGTTACTAATTATCCGGTAATTTAGAATGGCAATCTAAAGTGAGGCCAGTCCACAAAATGATATGTCTTGTGATTGGTTTGATAATATGTTTGAGATCCTTACTAGGGTGCACAAAATTGCAAACGTATGCAATGTTTTAAAAGGTGCGAGACGAGTTTGAGGTATTTTGCCCAAGTGAGGCAAGGCATAAGCCGCGTGGCACATTGAAGCGTAAGCCTCATTTTTTATTTAGTTTTTCCCTAGTAAAATTCTAAAAATATATTAACATGATTATCATTATTAAAAGAGCAAAATAGAGACTTTACAAACATAAAAACAATCTCAAATTATCACACAAAAGAAGCAAAATATAATGTTAATAAAAGCTAATTAATCTAGTGTATCACACCAAAACATCAATGCCTATATACAAATTCTTTAATCCCAAACAATTTTAAAAATTGCATAACCAAAATACCAAAGTCTATTTTCCTAAATATTTAAAAAACTATAGACCAAAAAAAAATATTAAAAAAAAGTATTTTTATAACAAAAAAAATAATATTTTTGAAAAAAAAAATTAAATCTAATATTTTGGGGTAAAAGGATAAAAAGACAGGTTTTTTTTTTTAAATCTAATATTTTGAGGCAAAAGGACAAAAAGACTTGAGGGTTTTCTGTGTGAGTTTCAAAATAAATAGAATAAAAAAGTCTTTCTTTTCATCATATTTCTTCTTTCTTCCCCACTTTAGGGTTTATTTTTTCTGCCGCTGCCGCCGACCACCATATTTTCAAGTAAGCTTCATTTTTCTCCTTTAAATTCTATCTCCTTTACCGTCTTCAAGTCCTCATCTCACCTATTTTCTCTCTCTGCTCAATGTTTTTTTCCCGCTCTCTTTTTGGCCATTTAGATCTAGTGTTTAAAGCAATATTAATGTCTTAGTGTTTCACACGCCTTGAGGCTTATGCCTTAGGTGCGCGTCAGGCCAGTGAGGCGTAAGCCTCATTTTTACCGTAAAAAATCATGCATTAAAGCGTTTTAGCGCCTTGAGGCGCGCTTCGAGGTGTACACCTCGAACGACTTTTTAAACATTGAATGTATGCACTATCATAGTTCATACACACCCAAAGAAAGATATTCTCAGGAAGGGGGAGGAGGTAAACAAAATCCTCCGTCAAAATTTCATACAAGCACTGGAAAAAGTCTTGCACTAGTGCTACAAGTGGATTTGAGGAAGACTATGGAATTGCTGTGGGAATAGCGTGGCTAATAAAGGATGTGTTTATATCAGAGGACACAAGAGAAACCGTGTTAGGATCTGGAATTCTTGAAGTTGCATTCTCTGCTTTAAAGGACATTTTTGAAGTCTGCATTTTGCAGTGCATGCAATGGGATTGTATGAACACATCTGCAGTTTGGCATCTGCAAACCTTGTTCTACATTTATCGGTAAAGAATGTTACATTTAATGGTAACAATAATCATGGTATCAAGAAAAAGGATTGTGTTAATTTTGCGAGTTTGCCTTCAATGTCAAGTGATAATATTCACATTTAGCATGATTACTTAAATTCTACGCAAAAACCTAACTCAAAACATTGTGCACGTTGACGAGCTAAAAATATATTGATACGCTTTTAGTGGATTATGCGTGGACCACGCTTTCGCTACCAACTAATGCATTTTATACACATTAACATGGTAAATGTTGGGTCACTCAAGAATTTATCATATTTGATACAACACATATTCGAATACCAAAAGTTCAAATTAGGAGTCCCATTTTCTCTTGGACATATTAATGTACTAAGTTTTACAATTGAAAATGGGTTGCATTATTGACTGTGTATTGTATGAGATACTTGACAATAAAAATTAATTTTTCACTTGATGAAAGAATGGTTACATGTAAAGGAACCAATATAATTAAAAAGAAAGTGTAATTTTCAATTACCTGGTAGAGGGAGTAGCCTTGATTGCCTATATCTCTTTACATGAATTCTTCTAAAATATGCCAAAAAAAGCTTGGTGATGTGAATTTCTTCATTACCTCGTTCTTCTAATGAATTTCTTCATTACCATGAAATTTCAAGCGTTGCATTTGTTCTTCTTGAGAAAACTCGTCAATTGCAAAATCTTCTAGCCATACCTGTGACTCCTCGAATCCTGTTAAGAGGATTTCATGTAACACCCCTGCCTTAATTAACAGGATAGCACCCGTAATTAGGGTCTGGAGTGTTACTAACCCATCTTAAATTGATTAAAACGGGTATTTATTTAAATAAGAAATCAAAACAATATGCATGCCATGCGTCAATCAAGCATGAAGTACAAAAAGATAGTATAATTCTTACACATGCATATACCAGTTATACAAAATCAAACTAAGTAAATTCAAGACAATATACAATACTTCGGGCTAGCCGTAGCTTCCCGTGAAAACATATCCATCACAAAAATGGTTGTTGTATCAGAGCATCTAATTCGTCCCCGATCCCGTCGCATCTTTATCCTTATTAGACTCTTGGGTACCTGGGTTATTTAGGAAAATGGGGTGAACTATTTGCTCAGTGCTGGGGGGGAGGAATACAGGGCATGATGTTTTCGAAAACATAATTAACAATGTGCCATTCGATGTTTTGTAATATAATTATTAACAATCATCATTAAAAACAATGTGTGCACGTGCTAATGCAGGTTACCTCCCATGTCAACCATTACCGTGCTATGGAGAATTTGAACCGTAAATAAGAGAAGACTCCTCATTGCCTTAATAAAATGTATTGCCAACACTACAATAAAATGGGACTACCTATCCCCAATTTGTACAAGTATAGATATAAACCGAATCCATAGTGCTTTGCCCATTGCCTAGGTTATCAGACTTCTCATCAATGGCTTATAAGCAGCAAAACATTTCTCCCCCCCGGGGTTTAGGGATTTTCAACCCAAGGGCACCGAGCCCTACCTATTTTCCATCCCGGCAAGCACTATATATTCATAACAAGAATCCATTTTCAAGTGACACAAGCTCTCCAAGTCAACAATAGATCATATAGGCTTTTCATAAGAAATTTCATCGAACCATAAGCCATGAGTTCATTCAAGAGCTTGCCATGAGATTTTCGAGCCATCGGTTGACACAATAATAATGCAAACATGTATTCATGCCATTTACCAAGCATTTGAATCAATTTATGCCACATGCACTTCAACAAATCCTAACCCATATCCCATGATGGATAAAAATCAACAACAATCATTTCCATCATCTTATAATAGTCATATATCCATGGAATACTTCAAAGGGTTTGATGATACAAGAATATCAAGTGTAGATGGCATCTATTATTTTAAATCTCACATTTGAATCTATGTAAATCATAAAATATGTATTTGATAGTCATATTATAACCTTTTAGAGGAAACATGGTGAAAACATAATAAGTTTCATCAAACAAATCATATTACGGGTTTTAGAAACATTTAAACCCTTACCTTAAAGATTCAAGCTGAAAGGAAGAAAGAAAGATGATATTTGGAACCCTGTCTGATGAAATCTTGAAATTCCTAAGTCACCTCATTCCTTACAACGTGTAGAACAACTTCTCGTAAAGTCAAGTTAGATTCCGAGGCTTTGACTTTGATGAAATTATAGAGATAGAAAGTGTTGGAACCTTAGCTCTAAGTTTAGCGAGTGGATAAGGTGAATAATAAGTGAAAGAAGGCTCTAGAACCCCTTTTATTTTTTGTAACTGACTTACCAACAGGCCCTTGTTGAGTTCCGACAGGCCCCTGTTGGAACTCCAGTGCACTTTTGGCTTCTGCCGTCTCAATAGGCCCCTGTTGGTTTTCAACAGTCCCCTGTTGGAGCACTAGTGTACTTTCCTTAAAATATGGTTAAATATCTAACATATGTCTTTGGAATCACTTAAAAAATGACTAAAAATGAATTTTTGGTGAATTTTGTAAGTTTGGTCGACGATATTAATTCAACGTGGGAATAGTAGAATTTGCTCATACATTTCCATCATTTACAATTCTTTCCCACATAAAGCAAGAAAATATAACTTAATTACATTAATATAAACACTGGGTTTTACAATCTTTCCCACTAAACAAAATTTCGTCCTCGAAATTTTGTTATCACACATTAATCAAACAATTCAGGATATTTGCCACGTATCTCGGTCTCTAATTCCCATGTCGCCTCCTCGGCTCCGTGATGTAACCACAAAATCTTCACTGAAGGAATGAATTTATTCAAAAGCACTTGATCTTGGTGATCTAATATCTGTATCAGACGGGTTTCATAAGTTCCGTCATTTAACACCTCGAGATTTTTCCACTGAACAATGTGGGAAGGATCATGAATGTACCGACGCAACATCGATACATGGAAGACATTGTGTGTAATACCCCGTTCCTTTATTTTCGAGCGAATCTTTTTCTTCAGACTGGTTAAGGTTAAACATCCGTTAAAAAGTGAACATCGGGTTCCAAACCCCTAGTATTTGACCCAAAACTTTTATAATGTCATATTATGTTTATAAATTTTTTGGGAACAATCATTTCGTTGCTCGGGTGGCCCGAATTGAAAATGAGAAGTTAATCTTGCATTTTGAGCTTTTCAAAAAAGTTGATTTTTGGCCAACTTCGAAAGGCCATAACTTCTTTATCCGATGTCCAAATGACTCTTCATTTACGAAAAAAACTTCATTTCTTTGCCCTCTACAATTTTCGTGTTTGGCTTGAGTCGAGATTCCAGCATCTCGGGAGTCCGTGGGCCTATGCAATAATCAGACTGAGAACTGCAGGTCTAGGATCAGTCCCAGCCTCCAAAGGATCAGTCCCAACCCAAAATATCTAGACATAAAGTTGCTAGGATCGGTCCTAGCCTTCCTGGGATTGGTCCTAGAGCCCTAGAATTGAATTTTGACCCAATTTAACCTGTTTTTACGCCATTAAAACACCCATTTCACCTCCATTTTCGAGCCAAGAGCTCTAAGGGGAGTGAGAGAACTTGAGAGCTAGGTTTAGGAGAGTTTCTTAAGCTTTTGAATCATCCATTTCATCAAACCAAACCATAAATCCATGGCTTGCATCTTTATCTTCATCATCATCTTCTATCACCTCCATTAAAGCTTGGTGAAGCTTTAGGACTTTGTGTTCTTGAGGAGATAGCGACTTCAAGCCTTCATATTCGAGGAATAAAGTTCATAGAAGTGAGAATCTAGTACTAAAGCCTAGTTTTTAACTTATTATAGCTTTGTTATGAATTTACTACTTGTTTATGCAAAACCCTAGGTTTTCGAAATGGGTTTATACGTATATGTTGGGGTTTTGCTTTGATATTGAAATTAATGGTCCAAATAGCCTTAATATAGTTTAAATTACTTGATTAAGCAAGTAATTGTGACAAATTACTTTACTTCCACTAAAACCCACTTGGTACTCAATTTCTTTATTAATAACCCTTGAAGTGAAACTTGTGTCTACTCTTAAAAACCCAAGTGGTGGGATTTCTTTACAAGTAACATGTTTATAACTCGTTACGCTTGACTGAGACTGTTTATATAAAATTCCCTTGTTCATTTTGTTATTGATGTTATATATGATAAACGAAAAAGGTGTATGGCACAATTACTTCTTAAATGAGCTGATTGATACTTTATTGAGATTATATGACGATAATAATCCTTGATGGTCTCGGGTTTGGTCTCTAACGATTGGGGATGGAAGTTGGGACATAGTCTCCTAGGTGCAAGACCCGAAACCGTGCACGAAAACGAACGGGAGGCCCTGATGCCACGTGGGTGAAAGGCCACAAAATGTAGACCTGGTTGTACGCTTGGATAGTGCGAGAGTTACGATCTTATGGCTCAAGGTGTATGAGATAATGTTTGTTAATTGTGCCATATAAGATTATTTGATATGGGGTATGAGTATGAGGGTTTTAAAAGTATTTTGATGTAAGAAGACAAAGGTTTCTTTCTTAATCATTATACTTTATTATACAAAAAAGATTTCTTGAGATTTACAAAAGGATATCTAAACTTTGTTTTCACACAAAACTTATTATATATACGATTCCCACTGAGTCTGTTTGATTCACCCCACCTATTTTCTATTTAGGCTTTTCTTGCAGGTTCTTCGGGATGAAGGGAAAGAGAGGACGCTATATCTTAGATTGCCTCAATACCATCATTTGATCATAAAGTCATTTTCGATAGAAGGGTCACCGTTCTCTTAATATAGTTATAATATATGTACTATTTAAATATTATAATACATGTATGTATTGGAGATTGTAAACTTTGCATTTGGGACCTCGTTGGAGGTGTTTGATATTATGTAGTGACCCATTCTCGATTTATGACAAAATGTGGATATTTAAGTGTTTACACAGGAATTAAGCTTCGTTAACCCGCTGTCGGCATACGGCACCCGTGATTAATCGGGTCCTGGAGGTGAAAATCTCATACGGGATTCGAGGCATCACAAGTTGGTATCAGAGGCATAGGTTTCATTTCCTTGCGCCGTGAGTGGGGTAGATTAGGAAATTTCATCTCGTACCCTTCCTATTTGTTTCATTACACTGATAACTGGAAAAAGCTCGAGGAGTTAGTTTAGGTTTCTAGTGTAGTAGCAGAGAGACTATTGGGTTATTTTATAGTTAGTCGCCGCGCAATGAATGATTATACTATAAATCTTTAGTCGGCTGTCACTAACCGGAACTGAAATAAGATAACAAATTGAGTTTTATCCAAAATATTCATTCTTTTAGCTCCTAGAATTTCGTTTTCCTTTCAATATTAGGTTATCTTACGATACTTGTCGAGTTAAACTCCCTTTTTACTCTTTTTGTTGTATGGGTCCGTAGAAGTTAAGTATAAGGCCCATTGTTCCTTGCAATAAATCAGTTGTGGGCAACCCCGTTGCGACTCCAAATTTCGGTGATGGTTCTAATTAGGACTTAACTATTCGATTGGAAGTAATAATGGGGGTTCTTCCGATAAGCTCACCGGGGTCTAGAAGAATACTCATGGTACCACTAGAGGTGTTAGTCTTAACCGCGCTCAAGCTCCGAGACACACTACTAATGATGATGAGGACGTAGTGATCATCCAGCGTGGCCCTTAAGGAGGGGAGCGTAGTGTAGTTCATTACTTCAAGGAGTTTAATCGTCCGCAACCACCACCACCACCACAGTTTAACGGGTCAACTGAACCCGAGGCTACTGAAGGGTGGCTCTTTCATAGCGACTTCCAACTTAGGATTTTGCAGGTTCATGAGTATAGGTGGGTTGGTTCTACTCTATTAAAACTCGAGAGTATTGTACTACGCTAGTGAGTGTCCAAGGATGGTCCTAATGCAATTACTAAGTAGACTAAGTTTAATAGGTCCTTCTGCGATATATGCGTACCTAATACTTACGGTAAAGTAGAAAGATGACTTTTATAACTTGATTCAACGTAGAGTGATGAACGGGGATTTTTTGCCTTAGTTTTGTGGAGCTGAGCATGTATGTGAAAAATTTGTTTCTTCGGATTGATCTTCATTTGAAGCTTTTTCCTTGAAACTTTTCATATAGTCTTTTGATCATTTGTGCTTCATAATTTTCATTGAGAGATTTGATCTTCCTTGTCTTTTCCAATGATCGAATAGTGAAAGAGTGATCATTGTCTTGTTTTTCTTGAATTTTTCAAGTAAATGAACTGTACACTTATATCAAGAAACATGTTAAATTACACATGATTGATTTATTGTTATTATCAAAATAAGATTAAGACCTTAGGTCAACAAATATGTCTGCCAACAAATTTACTACTTCACCTTTGACAATTTCTTTTTTTTAATATTATTATATAATAAAAATAAAACTACTACCAATAATTTGATTACTAAGCTTATTGTGGTGCAAATATATCTGATCGAAAACGAATATTATGCATTTAATTGGCGCAAAAGAGAAAGTTAGGTGTTCTCTAGAATTAGGAGAGATCTGAATAAGATCTTTTGTGAACACAACATAAAAAGAAGTAATTTTGCTTACTATTAAAAGTGTTTAGACCCACACAATGTGCAAGTATTATTTAAAAAAATAAATATTATTTAACAAATTTCAAACACAAAAAATAAATTTACAGCAGATGCTTAGGTAAACATAAATGCATTTTTTGCAACTGACAAAAAATGAAAAGTAAAAAAATCTTCTAGTTTTAACACTAAATAAATAAATGATAATAAAAATGGCTAAAATAACTTTTCTTTGGCATTTTTGACTTTTTTTCCCCATATTTTCTAACATGGTTCTAGAAAAAGTAAAATGCATGAGCATTCAAAACACAATACAGTAAAGTAACATATCACACCAAAGCATTTTGATTAAATACTATGCAACAAAATCGTACTTCATTTAGAAATACAAAAACATTCTCATGTGACTTAATGATTCGAGAAGTCTTCAATTCGAAAGCAAAATTCATAGAATTTGTTTTTTATAAAAATTCTCTTGAGATCAAATATAACTATAAATCTGACGATGACCCTCATGGCATTACCAACCTATATAATATATATTTGATTTGGGTTAGGCATTCCAACAATATATAATTATTGAGCAATATTAGACGGAAAAGGTAATCAAATGAAATGGACCACTCAACATATATTTGGCTTCTTACATTCGTTTTACATTGTTTATAGAGAAAAATAGAGCTTATTAGGGTGACAACATGTGAGAGAAATTAGGTAGATGTGAAATAATCAAACAATATTAATGTAACAAAATAATTAATTTAAATGGTTACAAAAACAAAGAGACGGAACATAGGAGAGAAGTGGTGATTACAATAGTGAAAATAATAGGTTACAAAATGAAAGAAAGATGAAAACACCGTTACAACAAAAGAATAAATTAAGTGGGAAAGTAAAGATGAAAAAAGAGAAAATTAAATTTTTAAAACTCAATTTAGATTATTTATAGCATTACTGAGTTGTCTAGTTTATGAGAGTATCTCCAATAGGCTCTTCAAAAGATTAAACTGTAAATTAATTAAAGATCCATGTCAGCAAAATCCACTCCAACAGAAGTAGCAAAATGGAATCTCCAATTTGAAGAGTCTTTCTCACTCTTCAAATATGAAGAGTGATGAAAGAGCTCTTCAAACATACTTTTTAATATTTTATTAATGAAACTTCGTGATAATTTAAAATGACATTATTGGAGGAAACTTGTATGTACATTAATTAAGAAATTAAAAATTAAAATAACAATATATATTTGAAGAGGTTATTGGAGATGCTCTTCAAAGTGCCACATAGATTAACAAAATTATTTTTGTAGAGTCATTTTTAAAGAGGTTATTGGAGATGCTCTAAGGATTTCACATCATGAATAACAAAATTAAGCATTGTCCCCAAAGTATAAATAATATTTATTACTTTATGTACAACCATTAATTGCCACAATAAAAATAACTTTTTGTGATGAACGTGTTGTGTAAGTCCAAAACAAATTTGTCACTAAAAAATGATGTGATTATGTTATAAAATAGTATCACCAAATACTTTGTGCTGCTATAAGTATTATTGTGAAAATGAATATTTAACGGTGACTTATGAGAAAACAAATCGCCAGTAAAATATAGTAGCAAAAATATTCAAATCAAAACACTAATTTTTTTTATACCACAAGTTACATATATAGGGGATGATATAGGCACCCGATAAATTTTGAATCAAAACACCATAACTTCAAAAAAAAAAAAGGTAAATATAGAGGCAAACAAATACCAATCCAAGGTGTCAAGACTACAAAATATCAATTTTGACTACCCCTCACAACCGACCGGCAGTGGGTTTGAAATAGATCTTTTTAAGAGACGGTTGACAGAAAATAACCGAATTATTTAATTAAGCAACCTATTACTCAAGTTCTTAATTAGATCTTTTAAAAAAGATAAAAGTAAAAAATTCAAGCGAAGCAAGTTTTTATTGATAAAATTTTGAGTGTTCTTTCTTCGTTTTTTAATTTAAATTTTTATTTTATTTTTGGTATTTTGTTGATTGAATAAAGTGGTTGCTAAGGGCACCTTAAAAGATATAGATCGCATTGGCCAATTGATTAGGTCTTGTGCTTAATTATTAATTAGTTTGTATTTAGCATGTTACTCTTCCATTTTAGTAATAGACTTCATACTTAATTTTTACTCTTTTTCTTTTTTTGAAAAAAATAAAAGAGTTAATTCCAAGGTACTCAATGAATACAAATAAAACATATAGCTTGTTCAAATTTAGGACATTAAAAACTTGTTTGGTTATATAAATTATTTCATTTATAATGATTTCATTGTAAATTAATAAATTGTAATTTTTTTTATTTTAACAAAAAATTGTGGTGTGATTTTTTCATTATGAACTTGTATGATATTTATAAGTTATGTAACTAATTTCAAACAATGTCTTTATATTTTCTTATTTAATGTCTTAAGTATTACCTTAAGTTTATAACTTCATATACTTGTTCATTTTGCAACTAAATGCTCAAATTACATAATTCGTGAATTAAATAATTTTAAATTATCTAATTCATAAATTGGAAGATAATAAAACGGGCTCTAAATATGGCAAGAGAAACTCTTAATTTAAAACATTTCAAAATATGATGGTAGACTACATTTGGGATTTAGAGAGTATTGTTTTTTAAGCTATGAAAAACAAACTTTAACTATTCTCATCGACTCAAATTAAGAGCACTTGGTTTATTTTGGGGACTCCACAAATTTATAGCCTAATTTCCTGTGATACATAATTAGCATACTGAAATTGACCATAATAAATAAGTATTATTATCAATTCAAGTTAATGTTTCTCTTATGAGGTGCAAATTTATGAGTGCTTGCATAGAACTTTTAATTTGGGACTGTTAGAGTATTATATTTATAGAAAATAATAATAATAGACAATATATATATGGTGCTTTTAATAAAGGACACTCATTTGAATTTATTAATTTGCATGACAAAATATTAATTATTTTTTTATTTTAATTAATTAAATTGAATTCCAATAGTACCATTCTTAAAGATAAATACAAGAAAATATATATACAATTAAATTCAAAATCAAATCAATAGTATTACATTCAAACCAATTTAAACAACTAAAATTAAGCTATATCAATAACTTACGTAATATGTTCTAAGAAAATCAAATTTCATAATTAAAGTGCAGAGAGAAAGGGAGGGAATTGTAATTAATCAAGTTCCAAGTAAGATCCATTCTTAATTTGGTATTGGTAGTAGTGGACCAGTGACTCCGAAGGTATGTATTGAGGACATGTGTGGCTTTTTTGAAAGTTGATTCTCTGGATCAACTCCCCTTTATTTTGTAGGGTAAGGACTTCACCTTTGGCTCCAGCTCAATCTCCATTTCTTCTCTCTCTAATTCTTCTCTCTAATTTTCTCTCTAAAATCCAACTCTCTTTCTCTCTCAATATCTATATGCATATATTCTGTTGTTTCTTTCCTCCAATACAAGCAATCATTTGGTTGGGTGTTTGGCTAAAATTTTAGTTTCTCTCTATATCTATATGCGTATATTTTGTTGTGTCATTCCTTCAATAAAAGCAAACCTTTGGTTTTGGTGTTCGACTAGAAATTTAGTTTCCGACAAAGATAGGGGAACTTTCATATTTAACTTGGCCTTCATGGCAACCTCCATATCCGCAAGTCTATCGAAATGAATTTGTTTCAATCAAATAATATTATATATAAGGTGCAATGCTTATCCCTATTTTATATTATGTCTGCTAGAAAATAAAAAAAAAATGAAAATGAAAAAGAAAAAGAAAAAAAGTATCTTATTATATATGCTAGAAAATTGAAAAAAAATATAACTTAATATGTCTAGTAGAAAATTAGTTAGAAGAACATAACTTAATATATCTGCTAGAAAATTAATTAGAATAATATAATTTAATATGTCTGCTAGAAAATTAATTATAAGAACATAACTTAAGATGTCTGCTTGCTATTATGAAAGAATTGTGATTCAGATATATTTGTAACTTCGGTCTCATATTATATTTGATTAGTTTAAAACATTTACATTCTTTAACATTTTCGAATAATTATAGTATTTATCTTCTTGTTTGAATTTATCATATGTTTGAATTGGTTTGAATTTATTTTTATTAATTTAATTTAGACTTTATTTGCATATTTATTTTCTTGTATTTATCTTTAAAAAATGTAGTATTAGAATTCAACTTAATTAATTGAAATAATATAATTATTAATATCCTTTACGACATGTTGGCAGATGCAAAAGTAAAAGCATCTCTTCATGTTCGAACCTTATTTCAGACAGTTTCAAATTCCTTTAAAAGCATAAATTCAAATATCCTTTACGATACAATTAAGAAGGAAAAGTTCACTTCATTTGTGATAAATTTCATCGGAGTTTTATCTTTGTTTTTGAGTAGTGTTAATTGTAACACCAATCACATTAAAAAAAAAGCAGATTAAATTTATAGCTCTGTCAATTTACTTAAATAGTGCCATGCACATTAAATTATAAAATAAAATAAAAAATTATAGCAATAAAGTTAGTCTAACTTTATCTAGCTTTTTTATTTTATTAGAAAAAAATTTACAAAAGTTGAGAGATGATATAAATAATAAACTTCAATTCTTCCAATAAAGCTTGGTCCCTTGTTTGATAAGGTCAGAAGTAGTAATGTTTTTTGCTCTTTTTGATAACATGTTTGAATGGTGGGATGCAGATCAAGTTGTGTGCGATATTATATATATAGAGTAAATTTTTAGTACATATCGGTCGATTCAAATTAGATTTTTTAACGAGAAAAGTTTAGTCCATGTGAATTTATGCACTTAATTTTTTTTGTATGTATGTTGTTACATTTATACTTTCTTCTTTTTCTTTGTATTTATTACTCACACCAAAGTTGTAAACTAAAAACAATAAAAAAAATCATTTTTAATGTGAAAGAAAATGAATTGTAACAATTGTTTGCGCCAGTTTGGTATAGAAACGAGGAAAATTTGTTAATTTAATTTGTATTGTGTAATTAATTTGTATGTAAATGTGAAAAATAATATAGAAATAAATTACATCTATTTGTCATTCTTGTTACTAATTAAATATATTGTGTTATATTTTCCTTTCAAACCAAATACTAGTTATATTTAGTTATTTTCAAGAATAAACTACTATAATGGTTCTTAAACTATTTATTTAGTTTCACTTTAACCTTTAAACTAAACAAATACCTCATTTAATTAGGTGCTTAAACTATTAACCACATCTCACTTTGGCCCTTCCGTCTAATTTCTCCTTTAAGTTGGATAGAATTAAGGGTAAAATTGTTATTTCAATTAGATATTTTTAAAAAATAATCAGGTTAGTTTAAGGGCATTAGGCTAGTTTACTCAATTTACAAGTAATCAAACAAAATGTAAGATTAACAAACAATTTGTTGCCGCATAATTAAGAAAGGGTTACTGAAATTTTAATTTTGAACATTCTAATAAATATTGGAGTTTCTTATAATTTATAGCATAGGACGTATTGCTATTTTTGTTTAACTAAAATAGTGTGTTGTTTCTATTAAAGATATTGTTTTAAATCTCATCTACATACTTTGAAAACGAAATTAATATACACAGGATTATAAGGTTGCGTTCTTTTGACAATATTTACAAATTATGAAAATTGATAAATTTGTGGATTTTGAAATTGGTGGTTTTAAAATCTCATAATTTTTAATTTATTTATTCTTTTAGTGTTTCATGATTTTATAAATTGTTTTCTTAAATATAAAAATAGTAGAAGTTGAATTTAAAATTAGTGTTTCAAGATTTGAAGAGTTAAAATTGGTGTGATTTGATGAGTGAAATTGGAGGAGCGAGAACAATATAGAGTTTTATTGAAGTTGGAATTTTAAATTCTTCAAATAACCAATTTTATGGAATTATAAAATACCCGATTTGTAAATTTCAAAATATCACAAAATTTCAAAATCTCAACAAAACAGATATTTTAAATGTATAAATCACAGAAATCTTCAAATCCAAACCCTAAATCGCTTAAAAAGAAAACACCCGAGAGGATAACCCACATCTTTTAAATACCAACAAGGGTTCCATATTTTAGGCCCAATTTCATTCAAATCAAAATAATCAACCTCATTTTTTATTTTTTATGACCAAACCATTATTTGCATAAATTAGGGACTGAATTTTGAAATGAACTATCAAAATAATAAGTTGACAGAGTTAAGAAATACTTATGAGCACAATTAACGTTTTTTTATCTCCTTTTCAAAAAAATTTGTGACTATTACTAGTTTAAATTGTATAACTGTCCACTATTTATATGAGTGAGTAGGATTCGAATCACGTATTTGATTAATCCCTTCAAGATGGTGATCATGCAGGTATCGTGAATTTAGATTAAAAATAAATTTTCAAAGAATAGTTCGAGGGTGATTAGGTAGTGCTATATGGTGGAACTAGCTCTATAGCAGGGGTGATGCAAGCTCAAACTCCGTTAAAGCAATTTCAAAAATCCCTTTAAATAATAATGTGATTGAGAAGAGCTACTCCCATTACAATTTCCTACTTAGATTTCAGCTCTACTTCTTAATTAGAGTTTTAGGGGACAAAAAACATTGTTTAAGAGAGCAATTAATTATTTTGTTGTTCATTCTTGACTAAACTAAAAGGGTGGAGATATTGGCACCCTTAATATCTTTTGGAAAGACTCACTTTTCATTTGGTTATTGACAACCGAATAAAGTGTTTATTACTCGATTGTGAAGGATTAAGTATAAACTTGATAAATATAGGCTTATACTTGGCTCTTAAGAACTAAGTAATAGACATCTTACTTAGTTACGAAGGAACGAACGAAAGTGAGAATGTTACTAAGTATTTTTTAGAGTGTGTCAATATCTCCACCCTGACTAAAATAGCCTCATTGATTGCCCCCAGAGAGTGATAGAGTAATTTGTGTATGAGTGAACGATGGTTTTACATTATATTTCGATGTACTACTCAAATTTGATATTTACATACTATAGAGTCTATTTGATAAAAAGTAATTAAAAACACTACATAATTTTTTTACGAGAACTGAGAAGTTAAGAAAATGAAATAATGATTTGGTGACATGTCCATCTTTTCCTTAAATTACATGCAAAAAAATTCTTGCTGACCACAGAAACAAAATATTTTCATAGAAAACTCATAAAGCATGAATGACATAAATTCTAATACCAATTGTTTTAAGTCGGAATTTGAAGCATAACGTCTCATATCACATAATTTTAAACAGTCAAAATTTAGAAAATTTACCGGGTGTAAAATTTTAGATTCTTTGCCAATTTTACTAAAGGACGGACTTCCATTTTTCTACTCTCCAAATTCTAACTTTTGTTCAAATTTTATTTTTTTTAATTTTTTTCATCCAAACACAAGGTCAATGAATTGATAAGTTGTTTTGTAATTATTTTTTGAGGGGGGAAATGTTAAGTATTGTGTATTTGTTTGTTAATTACTGAATTTACTTTACAGAAATTGGGCCTTTAAGTGTGAACTGTATTAAAAATAACTTCCTCTTAGGAATTGGCCCAATTTAGTTATAATAGTCGGGAAAAGAGGAAAATGTTCGTTTGCAAAAGGAAAAAAAATTGAACTGAAACCACACTTTTCTAGGGTTTTGGAAGGCAACTCTTATATAAACCTGTCACCATCTCACGATATTAGGCTTCAACTTCATACGTTGTGAAAATTCTCTCTGCGCCTTCGCAATTAGGGTTTATCTTTACCAACTCCATAAATCTCTATGTGGATTCATTCATATACACAGTTCTTATACAGATTATATTTTGCAGGTAGCACCCCGGGCTTCTCTGAAAAATTTGATGAGGAAGAAAGCCCCATTGCTCGTGCTAGAACGACACCGTTAAGTGTTGCAGATATGCCTTGTTGTACCTCTTTTTTACGGCTGAGCTGTGTCAATTTAACGGGTACATAACTTTAATTCACAATTTTATGTTTATCTGGTCGTGTTTTGTGATTTCTGGAACAATGTTCAATTTTTGGTGGTGATGTTTAAACATACAGCTTCAACGTCAGTTCTGCTTCAGAAAATTCGTGATAGATAGAGCTGTTATATACTAACTAATATATTAATTTTGGTTTATTGTTTAGATTATGTAGTTAGTATTACTAACAAATATATTAATTTTGGTTTATTGTTTAGATTATGTAGTTAGTATTACAGAAAAGGTTAGTGTTAATTTGGATTGTGATGATTGTTTTCTGTAATTGCTGCGCTGCTAATGATGATATAATCCGTTTGTATGAGGTGTAGTGTATCTGAGACCCTGTTTTACAGGGAGAACCCCTTGGTGAAGCTACATTCCACTTGATATTATTGGATTTATATTCTGAGGTGAAAATCTGATTTTTGATTATACCTTTTTTTTCCATATGTTTGTCTTGTTTAATTATTGCCAGTGATGATACAATCCATCAGTATGAGGTGTAATGTATCCAAGACCCTGTTTACAGGGAGAACCCCTTGGTGAAACTACATTCCATTTGATATTACTGGATTTTACTGAGGCTAAATTAGAAATATAGGTGGTTCGTTTTTGCCTTGTCGGTTTTATCATATGATTTGCATCTCTTTCTAATTATATATAATTGCTTGTTTGGTTTGTATTTTGGTTGGTTTTTGAAATTTAGTATATTCACACTAAAATCCTAAAATTATTATCTTAGGATCAAAGAACAAACAAAAACTTGAAATCAATAGAGTATCAAGTGTTAACAACAATCATTTCTTATTATTGTGATTGAATTCAATATTTCAGAAAAAAAATATTAGGCTCTTAATTTGGAATTGGGGTATTATGATTATTTTTGCACTGTGGTTTTTACTTTATATAATCATTTTTGAGAAATTTGGGGTTATCTAAGCATTGATCGTATCCTAGCTGGTATGATTATGTAATTGTCAATGAGGTGTAGTGAATCCAAGACCCTTAACAGGGAGAACCCCTTGGTGAAGCTACATTTCATTTGATATTATTGACTTTGACTGAGGTGAAAAGTTTGGTTGAATTCTGAATACCTTGATTGTACAGACATACTACATACTGCTTTCAACTTACTAATCAATGATGAAAAACATGAGTTTCTATTGTGGATAGATGTTTGCACACGTGATATGCATGCGATTCAAATATAAGTTACAATAATTTGCGGTTTAGTGGTTGAAGATATCTCAATAGCAAGAGTTTGAATGACAGTACTTATGCCGAAATATTAAAAAGTTTTGTGAACTTGCTGTCATAATTGGAAACTTAAAAACTTATTGCCACTTAAAATCGACAATTACTTTCTGGCTTTCTATAAAAGTAGATGGTAGATATTATTTGATCCATTAATTATGTTTAGAAATGAAAGTGAACTCTTATTATGATAGATGTTCAAGTTTGGGCCTGGGTTACTTTATATAAAACGTATTAATTTTTATATATGATATATTTATGGTGAATAACTTCTGCAATATTGCGAAGAATGAAATTCAGAGGGAGCAATCCAATGGTAGCAACCAACTTTAAAGAGATTATTATGTACTTGATTTTTGGATTTAATTTATATTTTGTGGATGTGTGTAAGAATTATTTTGAAAATTTTACAAGGTAATACCAATTGTTATTCCCGAAACAGATTTTTTTTGTTTTGCTTAGGGGTAGATCGGGTAAATGTTATGTTCAAAATATAGTGGTGTAGTAATTATTTATTTTGTAATCAAAATTATATTTAGACAATTTTGTGGTACTTTATCGCATTGTTATGTTTGGTTTGTGATTTATTTTATATATTTAGGCAACCAACAAGAATATGGTGGTATGGTAATATTTATTCTATGTTTGCCTTCGTCGAGTGTGTGGTAAAATAATGATTCATAGGGCATGTGTCTTATAAATAGAACAACAAACTTATAAATAGAGAACAACAAACGATAAACCACTGGTAGTTGTGAGGAAAAGATATACTTACTTTACTCAGTGGGGGCTCGAATTTATTAACCTTCTAATATTTATAAATATTTTAATATAATTTTTAGTGACATGTTTTTTTGTGTAATTTAAAGTATAGTTATAATGAATTTTAAAATGTTAGTCAATTTTTCTCAATGTTCTTAAATAAATATATATATATATATAACAATCAATAAAAAACAAAAATTATATTTTTGTAAAATTTTAAAAATAGTATACTGTATACAATTGAATTAAAAAATAAATTCTAACATTTAAAAATTCCAGCAAAATTCGTATTCGCAGTTAGAGCTTGGATTAAACGAGCAGAACCGATAGTTTAATCTAAATTTTTTATTACCTAAGAAATATGGTGGTTGAACTTTACTGTCACATGTGATTTAATGATCTTCATGTAACATGAACAGAATAATATACTTCCATACCCCTAAATGAAGAATCTGCTTTGCTTTTTAGAACACTAATGTACCAAAAACTCACGATAAAAAACAAGTTTTGTTTTATTTATTGTGTGATGAAATTAATGCATTCTTCAAAAGATGTGAAAGTCAAATATAGATCCTGGTTAAGGACGGTGGGAGTATTGTTTTCTTTACTGGTCCTACAACTGCCTCTTAGGTTGCTGAATTATTTAATTGGATTTAATAAGGTGGTTGAAGCACTAAGTGCCTAGGTTGGAACATTTTTTGGATTAACGTTAACAAAAAGTCCATCATGCAAATGTAACAAAGTAAAGTCGCTTATTCAAAATCAATGCCTGTTAGTATCGGACTTTTATTTAGTCCCATTTTCCAGCAATTTACCCCAAGACTGGCATTTGAGTAAGGTGGTCCGGTGGATCTTCAGTGATAATCACAAATAAGAGTCAGTAAATTGTTTTCAATTCCCCTATAATTCAATCAAACACAAAATGCAGAGTATTCGACATCTATGAACATTGCAGGAGTTCACTATGTAATCAATCAAGTACAAGAGGCCTTGCCGCCTTGCTCTAGCTCTCTTTATGTGCTGGAGAATTACTGTAAAAAAGTGTGAAACCCTGATATAATTCACTGTGGGACTCCTGCCCCATACACCTCGGAACCGGGTGGGCGGGGACCAGTTTTGTAAAGGACTTGGAAATTTCATAATACGCCGTTCAAGTGGTTTTCCCTCGGAAATATTTTGCATTCACTCCTTTGTTACCTAGTGTTACTTGTGGAACAGTTGAAGCACGAAGCATCGTAGAGCCAATTAGGAACATATTAAAAATGGTAAACTGAGCCTTCAACGTGGAAACTTCTAGTACTGCATCTGTGATTTTGTACAAATGAAAATGATACGAAAAGTTGTCCTGTTTTGGTTGTTCATATGTTTGACAATGTACCCTATGAAGAGGTTTTAGAAGAAAGTCTGATTAACTAGCAGTTAGTGTAATTTGTACTACATATTCACACACTTAACTTTTCCAGTACTGGTCCTACATTTGGCTTAGTTGACTATATTGTGGCTTTATTTGTTGCCCTTCAATTATTGTTGTATATATTACCTAGGAAAATATATTCATTAGATTGTGTTTAACTGCACTTCTCTTCCATGGAAAATACCTAAGATTCCATCTTTAAATTTTCAAGGAATCATTTTTCATGGTGGATTAACCTAATTTTCTCGTCCATGGAATCCAATATCCACCTTCCCAATTGATGTTTTCCGCGGAATTTTTTCCATGTAGGAATTCAATTTTTTTCCATATGTAAACCAATCAAATGCACTGTTATTTACTTGTTTGCTGGAGAAACTTTATTAATTATCTCTTCTTCTTGTAGAGCAATGGAGAAATTCAAAAATCTTCTGTCGGTCAAATCTAGGTCAAAACTTGATCGGAAATAATGATTTCTCTCTAGATTTTATGACTACTTGGTTATTGCAATAGGAGCACAAGCAAATACTTTCAACACCCCGGGTGTTTTGGAGCATTGCCTTTTTTCTAAAGGTAGAGTTATCCTTCTTTAATTCATTCACTACAGATTATAAAACCATGAAACATGTATTTACCGGATCTATGTTTGTTATTTTCATAAACTCGTTTGATAATTTTTAGGAACCAAAGAGTTTGAGAAAAGGTAATTATGAAGGTTTACGGAAAAATGGATTAAGAGTTGTTCAAGAGCTGATAAACTACAACAAATGAGTATCATGACAGCGCACTTGGCTCACCTTTTCACAAAATGCCATGCATACTGCAATTTTGTTATATTTTATTTTTAAATTTGTAGATGTTTTCTTTTGGACTACAATATGCCACAAGCTCCTAATTATGCCCACAATTTCAATTTGACCCTTAGGCTTGTCTCAGTTTAGCCTTTAAATTACCCTAAGCTATGCAATGCTCTACCCTTTTGTTAGTGTTGGCAATTAAAAGTAACAGTAAACTGGTATGTGCAAGGCAGTGCCACTAAAATAACAACACATTTGTCATTTAGGCTCAAGTCGGAGCCACTTGAAGTTTAGTCTAAACTGTCCCCGGAAATGTGCTTGTGGAGACACTCATTTGTTCTCTTACAAAAAGAATTTTGTTTCTTTGTTTGTCTAAATTTACATATGTAGACATAATACTTATGTTACTCAGTAATCCTTTATATATATGCATATGATACATATATTACACGTGTAAGTGTAGTCCTTTATAGATATATGCATATGTATGTCTGTTATATCAGAAAACAGAATGATAGAATGAATTTCTGCTTCTTTGAATGACATTTGCCTTGGATATGCCAATTTCTGTTACTTCAGTGGCAGACTAAAAGAAGGTAGCACTGCATAGTTAAGAGTGGTTTGAGGACTAAATTGAGACAAAATTGAATGTAAGGGTCGAGTTGAATCCTGGGCATAGTTTAGGGCCTTGGGAGACAACGTTTGGGACATGTTTTGAGGACCCAGTGTGTATT
The DNA here is from genome assembly GCA_021464415.1 of Lonicera japonica. Classification (NCBI taxonomy): domain Eukaryota; kingdom Viridiplantae; phylum Streptophyta; class Magnoliopsida; order Dipsacales; family Caprifoliaceae; genus Lonicera; species Lonicera japonica. The sequence continues at coordinate 15,937,959 of CM038469.1, forward strand.
GCCTGTGCATTGACTTTGATTAAATTCTACTGGTGATGACCCAATTAATTGACTGATGAATTAATAAACCATGTCCCCTGAATGTTTCACCTCTCTCAACCCCAGCCACAAACCTTTAGGATGGCCCTGTTTCTGAGTAAGTTGAACTTGCCACCAGAACTACATTGTAAGTTAATCAACTTTGCATTTTCCTAAAAAAGAAGCAACAGTTCATTCATGCAGGAGGTTGAAGGTGCTCAAAAGATCTGTGTGGGTGTAATAGATTGTTTCGAGAAGGCCGTTCTTCTGGGGCTGACTGAAGAAGAGCGAAAGGCTAACCTCCACTTTGTAATAGTGGGAGGCGGTCCAACTGGTGTGGAATTTGCTGCTGAGCTACACGACTTTTTCCAGGAAGATTTATTCAAGTTATACCCTGGAGTTAAAGATCTAGTCAAAATAACAGTTATCCAAGCTGAGGATCTTGAACACATAAGGATATATATATATATATGTAGCAGTCATAATTTTCACTGCTTTGAACATATTTTATCGAGTCCCTTATCATTTACTTTGACATTGAGGTTTTGTTCTCTATGTCTCATCTTTCCCATTTTTGCAATCTGATATCATTTACTAAGGGGTGAGTTTCTTAGCTTACATGGAGGCAGTTTTTGAACTACATGGAAAATGAGAACATGAAGCTAAACCAAGTTGTACAATGGGAATTACCTTCAAACACCACTAAAGGTGGAAACATAAAACCTTAACCATTGTCCATGGAAAAAAGTGGTATCAAACACAAACTAAGTGCCCATTCCATAGAAAATGTCCAAGATTACTAAATTATATTTTGAGCAACTTTTGATTTCACTAATTTTCCATGGAACCAATTTTCATGGTACAGTGTACTATTGCCTAATTTGTCATTTTATATGGAATGCAGAAACCAACTCACCCTAACATTTTTTGCTTTCCATGTAAAGTATTTTCAAGGAATTCAATTCTTTCCCATGTAAGTCACTCAAATGCATACCAAGATATTGAGGATTTATTATATACATCTTTTCTTTGTATACAAACCAAAAAGAACAATAAATAGAAAGAAAATATTTTAGCTGTACATGCTGGTGGGATGCTTTTTCTATTGATTATTGAATTAGCAAATTCTTGCTTTAATTTTGGCTTTTGCATTTTGTGTTATTACGTAGATCCACATAAAATAGATAGAATGTCCACACCAGTAACCATCATTGTAATATATTTAGTTCAACACTTCGAAATTTGTCACATTTTAGGTAATTTACTTGGATGTTTGTGGTTCAAGCAACTTTTCTGTTGGTACTCTTGTAAGTAGAATTATATTTTTATCCTCGCACAACAAACTCAATTGCTTGGAGTGTTGAAAAATGTCATCCTCTGAATTTAGATAATAACACGCCAAGTGTTAAACAATTAGGGATGCTTCCTCATCTGATCAGATGGCTCACTCTTCTTATTCTCATTGTTTACATTTATGGCTCGTTTGGTTCAAGATTTAAACCATTCCAGGAATGCTACATTCCATTCCAAAATAATTCCCGCGTTTGGTTCAAGTTTTAAGTCCGGAATAAATGATTCCAGGAACAAACCTTTCCCCCAAAGTTCTCCCATTTAAATCATAAGGAATAAACCATTACCAATGGGCATCTTTTTTAATTTTTTCATGTTAGGACTAAAATAACACTCTTTCTTATGAATAAATAATTCTTTTTCCATCAGTGCATGAAAATATTGTTTGGAACTTTTTTTTTTAATTACGCTGCTGAACAAAAATGAAAAAAAAAATTATTTGGAACTTTTTTTTTCTTTTTTCTTGTTGTAATTTTTTTAATTAAAAATAATTGTAATTTTTGTAGGATGGTTATTAGTTAGGCATGTGTAATTTTTGTAATTTATTATAGTAATTGTCTCTTTTGAAAAATTAGTAGGTGATATTTTCTCATCTTTTAAAAAGAAGGGTATTTTTGTAATTGATACTTTATTCTATTCCTATTCCCGGTTGAACCAAACATTGGTATGGCATCCTAGATGCCAGGAAAATAACTTTCCAGGAATCAAGTATTCCCATTCCATGCCCATTCCATTCCCAAAACTCGAACCAAACGAGCCCTTATGGTTACTCATCTTGTATGCGTCTTTTCATTTTTGCGATGCTTCCTCATCTGATCAGATTAAGAGTCCACCTTTCTTTTTTGGACTCCCCAAGTTAAGATTTCACTTCCTAAAATCTATGTAAAAATCTCCCAATAACTAGATAATTTCTGTTCTTGACCATCGATTACATAGAAATTAGTGTATTATCACAGGAAGAGTCAAATAGGGACTCTAATTTGGGACTGAAGGACTGAAGGAGTATTATATTTTCATCAGTTGAGAACATATGTAACTTTTTTTTCTTCACCACGGTTTGTCCATGCTGTAAGTTTCCATTGTTAAAAGAATATATCCTCTCCATGTTCTTTTGATGTGTATATTCCCTCTCCATGTTCTTCCATGTTCTTTTGAGGTGTAATGCAATTATGTTGTTTTCTTTCATCATTTGCCATGTAATTATGTTATGTTCTTTAGCCTCTTGCCTTGTATATATATATAGGGCCTTTCCCCATTGTAAAGAAGATGAAAAGATTGTAACAATGTAATCCATTATGGAATTCTTGCTCATTAATATAATTTCTCTATTTCTTGTGTTGTATAATTTAACATGGTATCAGAGCACAACCTTGCCACTAGCCACCACGACCTCGCCACTAGCCACCACGACCTCGCCACCAACCACCAGCCACCACACAACCTCGCCACCAAGCCACCACACCTATCACCATTATCAAACAAATCAAATACGCCTCCAAACACTACTCGAATCAGACTTTACGCAGCAAACCTGTTCAAATAAAACCACGTTCAAATAATTATTATTGAAGCATTCAGCCTGGCTGGCAAGACCATCAGGTAACCACAGCTTAGTGCAAGGTTCGATTCCTACTAATAGCATTTTATTTTTCCTCTATTTCCTTACAAACTGCAACTGCCACATCATTGAAGCGCCACGTGGCATCCAGTCAGCACCACGTGGCATCCAGTCAGCGCCACGTGTCAGTCACGTGTCAGCCACGTCAGCGGTTAACGCCGTTTGCTTGCCGTCAGACTTGACGGAATATTCCAGACGCCGTCAGACTTGACGGAATATTCCAGACACCGTCAGATATATTTACAATTTCACCCGTGTACTTTATGATATTTCTTTTTTAACCCCTAAACTTTCTATTTTTCTCATTTTAACTCCTAAAGCTTCTGATTTTTGTTATTCTAGCCCCTAAACTTTCTTATTTTCCTATTCTAACATCAAGAGCCGTTGATCTCATTGCACCACTCATCCACTCGTTCAACTTCCCAATTCTCTCCTCCGTCAATCCCAAGCAACACCGTCCATTTCCTCAGTCAATCCTTTCACATCTTCTTCTTCTGGAAATTCAAGGGCCAAGGCTGAGTTCTTGGTTCTTCTTCAGGTCCCACCAATTCAATTCCCACCCGCCAATTGCCCACTCCTAATCCATACCCTAACCGACAACCCGCAAATTCCGTAAACTCCAAACCCTCGCCCCAAAAAAAAAAAAAAAAAAAAAAAAAAAATCAGATACCGCTGTCCATTTCCTTTTATTTATTTTTTTTTCGCCGTTCACTTTTTCCTTTTTCTTTTTCCGCCGTCTACTTTTATTGACTTTTCTGCTTCAAAAAAAAAAAAAAAAAATCACTGCCATCATCAACTGCCGACATCTTTTCAAAATGCTCCGACCTCGAAATTCGAAATTCAAATTTCGAGATCGGCGCCTTTAACCCTTTCACCAGCTTCCTGCCATCATCAACTGCCGCCTGCCCACTTCCTAAGGCACCACTACCAACAAGCAGATCTACTCTCCCATCATTAAAATCAAAAAGCACCATCCTCACTGCAAATCACCCATTCAAATCCAATACAAACAGCCATGTCGATCAGCATCCGCCAGCGAGGTACTCCATGTCCTGCCTGCTCTTTTCGCCGCAGAGCTTGTCCTCCTTCTTGTGAATCAGTTAAAATCTTTCGGAATGCGTATCATCGTCGAGATTAACAAGTATTCTGATTCAATTTCTTGTTACTGTTATACGTACTGCTCGCGTATTCAGATCAAGTTTTTATTTCCTCCGGAAATTCTACACCGGACCTCGCCGTTCCGTCGGCTCCCGTCATCGCCGTTCCGTCGGCTCCAGTTACCGCCGTTCCGTCGGCCGGTCAAATCAAACATGTCAAACAACCAAAACCAAATTCCATTTTCTCGTATCCAAGCTTCGGATCCCTAAGAGCCTCCTTCAGCTTGAGGGGGGGTGTTAAAAGAATATATCCTCTCCATGTTCTTTTGATGTGTATATTCCCTCTCCATGTTCTTCCATGTTCTTTTGAGGTGTAATGCAATTATGTTGTTTTCTTTCATCATTTGCCATGTAATTATGTTATGTTCTTTAGCCTCTTGCCTTGTATATATATATAGGGCCTTTCCCCATTGTAAAGAAGATGAAAAGATTGTAACAATGTAATCCATTATGGAATTCTTGCTCATTAATATAATTTCTCTATTTCTTGTGTTGTATAATTTAACATCCATGTACAATATGATATAAATAAAACCTTGAAAACTCTCGTTTATGATGTTGTATGATGAAAGAATTAGTGCATTTGCTGAACAGAAGTTTCGAAGTGATGGTATTGAAGTTCTAACAGGACGTCGGGTTGTAAGTGTTACTGATAAAGTAATTAATATGAAGTTAAAATATACTGGGGAGCATTCTTCCATAAGCCATGGGATGGTTGTGTGGTCAACAGGTGTCGGGACCCGCCCAGTTATTATGGAATTCATGGAGCAAATTGGCCAGGTTTTGCAATGTTCTGTTCCCCTTACTTTATTTCAGATATTTTAAGGCACTTTTATAATGCTGTCCATGTTACAAAAAATAACTAGGACCAAGTCCAGTGATATTTACATCTGATCAAGTTATTTCTGAAAGACCCGGTTCTGGCAACGTAATTTAAATAGAAAAGGAACAACCTAACAAAAATTAATTTGAAAGATGTGGACCTAGTGAAGTAAATCTAGTTGGATTTAATCTAAATATTTTTGGTAGCAGGGAATGGATTCAATCTTTCGATATATATTTTTTTCCAGTCCTTATAAAGTTACGAAATTTTCAAAACTAGTGAACAAAGTTCAATTCTGAATAGTTGGAAAGACGTTTGACCTATGGTACTTCTAACCTAGGTGAAAAAAAGATTCACCCAAACCAAACATCCACTTAGCTAACTCCAAATTCTCTAAACTAGCTAATTTTGTCAGCTTGACATGAGTTACTAGTATGATTGTGTTTTCTTTGCAGGCCGACAGACGTGTTCTAGCAACCATTGATCAAAGTAAAATCATGGGATCCCTTTGCTCACTCTGTGCATAGCTTTTTTTTCAAAAAAAAAAAAAGAAGAAGAAGAAAGAAACTCGAAGGTTAAATTTAGAGAACACGACTCCTGACTTTATAATAATTTTATATTTTGCTAGATTTATTGCACATGCAGTTTTTTTTTTCACAATATTGTCTTTTAATTCAACAGCATTGTGTTTTAGGAAGATATATATACCATTTTCGAGGCTGCCGATACAGACAAGTCCGGTACCCTATCTGTTGACGAATTCAAAGAAGTTATAGATGACATTATCATTCGGTACCCCCAGGTAGATCTCTATGTGAAGAGCAAGCATTTGCTTGAGGTGACAGATCTCCTTAAAGATGCTAAGGGGAACTACAAAAATGAAGTTGGTATTGAAGGGTTTATGTTGGCTCTTTCTCAGGTAGATTCACAGATGAAGAGTCTGCAAGAAATTTCATTAGAAATTCAATAAGTAGGTTTAATGCAAAACAGAGATATATGTGCCCTTTCGCCTGTTTGAACTTTTGTTGATCATTTTACCCGGTAAATGATTTAGTTTATTGATATTTGATGAAATTTTGTATGGATGATCATCACATTTCATCAAAAAATCATTTCTCCTCCCGAGTGGAGAAGTCTGCATATAGCTAAGGAATGGCACATTTTCTTAAAGCCGGACTGTATACATATATTACTTTTTTTTCCTTTTGGGAATCTCACAATTCAGAATATTGTATATACCAAAATTAACGTTACCCTTTTTTCCTGTTGTTATTGCGGCTGTTATGCTGTCACGAAGAACATATATACAGAGTTGTTTGTGTCAAATCTTTTATTTAACAATCACAATAGGTTGCTGCTCAGCAAGGTGCATATCTGTCTCGGTGCTTTAACCAGAAGCAGCATATGAAAGAAAATCCAGAAGGGCCTCTCCGCTTCCATGGTTCTGGGGGTCATAAATTTAATCCCTTTCGGTACTACACCTTTCTCCGTCCAAATTAAGAGCCGATTTTGACTTTGATACTTTTTTAAAGAAAAACTAATTTTAACACAATCAATGGTCAAAAAAATAAAATCTTTATTGTGCTGCAATTTGGTGCATTGAATATGTCAATTTTTGATTGAAAAGGTACAAGCATTTAGGCCAATTTGCTCCACTGGGAGGAGACCAGGCAGCAGCAGAGCTTCCAGGAGATTGGGTTTTGATGGGCCACAGCACACAGTGGCTCTGGTACTCCGTTTATTTAAGGTGAATCTTATTTTACTTCTTATATTATATGAATTCATTCATTCTCCCACATTTGACTGATATGTTGTTGTTTGATTATAATCCTACTTATATGTGCAGCAAGCGAGCTGGTTAGTCGTAGGAGATTGGCCAAGGAGATATATATTTGGCAGAGATTCAAGTCGTATTTGAGGCATTGATTTATCAAACACTAGCACTATATTTTTATATGTTTGTGTTTGTGCCGTCTAATGTATAGAGTGATGGATCTAGGGGGGCAGTTGCCACCTCAATCTTTTTAAAAAATAGATTAGATATAATAGTAATTTTGTATTTATAAAAGCTCGTCCTCCAAATTATTTTGAAAAGATTAAGTAAGGCTAGGGGTGTGCACGGTCCGGTTAACCGCGGTAACCAGACCGTTCACCATATTTTCAGACCAGACCGATCACTTCGGTTTTAGAATTTTTTGGACCAGACTAGACCGAAGTACCCTCCAAGACCGGATTGGACCAGTTCAATTTAAACAGTCCGGTTTTAATCGGTCCAATCGGTCTAAGCATTAGGAGAAAAATTAAAACATATTCAGATCCATACCTTCATTTCACAACCAACAAATTTGTACATACAAACATATTTATAATATACATACATAATCAAGAAAAAAAATATTTTTACAAAACATTTCTTAGATCTAATTAGTACATACATAATATACACGCATATGCATACAGAAAGAGAAAAGAAGAGAACTAACGCAACCTTTCGACTTCTTCAATATTGTATTTCTTTGATTTATAATTATCTAAACATGTGTATATACAAGCATATATACACACATATAGAAAGGGAATGGATGAAGGGTTAATGCAAGAAAGATAAGCAGTGGGAAAGAGGAAGAAACGGATGGGAAAGAGGAAGAAATAGAAGAGAAAAATGCAAGAGAGAGAGAGAAGGTAAGAGTCTAAGAGAATAAAAAAGAAGAAAAGAAAAACAAATGAGAGAAAATGGGATCACGTGGGTGGACGTGGGTGGGGGACAAAAGTGATGGGTAAGATACAAAAGTGATGGGCAATAATAGCTTTATGGGGAAAATGAAAGTGGAAGGCTTTCTCTCCTTTCTATGCATATAAATATATATTTTAAAAAAATTATTTAGATAATCGGTCCGGTCCGGTTTTGTAAGTATTTTATTCATAAGATCGAAGATCGGACCGGATTAATTCGGTTTACAAAAATTGGACCGGATCGAACTGTTATAAGTGTAAAAACCGAAAAAAACCTTATTTTTTGGTCCGGTCCGGTTGGTCCAATCAGTTCGGTCCAGTTCTTGCACACCCCTAAGTATGGCCCCCTCAATTATTTATTTTCTAAAAAAGTTAAAAACCCAGACTAATATATAAGAGTTACATTTTTGACATTGCCAGTTTCAACAGCTACATCTGAACGTGCATTTTCAGCTATGAAAATTGTTGAGACTGCACTTCATAATAGGATGGAAGATGGTTTTTTAACAAGCTATTTGATCATATATATTGAGAAAGATATTGCTCGTGATTTCGATGTTAATGATATTATAGATGCATTTTATATCATGAAAGAGAGGCGAGCACAATTTCAAATGCCTAAGTTTAATAGATAATTATGAGAGGGTAATTGTAATTATTATTTTTTGCAAGTCAATTTGTCCAATGTAACCTGCTCACGTGATCATATGTATATATATATATGTATTTTTTGTAATTGTATATATATTGACATATTATATATGTTATATTTTTGCGTTAACTTGCTTTATTATTTGAAGGTAAAATTTATTTTGAATAATTTTTGTGATAATTATTTATTGCCGCCAGTTCATTTATATTCTCGTCCCCCCAAACCTAAAATCCTGGCTCCGTCCCTGAATGTATATGATCCTCTACATGCTTGTTTGTTCATGGAACTTTCGATGCAATAGTATATATAAATTTTTATCATCTTGCAAAGTCTTCTTTCTAATCTACAACAATGAGTTGCGAAGAGGAGTTAAAGATAGGGATATGTTATTGTCACAGCAATATTAGCCTCTTAAAAAGGAAACCTTTCCTTGAGTTGTGTGTTGTGCAGGATGAGGGCCGATATTTAAGATGTATAGGGTGGGCAACGGCACAGGGCCCTTGTTACAATAAAAGATTTTAGAGTAATGCAAGAGGCTCATTATTTTAAGCACCTTATCTAACAAAGAAATGTGTTGCATATGGTAGAAAGACCATCGGTTTCAATTTTGTACAGAGAATCGTATTTCATGGGGTTGGCCCTGTGCAGGCAAAGGTCCAATTATGAAATTGATCATTTGTAGCTACAAGAACAATTGAACAAATCAACCCAAATTTTTTTCAATAAGAAACAGAAAGAAGAGGAAAGCTAAGGCCATCTCCAATTGATAAGGGAAAAATGTAGTGAAAAAGGGTAATAATAATATACATTGTGTAAGGCAAACTGCAGTGCAAAAGAGTAAACTTGCATTGGAATTCACCCGCGACACACTAAATGTTGTGCGTGATGATAACTCGGGCAGTGGAGCCACATAGGGGTGTTGTCAAAAATCCGAAAACCGAATCTATCCGTTGCAATCCGAAATTTTTTGAACCGAAACTGATTGATTCGGGTCGGTATGGGTTTGGGGTTCATGTTACCCGAAGTGGACCAAATTCCCCGAATCTCTTTTAAAAAAATTTGCTAACTAAAGGACTTTGCCATTTCACTATTTATTCTGAAGTTCCTCCCTAATTCAAGTATGACATTTTTCTTCCTGTTTGCCTTTCTCAATCTCTTATTTCACTTTTAGAGAAATAATCAGTTTTGGTTACTTATTCTTCTTTTCAAATTAAGATTCAATTTAATTTTTGTATTTTGTTTAGTTATGGCTTGATACTTATTATTTAATTAATTTTTAATTACCATTAAATTTATTTAGTACTATATGATTTAATATATTGATTATTTCTCAAAATGAAATCATAATTTATGACATTCGAAAAAAAGAAAAGAAAGAAAACAATGAATTTTAATTTAAAACAAAGTGAATTTAATAACAACAAGAGATATATACATGAAAAACAATTCTATGTGGTAAATTATGAAGTCTTCTCCAACAAAGAAAAGCATCATGAAACTGAAAAATTTATTCGATGATGTGAATATTCATGATTATGCTATCAAATAGTAAGAGATGTTGTAAAATAATGATTTTTGCCTTAAGTATTGAAGTAAATAAATACAACTATAATAATACTAAGTCCATGTTTTTTTATTAGTGCTGCTTTTTTTTTTTTAGTGTAGCTTTTAACTAAAGTTTTAGCAATATAAAAAAAAAATGAATAAGACCGAATCGGACCAAAACCGAATAATTTGGGGAGGGTTTGGGTTCCATAGGTATGGAAACCGAAACCAAACTATAAAGTTTAAGGAGGGTTTGAGGTACCCCAAGCTCTACCCCGATCGAAACCGAAAACACCCCTAGAGCCACAATGTAAACAATGTCGCGCCATACAATTCTCTGCCCCCGCGATGTACAAAACATGATGCAGGGGATAGTGTAGCCGTATGACATTTTTAGCTATCCATTATATATTTTTGCCCTACATATTTCAGCTTTTGCAAGTGGGAGATAAAAAATGTATATAATGTGGGGAATAGTGTAGCCATATGACATTTTTAGCTATCCATTATATATTTTTGCTCTACATATGTAACACCCGTAGGGTAAATGTATCACATTTTATGACCGAGACGCGAGAGTGTGCATGGGCCGTATCCGAATGTAGGAAATACTTCCACACTATTTTAGAGATGTTATTACATTCATCTTTTAAATTGGAAAGGGTTATGTAGAGTACCCGAGTCGAAATTTGCAAAATCTCACATTTTAAACTTACCCGACAAACCGACCTTCAGTCATTCTAGATATCATAACTTTTTCATTTTAGATCAGAATGGAACCTAATTTATACCATTGGAAAGGTATTTCAATTTCCAAGAACTTTCGTGTTTTGCCCGGAAGCCAATTCCCACTTCTTGTTGGTCAAAATAAGGTTACAAGATCAGTTGGTGGCAAAAACAAGCATATCTGAGGATGAACCAATTTCCAGAACCATGTAGTCGACTACATGAACTGTAGTGTAGTCGACTACATTTCACTGTAGCAGTCAAAATTGATATTTTTTAAGCCTTGACCCGATTTTTATCCCCATTCACCCCATTCTTCTTCTCCACTTCGACCAAGAGCTCAGGGAGAGAGTTGAGAGGAGTGTAGGAGCATGGAGATGAGTTCATGTGTGTATTTTTAACACATATTACCACCCAAATCAAGATCAAACATATAATCTCCTTCATTTTCTTCCTTTCTTCACATCCACCAAGCTAGGGTTTCAAAGCCAACTATGGTATCTTGCGCCCCCGTCATCTAGAGTTCGATTTGCGGCTCGTGTGGTGAAGGTTTGACACTATCGAGGTAGGAACACTATTATTAAAACCTATTTAAGAGTTTATACACCCAATCACCATTTTTATACAAATTTGGGGGTTTTCTAGGGTTACAACTATTGCTGCGTATATGTGCGCTTTGGGCCTATAAATTATGAGGGAAATGGTTGTTTATATCCTATAAAATGTAGTATATCATATTTCCTCAAGTATTTCTTCCATTTCCTTGATTTATGACAAACCCTTGTTCCTGGCCTCTAGCGCGCAGGTACTTATCAGTCCGTATAGTGAAGTAAACTTATGATACGCACTTTATATCACTTGATACTTATGTAATGGACTATTATACTTTTTTTACATGATGTATATGATCTTATAATTGTGATTGGGATGATAATGATTTTCCTCATACTGAGTAGCCAACACCGCTCGTACCAGGTAGATGGTTATTACCTGTAGCGTATAGCCTTAGTGGCTACGTGAGATTATTGTAGCGTATGCCTTCGTGGCTGCGTGAGGTAGCGTATGCCTTCGTGGCTGCGTGAGGTAGCGTCTAGGTGGACCTGGTAGGTGGTCCCTGCCTTGGGCAGAAGAAACCGAGTGCCGGCTATCTCTGTACAGTAGATGTGAAAAATCCTAGACGTGAGTATTATACATGGTTGATACGATGTAGGCCTGGTCGCGGTGTCTTGAGACTATGTATATATTACACTGTTTACATACTTATTTATGGTTTATGTATACGGACTACTCACAAACTCACTTTATAAACCCTCTCCTACTTATACATGTTTTTCTCACAACTCCTATAGTTCCTACTGGGCCCGTTTGGCTCACAGTTTTTCCTACGCAGGTACTTCTAAGGATGGGACGGGACGAGCTGATAAGGGAAAGGTCGACAAGTCTTAGTCTCCTCTGATACTGTAGTGTGAGGGCCTTTCACTACTGAAAGGCCATGTTATCTATCTTATTGTACCATAACCCAACTTATATTATGTATCCATGTTTGTACTCTCTATGTAGCCTACTTGAGGTTATGGAGACTGTATTGTGTATGACTATTTTGTGACAGTTATATATTGCTAATGTATGTATTTTGCGGACATTTACTGTTCCTTAATTTTATTCTTTTTGGTTATTTTGTAATGGGTTGGAGGAACATGTCTATGGTTGAATGTTAGCCTAATGTGGACAAGTGACTTACATTTTAGTTAACCGGTGCGCAACGGTACAGACTAATCTGTAAGGCACGAGTTAACAGGAGGGGAAGCTACAGTTCTAGCATGTTCCCAGTTGATTTTGTTTTATGTACTAGACCTTGCATATTGGCCTTCCTCGCCAGAGTTATTTATCTTTTTACTCACTTCCGCCGTCGCGTACGGCTCCGTGATCAACCGTGTTCCGGAGGTTCTCCCTCCTAACGGAACTCGGGGCGTCACAAGTTGGTATCAGAGGAATTAGGTTCTCTTTTTCCTTCGCCGGAGTGTGGGTAGACTTGGATATCGTCCTTTCCATTGTATCCTATCCTTATGCTTGGATTTTGTGAGTTGACCTTGTTATTTTGTAGAATGCCGCCTAAGCGTAGAGGCAAGGCTCCTACTCAACAAACTTCCCTTCTGGAAGGTGATCATGAAACCGAAGGGGGAGATAGCTCTAGACTCCTTACAGCTATGAACAAGATGATGAAGGACTTTATAGGGGAATTGTCGGGAGTCCTAAAGAACAGTCATGGGTCTACTAGTGGAGCTGGTGCAAACAAGGACCGAACCCAAGAGGAACCAGTCATTGTGGAAAACCCAGGGGAGGATCCCGAACCTCAAGGAGGGGAGATGGATGAGATTACTTACCTACGAGAATTTACTCGTCTTCAACCTCCAGTGTTCGATGGAACTAAGGGACCCGAGGATGCAGAGGGTTGGCTCTTTGTAATCAAAGAACGATTGGAGGTTATTAGAACTCCTAAGAAGATGTGGGTCAAGTTTGCGACTACTAGGCTCTCTGGGAATGCTCATCGGTGGTGGAGAGTTATTAAGCAATCCGAGGGAATCCGTAAGTGGCGAGATTTTGAGACTGCCTTCCGACTACAATTTATTTCGGACGCCTACCGCCGAGCTAAGAGAGATGAACTGCGTAGCTTGGTCCAAGGGGAGATGTCGGTGGAGGAGTATCGATTGAAATTCGAAGAGCTTAGTGTGTATATGGATACTTTTGCCCTAAGTGACCAAGAAAAGATGGAGATGTTTTTCCTAGGACTCAAGGATGAATATAGGTGTGCTATGGGATTCTATGAGTTCACCTCGTTCAAGCAGTTGGTTGAAGCAGCTTTAAACCTTGACAGTCAGTACGCTCAAGCTCGTCGTTCCTCATTTTCTTCTGATTCGGGCCGAAAGAGAGACAATGTGGGTTATCGTAGAGGTAAATGGGGTAGAGACAAGAAAGCCCGTTCTAGCTCAGAGTCTTCAGGAGGAAACTATACCAGCAGTGGGAGTAGTAGTGGACGCACAGGTGGTTGTTATCTATGTGGGGACACCGGACATGTTATCAAAACTTGCCCCAAAAACAATCAAGTCCCTGGCAGGTCAGGTTTTCGAGGAAATCGGGGCGGTCGAGGAAGAGATTATCGAGGAGGTCGTGGTAGAGACAATTATGGACGTCAGAACCAATATGGAAATTATGGTGATTATACAGGTCAAGGTTCTTCGCAAGGCCAAAGTCAGTCAGTTAGTGGAGGCTACCAACAATCCAACTACCCGATCTAGAATCAATTTCAATCCAACTATCGCCCTATTCCACCGCAAACACAAGGGAGCTCCGGAGGCCGATTCTTTTCACTCAACCCAGCTGGAGATCAGGAAGATCACACCGTTATGGAAGGTACCCTCATTCTTTTCTCGACTGGAATTAGAGTTTTATTCGACACTGGCGCTTCACACTCCTTTATTTCGTTCAACTGTGTATCAAGTTTAAAGTTGAAAACTAAGAGGCTTGTTCTCCCCGTTAGCATTAGTTCTCCCATGGGTAGTACAACGAACCTAAACCAATATTGCACCGCAATTATTACCTTGCATCGGAATTGTCATATAGAAGATGATTTTATAGTCATGGAGATGGAACAGTATGATCTCATTTTGGGGATGGATTGGTTGACAAAATATTATGCGGTGATCGATTGTCATGCCAAGCGAGTTACTATTACCCACCATTGGGGAGAAACGATTGTTTTCTTTGGCAAGAGATATAATCTATACCCGATATCGTATGGTGCTAAGAAGGAACATAGAGATTATGTTGGCTGGCTTTGCAACGTTGTGAGTGATGAAGTTTCACTTCTTACACCACAAGATGTGCCCGTTGTTAAGAAATTCTTGGATGTTTTTCCGGAGGATTTACCTGGTTTACCGCCGCAACGTGAAATCGAGTTCTCAATTGATCTAGTTCCCGGAACTGCTCCTATTTCTATTACTCCATATCGGTTGGCTCCTGCAGAACTCAAGGAGCTTAAGACCCAGTTAGAGGATCTTTTAGCCAAGGGTTTTATTCGCCCTAGTTCGTCACCATGGGGGGGCACCTGTGTTGTTTGCCAAGAAAGCTGATGGATCATTACGATTGTGTGTGGATTATCGCCAACTAAATCGAGTGACGATCAAGAATAAGTATCCTCTTCCACGAATTGATGATTTATTCGACCAATTACAGGGAGCTCATTTCTTTTCCAAGATCGACTTAAGATCAGGATACCATCAGTTAAGGGTAAGGGAAGAAGATATTCCCAAGACAGCTTTCCGGACGCGCTACGGCCACTATGAATTTCTAGTTATGCCTTTTGGATTAACGAACGCACCAGCAGCTTTCATGGATTTGATGCACCGTATCTTCCGCCCATTCTTAGACAGATTTGTTATAGTGTTTGTCGATGATATATTGATTTATTCTTCTTCAGAGGCGGAGCATAGGAAACACCTTTTCACAGCCCTGCAGTTGCTAAGAGACCACCAACTCTACGCCAAATTTTCGAAGTGCGACTTTTGGAGAGAAGAAGTGAAATTTCTTGGACACGTTGTCTCACGAGGTGGTATTTCTGTAGATTCAGCTAAGGTGGACGCTGTGTCCAGTTGGCGCTGCCCTACTAATGTGACAGAAATCCGAAGTTTTCTGGGTTTAGCTGGTTATTATAGAAGGTTCGTTCAAGACTTCTCTCGTATAGCGTCTCCACTTACTCATCTTACCCAGAAAGGTGTGCCATTTGTTTGGGACAATCGCTGTGAAGAAGCTTTTAATGAGTTGAAGTATCGTTTAACTACCGCTCCCGTCCTAGCACTACCAAATAGGGGCCTAGGCTATATGATATATTGTGATGCGTCTCACTTAGGACTTGGCTGTGTCCTAATGCAGTTGGAGCATGTGATAGCCTATGCATCACGCCAGCTGAAAGCTCATGAGAAGAATTATCCTACACATGACCTAGAGCTAGCCGCAGTAGTTTTTGCTTTGAAGATATGGCGTCATTACCTTTATGGAGAGAAATTCGAGGTATTTTCGGACCACAAAAGCCTCAAGTACATCTTCACGCAACGAGATTTGAATTTAAGACAACGTCGTTGGATAGAGTACCTTGAGGATTATGACTTCACGCTTCAATATCATCCCGGCAAGGCGAACGTGGTTGCCGATGCTCTAAGTCGGAAAACACCCGGTTCAATGGAAGCTTTGAGATGCCGAGAGTGGAAACTCATAGAGGAGCTTCAGCGGTACAACTTAATCGTACGTCGAAACGAAGACATTGCTTTCCTTTCAAATCTCGTGGCCAGACCATTACTGCAGAGTCAAGTAATTGAGAGCCAATGGTATGACGATGAGTTAGCAAAATGCCGAGATCAACTTCAATCCGGAAATGAAGTAGAAGGTTTCACATTAGGTACTGATGGTGGATTGAGATATAAAGAGAAACTAGTTGTACCAAGGTTAAACAACGAACTTAAAGAAACCATCATGGCCGAGGCTCACAATTCAAGATTCTCTATTCATCCAGGAGGCACTAAGATGTACCGAGATTTAAAACGTACTTATTGGTGGCAAGGAATGAAACGAGATGTGGCTCAATTTATTTCTCGTTGTTTAACTTGTCAAAGGATAAAGATTGAACACCAGAAGCCTGCGGGTCAACTTCAACCTCTTCCTATTCCGGAGTGGAAATGGGACAATATCACAATGGATTTTCTGATGGGTTTACCGAGTACGCAGCGGAAGCACAATGCAGTTTGGGTTATTGTGGAACGACTTACCAAGTCGGCTCATTTCCTACCAATTCGGGAGACCGATTCCTTAGAAAAGTTGGCAAAACTCTACATTAACGAGATCGTTCGACTTCATGGCATCCCAGTTTCAATAGTGTCTGACCGTGATTCTAGATTCACTTCACATTTCTGGGAAGCACTTCAGCGTTCGTTAGGCACTCGATTAGATTTTAGTACAGCTTTTCATCCGCAGACTGACGGACAGTCTGAGCGAACAATCCAAATCCTTGAGGATATGCTACGGGCCTGTATACTTGATTTTCGTGAAAATTGGGATGAGTACTTACCACTTGCCGAGTTTGCCTATAATAACAGTTTCCAAGCCAGTATTGGAATGGCTCCATTTGAAGCATTATATGGAAGACCATGCAAATCTCCCGTTTGTTGGGTTGAGGCAGGCGAAGCAGCAATTTTAGGACCGCAGTTAGTGCAAGACACTACGGAGAAGATTAAACTTATCAAGCAACGGTTACTAACTGCCCAAAGTCGACAAAAGAGTTACGCCGACAAGAGAAGACGACCACTTGAGTTTGAAGTGGGTGACTATGTATTTCTTAAAGTCAAGCCTCGACATGGTATTGTCCGTTTTGGTAACAAGGGAAAGTTAGCCCCTCGGTATATAGGACCGTTTGAAATCATCCAGCGTGTTGGTTCAGTTTCATATCGCCTAGCATTGCCCTCACAGTTACAGCGAATGCATGATGTATTCCATGTGTCCATGCTTCGGAGGTATATACCTGATCCTTCACATGTAACTCCGGTCGAGGAACTTGAAGTTAATGAAGATGTGTCCTATGAGACTCATCCTGTAGCAGTGGTTGACCGGAAGGAACAAGTTCTTCGTAACAGGGTTATCCCGCTCGTCAAGGTAATATGGCAACATCACGGGACGGAAGAAGCTACGTGGGAGCTGGAATCAGAGATACAAACTAAGTACCCACACTTATTACAATGAGGTAATATCCTTTCCTTCTATTTTAATTTCGAGGACGAAATTTCTTAAGGAGGGGAGGTTGTAACACCCGTAGGGTAAATGTATCACATTTTATGACCGAGACGCGAGAGTGTGCATGGGCCGTATCCGAATGTAGGAAATACTTCCACACTATTTTAGAGATGTTATTACATTCATCTTTTAAATTGGAAAGGGTTATGTAGAGTACCCGAGTCGAAATTTGCAAAATCTCACATTTTAAACTTACCCGACAAACCGACCTTCAGTCATTCTAGATATCATAACTTTTTCATTTTAGATCAGAATGGAACCTAATTTATACCATTGGAAAGGTATTTCAATTTCCAAGAACTTTCGTGTTTTGCCCGGAAGCCAATTCCCACTTCTTGTTGGTCAAAATAAGGTTACAAGATCAGTTGGTGGCAAAAACAAGCATATCTGAGGATGAACCAATTTCCAGAACCATGTAGTCGACTACATGAACTGTAGTGTAGTCGACTACATTTCACTGTAGCAGTCAAAATTGATATTTTTAAGCCTTGACCCGATTTTTATCCCATTCACCCCATTCTTCTTCTCCACTTCGACCAAGAGCTCAGGGAGAGAGTTGAGAGGAGTGTAGGAGCATGGAGATGAGTTCATGTGTGTATTTTTAACACATATTACCACCCAAATCAAGATCAAACATATAATCTCCTTCATTTTCTTCCTTTCTTCACATCCACCAAGCTAGGGTTTCAAAGCCAACTATGGTATCTTGCGCCCCCGTCATCTAGAGTTCGATTTGCGGCTCGTGTGGTGAAGGTTTGACACTATCGAGGTAGGAACACTATTATTAAAACCTATTTTAAGAGTTTATACACCCAATCACCATTTTTATACAAATTTGGGGGTTTTCTAGGGTTACAACTATTGCTGCGTATATGTGCGCTTTGGGCCTATAAATTATGAGGGAAATGGTTGTTTATATCCTATAAAATGTAGTATATCATATTTCCTCAAGTATTTCTTCCATTTCCTTGATTTATGACAAACCCTTGTTCCTGGCCTCTAGCGCGCAGGTACTTATCAGTCCGTATAGTGAAGTAAACTTATGATACGCACTTTATATCACTTGATACTTATGTAATGGACTATTATACTTTTTTTACATGATGTATATGATCTTATAATTGTGATTGGGATGATAATGATTTTCCTCATACTGAGTAGCCAACACCGCTCGTACCAGGTAGATGGTTATTACCTGTAGCGTATAGCCTTAGTGGCTACGTGAGATTATTGTAGCGTATGCCTTCGTGGCTGCGTGAGGTAGCGTATGCCTTCGTGGCTGCGTGAGGTAGCGTCTAGGTGGACCTGGTAGGTGGTCCCTGCCTTGGGCAGAAGAAACCGAGTGCCGGCTATCTCTGTACAGTAGATGTGAAAAATCCTAGACGTGAGTATTATACATGGTTGATACGATGTAGGCCTGGTCGCGGTGTCTTGAGACTATGTATATATTACACTGTTTACATACTTATTTATGGTTTATGTATACGGACTACTCACAAACTCACTTTATAAACCCTCTCCTACTTATACATGTTTTTCTCACAACTCCTATAGTTCCTACTGGGCCCGTTTGGCTCACAGTTTTTCCTACGCAGGTACTTCTAAGGATGGGACGGGACGAGCTGATAAGGGAAAGGTCGACAAGTCTTAGTCTCCTCTGATACTGTAGTGTGAGGGCCTTTCACTACTGAAAGGCCATGTTATCTATCTTATTGTACCATAACCCAACTTATATTATGTATCCATGTTTGTACTCTCTATGTAGCCTACTTGAGGTTATGGAGACTGTATTGTGTATGACTATTTTGTGACAGTTATATATTGCTAATGTATGTATTTTGCGGACATTTACTGTTCCTTAATTTTATTCTTTTTGGTTATTTTGTAATGGGTTGGAGGAACATGTCTATGGTTGAATGTTAGCCTAATGTGGACAAGTGACTTACATTTTAGTTAACCGGTGCGCAACGGTACAGACTAATCTGTAAGGCACGAGTTAACAGGAGGGGAAGCTACAGTTCTAGCATGTTCCCAGTTGATTTTGTTTTATGTACTAGACCTTGCATATTGGCCTTCCTCGCCAGAGTTATTTATCTTTTTACTCACTTCCGCCGTCGCGTACGGCTCCGTGATCAACCGTGTTCCGGAGGTTCTCCCTCCTAACGGAACTCGGGGCGTCACAACATATTTCAACTTTTGCACATGGGAGATAAAAAAAAATGTATATGGCATTTTAGCGTACCGGCTGCAGATGGTCTAATCCCATCATCTCATAAAAAACGCAATGCAACGAAATCTTTTACATTCCACGGTGGAAGTACGATCTCTTTCCCTGTCAATTCTGCCACTTTTTTTGCAGGACATTGGTGTACCCAACAGTCCTAATCCTTGGTAGAGTATCAGGCATAACACTAATGGATGTCGGGGAATTTTCACTCTCTCTACTCCGGCTTATTTTTGGCAAAAATACACGTGATTTCCCAATCAGAGGTGCACGTTTTTCGTCGCACCTTTTACTTTCAATCAGATAGTGTGATAAGATTAAACCAAATTTGAAAATTTTGTAAAAACAAACTAATCAGATATAGAGAAAAAGAAATAAAGCTAAAAATGGAAGATATAAATAAAATTATAAATAAAACCATTCTTATATATCTATACTTTGTTCATAAAACGATTTGAATTAATTGAAAACCTGAAATTGGGGTTAGATGATCAAAATTATTGTTCATCTGGGAGTCTTTTAGATTAAGTTAGGATTTTTATTTTGTTTATCTACTAGTATATAAGTAGGAGTTGATCTTTTATTTTTGACTTTTTTAGTGAGTAAGATTAAAGTTGAATAATAAGAGTATCTCCGATTATCTTGTATAATTTTGATTTATGTAAAATTTACACGTTTAGTTAAAAAAATGGTCTCCAGTATTCTTTTAAGAAACTTTTGACACTTAGAATTTTTGTAAAAAGGTTGTGTGAAATACAAACCCAATTTACACATTCACGTCATCTTTCTCTCTCCTTAATTTTTTACAAAAACTTTAAAACGATATAACTAAAAATTTAAAAGTTAATTTTTAATATAATTTATATATTTGAATTCTACTTGTCAAAAGTTACAAAATAAGGTCCATTGTGACCGTTAAATTATGCATAAAAAAAATTCATACAAAACTACTGGATATTATATAGAATGATAAATTCCAATTGTATGATTTTCATTAGTCCATTGAAATTTTACACATGAGTATTATTGGAGTACAAAATTGATGTGTATAATTTATGTGCAAAACACTCTTATACATAGGATTTTACACAAAAATTATACGGAATCATTAGAAATGCTCTCTATATCCTATGTGTCAAACAAATTTTACACAAAAATTATACGGAACCATTAGAAATGCTCTCTATATCCTATGTGTCAAACAAATTTTACACAAAACTTGAAGTCCAAAAAAAAAATGCTCCAAGAGAATTTTGTAAACTTTTGTGTAAAATTGAAAAAAAAACCCAATAAGATACAAACTAATGTTAGGTGTTATTTTATACGATTTTTTTTATTATTTCTTGAAATTATATATACATAATATTATAATCACAACGGATCTTGATTTATAGGTCTTGATTAGTAGATTTCGAATATATAATTTCTATTAAAATTAATGTTTTGTATTAAAAGTTATTATATTTTAAAGGTCTATAAAAAAAGGAGGAGTGAGAAAGCTGACTTGGCATTGTAAATTAAGGATGTATTTTACACAAAACTCATTTTTAAAAGACTGCTCGAGATGAAATTTTTTACAAGAGATCTCCGCTCTCTATATCTCTGTTTATTCACCTCTTTTACGGAAACGTAAATAGACATTCAATCTCTCTCTCTATTTGTGTCTTTCTCCATTCTACACAAATGTAAATAAACGCACTCTCTCCCTTTGTCTATATATATATATATATATATATGTAAATTAATATCATACACAACCATTAACATTTAAAATATAAAAAAGTAATGTGATTAGATAAAATATTTTTTTAATTGTAAAGATAAGTAATCAATTATTAAGGAGAAAATTTAAAATAAAACTGAAAGGTTAGAATGAGATTTGGATATGGCAATTTTTTACCCATTCAATTAAGCCAAATATAAAAATGAAAATGAAACAAACTAATTGAGTTATTAAGGACATAGATAGAGAGGGAGAAAACCTCGCTAGAAGTGTGGGAGTGAGAAAATTAGCATTTACTATTTTACCCGTTTGGGTAACTCAAATGTAAATTATATAATATTAATGTAATTGAGGGTATTTTTGGAATCTAACAAAATTTGACACAACTCCAAAAGGTAGTTGAAACTTGAAATAAGGCTTAGCTTTATAATATAGTCGGTTCCTATCTAATACGGTCCAAACCGTACGTACCACTGATATTTCCGAAAAGCCAGCCACGCTAGACCAGCAACCAAATAGGGAAAGTAGAAGCTTAATGTTTAAAAAAAAAAAGAAAGAAAGAAGCAAGCTAAAAATAGTTCTCAGCTTCTCTCTCTTAGAACATGCACTTTCTCTCCCTCTCAACTCTCAGTTGTACTCTCTTCCTCATTTGTGTCCCTCTTGAAAGCTTTCATT
This sequence comes from Lonicera japonica, assembly GCA_021464415.1. NCBI lineage: Eukaryota > Viridiplantae > Streptophyta > Magnoliopsida > Dipsacales > Caprifoliaceae > Lonicera > Lonicera japonica. Next base: position 15,960,040 of record CM038469.1, read on the forward strand.
CTCTCTCAAATACACAGTGCAACGGCTCTCTCTCTCTCTCTATATGGTTTCACTCCCGCGAGATCGTAAGCATCACCAAATTCGTGCATTTGGCTCACCAAATTCGTCATAAGCTCTCTCTCTCCCCCCTCTTTCTTTTTACGATCTAAAATTCTAGGGTTTGGTTTGACATTCATGATAGGAACTGAGCTTTTTTCTACTTTCTCTTAGTTTTTTCGAAATACGTGGGCTCAAATTTTGAATTTTCTGTGCAATTGGAATAAATGAGTCCAAACATATTAAAAGTGAGAAACTTAATTATCATGTATTTATATTTATATTTTTTGAGCTTTATAATTATTTATTTCGTATAGGTCTATTACATTCGTTTGTGAAAAATGGAGAATTTGGTCATTAAAGTAGGTGAAATGGTGGATAATAATGCTAATTTAGAGTTAGACTTGGATGAAAATAGTTTGATATACACTCCTCAAGTATCAGATGAGCTAAGGCCAAAAAAAGGGCAACAATTCGAGATATTAGATGATGTTGTAACATTCTACAATGCTTATGCGAAAGTGAGTGGGTTTAGTGTACGGAGTTGGGCAACTAAAAAGGAGCCGGGAAGTGAAGAAATAAGAAGGAAAGAGTATTGTTGTTTTAAACAAGGTAAACCTTCAATAATTGCTGATGGTGGAAAAAAAAGACGTCGGGGAAGTTTAGGCGAGGGTTGTACTGCCAAACTTGTAGTTTAAAGTCAAACTCAGAAAAATACTTTGTTACTATTTTTAATGAGGGGCACAGTCACCTGCTATCAACCCCATCAAAGGTTTACCTTTTAAGGTCCCATCGTAACGTTTTAGCTGCAACGAAGTCTTTGACTAAACAGTTATCTATGGTGAATATACCCCAACATCAACAATATAGTTTTCTTGGAGTGCAATCTGGAGATATAGAAAATATTAGATGCACGCAAAGAGATTTGTATAACCATGAAAGGGATATGCGTGCTGATTCGAAGGGGCATGATGGCAAAATATTTTTTTAGTATTTAAAATTAGAACAAGTAAAAAATTCGTCGTTTACTTTTCAAATCAAGGCCGATGAGGAAAAAAAATTACTCGTTGTTTTTGCTCAGATGCAACTTCAAGGCGAGCTTACAAATTTTATGGTGATGTTGCAATATTTGATACTACTTATAACACTAATTGGTATGGCTTGATATTTGCACCAATAATGGGGGTTATCAAACATGGTCAAACAATTGTTTTTACATGTGGATTTCTAAATCATGAGAGCGTTAATGATTTTATATGGCTGTTTACTCAATTTTTGGAAAGTATGCCTGATGGTCCCTCGAAGATGATTATTACTGATCAAGACCCGGCTATGACTAAGGCATTCCCTCTTATTCTTCCAAATACTTTTCACATGATTTTACGATGCCTTTTTTAATAGGAATTTTTTTAATTATTTCTTTTTACAGGTATTGTAGTTGGCATATATTAATGAAATTTTCAGAGAAAATTAATGCAGTCAAGTATGGTATTTATAAGAATGAGTTCTCGGTTTGTATTTGGAAATCAGAGACTCCTGAAGAATTTGACTTACAGCGTGCAAATCTTATAAAGAAAAGTGGGTTAGGAGGAAACACGTGGTTGGAAGACATATATAAAATGCACTCACGATGGATTCCTGCATATGTTAATCATGTATTTTCAGCTGACATGTCAAGTAGCCAATGAGCGGAAAGTGGTCATGCATTTTTCAAAAAATTTGTTTCGAAGAGTAATTCATTGGTTGATTTTATGGTACAATTTGGCAGGGGGCTTGCACGCCAACATCATGAAGAGTTGATGGCCGATCACAAAGATATAATCGAGAAGCCTAAAATTCGAGTAAATCATGACTTTTTGTTGCAAATGGTTAATATTTAGACATATGCAATGTATTTCAAGTTGGAGGATGAAGTGTGTGACAACTTTAGATACATGTTCACATTTGTTACGGAAACTAGTGTGCTTCGTGTGTATCAAGTTCAAAGAAAGAATGTCGAAACAAGTAAAGTCCGCGAAATCGTGTATAACAAGGACTTAGATTTTGCTACTTGTAGTTGTAGAAAGTTTGAAAGTGTTGAAATCCCATGTAAGCACGTCATAGCATATTTGATGAAATTCTTTGATCTTCTTAAGCTGCCCGATAAATACATCTTGAAAAGGTGGACCAAGTCTGCAAAATCGGAGACAAGGGTTGATGATAAAGGTGTGCATATAGCTGATAATAGTTCTTATGTGTTGCTGCGGAGTCAATTTATCCAATCGTCTTTGGATTTAGTTAATAAGGCCCTAGTATGTGAAGAAACAAGGCAGATGTTTACTGATGGATTACGTAGCATTAATATGCAAATCGATTAATTTATTAGTAGCCGTATAGGTGTAAATGCATCCATTGAGAAAAATAATCCAAGAGGTACTAATCCAATAGGTGATGGTACTAGTGCGCGTGCTTCTTGTAATCCAATAGGTGATGTTACTAGTGCGCTTGCTTCTGGTAATCCAATAGGTAGTAATCAAATTAATTACAATGAGCCCGATCTAGTGCGAGCAAAAGGGTGCGGCAAAAGGCTTAAAGAAGGAAAAGAGAAGGCAATGGCGAGGGCCAAAAGTAAAAAAGTTAGACGTTGCCATGGGTGTGGTAAAGTGGGCCAAGCACACGATAAACGAAATTGTCCGGCACTTACCAATCCGTAAGAAATAATTCATTTTTTCATTTATGTTGTATTATTTTTCACATAGTAGTAGCAATCTTGATTTTTCTCATTTTTCTTTAATGTAGGTTTTCCATGTGCGATGATACAAATTTGGAAGAGGGTAATGAGTCGTCAACGGATGATGGAGATTGTTGAATGATAATGGTTGTATTATTTAAGTTGTATTTTGAAATTTTAAGATTGTGTTTTTGAATGACTTAAGTTGTATTATTTAAGTTTTAAGATGGTGTTTTTGAATGACTTTTGTGGATTGTCAAATGATAATGGTTATATTATTTTAGTTGTATTTTGAAATTTTAAGATTGTGTTTTTGAATGACTTAAGTTGTATTATTTAAGTTTTAAGATGGTGTTTTTGAACGACTTTTGTGGATTGTTGAATGAGTATTGCTGTGTAAATCTGTTGGTTTTTCTGCTGCGAATCTGTTGGTACTCTTGCTGTTAATTTCTGCTGCAGGTATTAGATTCTGTTTAGGTGTTATTGCTGCGAAATTTGTGCTAAAATCTGTTAAGAAAATTTGAATCTGATATTGAGTATTGCTGTGTAAATCTGTTGGTTTTTCTGCTGCGAATCTGTTGGTACTCTTGCTGTTAATTTCTGCTGCAGGTATTAGATTCTGTTTAGGTGTTATTGCTGCGAAATTTGTGCTAAAATCTGTTGAGAAAATTTGAATCTGATATTGAGTATTGCTGTGTAAATATGTTGGTTTTTCTGCTGCGAATCTACTGTGTTATTGCTGCGAAATTTGTGCTGAAATCTGTTGAGAAAATTTGAATATGATATTGAGTATTGCTGTGTAAATCTGTCAGTTTTTCTGCTGCGAATCTGCTGTGTTGTTGCTGCGAAATATTGTCATTAAAATCAGTTTTGAATAATTCTTTATAGGAGAATCTGTTGAATATATTGCTACTAGTGGTGTTTTGAATAATAATACATATTTGTACACCAAATAATCCCAAAATGTCATTATAACAATACTAAAAAAACAACAAATGATTCCAAAATGTCATTTTATTAAATCCAATTAGATTACATCATGCCTTTTATAGCCAAATAGGTAGACAAGAAAAACTATAAAACAAATATTAACTTCCACAGTACAAATTCACACTTTGAGTTAACTTCACCAACAACCAAGACGCGCGGCGTATTAGTTTCCTCTAGTGTGGCAATAGTATTTGATGCTTTTTGAATTGACAAAATTTTGCACCAACCCAAGAAAGTACTGTATCTTTTCCTTTTGCACGAGTAATATATTCTACCACGATTATTATTCTTATTTGACTTCGGTATTTTCACATCCGCTAATTCTCCGCAATCGCATTGTTTTAACTTAAATCTAATATCCACTTCAATGGTTGAATTAACCTCCATGGTTGATGAAGAAACCATCTCAATCTGCCAAATTTCAGCAATTCAAAATGAATATAGTATCATCAGTTTTAGCCAGATACATCTCAAAATATAAATAGCATAATATATCGAAATACACACAAATAGGAACTTTCAATAGCAGCTTGATACATGAATTCAGATTTCTTCAATATACACAGGTAGGACATTGAACTATTGCTAGAATTAGCTGTGAAATTGATGGCACTTGAAATGGCTTTAGCTAAAGCAGGGATAGACTGAGGCTTTACTTCTTAAAAAATCCAGGCATTATAGGCTTTCCAAATTTCCCAACACAAAAAGCTAAAAATAATGTCCGCATTAATAGGCCCAATACATACCTTCAGGTTCACAATTACACACAGGACACAATGGCTCAGGGACACACTTATGTTTCCAGAGAAGAGACTTGACTGGTAGAGATTTTTGGCAAAGTTTGGATTGACCAAATTAGAGCTAAAACTTATGGTGGGGAAGAAATAAAGAACTAGACCCTCAATTGATTCCAGAAGGATGGTTGACTAAAACCTTGTATCCCTACTTGGTGGATAAAACCCCGTTTATCCAAAAGCCCAACAAGTAAAATCCTCCATACCCGGAGATGCAATCGAAATACTTGCAATTCTAGAACTAATTTTGGGGGAAAAAATATATTTGATTAAAACAGAATTCCAATTCTGATCCCCTTGCCCGAAAAACTTGTGACATTTTGATATATGATTCATTCAAAACTGACGAGAAATCAAGCAACCAAGAATCATCCCAAATGCTGATAGAGTTCTCATTCCTAACCAACCATACACAATTATCCTTAAGAACCATTTGGCTCACCAAAACACGCCCAAACACACATAATAACCCAAGTTCAACACCACAAAAATTCAAATGCACAAAAAATTCAAAATTCAAGCCCACGTATTTTGAAAAAACTAAGAAAAAGTAGAAAAAACTCAGTTCCTATCAATGAATGTCAAACCAAACCCTAGAATTTTATATCGTAAAAAGTAAGAGGGGGAGAGAGAGAGCTTACGACGAATTTGGTAAGCCAAATGCATGAATTTGGTGATGCTTACAAGCTCGCGGGAGTGAAACCGTAGAGAGAGAGCCATTGCATTGTGTATTTGAGAGAGAATGAAAGCTTTCGAGAGGGACAAAAATGAGGAAGAGAGTGCAACTGAGAGTTGAGAGGGAGAGAAAGTGCACGTTCTAAGAGAGAGAAGCTGAGAGTTATTTTTAGCTTGCTTCTTTCTTTCTTTTTTTAAACATTAAGCTTCTACTTTCCCTGTTTGGTTGCTGGTCTAGCGTGGCTGGCTTTTCGGAAATATCAGTGGTACGTACAATTTCGACCGTATTAAATAGGAACTGATAATATAGTATAGATATATATATATATATACATGCTTTTCTTTTTTGATAGGAAGCCAAACAATTTTACTATTGAAAAACGGAAACATAACAAAATAAGCTGCACACTAGCGGATAGGGCATTCGCTAAAACATCTGTTACCAAAACATCAAAATAAAAAGAAATTAAACATCATAGCCCAACTTTTAATCTAAGAAACTACTACTATCCAAATCAAAAAGAAAACAATTTGCACTATCAAATATCTTCGATGCTCTAGCCCATAATCCAATAAGAAATTGAGTATGGCTCCAAATCTCCTCAAAACTGCAGGTTTTATCTTCAAATACCTTCTTATTTCTCTCCATCCAAATTAACCAAGCCAGGGCCAACAAAGCAAACCTCCAAATAACTTTTATCCGCATGTTATTGTGACCCAAATCCCACCTTATAACTATAAAGTCATCCCATTTCTGAGGAAAAACTCCCACTACTCCAAATAGGTCGATAATCTTTGTACACGTCTCACGAGCAAATTTACAATGTAGAAAAATGTGGTCAATACTTTCTACATTATTCCTACAAAGGATGCACCACGAGGGAGATAAATACATATAAGGCCTTCTCAATTGAATTTGGTCACATGTTTTCGCTTTCCCCAAAGAAGCAAGCCAAGCAAAAACCTTGATTTTGGAAGGTACACCACTTTTCCATATGATATTGGATTGAGGAAAATGTAACATAAGAGAAGGCTGCGAAAGAATCTCAAAATATGATTTACATGAGAATCCACCCGAATGTTGACCCACCCAAACTCTTTTATCAGAAGAATTAGAATTAAGATTCACGCTATTAACAATGTTTAGTAACAAGATGAGATCATTACACTCCCTATCATTGAAGTTCTTAGAGAAACTTAAATCCCATGAGTGATTGAGTTGAGAAGACCAAGATAAAATTGAATGAATTGTCATATTGCGATTATGGGCAAATTGGCAAAGACGGGGAAATGACTTTTTTAAAGGGTAATTACCCACCCATATATCTTCCCAAAAATGAATCCTATCTCCTTTCCCAACCACTAATTTTTTATGTTTTCCACAAAACTATTCCATCATTTCGCTATTGATTTCCACGGAGATCAAAGAGAGGCTTTAGTATCCACATTTGCATCCCACCCATTTAAATGAGAACCAAGTATACTTGCAATAATTGCATGCCAAAGAAAGTCTCCTTCCAATGGAAATCTCCGTATCCATTTACCGAGCAAAGCCAAGTTTCTTTTGATTATGTTCCCCACTCCATGACCCCCATATTTTTTAAATTTAGACACTAACTCCCATTTAACTAAGCGGTCCCTCTTCCCTTCCCCTTTCCCTTCCCAAAAAAAATCTCTCATCAATTTCTCTAACCTCAATGCCGGTTTGGATGGAATTTTTAAAATTGATAAGAAATAAATGGGAATACTCCCCAACATCGATTGGATCAAAACCAACCTAGATGACGAAATGCTTTTCCAGCAATAATGTTTTTCCTCATATTAATTTTCAATCCCGACACTATAGAAAATAAGTCTAAAATCCCCCACCAAATTGTTTATAGATTTAACCTTAGATGATACGAAAAAAAATGCTATCATCTGCAAACTACAACTGAGAAATTCTAATTTTGTCATTCCCCACCTCGAATGCTTCAATCAAATCTTTATCGCTCGCTCTTTTCATCAATCTACTCAATACATCCTCTACCAAGATGAAAAACAATGGAGATAGTGGATGATCACCTTGTCGAACTTTTCAAGATGCACCAAAATGATCCCTCGGTTTGCCATTGATAACGATCAAAAATTTTACCGAAGACAAGCATCCTTTACTCCACTTTCTCCATCTAATCGTAAATCCTTTCCTTTTTAAAACAAAGTCTAAGAGCTCCAAACTTATGTGATCATACGCTTTTTTGAAACCAATTTTAAAAACAATCCCCTCTTTCTTTTTCGCTCTATACTCCTCAATATTGGACTTCATTTGCTATCAAAACCAAAAACAAAAACAAAATTTGCCTATCCTGGACAAAGGCACCTTAAGATAAATCAATTGTCTCTCCCAACACTTCTGTTAATCTTAACGATATCACTTTTGCCAAAATTTTATACAATGAAGAAACCAAGCTTATAGGTCTAAAATCATTTATAAAAATAAAGTTAAGCTTTTTTGGTATCAAACAAATGAATGTAGCGTTCGTTCTAGCATTCACCATCGCATTGTCAAAATATTCATTGAAAACTCTAGTTATGTTTTCCCTAATAACCTCCCACCCCTCTTGCAAGGCACTTATTGAAAATCCATCCAGACCAGGTGCCTTCTCACCATTGCATAAAAAAAGTGCTATCTTAATCTCTTCCTCTTCAAAAGGTCTTTCTAATTTTTCTTTACTCTCCCTGCAAATACCGAACCACTCTAATCCTTCAATTCCAAATTTTCATTCCTCCTCACCATTGTATAACTTCTCAAAGAAATTCGTTATCACTATCATTATATCTTCCTCCGACTGAATTACTTCTCCGTCCAAATTTTCAATTTTGTTAATCAAGTTTTTCGCATTCCTCCCGCTTGCAATTCTATGAAATAATTTAGAGTTATTATCCCATTCAATGAATCCTTTGACTCTAGCGTTTTAATTCCAAGAGGTTAGCTACTCCAATCATTTTTTCAACTCTCCTCATTCTATCCTTCTGGCCTCATCTAAGATTCCTTGAATCTCACACTAATCTAAATCCCATATCCAATTTAAGATTGCATTATTTTCCACTCTAACATCACCAAAAATCTCTTTATTCCATTTCTTTATTTCCCCCTTTACCTACTTTAATTTTTTTCATAAATTTAAACCCCTCCCACCCACTATGTTCACTACTTTCTCACCATTATTTGAATTTACTCTTAAATCCCTTGTCCTTAAGCCACATATTCTCGAATCGAAATGGACTAGGCCCTTATTTAAAATTATTGGTGTCCAATATAATTGGACAATGGTTCGAGGTAGCTCTTGCTAGTGCCTCTTGTCTTACCAACTGACACATGTCTTCCCAACCCATAATGAACAAAAATAGATCAATTCTAGAACAGGCTAAACGCTTATTCATATTAGACCAAGTGTACTTTGTGTTATTTAGAGCAATGTCCCTCAACCTTGTCTCTTTAATGAAGGAGTCAAAATCTCTCATACACCGTGTAATATTCCTGCCACCTTTTAATTTTTCTGATGTGTATCTCATTACATTGAAATCTCCACCAATACACCATCTCTCTCCACATAATCCATACAACCCGACTAATTCCTCCCATAAATCTTTCCTCTCCTTTCAATTACACAGCCCATAAATCCCGAAGAACCACACACCTCCCCTTCCCCTGTTGGGCGTAATAGAACTGAAACCGAGTACATTCCTTCGGTACATTCCTAACAGAACATCAATCCCCCTAAATACTCTAATATCACACATTACAAGTATCCCACCCGATCCACCAACCGATGGTAAATACACCCACTCTTTAAACCTAGTACCCCATGTACGACCTACCAATTTCTTTTCAATTATTTCTTTCTTAGTTTCCTACAATATTACTATATGTGGCTTCTCTTTGCACAATATTTCTTTAATGACCTTTTTTTTATCCTTCCCCACCCATCAAACCTTTAATATTCCAGCTTAGTAACTTCATTTAAAACCATCAATAATATTTCATTTAATATTACTATGTTGGTATTGATGCCATCATGACCTGTAGTTGACCCCATCCCCGAATTGTAGTGTGTGACTGCTGAAAAGTTTGGAAAAGTGGTGTAGTCTTCTTTACTATGTGAGCTTGGCTGCCTATCTACTTCTTGTGAGTTGTGACGCTCATTCAATAAAGAAAGACTTCCATTTTCTTCAAATAATTTGCACATCCTTTCGATCGGGTCCAAGGCTGAATACGAGTCAATCTCTGTCACGTATTCTTCCTCTTCACTCTCTTCGGCTATGTCCTCCCCGCTTGCTAATGACCCTGGGATTTGAGACTAGCAAATCCTCGTCAGCTTGCATACCTTTAAACTTGTACGGAGTACACTCAAGGTTTTCTGTTAAATCGATGGTTATATCACGAACTTCTTCCTCTTTGTTATTTTCATTCTCTGCTAAATCTTTATCCACATCCTCCACTTGATTTTATCTCTACTTCTTTGTTTTAAGCCCAACTCTATTGTACAAGCATCTTTCTCTTTTGGGACCAAATGAAAATGATTTTATGTGCCCGTGGTAGCATTTGTTTAGTCAAACCCACTACAAAAAGAGTCCATCCTTCAATGTTGAAAAGACTTTTTCAATACTCACTATGTTTTGCCATGATTTATCACCTACCTTTTCCTTATTCATTGGGCGTAGCTGGTAAATATTTTCGGTGTCATTCGGTTGCATCTTGCCATGCACCACCTTTTCCACATGATTATCTGTTGCATCTTTCCATCTCTTAATTAATTATTCCTCTACCACTTCCGTCCACCTCCCTATCCAGTTCTTCGTCTTCTCCAGAAAGATTGATGACACATCGTTAAAATTCTTCCAAATCCAGTGACCTCCTTTGAGAGTTTTGATTGGCAAGGTTAAGTTTTGAAATAGCTTTCAATTTGATGGTAAATCTATCTTCCCCAACCGCCATGTCAATTTCTGCCAAAATGAATCCACTACCATTGCCCTTAACCTTAATTCTTGCATTAAAGATTTGTTGCATATGCTCTGTTCTATGATCTAGTTGCATTAGCCCTCCACATTTGTCCTCGATTACTTCAAAAATATCTCTTGTCCACCATTTTAATAGGTGGTCCTCCACCTCTATCCAACCCCCCGAGCATGAAAATTTCTTGTTTAACGAGACATATGCTTGGTTCCATCCCTAGAATCATACCGTAAATGGGCCTTTGATGAATAATAATCCTTTCCTACCAAAGAATTTTGCTTCCTCCATATTCTTACAATAGAGTACCGCCTTATCCGGTTGAAAGGGATGAAAGACAATATTCTTATTATATAGTTTGTTTATAGAGTCATGTATGTCCTTCCACTTATCCCATAATCTCTCCCTTGTGCATACAACCACAATATTCCAGTCTTTGAATTCCCCAAATTATCATCCCTTTGTACCTCCCCTGTTTTTAGCCACCTTTTTTGAAGTAATAACCTTTTGTGAACACCCCATATTGCGATCCTCGCAAGAATCCTGATCTCTAAGAAAATGAACATGCATACATGCACGAGAATTCATAAATGCATACATACTATGTATGTAATACAGGTCAAAAAAGAAAGCCAAAAGGACACCCGGACAAAAAGTTTCGTGAATTACCAGAAACTACCGGAATTGAAAACAGTAAAATCTTGTGAGTATTTTCACAAAGAGATTTCTTGATCATTCTCAAACTTTGAGGGTTATGAGATAGTGCCATAAGGAGTTACATACTCGAAAATCAGCTCGATCCAACGGTCGGATCTCTAGGAATTCAGAAAACCCATATTTCATTTTGGATAATCAAATGGAGGCCTTGAAGAACTCCAATCAACGTCAAATTCGGATACAAAATAGAAGACATTTGGAGGCAAAACATATTAAAATTTAAAGATAATCGAAAGGCTACAAGATCACTTGTCGTACGACAAGTGAGTTTGTCGTATGCAAGTACCTTTCCTAAGCAGTAAAAACTCTTCGTACCAATCAGAGAAAGCAGAATCCTTCCCGAACTTCGATCGGCCTCCAATTTTTATAGGGTCTATAAGACTTCTATTTACAATACATATTCAAAAACTAGCATTATCCAACAGTTACAACTTCACTTGTTGTACGACAAGTGAGCTTGTCAGATGCAAGTACCTTTCTTACACGGGAAAAGCTCTTCGTACCAATCAAAGTAAATAGAGTCCTTACAGAACTCTGATTGGCCTCAAATTGTGCTAAGGTCTAGAAGACTTCTATTTCTAATACATATCCAAAAATCAGCATTATCCAATGGCTACAATTTCACTTGTCGTACGCAAGTTCCTTTCTTACACGAGAAAAACTCTTCGTACCAATCAGAGTAAACAGAGTCCTTCCAGGACTCCAATCGGCCTCAAATTTTTATAAGGTCTATAAGACTTCTATTTCCACTACATATCCAAATATTAGCATTATCAAACGGCTACAATTTCACTTGTCATACGACAAGTGAGCTTGTCATACGCAAGTACCTTTCCTACGCGGGAAAAACTCTTCGTACCAATAAGACCAAACATAGTCCTTCCTGAACTCCAATCGGCTTCAAATTTTGACAGAGTCTAGAAGACTTCTATTAACAATAATATCCAAAAATCAGCATTATCCAACGATGGAAAGGCTTTGCGATAAGCTTCTAGAGTGCTGGTTGCAATTTATTTTCTTGCTCTCCAAGTTTTTATAGCTATATATAGACCCCACGCCCCTCTATTCACAGTTTTCATCAACAATCACTGGGATTTCGTGGTACACACCAAAAGACTCATATTCTCTTCCTTAAATAGGGCTCAGGTATATTTTTCTCTCTGCTTTTATTTATTCGTCAGTTTTATAATTCAGACTCTTGTCTGCATAATTACTATCATTTGATAACTTTTCTAAACCCTTTTGTAGGTCGGAAAATACCCTAGAGGGGGGTGAATAGGGTTTTAAAAACTTGATGCGGAATTAAAACGTTTTTAAAATATTTAAGCAAAGCAACTTAGTTAAATAAGTTTATCAAGAAAAACAATCAATTAAATAATCAATCCCAAGAATAAGCAATAATATAAGCAACTTCAATCAATTAATATAACAAATAAATAAAGAGATTGAGTAAGAAATATTGAACCAATTTGAAGTCCAAGGCCTTTTGTCCACACGGTTTTGGTTTACCAAACCATCGTCCGCACTCGGTTAGTTCCCCGAGAATTTCCACTAAAATCAATCTCCTTCCGGGTGAAGATCAAACCTCTACAAGTGTATTTTTCTCACACACTCTACAAGTATTGCTACACCACAATACTCTCACAAGATACCCTCTTGCTAACCTTGTGAAATTTACCCTTCACAAAAACTAAACAAGAATTTACCTTCTTGTTTTTCCTATGAGATTTACCTCTCACAATTGAATACTAAATTATTTGGTGATTCACACCAATTTACAATAACTCTCTCAAGTGCATAAAGAATACAATTTGAAGCTCACACTAGAGTTATCCTATTTGATCAAGATGATATAGCTCAAAAGATGAATGATTGATCAAAAACAATTTCTTGAATATTTAGATATTGAAGATAGATGAAGTATGAAGTGTATGAATGATTCAAGGTGTTTAGAATGAGTCTTGGAAGTCATATTTATAGTCCCAAAAGTGATATAGCCGTTTGTGGTGGATGTATAGAATAATAGGGCAAAAATGCACTTTTGAAAAAGTTCCAACGGCTATTTTTGGTAAGGGAGTCGACTCCCTGTGTCTTCATGGAGTCAACTCCATGGCTTTCCTTGAGGGAGTCGACTCCATCACTTTCATGGAGTCGGCTACATGGTTCTGGAGATAGATTGCTGCAGACAGCAAATTTCCGATTTGTTTTGATCATATCTCATTATCCCGCCATTGGAACTTGATGAAATTTTGGATATAAGTACTATAATGAGTTATCTAACTGCTGTCCAAATTTCATAATGATCGGAGTCCAGGAAGGCCTCCAACAAACCGTTAGATCAAAACTGCGCAAAAAACGGAGCGAATCTAGAAAGGGAAAAATAAACATTTTTGCAATTAAGTTCCAAAATCAATTTTGATGCTTGGGATAGGTTAAATATATTATCCTAAGACACCTATTTTCATGAGAGCTCAAAATATGCTCAAATCAATTTAATATGAAATTATTTGAAAACCGGTTTTTGCAAGAATGGTATTTTCAAAGAAATTTTGATTCAAACTGATTTTGATCAATCTAACAATGATGTAAGTTCATATTTGAGCTATATAATCAATCAATTAAGAAAATTTACATTAATCCTAAGCAAACACTCAATTACCGAATAGGTGAGTCTTCGAATGCTTCGATTTGTTTCTTCAAATTGATTCTTCACTTGAAGCTTTTTCCTTGAAGCTTTAGTATATGATCCTTGATCTTTTATGCTTCATGAAATGCATTGCTAGCTTGTGAGTGATGAGATTGATCTTCTTGTCTTGTCCAACGCTTGTAGAAGAATGATCTTGATTCGGATAGATCGGTTTTAGTCCAATGCTTCGTTGACTTGATCGGATATTGATTGAATGATCCTTGTCAAACTTTCTTTGAGCAATCATGCTATTCTTGATTTTCCAAATAAGAAATCTATAATCTTATATCAAAAACATGTTAAATTACACATGATTGATTTATTGTTATTATCAAAATAAGATTAAGACCTTCAAGGTCAACAATCCCCCCCTTTTTGATGATGACAATATATTAATGTGTGTTTTCAATAACAAGCATAAATAGCATATGAATAATTGAAATATGCTCCCCCTCAATTTATGCATAGATAAAATAAATGATTTGTACAAAGCATTACATATATTTGAGATAGTTTTAAAACCAATAAAACAATTTTGATCTCAAATATGTTTTCAAAGAAAACAATTATCAATGTTAAAGACATAAAGCATTTAATAGTCTTACCAACATTGATTGCCACCAACACATATTTTCTCCCCCTATGGCAACATCAAAAAGGGATCAAGGCCACGGAGAGAAAATGGTAACCTCCATGAGTGCTTCATCGATGAGGCAACGATTGGTATGCCCTTCCATCTTTTGCCATAAGGCAAAGGTCGGCCGTTTCTTCATCACTTGACTCAATATCGGATTCGTCTTCATCCGATTCGCTTGAATGCCCTTTGAGAGCATCTTTCAACCTCTTATATAATTCTTCCTTCTTTGCTCTCTTCTCCTTTCTTCTAACCGGACAATTCGTCTTGTAGTGGCCCGGTTCATGACAATAAAAGCATTTCCTTTCCTCATTGTCAACTTTAGGATGAGTTGATCTATCATTATTTGAGGATGAGGGATTGTTGTCGATCTTCCCTTGGGATTACTTCTTCTTTGCTAGGAATTTCTTAAATTTCCTAGAGAGAAGTGCCATGTCTCCATCTCCTTTCAACTCCTCATTATTCTCTAGTTGATTTGCTTTGAGGGCGAGAGTTTTCTTGGCTTTTGAATTGGCTTCATCTTCTCTCTCCAACTCCTTCTCATGGGTTTTTAATGAACCCAATAGCTCATCCATGCTCAAGGTCTTGAGATTCTTGGCCTCTTGTATGGCCGTCACCTTAGGTCTTCATTTCTTGGGAAGAATCCTAAAAATCTTTCGAATTTTCTCTTCATTAGAATAAACCTTGCCAAGAAGGTCCAAAGCGTTAGTGAGAATAGAAAATCGACTATACATGGAAGCAAGTGATTCGTTAGGCTCCATTTTAAACAATTCATAATCATGGACAAGAATATTAATATTGTCCTGCTTCACTTGAGAGGTTCCTTCATAGGTAACCTCAAGCTTATCCCAAATCTCTTTTGCCGTTTTGCAACTAGAGATTTTGTTGTATTCATCCATAGTTAATGCATAATGTAAAGAGTTTAAAGCTTTGGCATTGTATTGGATTTTTCTAATATCATGCTCATTGAATTCGGATATTGACTTGGGAATAACATTTCCCATTTCGTCGGTTTTTGTAATTTCATAAGGTCCAACAAGTGTAACCTTCCATTGTTCAAAATCATTAGCTTGTAAAAATGTACACATTCTATTTTTCCAATAGCTATAGTTTTTACCATCAAATAATGGCGGTCTATAAGTAGAAGCACCTTCGAAAAGGCCGGTTCCTTGATAATAAGACATGATCGTAAACTCTAAGATTGCAAAATCAAAACAAGAGTACAACCTCTGATACCAATTGTAGGTCGGAAAATACCCTAGAGGGGGGGTGAATAGGGTTTTAAAAACTTGATGCGGAATTAAAACGTTTTTAAAATATTTAAGCAAAGCAACTTAGTTAAATAAGTTTATCAAAGAAAACAATCAATTAAATAATCAATCCCAAGAATAAGCAATAATATAAGCAACTTCAATCAATTAATATAACAAATAAATAAAGAGATTGAGTAAGAAAGATTGAACCAATTTGAAGTCCAAGGCCTTTTGTCCACACGGTTTTGGTTTACCAAACCATAGTCCGCGCTCGGTTAGTTCCCCGAGAATTTCCACTAAAATCAATCTCCTTCCGGGTGAAGATCAAACCTCTACAAGTGTATTTTTCTCACACACTCTACAAGTATTGCTAAACCACAATACTCTCACAAGATACCCTTTTGCTAACCTTGTGAAATTTACCCTTCACAAAAACTAAACAAGAATTTACCTTCTTGTTTTTCCTATGAGATTTACCTCTCACAATTGAATACTAAATTATTTGGTGATTCACACCAATTTACAATAACTCTCTCAAGTGTATAAAGAATACAATTTGAAGCTCACACTAGAGTTATCCTATTTGATCAAGATGATATAGCTCAAAAGATGAATGATTGATCAAAAACAATTTCTTGAATATTTAGATATTGCAGATAGATGAAGTATGAAGTGTATGAATGATTCAAGGTGTTTAGAATGAGTCTTGGAAGTCATATTTATAGTCCCAAAAGTGATATAGCCGTTTGTGGTGGATGTATAGAATAATGGGGCAAAAATGCACTTTTGAAAAAGTTCCAACGGCTATTTTTGGTAAGGGAGTCGACTCCCTGTGTCTTCATGGAGTCGACTCCATGGATTTTCTTGAGGGAGTCGACTCCATCACTTTCATGGAGTCGGCTACATGGTTCTGGAGATAGATTGCTGCAGACAGCAAATTTCTGATTTGTTTTGATCATATCTCATTATCTAGCCATTGGAACTTGATGAAATTTTGGATATAAGTACTACAATGAGTTATCTAACTGCTGTCCAAATTTCATAATGATCGGAGTCCGGGAAGGCCTCCAACAAACCGTTAGATCAAAACTGCGCAAAAAACGGAGCGAATCTAGAAAGAGAAAAATAAACATTTTTGCAATTAAGTTACAAAATCAATTTTGATGCTTGGGATAGGTTAAATATATTATCCTAAGACACCTATTTTCATGAGAGCTCAAAATATGCTCAAATCAATTTAATATGAAATTATTTGAAAACCGGTTTTTGCAAGAATGGTATTTTCAAAGAAATTTTGATTCAAACTGATTTTGATCAATCTAACAATGATGTAAGTTCATATTTGAGCTATATAATCAATCAATTAAGAAACTTTACATTAATCCTAAGCAAACACTCAATTACCGAATAGGTGAGTCTTCGAATGCTTCGATTTGTTTCTTTAAATTGATTCTTCACTTGAAGCTTTTTCCTTGAAGCTTTAGTATATGATCCTTGATCTTTTATGCTTCATGAAATGCATTGCTAGCTTGTGAGTGATGAGATTGATCTTCTTGTCTTGTCCAACGCTTGTAGAAGAATGATCTTGATTCGGATAGATCGGTTTTAGTCCAATGCTTCGTTGACTTGATCGGATATTGATTGAATGATCCTTGTCAAACTTTCTTTGAGCAATCATGCTATTCTTGATTTTCCAAATAAGAAATCTATAATCTTATATCAAAAACATGTTAAATTACACATGATTGATTTATTGTTATTATCAAAATAAGATTAAGACCTTCAAGGTCAACACCTTTTTCAAATTGTTTTTCAAAACCGAAGGCATATAACAAACCCTAATCCAATTCCAAAATAGTATTATTACTTTCTTACTTTTTCAAAAGTTTGGATCAATAGTATTGTTATATGAATGAATCGATAATCACTATATAACCAATCTAACTCATAGATTCTAGTGAATATGTGATAAATATTCGATTGTGAGAGTACTAGTGCCATTTATACCGGTTTAATCAAATGAACTATGGTACAAGATCGGTAAACTCGCCTCATATCATATCAAATATAAGATTCCACATCGAATCAGTTTTCAAAAAACCCAAAGCTTTACAGAATCACTTGTTTTATTGCATCTACTATTATCAAACCCTCTTCTTCTTCTTCTTTTAAATTACACACACATTTATTTCCAAAATCATGGATGAACTAGGAAACACATCGTTTTCATCACATCTCCAAAATCCCGATTTTTAAAGCAAGCACGAAAAAGCTGTAAAGTAATAGAAATAGCATGCAATAACTGAATTATAACACGCGCATATCCTACTCAAGAGACCGAAATGGTGAATTGGGTGCCTAACACCTTTCTAATTCGTAACTTAATCCCCGAACCTTCAAATCAACTGGTTTCGCATATATTGTGTATAAGAGGATATTTAGTCCATAAATACATCTCTTTTACATAAACTTTTTGTTTGTTTAGTAAAACAAACTAGCGACTCTCATTTTTTTCAAAACCGATTTTCAAAGGAATACAGAATCGCCTCCCATAGGGGGCCGGCGTCGAAAGCGCGGGTTCCCACACCTCTACATATTTTTTTTCTTTTTGTCTACTTGTCTATTGCTCTATGTTTTGTTCCTCCATTTTTGGGTATGTTCCCCTAATATTGTTGCATTCTTGCTCAATACCCTCTAATTCATTGCTTCAAATGTGCCTTGCTTCTGGACCCTTGTCCCTCTAGACTATTGATATTTAGATGGAGAAAAAACAAGTTGATTTAGCTCACCTGCAACTTCAAACCATCTGGTCCCCTCTTTACCTGCTGGGAATACGCCCACATTCTTCACTATACCTTGTTGGATCTTGGCTAAACTTATGAAACATCCATTCTTGTTATTGTAGCTTGCAACAAGAACAGAGCATAAGACGCCTGGTATTTACTAAAATATTTCTTTTTAGCAAAGCTTTGTCTTGCTTTGCATAACCCCTCAATTAGCTAGTACACCCCTCCAAAATCTATCGATATCGAATATTTGTTGTTTCGAATCACCTCATTGATGGTAACCATGACCCCTCCATCATCTATCTTAAAATGAAACTGTGACACCCCGAATCCCACTCTGAGATTTTCACCTCCGGGACTTGGTTAATCACAGATGTCATGCACGACGGCAGGTTTTTAATATAAAAATCACAACTTTTAAAAACTCTTCTTATTAAAAATATAATCCAACAAAATCCTATTTTATAAAATTCCGGCATGTGGAATTCGTTTAAGCAACAAACTAACCTGTGAGGTTTCAAACCATTTACATACAAACATAATCACATCCAGCCACATTTCAAATCCGCTCCATATATGAAATCATTAACGCAAGTTCACTTAAAATGTCATTTATACAACAGTACTAAGGTTGAACATTCAACTAAAGGTTGAACATATTACAATACAACCAAAAATCGATTATACAAAATAGTCCTTCTCAAAAAGGACCAAAGACAGTATATGGACATCAGAGGCTTTCTATATACGATACACCACGCTCCAACTCCAATGCATATCCTGCAAAACTGTTAGAAAACGGGATGAGTCAAATCCGGGCTTAGTGACAACTATGTAGGTTTGAATAGAAAATACACATCGTATACGAAATCACGTGTAGCTTTATATAGAAAATAAGTATTTCACTTCATTAGTATAGTTTGAAAAACAATACAATGCAATACACACAAATGCATGCCGAATCTCACTAGGATTCATATCTTAGTCACCAGAAGCTCTCCCCAACTAACCGATCCCTCCTCTAGGCATTCCATAAGATAAACCCTAATATGTTCTTGTATCACTAGAGGTTTATTAGTCTAAGGCCATCTCTTTACCACACTGGCTTCCTAAGGTTCGGCATGCTAAGGTGAATCCATGCTAAAGCTGATATCGACTATATTCCCCAGTGTGCTCATGTTGAAAGTCGGTAATTATAAGCCAAGTATTCAACATTTCCTCTTTGTTTAATAATTTATTATGAATTCCATACTTGGTCGACTACAGGCATAATCACTAGATCATCCAACTAAAGCATTACGATATAATGTCCTCTCATTTAGCTATACTATTAGCCATGCTTGCCACTTTAATTATTAGTATTTTGTGTTCATTATACTCCGCCCATCTATTCCTTCAATCTACACATGTTCCCATGCCCGTATTTTGTATCCAAGATCAATAGTGTTAATAATTTCCACTTCATGTATTAGTACATTATGAATGGCCAAATGTTCTCTAAGTATCTTATGATCCGCTCGATAGTGTTCGCTTTCATCTCACATTATTCAAAATATAACCGAGGCAATATATAGACAACAACATAAGATATGATACGACAATAATAAACACAATCAATGATATCACCATCAACAACATCACATTAGTCCTCGTATCATATCTCTAGCATAATGTCTCAGTTTCAACCCGCAGTCGACTAGGCCCAAAACAACGAATCTCGAAGGGTACAAAAGTCCTTATCCGTGTCTCCTCTAAATGGGGAGTGGCTCAAGGACTTAATTCTCCAAGTAAGTCATTTGGAGATAACCCACGCAAGACACTCCAAATAGTTAACGAGAAGAACACTTATGTAAGCCAACGTCGACACTCGAAAGAATTACACTAGAAGACACCCTAGTAGGGTGTTGTCCTTTAGTAGTCCAACTACTTTCTGAAAAACTCATTGTTTAGTTAGTAGTGGCACATGGGACCTACTCCACTTATCTGGGAAACTCTATAGCCCGAGAACATATAGTCAGTCGAAAAGCAAGATGCATAAAATAAGCTCTCTTTTGTGGACTTTCAACCACGGATGGAGTCATTCCCGAATTTTTTCTGTGCACAGTTTAGGGACTTTCACCCAGGGGCGGCAATTAAGCGACTCGTCTTGGAGCCACACGGTAGGGTTCCGATGCTCGGTCCATTAATCTCTCTAGCCCATACATGTGATCATAATAACAGGAATATATCGATTCCTTTCTCAATAATATATGTATGTCATCAATCACATCATCCCTCACACATATGGAAGTCCACATGTATATACATAATTATACAATTGTACACCAATTACGTATCATCATCATATGCGTCGTTATCATGCATTGCATTCGGAGCCTTAACGTTACGTGGTTATTCACATTTTATAGCCAACTAGCGCATTATCGATACTTTAAATTTCATAATGTGTCATGTATATAAAATTAAGGATGCATAAGTTTTATCAACATTCTCATATCATTCTACCAATCTAAGCATCAATTTCAACGTTCTTGCCTAATCGGTATGCTTACGGCATGCTAGCCTCTTATCATTATGGCTACGGCATCCTATAACCCACCAAACTAAGTTAATAATATTTCTAGGGTGTATCGAGGGTGTATTCCCTTCCCTAATACTAATCGTGTTCCATATAAGGCGCTAGAGTCAAAGGTTATCATGGACCATTTCTACCATAGTGGGTTCTTAGTGCAAAACTCAAGGAAAAAGCTCAATACTCTCCACTAATGACTTATGGGTGTGCATCTAACATACGTAACCCATAATCAACCATTCTATACGCACAAATCCCAAAACCCCAATTTTTAATTCATACACTCTTCACAAAGTGGGTTTAGTATGAATCTCTAAGTGTATAAGCTAAAGATATGAAATTACTTTTTCATACATGCATTCTAAGTGATAATCTATCATTATCAACTACCAATTGGGAATTAATCTAGCCCCGCTAGTATAAATCATCATAAACCTAGGGTTTTCATAAAAATCCCCAATTTGAGTAGAAAACTCTAATTCAACAAGTAATTATTCGAAAAACAAGTTTCATAATATTATTCCCACCTTAGAGAAGCAAGATCCTCGAGTTAAAGAAGCTTAGACTCCAAATTTTGAAACCCTAGCTCGCCCTCAAGCTCCCATGGAAGTGAGTAGGTGGAGAAAATGATGAATAGTGATAATCTATGCACAAATCTTGTAGGATCTTGAATTAATTGAAGAAACCCACCAAATTCTCTCCAAATCTCTCTCTATAACTCTCTTGGGCTGTATTAGAAGTGTGTTGCTCCAAAATGGGGAGAGGGGGGGTTTTGAATTTCATTAGGTGAACCGAAAACTTAACATTGCTATCACATAAATCGAAAAACCTTATTGAAACCCTAATATTCTGTCGTTGTATAAAAATGGGGTCAAAGCACTAGAAAACTCGATTTTGACCATATTTGGGAACCATCAGTTGATTGACCGAGGGCCATCAGTCAACTGATGCCCACTAATGCTGTTTTTCGGCAGTTCAATCACTTCGGGCTCAGTTTTAACCACTATGGAGTTAGAATTGGGTCTCGGCCAAAACACAAAAGTTTTAGATAATTGAATTACCTTTCCAATGGCGCAAACAGGGACTCGTTTGAATTTCATATGGAGAAGCAATGGCTTGTCTATGCCAGAAAAAACACTTTTCGGTAAATGCGATTTAGGCGATGAATTTTTAAATTTTGCTCAGACCACCCGAAATGAGTTACGACCCTATAGGAGAGTTTAATAACACATAAATGAAGTGTAAAAAAGGTCTAAACCACTCGAGTACCACCCGAACCTCATCTAGCCTCCCGAACTTACGATTTTTGCATAAACAGGGATTTTGAAGGGAATTAGCAAGGAAAATGCATAGTGGGTGTTACATAAACCACTTGTGTTCGAATTTAAAACTTCTTTCTATGTAGTTGAACATTGAATGTAACAAAGAAGACGAAAGGTCACACAGCTTCTATCTTCAGATCGATGCTAGAACAGATGAACTACAACTTGTGGCCTTGAAGGACAGGGAAGATGAAACGTTTTAGTGGAAGACGTCATTAGGGTTTCCATGTACAGACTCATTAACTTTATACGACCAGTTTTTCCATTAGACCCTATGTATATAAAATAGCAAAGTCTTCCTGATAAATTTAGGTTTTAAAGCTGAATATGATATTTGCTAAAAAGCACAGATGCAAATAAGCGATACAATTTTTTTGGAGAAAAAGGGGACAGAGTACCAAAGTAACACCACTGAGATCTTAAATTTGCTAATATATACATTTTATTATGAACATATTATTATAAAATGATACACACAACCCAACTCATTTATGTCCTAACAATTCGTACTAAACTTCGTTCATTGTGCCATTTAGTTGATGTGTTCAATAAAATTGGTATGCTTTTACTCCAATAAAATAAACTATCCAAAATAAAAGTAATCAAAAATCAATAATTATCTGTGGACGATTTTAAGAAATTTCCGAACTACTTTTAGAATTTTGAATCTTAAAAATCATTACACAAGGAAATCTATAAATTGAAGTAAAACTAAGTGAAGGACATAATTGAAAATTTACCTTAAAAAATAGAAAGCTTTTAAAAATAAACAAAAATACAGTTGCAAAATGATTGTCCTCCATTACTTAAAATGTCCTTCAAACTAACGGGCTAAAAAATTGACCTTTGTTATAACGAACTGATGTATATTGTCCTTTATTATTATTTTATATATCCTATAAAATAGAAATATATATATTTAAAAAACAAATATATATATATATATATGTGTGTGTGTATACAGAGCATTTCATATATGGACTGGTGCGTACGCACCAATTCCGCGCACAGCGATCGAGGAAAGCAACCACATTAATGCTGACTTCCCCTTCAACTTGGCGCAGTTTTCTCAACAAGCAAATGACAAAATTTTCTCATTTTTTTCTCCCATTTCTCTCTCTAAAATTGACAGAACACCATTGCTCTCTCGAATTGACAAAACCATTACTCCATCATCAAGCTTCACATAAAATATTTCTCTTATTAATTTTATTTTCTCTTCTTTACCCTGTTTCATTAAGTTGTTGTTTATCGGATTTCAAGCTTTTGGAAATAATCAATGCTTCATATTGTCTTCCAAGTAACCTGCCTCTTCAAAATCATTGTCGCAAAGTTTCAATAGTAAACAAAAGTACTCAATCAGCATGGTAATATATGTAGTCTTTTTTTTGTTTTCTTGCAGCATTAAGACGTATCAAGATTAGAGTAAGGTCTGTAATCCAAACGGAACTACCTTTGTTAATGTCAAAAGAATTCTCGTGTAATCAGGAGAACAACAGCAGCCAAGAATTAAATCTAGTAATTATAATCAACCAAATTCAGAGCAAAGATTAATAGTTCGAATTGAGGTTTCAAACTCCCCAAATTGCAAGCCCTATATTTCGAAATTTATAAGAAGACAGAGAGGAAATGAGAGACCCACTTACAATTTTAGAGAGAGAAATTGTTACAAAACCCGAGCTTGATTATGGAGCAATGGTTTCCGTCAATTTAGAGAGAGAGAGAGAAATGGTGTTTGTGCATTTTAGAGAGAGAAATGGGGCTGTTGACCGAGAAAAAATGAGAAAATTCCGTCAATTGCTTGTCTCAAAAACTGCGCCAAACTGAAGGAGAAGTTAACGTAGTTGCTTTCCTCGATTGATGTGTGCGAGACTGGTGTGTACGCACCAGTCTATATGGGATATGCTCCGTATATATATACACTAGTTGTAAACCCGTGCAATGCAGGGGTAGTTGTGCATATTTCTCTTCAAATACAAAAATATTATCCCGAAAAACAACAAAATATTGATCATATCAATGGAGAAACAATCAACTGCATGTATCTTAATTGTTAACCATTACAAAAATTCCAGATAAACATATTTATAAATTTGTCTTCAAGATGATTTTCCACATAATGTTTTCAACCCTCTAATTCCTTCTTATCCAAATGGCATGCCCTACAGTTTGGAAACCAATATAATCAGCAATACTTGATAATTTTACTATGGAAATGTCTCAAAAGTCATCAATTAGATGTTTATGTCATAGACCTTGCAGTTGAATAAGCGTAAGCCAAGTATTAAGCGGTTCAAAAAGGCGAAACACATTTGTAGTTGAGGAAGCAACTTAACATAGAGACGCCAACGCATGAAACCTAGAGTGGAAGTACATAATGCAACACAAATGTTTTAAATATATAAAAGAATCAACAATCCCCCATTGTAATTTCAATGTGTGCGCGCAAGAAAGTTTTTCCTTCAGTGGTTTATATTAAACTTGACATCTACTTCTCCTGAATCAAGTAGGCCAAAACACCAAAAATTGAGGAAATAATTGTAAGAGGAGAAAACAATCATCAAAATGAAAACATTCTTGCATAACAGAGGCACGTTAAGATAAATAATATAATCTTATCTAAAATTTCATGAAAGCATCTCTATATTTAATATTTTCCTGAAACTAAATTTCCCTGAAATTCTTCAATAAAATAGCTGATTAATTCTATATTATAAAAACAAAATCATAGAAATTGTCAACATGTAGATAAGATACATGTTAAAACCAATAATTTCAAAAAGAAAATGATGCATGTACAATCAAACTTTGAACTCGATCTAGGAAAAAAATCTTACAAAACTCTCCTCATACTTGAAGGTTACTCGCTAAATTAGTTGTCAATGAAATTTATAAATTGGTTGTATATCCTCATAAGAATAACCATAATAGTTAGCATATAAACATCTCTCTCTTAGAAATTAAGAATCCAAATGATATATAAATTTCAACATATTATATAGAAGTAAGATTCTTACCATCTCTTTGAAATTTGGAAAAATATGTCCAAAACACACCAAATTGTACTTGCACTCAAAACGAATATGATTCCAACAGTACTTGTTCTACATTAAAATTGACGCTAATTTCGACCTATTGAAAAAAGAAGTGGAACTATTATTTTGAGGCAAAATAATATAACTCAAACATTAATGAATATGTATCCATATATATGTTTATCTATACATATACACAATCAAAGTCTAATAAAATAAAGGCAATTTTGTATCCTAAATGTGAGTTCGAGAATTTAGATTTGAAACTATGGCTAAGGACCACATTCTTATATCAATTTAGTAAACTTGATTTTGGTGCAATGTAAAAAGTTTAAGACAAAAAGTTAATTAGATTAAACAATTGTTGTTCGGATGGAAAAGAATTTAGAATTCATAAAGCCTACTTGCATGAACCTCCTCAAATGGTAAGAGAATTACAAATAGTCCAATAGCATGGCAAAATTAAAGAAAATTGCAAAAACACTTGTAGCATAAATTGTGGGCTAGCTGCATGTATAAACAGTATAAGGAAATACGCAAAAATGTATAGTGAAAGGGGTATTAGCATCCAATCTGATAATTCAAGGATTCTCACAAATATACTCTAGTAATGACAATATTGTCTGTTACCATTTCACCGATTCTTCAAGAAACAAACATTCACAAACAACTCTAATTAATAATTAGTGATAAACATGCCCTAAAAAAGAGTAATTATGCCTAAAACTGATTGGACAATGACTACCATATATTCACATTGTACAAGTATTCTTTTCGGTGAAAGGAACACAATATACCTTCAAAATTTTCATATTTCTCTGTAAATTGTGGGGGGTGGGGGGTTCCAGTTTCCCAATATACACTCGAGATTTTGAGTCGTCACAAATATCTAAGTGCTAGGAGGGCATTTTACTTATTAGTAATAGATAGATTTGTCCGCATAGCCAACTAAATGAAGGATAGAAAATTATACTCTTGCAATTGTTAATGTGGGTAACAATTCAATATAAGACAAATTAACCGGGATAACTTACAATGTAGAGCCTATCGTTTGTTGTAGGTGTTTTGAGACCTAACATGATCTTCGAGCCAACACCTTGCCCCAACTAAGTCCATATCAAGTAATCATAACATGTTAATTAACATAAAACAACAAAGTTAATATTGAATCTTACAAATAGTACTTATTAATATTCTCCCACTTCCTAATTAAGAGTACTGTTATTTGATTTGATGCTTATAATACTAATCAAGTAATCAATAGCTGAGAACCAAAAAAAAATCAGTATTGTGAGATTTGGTTAGTTATATAATCCAATACATCATTATAAAAATCAAACTTCACCACCCGAAGCCACAAAAACCCAATTTATCAGATTTAATTTGACACGAATGGAATAAAAGGAATCTTAATTACCATGAACCTTGAAACTCTTATATAATTACATAATCAGAAATGTCAACCTCTCCAAAAGTTTTTTTACAAAATTATCAAACAAAGTTCACAATACATTTATGTTCATGTACATCGGCTAATTTCAAAATACATTTATAAACTAACAAAATCATACCTAATTTTGTTAAGATGAACTTACTACTTTAAAAGAATGGCAACGTCAGCTAACCTGCAACATTTTTTTTTATTTTTTTTTGAAAGCACCAAAACAAAAACCAAACTAAAAAACCACACTAAGACTGGTCATCAGCCGATGCTAGGTCCAAGATCCAAGAAGGAAAATTAGAAACGTGCACCTCCATAGCAGTCTCCCTACAAGCTCGGTGAGTCAAAGAGTGGGCGACTGTATTGGCTAACCTAGAGATATGATGGCACACGACTACTCCAAGCCGCTTCATTAACGACACCTGCAACATTGACCAAAGAAATTCGACATTATCATAAGTGAATAAAATGAAATTCCAAGAGCTAGAGAGAGTTGATATTCAAGATCTTGAATTTATGACAACTTTTTTAAAGGATAATAATGTTGGGAAGCATTAAATTAAAATAACATAAAAGTATATTAAGTTACTTTGCAAAAGCTCCCAATGTTTCTTGAGAATAAGTTTATGGTGTAATCACAAAACCTTATACTAAATGCGTAGCTAAAAAATTCAACATTGTTTGTTCTGTTTGATTACTTTAAAATTCATATCTAATTATTTATTTGGCACCTTAAAAAATAAGTGCACATCTCCCTTTTAAAACTTAACAGTTATTTTTTAAAAGAAGTAAAATACTTCTTTTGTCCTTTAGTTATTTTTACACTGTAAAAAGATTAGGGCAAAATTTTCCAAATATCATTCATTCAACATTCAAATATGATATGTTCAAATAAATTGCACTTATTCATAGGTGACATTTAGAAACAAATCAAACAAAATTTTAGAATTAATATTCACATTATATTCATACAAGTAAACAAACTACCCTAAAATGTGTTTGGGTCTCAAACTCTCAATAGAGGACCAAACGCTATATGTGGGAAAAAGGCAAATTAGACCATGATGTTTTTGGTCTATGTTCAATTCTCCTCCAGATGTTCTAAAATTGTCAATATCTATCCAAAATTGCATAAGTGGTTCAATTCCTCCCATGACTCTAACTCCATTAATAATTCCATCCAAATTTTTGACACTTAACCCCTAAACTTTTAAAAGTGACACAAAACCTCCTTAATTTATATTTTGTTAACACTTAACCTCTAATTTCTCTCTCCCCCCTCCCTCCCTCCCTCCTCCTTATCCAAACACAAACACTTTAAAGCGTTATTTTTCATTCAAAATTATAACATAATAACCATTTGTTATTTTGTTATCATTGATAATGATCTCTTTATGTATATAAACGCTTAAATGTATACATAAACCACACACATATATATATATTGAAAAATTGGAGGAAATGAAAGAGGTTGAGGTAGAGGTGGCAGCAATACACACATAACGTCATTGTGATTAAAAACAGCGGTGAACAGAGGTGTTAAAGTAGCGATATATAGTAATCCCCTCACTTTTTCTAACATTAATATATATATATACACACACATAATTACACACAAAATAAATACATCTAAGTCAAAAATGGGACTATACTTTAAATGTGTACATATATTATTATAATTAGATTTAATATATATACAGAAATTAAAATACAGACCCACTTTTGACTTAGGTGTATTTATTTATGTGCTATGTAAGTATATATATTCAATGATGGATTTTGAGAAAAAGGGAATGGATGGCCGGAGGTTGGTTTGATGAAGGTGGCCAAAGGTGGGTTTATGAAAGTGGCCGGAGGTTGTGTTGATGGTCACCAAAGGTGGGCTGAAGTAGGGACGAAACTAGTAAGGGCCTTGGGGGACCATCTCCCACCCAACTCTAGTGTACTTTCATATATCCCCTCATAATTTGATGTATTTTCATATAGCCACCGATCAACTTTCAAATTTATTAGTATGTTTTAAGTACTTGAAGGACCCCCCCCCCCCCCAACCCTGCACAAAAAACAAAGATTAATTATTCATTTCATCCGTGGACTAGGCTGAAGAAGGTGGCTAGAGAAAAGGGTTAAGTTTTAATAAAATATAAATAAAGTGAATTTAAATGTTACTTTTAAAAGCGGATTTATATACCCATTCGCTTATCCTTTTTTATTGTATTTTTTCTTACGCCTGATTGGGAGTTGAAAAAGATCTCAGGTTTGTCATCTATCGTCAATCTTTTGGTTTTGGCCTGAATCTATAGTCAATCTTGTGTTAATAGTCGGAATAGACCTCGTTTGGTTCACCAATTTGAAAACTCAAGAAAGTAAAATCAATATTTTCCTTTGTTCATTAAGTACAAATTCTGAAAATACTTTCCTATCAGATGGAAAAGTATGGGAAAATCATTTCACTTAGATTTCATTGGATTGATTTTTCTTTCTACAATACTCCTACATAAATATGCTATTGCCAAATTTATCCATTTCTATGATGTTTTGGTTTTAAAATACAAGGATACTACTGAAATATTTTTACTTTCCTTTCCTTTACCAACCAAACTCTGAAAAGGAAATCAAATGGTATTTCCTAAATACTTTCTATACTTTACCAAATACAAGAAAGGAAACATGACATGAACTTTAATTTTCCACCCCCATGAAAAAGATAAGGGACTTGATTTCCCTTTCGCGAACTAAACGATGCCTTAATGCTACTTGTTCCCTTTCGTGAACTTTAATTTCCTGAATATTTTAATTTTTTTGGCCATCATTTTATATCCTGTTATCAAACAATGTCTCAAAATTAAATGAAATTTTATGCTCAAATATGCCCCGTACTATAGTTTCAGAAATAATAAATCGAAAGGTTTTTTGGCATTTATTTGTTTATTATGTTAAAAGTTACATATAGTTCATCATTGACTTGAAGATGATATAAGCATTCATAAACTTATAAAACACATTTACCACAACCTGGTCTTGCATTTGCTAAAATTTTTGGCACTTTATGGAACTCCGAACACATCCTAGTGACATATAGGTGGTTGGGGTTAAATGACGGTAACAATGGTTTCATAGAACTCGAGTATCTACCCTTCTGTTGTTAAGAAAATTGAGATGCATTGATAAAGCTCATCCACCATTATCACTAGTAATCTTCTAAGAACAAGCGCACATAAAATCTTTTGAGAAAGATCTTAAACAAGCTTTAATATTGTTTGTGGAATGCCCATCTTTCACTTTGAAGTTCAAATTTATATGAAAATCAGATCCAGCATTTATGACAACAGAAAATGCTCTATGATTGATAGTTTGTCTTCCTCAAACTTTGATTTATACAAGCCCTATGAATATGAGTTGATTTCCGATGTGTTTGTTAACCCTTTGCTCTAGGGACTTCTTTGGCTTATTTTTACTATTTCGATCTAGGAAGACGCCTTGCTTTATTGCGTACTCTATCTTATCTCTCTCTCATGCTTTGTGTTTGCAATTTCTTTGATTTGTTTGCTTTGTTTAAGAGTTAAAACAATGCTAAGATTATTTATCTATTGTCAATCCTAATTATAATATTTTTGACTAAAATTGAATGAAATTTTAGGCTCTAATATGTGAGTACAATAGATTCGGATAAAATAGATTGAATTATGCCTTTCAACCTGTGTGTAGGCACCATGAGGATTTGGAAATTTTTGGGGGTAAAGTATTATTTTTCTCTTACAAGAACTTTCGTGAAAGTACAAAGTTGGGCTTGTAATTTCTCAAAAAACGACCCACAATCCTAAACTATGGGACTAGCTCCAATTAAGCCCCTCAACTTTAAAAAACACAGTTAACCCCTAAAACTATTGACCAAGTTCCACTTTGGTAGTTGAATTTAAGGGGAATTGGTCATGTGCACCTAGGGGTGGCAATTACATGTCGCAAACCGAAAACTGACCGAACCGACCATCCATTTTTGATCGATTACCATGGCTTCGATTACCAACCAAAGTTGGCGATTTTCTTGATTGGCAAACCAACCAAGTTGGTTCGATTGTAAAACTTGTTGGTTCAGTTACCGAACGGTGGCGACCCCTGTGTGCACCACACATGACCATTTTTAAAGTAGTTTGACATTCAACTACTAAAAATTTACATATATATATACACACAATATGTCGTATTATTACTACTTGTAATTATTTATTTAGTTAGTTAGTGTTAGTCCACCTCAAATGAAATCTTGGCCCCGCGTTACAACTTTTATAAAAATACGCAATATCTTCTCACAACGAAGCTTCTTGCAATGTATTGGTTGCTAAGGCCAAATTTATAAACAAGTTTGTTGAATAAAGTTTAATTAACATTTCTAGTTTATTATGTTTAAAGATAGTTTGGCGTTGTTGATTTATGTAGTTATAGCGATAACTTGATGAATTTGTATTCATGTATACTAAGCATAAGTGCATAACGATTCTCTCTTAGTTTTTTTCTGCTTTCTTATTTTATGCCTTACTAAGATGATACAACTTCGGTTAGCTTAGCTAGGACTTGTTGTACTGAAAATTTGGGAGAAGGAATTGGGAGAAGAATGGAGAGAAATGTAGAGAGAGTATTTGTTATTTCCTTTTCATAACCACCACCTCCAATTACCTCCAATTTGGAGCTACGATATAAAGGTTAAAAAAATGACAACCTAACTAACTAACAATCACAGCTCTCTGCTCCAAAAACACTTATAAACTAACAATCCAATTGCAGGTCACTACTAACAATAAACACTTAACAGGACAATTAATATCACAGCAAACACTTACCTGAGCAATTAACGGAAATACACTTGAAATAACAACAGAAAGACACCGAAATGACCATAATGCCCTAAGTGAATATCAATAAAACTATGCCGTTTAGGCTCTCACTCTTCCAACTGTAGTCGTGACATATGTACATGACTACATGGACAGTCCTGATATTTAAGGTTTGCGGGCTCAAAGTTTGATTATGTTTTGTGTTGAATGATGCTTGAACAAACAATTTGATGTGGATCATTCTAGAAGTCGAGGGCCTTTCATATTATTTGAATATATTTATACAAGGAACAAAATATTAGGTTTAGAACTAATGCAATCAAAATAAATGCTTAACATACATGGAATTTATTATTTGATATTATACCATTCAAATATATATTTAGGATATATAATATCTATCTTTTAACCTTAATTTATGCTTAGACTAGAGTTTTAGGATATTATAAATAAGAGGACGTTGAATTATTAATTGAATAAACCTTATGAGCTTTTGGCATGTGTGCCATTACCTATGGGCGCTCCCTCTTGTCTCTTTCATTCTATTCTTATTTTGCATCACAATTTATTTTAAATTATGTCTTGAAAGGAAAACATTGCCATAAGGACAATGATAACAAAATATTTATTGATAGGGTTTAAGTATGCGGAGAAGGTTGTTCAACAATGTTTTTCAATTTTTTAACATTTATTGGTGTATTTTGCTAAAAGATATAAAGTTCCTCACTAATTTGAAGACAATAGTGACATTCATAAACCTATAATACATATTTACTCCACCACAGTCTAGTTTTGCTTTAGCTAAAATTTTTGGCACTTTGCGAAACACCAAACACAGCCTAGTGAACAGACGTGGTTAGGGTTAAATGACAATAAAGATTGTTTCTTAAAAGTCGAGTGTCTTATCTTTTTTTCCTTTTGATAGGAAACAAAAATTATACTGCAAAGAAAGAATATACATAAGAGAAATTCAAGAGGACAAGAAGTCCCTAATAAAATCAATAAGTAACAAATTTAGAAAAATTAAAGAGTACAACCCAACTCCAAAAGGCCAAAACCAAATTCCCTAGACTAATACAAAAATTAACACATAATGTCCACTCAATTATTATTAATATGGCTTTCAATTGTTTCAAGAGAATACAGACCATTTCTTCAATTTGTTTTGCATTTGATTGTTTCCCAACAAGCCCGTTTGGTGTTTGAGAAAATGTTAAGGAAAAAAGGCATAAATGAAGATTTTCGTAATTTTTTGTCGTTGGAGAAATATGTAAAATGATACATACGCATACATAACATTTCATTTATTTAGTCAACAACGAGTAATGTAGAGAAATTTCTTGGGTTTAAAGGGGTATATGTTGCAGTTGTAAGCTCTCTGAGTTCAACCCAATTAATATTAAACACAATGCAAACTTGGGTAAGTTTTAAATAAATATACTCATATTACACTTTGAATACATGAATACGATGTCCCACTTGATAAAATCTTATCTAATATTGAACTGTCAAAAAGATTAATAGAACTATAAATTTTACACTTCTTGATTTTCTCACTTAATACAATCTTAAACAATATTAATATTGAATTCAGATAAAGATTAATAGACTACTTATTCGATAAACTTCTAATTCTATGTAATTAGTATAAAATTATAGTTGGTACTCTACTTAATAAAAATTAAGCATGTCTACTTTAAAAGTTTAAAAGGTTAATTACATATAAGTCCAAAATGTTTTATGTAATCATTGTGTCTTCCAAGCTACGAGTCAAAATACGCAAAGCGTTAAAATCTCAAAAGTTACAAATGTTGCTAAAGAGTATATTTTGAACCGCAAATGGACGAAAGCCGCTGACTTTGTATTATTAGTAACAAAATAAAATATGGAGTAATGAAAAATACACTCAATAGTAATTCTTGTAATTATTAGATATTTATACTTTTTTATCTAGAATCCCTTAGCATTTGTTCAAAAAAATTGTGATTTCATGAATTCAAAAAAGGTCGAAAGATCTAATGCATACAAAAAAGAAGAGATAAAACACAGTATTGCCTTAGAACTAGGTTTCATCATGTTATGGAAGAAAATTAAAAGATACAATTACAATATGACCAAGGACGAAGACTGTGGCTTAGTAGCTTCAATTATGTTGAAAGCATCACTCTTCAATCCTAAGACGAAATTCAATTTAAAATTAGTTTCTTAAAAGTTATTATTGTTAATTTTTGCTATGCAAAAATTGTGGGCATAATTTCTATCTATTTAATTACTACTTTTATCATATATAAATCAAGATCATTTAAATTGAAGCAATCCTTTTTATTAGCGAGCAAATGAATCAAAGGGGTCCTAGTCTAAATTAGGTCCCCACCTTGCACTATATATTCTTTGTAATTTCATTTATTTGAAGTGAAGCAATACAATGTTATATATTCCTCTCTAAATTTTTCAATATCTTCTTTTAATTTACAGTTGATTATATCGATCATAATGCACTTACTTTGAAGAAATGTCTTGTTCCGACACTCTACTTGGAGAAATTCAAAGAGCATCTTGATTGGGATAGGAACGCTCTATTTATGTTATTCATAGGCCAAGCTTCTCTTAAGAATGAGTTGTTTCAAAAATGGATCACGTATGTTTTCATTATCTTTTTCAATTTAAAAATAATTAAACGTTCAAAAATTAATAAATTTTGTTAATTTTTCCAGGTCCTTCTCATTTATTAGCGAAAGTAATGTACTTTTCTCCCACATAATTAGAGGATTTGAGACAGACTTGATACGTAAAGCCATCTTACGACGTGTTGTCTTCAAGGAAAAGAAAATGATTGATGATATACTTAACGCTGTTGTATGTAATGTTGAGGGTGAAGAATATTACATCGTATAGGATGAAAACAAGATTCATATACGTAAACCCTCGAAGATGGTTTTAAAATACTTGTTGGGTCTCAAGAAGAAAAGAGAGAGCATGAGAAATTTAACATTTATTTTATTTGATATAACTTTGTAATTAGATCCTTCTTGATAAAAACTTAGCCTTTTATAGAAAGACAACTTATCAAGTCAGATAAAAGCAAATCCATTACACTTTTTTAGATGGCACCAACACAACCAAACTCTTTCAAAATTTATAAAACTAAGAGGTGTTGGGGGCTACAAAGGCATGTACCCTGAACAAGCGTACTTCTATAAAAGACCTAAAAGTACGCTTGCCCAGGAGATATGTCTTTGTAACCCCAACACCTTTTAATTTTATACATTTTGAAAGATTTGATTTTGTTGGTACCATTCTAAAAAATAGAATGAATTTGCTTTTATCTGACTTGATAACTCGTCTTCCTATAAAAGGCTAAGTTTTTATCAAAAGGAATCAAATTACAAAGTTATATCTAATAAAATAAATATCAAATTCCTCGTATTTCATAACAATCTTCGAGGGTTTATATATATAAACCTTGTTTTCATCCCATACGATATAATATTCTTCACCCTCAACATTATATATAATCGCGTCAAGTAAATCATCAATCATTTTCCTTTCCTTGAAGACTATACGTCGTAAGATGGCTTTACGTATCAAGTCTGCCTCAAATCCTCCAATTATGTCGGAGAAAAGCACACTACCTTCGCCAATAAATGAGGATCGAAAAATACTAACAAAATCTATTGCTTTTTGAACGTTTAATTACTTTTAAATTGAAAAAGATAATCTTATAAAAACGTACTGATCGACTACTGAAACAGCTGATTCCTAAGACTAGACGCTTGGCCTATGAACAACATAAAGAGAACGTTCTTGTCCCAATCAAAACACTCTTCGAATTTTTCTAAGTAGAGTGTCTGAACAAGCCATTACTTCGAGGCGAGTCCATTACAAGCAATATAATCAACTGTAAATTAAAGGAATATACAACTTATTGGGAAATTTAAAAAGGAATATATATAATATTGTATTACTTCACTTCAAATAAACAAGATGACAAAAAAAATATAGTGCAACGTAGGAGAACTAATTTAAACTAAGATCCCCTTTATTCATTTGATTGCTAATAAAAGGGATTGCTTCAATTTAGATAATCTTAATTTACACATGACGAAAGTAGCAATCAAATAGTAAAAATTATGCCCATAATCTTCGCAAAGTAAAAATTAACAATTATAATTTTTTTAAAACTAATGTTAAACTAAACTTACCATAAATTGAACTCCCATGTCCTAGGATCAAAGAGTGATGCTTTCAACATAATTAAAGCCGCTAAATCATAGCTTTCATCCTTGATTATATTGTAATTATATCTTTTAATTTCTTCCATGACATAATAAGAGCCGGTTCCAAGGGAAATATTGCATTTTATCTCTTCTTTCTTGCATACATCGGATCCAATTGGTTCGAACTCTTTTGAATTCGTAGGATCACAATTTTTTTGAACAAACACTAAACTATATAAAAAAAATATCTAATAATTACAAGAAAAAAATCTACTATTAAGTGAGTGCATTTGTCATTACACCATCTTCTATTCCCATTATTAATAATGCAAAATTAGTAGCCTTATGTCCATTCGCAGTTCAAAATATATTCGTCAGCAACATGTACAGCTTTTGGGATTTTAACGCTTGGCGTGTTTTGACCCTCAGCCTAGAAGATATAATGAATATAAAACAACGATTACATAAATCATTTTGGCTTCTATGTAATCAACCTATAAAACTTATGTTGGACTTAGTTTGTTATGTTAGACTTGGTTTATTATATAAGTAAACATGCTTAGTTTTTATTAAGTAAAGTACTTATTATAATTTTATACTAAGTACTAGACTTAAAGGTCTATTGAATAAGTAGCCTATTAATTTTCGTTTGAGTTCAATATTAATATTAGTTAGGATTGCATCAAATGAGAACATCATAAAGTGTCAAATACGTTATTATTAATCCTCTACATAATTTAATATTGAAAGGATCATATCAAGTGGGGAACCGTATTTATGTATTCAAATTTAAAAATGTATAATTAGTATGTTTATTTAAGACTCACCAAAGTTTGTATTGCATCTAATACTAGCTCGGCTAATCTCACAAACCTCACAACTACAACATATATCCGTTTAATCTCTTGAAGTTTCTCCACATTATATATTACTGAATAAATAAATGAAATATTATGCATGCGTATATATCATGTTACATATATCACAAGTGTAGTGAGAGAATTAACCTATATTTTTTAGCAGCCCCTATTGTTCCCCTTGAATCATAACCAGCAATTATCGCATCATTTAAAATTAATGCAAGAATTGAGGACCTTTTAGACATTCAAATTTGTAGCAAGCTAGCAATAGCACCTACATTGCAAAAATGATATCAAAAGTCTTAATCCCTATTTATAAATAGTCCCAAAAACGATTACAATGCCAACCTCCAACCACAAAAAGTTACGAAAATATTCAAAGCTTTGCTCTTTTGTTTTTTTTTCCAGCATTCTCTCAGACACCAAACTGGCCTATTTTATGAAACAAACGTTATCATCATTTAACCCCAACCACCTATATGTGCCAAACATTTTAGATAAAGTAAGACTAGACTGTGGTGGAGTAAATATGTATTATAAGTTTATAAATGCCACTAACGTCTTCAAATCGATGAGGAACTATATATCTTTTACCAAAATAAACCAATAACTAATCTTAGCCCTATTTTAACTCTCAGACAAGGCAAACAAACAAAGAAAATACAAACAAAAAGCATAAAAGAAAAAAGATAGAGTACAAATTATGTGCAGTAAAGTAAGGCGTCTTCCTAGATCGAAATATTAAAAATAAGCCGAAGAAGTTCTTAAAGCAAAGGGTTAACAAACACAACCATCATTGGAAATCGACTCATTCATAGGACCTACATAAATCAAACTTTAAGTAAGGCAAACTATCAATCATAGTGCTTTTCTATCCTTATAAATGCCGGACCCGTTTCTCATATAAATTCGAACTCCAAAGTGAATGATGGGCATTAAGATCATTCTCAAAAGATTGCCTATCCGCTCGTAAATCTTTCTCTAAGGATTTCTAGTGGTAAACTGATAGAACATTTGAAGAAAATTAGAGATAGAAAACTAAAATATTGCTTTTGGGCAACAACAACCGCAATTTACTCAAAATATTCTCTGCCCATTTACAAGACAACAAAGAGGTATACATAGACTTCACTTGACCCACTAATTACACCCACTGCCAATACAATCTACCCACTAACATGTAACTAAATACGTAGTAGACCCACTACTAATCCCCCATTAACATATCCCCCACTAACATTTGTACCTATCAAGTCTACCCCTTTAAAGGAGGATTGAACGATCTTTTTTGCAAATTTCATGCTAGTATGCAGAACACCAACCAAAGGCTAGCGCATATAGAAAAAACTACTCAAAACCTAACAACAGTCATTGTGGAGACAGCCGTTGTGGGGTCTCCAGGCCATCAAGATTCAGCCATTGCTGTGTCTACACAGCAAACCACAGCCGTGACTTTGCAGCAACCATTAGTTAACCAACATATCGCCATGACCGAGGGGGAACGTTGGCATTATGCGCACACCGAGTTCTTTAGAAACTTCAATGTGACTACACAGAGCATTACCATAAATTTCACCATGCACACCGTAAGCTACATCAACAAGGTTCTCAATCACAATCCCTTCATCCCCATTGTCATCTACCGGCTCAATATCTTCTAATTTAACATGACCTAGTGGTGGGTGTTGATCCATCGAAATCAAAATTGGACCCTCACCATGTAAAAGCCACTGAGTGTGTGTCTTATTAATTCCATTCCTAATTAAATGTTCCCGGATTTCTAGAGGTGGATGTTGCAACCTATTTTTACACTTCACACAAGGGCAACACTACACCAGAATACCCGAAAATTCACAGTTCAAAACTGTAACAATTGGTGCTTGTCACAAATTAAAATGAAAGGCCAAATCAGAGAGAGAGAGAGATTGTAGAAATGGGTAAGGAAGCAGACTTTAAGAATGCGAGTTTGGACTCCCTCATACCCATAGTTTTTATATTACACTAAAAACAGTCCCCAAAAGTGGCACAAAGCACCACAAAAGATAGTATAAGCAGCCACATTCAGTTCCAATTAGCACTAAAATTGACCCACTAAATGCAGCGCATTGCCCATCAAATTAGTTGACAAACAGCAACAACCAATCCCCCCCATAAAGCTTCAAAATTTCCCAAGTAAAAGGCCCACTTTGCTAGCCTAAATCAGCCACCAAAATTACACCCATCAAATTGCATCAATCAAGCTATAAATGCCAACAAAAACAATGTAGAAGCAACAGTAAAAACAAGCTACAAAAACAGTGTATATAGCGCCACATGTAGTTCAAGGTTTAGCTTATAACCGTGGCTAATTAGCACTAAAAATGACCTATTAAATGCAACGTAATACCCCTCAAATTAGTCCACAAAAAGAAGCAATCAATACCCCAAAGATATTCTATATAACCCAAGTAAAAGGCCCACTTTACTAGCTTAAATCAGCCACCAAAACACCCATCAAAGTGCATCTATCAAGCTCTAAATGCCAACAAAGACAGTGTACAACCAGCAACAAAACATACAAGCCACAAAAACAGTGTATATAAGCTGCCATGTTCACTTCAAGAATCATCCTCATAAAGGCAGCCTATTAGCACTAAAAATGACCGACTAAATGCAGCACAATACCCCTCAAATTTATTCAAAAATAGTGCAAAAAAAACCTCTGATTGTATGGTAAATTAGTGAACTTGTAGTATAAAAAAAAGTAATATGTATGCGTGTCTGTGTGTCTGTGTGTATACATATATCAGTGTTTTCATTTGCGCGCGAAGAGGTGCGCAATAGCGCGCTATTGTGTTTTTTTGTGGGAGGAACGCCTCATAGCGCAGGCCTAATTACTTTTTAACCAAATTGCTCACGCTATTCGATGATGTGGCACGCAATATCACGCAATTTTACGCTATTCTCACGCTATTTCATGCAATCGACAAATATCTCACGCTATTTGGACAGACAAGCCACTTAAAATTAAAAAACATTAAGGGTTTATTAGTTATAAGAAACCCTAACCTCGTTAGATCTCCTCTTCTTCTATTTTCTTCTCCTCTTCTCTCTTCTTCTCTCTTCTTGCTCGATCTGTTTTGGGCGGGGCTTATTGATCAGATTAGGGTTTATTATGGTGGTACTGTGGTAGCAAGTGGAGTCGCCTCTTCTCCTCTCTCCCGTTGAGCCAGCGTCGTGCGTCGTCTCTCCTTCCCTTCTCTCCCGTGTCGGCGTCACTTCTTCTCTCATCTCTCCCGTTTTCTCAAAAGGTAACTCTATTCTTATCTTTATTTCCATCTGACTAAGGCTTTTTATTGTATTAGTAGATAAGCCAAACCCATCGCAATTAAATTACCCATCGCAGTTAATTAATTTAGTATCTCTTTTTAATTAATTTTTTTTAACAATCTTTTTAATTAATTTAATTATCTATTTTTAATTAATTTAGTTAAAATATCATTCTTTAGATGAAGTTAATTAATTGAAGTAATTTATTTTATATACCTTCTACTATTTTATAATTAATTTAGTACTTATTTAATTTATTTATTTAGTTATTTAGTTAATTTATTTTATACTCTATCTAGTTAACTTGGATGAAGTTAGTTAATTTAATGAATTTTTGTTAATGTTCTTGAGTATAATATTATTTTTAATTTTTTTTATTCCTATGCTATTCACTATCCAAATTGATTACGCTATTACGCAATTTGTGAGCGCTACGCAATTTCCGAACAAAAACGCAACGCGTTACACTATCGCAATTTAAAACACTGACATATATATAGAAGAATTGGAATCATAATCTGCAAAAGAAGGGCTCTATTCTGCAGCACAAGCTAGCTATATATGAGATTGGGTACATCAACTTTCAGGCCGGGACTTGATTTGAGCCGGAGGAACTAAAAGAACATAGATCTATGAGTGTTTTGAAAAGCATATGGACAATGTAATGTACTCAATATACATATGTAAGTTATGCAATGATAAGAGCATTCACCATAGAAACAAATTTATTGAGAATGCGACATATTTCCCAAAAGCACAAGTACTAATAATTTATTGAATTTATTATTAACTAAATAAGTATGAAACCAATCCCTGGTGTAGAATATGTACTAAGAGCCCTAGTTAATTAAAGATAACCCAAAAAGAATCCTTATAAAGTTCGACTAACATACCACATCTCACTAAGGGGTTGTTTATTTTGGCCACTTAAATCTGAAAACTTAAAGTTTTCAGAATTAAGTGGTTTCAAACTTGTTTGTTTGCCAAAAAATTTATGTGGTTTGCCACTTAAATCTGAAAACTTAAAACACCCTATTGTAAAATACCTATTTTACTTGTTTTGTTTCTCATTTTACATGTGATCTAAATAAACTAATATAGGTAAAATTATCACATTAAAGAAAATTCAGTTTTCGGATGTATTATATTCAAATAAACAACATTTTTTCAAATATAGTTTTCAGAAGTAAACAAATAATTTTTTCAGTTTTCAATTGTTTTATCAAACGCCACTACGAAATTTTTGCAAACACCAAAAAAAACCAAATCCAAACTGCTCCTTAAAAGAATGGCCAAAGCAATAGGAAAATAACAAGGATGATAGATCAGTAAAATAAAATCTGCGAATCTAACCAAAAAATAAAGATGACAACAACCTATTTTTGAGGTTTATACTTCTTATACAAAGTTGAACCCCGATGACTAAAAATGACTCCAATTATGATATTTTCGATGAATCCAAAAACCCAAAACAAAAACGAAGTTGTACAAAGGTTCTTTGTTAACTTACCAAACAGAAAGGGGTTTCAGTCGGCTGCTTGTGCCTCCCAATAAGATTACTGAAGAGATGAAGTGCAACCTGAGGTGGGTTGCTTATGAGAGAGGCACCTAGAGTGCTGTGTTTGTGTTTGCTTTTTGTGTTGTTTTTGTTTCAATGCTTTTCTTTTCCGTCTGTAACCAAAAACAAAAACAAAGGAAGGGGTTTCAGCGCCAAAAGACATATGGAACAACTCTCAATCAGACGTATGGAACAACTCTCAATCAGTCGTCGTTCTTTGATTCCTAATAAAACCCTAAATCTCGATTATCTTGTCCGTACAGGCCGTACTACTCGTTGGGGTTTGCTAAAAGATAATGTCAGGAAAAAAGGAGGTAAGGGCACTAAAGAAAAGAGGGAAAATATGTAATTCAATTTTTGTGGGTATTGAGGTGTTAGCGGGGATAAGCACGGTTTCGGAACTGAATTGAATTTTAATACACCGAACCAATATTTTTGGTATGGATAAAATAAAAATCAATCTTGAACTGAATTTATATTAGGAATCAATTTTTCGGGAACTAAAATAACAATTAGGTATTTAATTAGGTTGATAAAACCAAAAATACAAAACAAAACAAAAATATTAATTAAAAAAAAAAAACACCAGCCCTGCAGCAATCCAATAAGTTTCAATTTTCAAACCCATAACAAATTAGCAAACTTACCAGTATTAGTATACTACTAGTATGGTAGTATTAAAGCCAAGTGCAGGAGGGAGTTCAGAATATGATCAAATGGTGGCACCACCACCACCATTTGATTTTAGAAATTACCTCCAAATCAATACTCATCACCACCATTATTCTTGCCAGACCAAACCCCTCTTCAGTTAGTGTAGCGTACGTATTGTTATTAATTTCTCTCTTATTTGGTAATCAATAAGTGACTTAGTTCATACAAAGCTGAATTTGTTCATACAAATATGAAATCTCATCAACAAGTGAACAAACCACAATCTTTTTTCCCAAATAATCTCTTTATATATAAGTACATAAAAACACGAAATTTCTATATTCCGAGTTCATATTAGAAACAAATTTCTCTGAAAAAAATGAAGTTTTAAGGCTTACCTAATAGATCTCGTGTACTGTGTTAGGGCTCAATGAGAGGTATGGCCGGTGGTGGTGGATTGGAGGTGTGAGCTAGAGGAGAGAATGTGGTGCCGTGAGCCTGTGAGAGTGTGAACGACAAAGTGAGAGATGGGACTCAAGAGTGTGAGAGTGAGAATTTTGAGATGAGAGGTACGGTTGGTGGTGGCGGTGGTGGTGGTGGTGGTGGTGTGCTATGGGCTAGAGACGAAAGAGTGTGAAACTGAAAGTGATTGAGTGCTTTTTTAGGGAGAGAGATACTGAGAGTGAGTTTTGAGATGTGAGTGTGTTTTGAGAGGAGAGAGATACTGAGAGTCTGAGAGTTTGGGCGTGGTTTTAAACGTGTGTGACTATGGGCTATTAAAAAAATGGTTCGGTTTGGTAAAATCAAACTAAGAGAGTTTTAAAACTATTACCGTACTAGTTTTAAATCGGTTTCTGATTTTAACCGGTTCAGTTAAGTTCAATTCAGTTTTTTGGTAAAAAATGACAGCATTAAGTATTAGTAAAATGCCCCCGTTGCTGCTAATGAGTAAGCAGTTTGCTATGCTTTTTATTTTCTTTTTGTTTATTTTTATTTATTTAATTTCATTTGGCC
This sequence comes from Lonicera japonica, assembly GCA_021464415.1. Taxonomy (NCBI): domain Eukaryota; kingdom Viridiplantae; phylum Streptophyta; class Magnoliopsida; order Dipsacales; family Caprifoliaceae; genus Lonicera; species Lonicera japonica. Next base: position 16,003,128 of record CM038469.1, read on the forward strand.
ATCTATGTGCCTTGTAGTATTTGAGGAAGGGGTGAGGGTGCAAGTCGGTTATGAAATGAATTGCTCAATTTATTTCTCTTTTTCTCTCTCTCCCCCTTTTCTTCTCTGTTAATTCTTTTTCTCTCTCTATAAATTTCTGTAAACAAATTCTATCTTATTTTATAAAAATATTAAACCATTAAAATCATCCTCATTTACTTCCTTACATTTGGTATCAAATGGGTCATCTTCCTACCCACTTTCGTTGTTAGATATTATGGCATTGGTGGTGTAAATCAATTGAAGGAACAAGTTGAGGCTAACCATGCAGCTATGTATATTATTGTTAAAAGCATTGAGGCTCGTAATGAAGAACTGGGAAATAAATAAGATGAACTAGGAAGGAAGATGAGTTTTGCGCAAACTTCACTAAATGCTCTGTTGACTACCTTCAATCTTCAGTTTAGCTGGCTTAGGCTCCAATTAGACCCAGAAGAAGAAGTACTGCCTAGTGAAACCCCTCTAGTAGACCCTACTCAAAAAAGTATACTCGAAACCCCTATTCAAATGGTACTAAAAGGTAACGCTCCTCTTAGTGCAGTGTCTGTAAAGAAAACCATCTACTAATGGGGGGCTAAATCTTACTGTGAATATAAATCCTCAACAATTGGGTAGCTATAGATTACTTAGGACTACTCTGCTCATTGTCAGAACCTACAGAAGAAAAAGGACCACCCCTCAACATGCATAAAGAAACCCTGTCCTGGCCAATAGGATCGCGTGCTACGTGGGTCAAGAAAACATAACTGCTCCAAGCTCGAAAATATAAGGATCGAAGCTCGCCCATCCTCACGGGGACCACCTGAAAAAGAATAAAACACATGTTATCAAAATCAGGTCAATATAGGAGAATCAATACTAAAGGGATAAATGAATAAGGAATGAAACCACTTCGTCAGTATGGCCTGGGAAATTCATTGCCTCAGGAGCAGGAACCTGGTGAATCGTGTACATCCTTTGCTCAGTCACTACGAGATACGGTATCTAATCCGGGAACTCTAGTAAAGGAAGGGGAGTGGAAGTCTCCTTAGGACCAGATGGATGAACCACACCCTCTGAAGCCCCCTTTATAGTACGAAGAAAGTCCTCCAACTAAACCTCAGAACCTTCTCCCTCCACAACAGGAACCTTCCCACGAGCATATAACGAAAAATTAAGGACAAATCCCAGACCCCCTAGAAGAACCACGAATACCGCTAGCAGGACTCCCTATCCTTGATGATTGAGGCGCCAACCGACTTCCCAGTAAATTAGACATAGTAAAGAATATCCCTTCGAAGGCACCACAAGCTTAGTGCCCGCAACAGTAGCTCCCTACTCGAGAGTATACCCCATGCCCTTTGCAGGAACATCAGCCTCAGCCTCCTCATGTTTTGCAGGCCTCGCACCAAAAAGCTCCACCACGTGAATCTCAAAATAGCACTGCCCCTGAATATAAGTGGAATTACCCCCCAATAGTAGCGTACCGGTCATAAATGACATGAGGAGTAGCATCAACCGCCTCACCAAGCAATATGTTATGTCAAACACTAAATACGGCACATCCATCACAAAAAATTATAACGGACACCCTCCACAAGAGTCTCGCTCTCTACGGCAGGAGTAACATCTAAACGCCGCATGGTAGAAGGTGGAAAAGTGGAGCCAGTAACTAATTGAGAGGAGAATGTTGGCGTATAACCCTTTCACTAGGGTGAGGGATAAAAACCTGTCCAAGGGTTCCACCCAACGTACAAAGAAGGGTGAAGTTAAAGCAATAATGAAACAAAGCAAAAAAAGTCAAGAAGGGATTCAATATACACCTGGTCGACAATCAAAAGAATAACATCATTTGTGCAATGCGATCGATTCAGATACCGATAAGGAGCAATAATATTTCTCTTATTGTAGTGCTGTTATAGAGGGAACTGATCTATAGAATGAACCTGGTATAACACTCAGTCTCGATCGCAGTAACCCATAAACCGACACTGCAAGAATGGAGGTAAAATAGTATCAGAAGAGTGTAGGAAATAAATGGATTGTAAAATGAAGAAAGTATACCTCCCACATTATAGAAAGCCCTACATGATAAGGAGATAAGAGCCATGAGAAGGAAACCATAAACTCATATATCACTGCAAGAATAAGGCCTCCCCAATCCTACATATGGATAATGCTGAAATCCCGAAGCAGCATTAACCAATACAGTCCCACTCATCTCCTCCATGAGCCACAAAACACTCTTAGATCAACATCAGGATCATGGCCCGAACGAATTGGAAAATCTCACGAGTCTAATGAACCTGACCAGTAGTAGTGCGTTAACTCTCCATGTGTAACCTCTCGATAAGGACTGCGTGAGGTACACCGACAGTCACAAAATGCCATCCTAGAACTGCCTCAACCCCTTCCTTAGATATGCGCATAGTAGGCAAAACCTCAATGGGCTGACTACCAGTAGGGATCCTTGTCAAAGTAGACAAGTCAAGAGAAGGGGAATGATGGAGGCAAGGCGCAAAATGAAGACAATTCAAAGGCCATCCAAGTTCTAACAGGCCCAAGTACAAGGTCGCGGGCTAAGAAGTTAAAGGCTGAGCTTAATGGATTAATTCAAGCTATTTGGGCTCGAGAAGAAGGCACAATCAAGCCCATTGGAGGGGAAAAATGTGGAGCACAAAATGGAGGCTGGATTACACTTATTCAAGCCCAATTGGAATGAGAAGACCATGTCTATGCGGCCCAAGAGTGTGGAGTCAAGCCCATACTTTTTTATTTATTATTTATTTATTATTGTTATTTCTTTTAAAGACTAGTTCTTATTTGATTAGGATTTGTTTTGAGGATTCCTTGTTGGATTGGTGACTTGTTGCCGAAGTTTTCTTCTCCCTATTTAAAGGGGGTGTTGACTTGAAAGTCACTAATCTTGTTTTGATAATAACAATAAAGTTAATCATGTGTAATTTAACTTAGTTGGTGTTTTAAGTTTTAGCCACAACAAATTGATCATATGTGGACTTAACCGAAAAGCCGGATTCAAGGTCATTCATCTACAAAGTATTGCAATCCATGTCTCTCACCTCACACAACTTCCTTGAGATCTCTTTGAAGAACAATAAAGCCAAGGAAGAAAAGAAACGAAGCAATACAAACAAAGCTCTCGAAGACTCCTTATTGTTTATGTGAGTGAGCGCTTTAGTTTCCTTTGTAAAGGTTTCAATTTGATCATTATAATAGCTCATATAATATTTCTTTATCATAAGATTGATCAAAACATAGGTTGAATTAAAATCCTTTCAAAAACCCTCTTTTAAAGAAAAACCGTTTTTGAAATAAATTCATATTTAATTTTAATTGATCTCATTTGAAGCTCTAACAAAAATAGGAGTCTTAGGAACCTATATTTTACATTCCCCAAGCATTAAAAGTGTTTTTAGAGCCTAATTACAAAAGTACAAAATTTGGATTTTTGGCCTGATGGACAGAGCCCATCAGTCGACTAAGCAGAGAGGCTCAGTCGACTGAGGCTTGCTCAGTCGACTAAGGAGCACTGCTCAGTCGACTGATGGCCCAGAAACTAGCCGTTGGAGTTCTGATTTTTTACCATTTTTGGCAACAAACTCTTACCAACTCCCTCCAAACGGCCATATGATGTCTTGGACTATATATACACCTTCTAAGACTTATTTAAAACCACTTGAATCATTCTTACTCCATTCTCTTCATCTACACTCATTTTCAAAGATTCAAGAACATTGCTTTTGATCAATCATCTTTATTTTGAGCTATATTCTATTGATCAAATTTGATATCTCTTAGTGTGAGCTTAAGTTGTAATCTTCATACACTATACAGCTATTGTACATTGGTGTTAGTCACCAAATCATTTCTTTCAAACATTAAGAGAGGTTTATCTCTTAAGATAGCAAGAGAGTTTTTCTTGTGTGAGTATTGAGAGAATTTCAATACTTGTAAGAGTGTGTGAGAAAGATACACTTGTAGAGGTTTGATCATCACCCGGAAGGAGATCGGTTTTAATGGAACTTCTCGGGGAACTAACCGAGCGCGGAGTAGGGGCTATCAAGCCGAACCGTGTGGACAAAAAGTCTTTGACTTTGATTGGTTTAATCTTTCTATCTCTTGAACTTTTACTTTGTAGTATTTGCTTTTTGTGATTGGATTTATCTTTGTTCATTGTTTGGTTGATTGATATAGACATCAAACAATTTTAAATTGATTTTAAAAATCCCATTAAGTTTTAAAAACCCTATTCACCCCCCCTCTAGGGTATTTTCCGACCTACAGGGGGGTTCATTGTTTTATTTTATGATCTAAGACTTTATTCATAATAGTATTGAGTGATTTAATCCTCTTTGGTTCTTCACGAACTACTTGAACTTATCGGTTTGTCCGTGGCGTTCATCCGACTTATCAATCGGTATTCCGCACCCAGTTGTGGCGTCTTAGTTTTCACCCTAATCTGATTGTAGAAATGATCTAGGTTCTTAATTTGCTACAGTTTTCGTGTGTGTTTGGATCGAGGTTCGCACAACCAATTCATTGTGTTGGCGGGTTTTGAGCGATATCACCGTAGGTCGTATCACATGGTTATCTCTCCCTAAGACCAATAGAAAGTATAGGTCGTATCGAACCATCTATCAACCAGAGTAGCAATCAACCTCTGACTCTGCTAAATGTGTTTGGGAATCACGCTCATGAATAAGCCAAATGTAGTAGTAAGTAAAAACTCGCGCACGATGTCGAGAGCAGCCCTCCATGCAACACCAATCGAGTTGGGAGATCCTTAACATCTACTGCTACCATCCTACCAAAATACACATGCATATATATATATAAAGCAATAAAACTGCATAATATCTCATGAACTGTAAAATTCAAAAAGCATGCGAATACTTGAGATATAGGAACATGGCATACAAAATATCATTCGCATATAGAAAGTAAGTCAAAGCGTACCTCGTGTCCCTCGAAAAACAGATGAGTAGCTCGCTCCACAATCAACCATGACAGCTCAATATCCTGAACCACTGCATCCTGGTACCCAACATGCCAATGAGCCACCAGTCCACCACATCAATCCCCTGCCATGGCATGTCCTCCCAATCATCGTGATGCGGAGTGATGCGCAGAGACCCATCCGGTCCAATAATAATATCCTCCATATAATCCCCTAGCAGGCAGCTTGGAGGAAGCTCACCACTTTCACCCGCACCACCTGAAGTACCTTCTCCACTAAAAGGGCTATACGTCATCACAACCATCTCCAAGAGCCAAGCTAGAGCCATTTGAGAAGTGTACAATTAAATAAGGTCAAATTTCTAGATAGAGAAAGAGTTTGAGTGCAATGAGGATGTAACATCCCGTTCCTAAATCTCAAGCTTACTGCGTTCAAAAATCGCGAGTAAGGCGATTTCGAGCTCCGAATAATAAAATACTGTTCTAAAAGGAGCGACAGGGTTCGGAGACTTTCAATAAGTCATGTTGGTATATTTAAGCTTGTTAGAATGACAGTAAGTCATTTTGGGTGGTTCGAGTCGAAATCAGGATGTAGATTGCAAATTTTTAATTTACTCGACTTCATAATTTTGGGATAACTTGGGGGAAACATAACTTCTTCATTCATCGCCAAATTGAGTTTTCGTTCATGAATGGTTCTAGATTTTTAAGCAATATAAAACTTTCGTGTTTTGGCTGAAGACAAATTCAGACACCTACTAGGTCAAAACTGAGTGCGAAATAGGCAAATCGCTATTAGTTTTTTATTCGGTAACATTAATGCACTAACTTTGTTGAATTTTTGGGAATTATCTGTCTAGAATTTGGGGAAACTTCCTCGTATAGCTCCGAATAAGCTTTCCGTGGACATAAATATCACCTCAATCGAACTTACGAACGAGAAGTTATGGCCGTCCAAAGTTTAGTGCTGCAACTCCCCAAGCGTGAACGGTAACTTGAGATTTAAGCAACAGTTTATATATATACGATTCAGCTCCTTCTTCTTCATTTTCATCACAGCCATTGGAGAGCTCTTAGAGAGAAAAAGAGTGACGAAATTAGAAGGGGTTCAACATGTCATCATCCACGTATCTTCACTACGCCAAAACAACATCAAATCATCACTATTCATTTTCTTCTCCACACTTTCATCACCATTTCTAGGGCTTTGGGCAAAATGGGAGAAATTGAGAGTTCTCGAGGTGCGGCTCGATCCAATGCTCAATAGCTTAAAGATTCGGAATGTCTAAGGTGGGAATAACACTACTAAACTTATTTTTCAACTTATTACTCTTTATACCAAAGATTTTCATATCAAATGGGGATATTTATACAAAATCCTAGGTTAGTGGTGCGCGTATGAGGTTGGGCTAGTTTTAGGTCAAATTAGTGATGTGAATAGATTAGTTAGTACTCACATATCTTGCATTACCCATCCTCATCATGTGTTGAGCTCGTTACTTGTTTTTAGACAACATACGCAACCTATAATTATATATATAAACTAAATTGCGAGTGGTTTGGGGTTGTGAGCGAAAAATGAATCGTTTTGGGTTATTAATGATGTATTATGACATATAAATACTCCAATGACCTTGTTTATCAATTATTTACATGTTTTGGTATATATATGTTAAGTTGCCTAACAAGCTTACATGGAGGCTAAGCGTTTTAACTAGGCAAGTGGAGATGTTAGAGATTTTGGAGGCTTTTGCTCAATAAATGGAGGGTTATGGGTTATGAAACCTGGATATACAAATTTATGCCATGAAATACTAGGGTACATAGGACATTAGCTTCGAGTTTTGCACTAAATCTCACGAAAGTGAGCATGTATGCATTAACATTAGGTCTAGTTACTTACATGACCATGGCTTAAGTTAATTAATGAAGGTCAGTATCTAATACAGCATAAATGTATCATAAATGTACGTTGGTGATGCCTAGAATTCCATGGGGATAAGTTATACAAGTCTATTGCACTGTTACTATATTGATTAAACGAGGGTCTAAATGTAACCTTTGAACTAATGTATGTGACATGAGTACTCGAGTAGAGTATACATGATACTAGTCCCATAGATTAGTAAACGGGAAGACAAGATAGTTGATAATATTATGAATAGTTGTGTACTAATTTCCTACATACATATGTGTGTGATAAGTATATAATGGGAAGCTATATATGGTATTGATACGAATGGCCACATGTGTATTGGGATGTTATATGTACATATCTGTACAGGGTTGATATATATATATACATGTGCATTCATTGTGAGAAATGAATGACTGTGACGATTATGATTATTTATATGTTCACGTATTTATTATGTGATGATTGTGTATTGATCTTCTATATATATGTGTGTGTGTGTGTGTGATGATGAGATTGTATAGTCCATGTGAGGTCACGGGTTAGACTTTAACGATTGAGACCTTAAGTTGGGACAGAGTACCCCTGGGTGCAAAACCCAAAATCGTGCACGAAAACGAATGAAAGGCCCTACTACCGCGTGGGTGAAAGGCCACAAAATGTAGACCTGGTGACACTTGGACGATTATGACTATTATTGTGATGATCGAGGCCGTGAGGGCCATTGAGATACATGTCTCGAATGACATGGTTGGTTATTGGGAATAAGAGACATTGTCTCGGATGATACTAATACGTCACAATGACGGATATATTTATATATATATATATATATATATTATTGTGTTATATTTTATATTGTGCTATAAATATTGTCTCTGGTATATTATGGATAATATATATATGTATATCGATTCAAATCATTATACATTTAGAGAACCATTTGACAATCCATAACAAATTAATAACCTAAGTGGCCAACATAATATACGAATGGCTAGACGGAAGGAATACCTTAATGTAACACTTAAGCTAGACGGCCTGATGTAATGCTCAGTAGTCGGCCAATTATGTAACTCATAATGTACTTTAAACAAAGTGATAACTATGAATATTTGGCATAAGAGGTATATACCCCTCACACGCAGTCGAGTAACCGAGAGCAGAATGATTCTTATAACATGTGAACCCTAGGAAGCTAGAAACAGTAAAATGCTAAGTGATGAAAGTTAGGAAACAGTTTTGATACCTAAGATAGAACAATTAATGGGTTTTGGCACGTACATACATGGTGATCGAATTAAATAGTGAGGTTTTCATAAAACAATTGTACGAAGGAACATATATATGATCCATATGTTTTCTTATGAAAACCTTATCTTATGTATTAACCCTTATAGTTCCCACTGAACCCGGATTTGGCTCATTCCTAAACAATTTTGCAGGTCCATACTCGAGGGTGGCACATGCTGTAGGTCCATAGAAGCTCTGATGACCTTTAACATCTTTGTATTCCTTTACTTAAAGACTATACCATTCATGCCTCTATATTACACTTTAAGACACTTGTATCTATTTAAAAGGATTTGGGACTGTTGTATAAACTTATACTTGAATAGACTTTGATAAAGTGTATCAGATGTGGAGTATTTTTATTTAATGGTTGTTGTGAAATGATTGGACAGAGATTGTTCTTTTTATTTACAAGGCGGATATCGTATTTTACAAACTCCACATGCCGAATTTTTTCTAAATGGATTATACTTAATTTTCTTTTATTACTCACACCTGTCGTCGCGTACGACACCGTGATTAACCGGATCCCGAAGGTGAAAATCTCATAACAGGATTCGGGGCATCACAAAGGAAATAAAAAAAAGAAAGAATATATAATGCGCGACAAGGGAGCTTGTCGCACGACAAGCACCCCAACTAAGGGCAATTTTTGCTAGTTTCCTCCTTTTGCAAAGCTTTTGGGGCATGTTTTCGAAGATTCTTGATCCGAAAGCTATTAAAACACTGCACGACAATGTCGGAAGTAAATGGCTGGAACAAATATCTCAATACCAAGTCATGTGAGAAATAAATCTGACAAGGTGAATGAAAGATAGTAAGTGCAAGAAAAAATGACAAATCCCACAGTGCCAAATGAAAAGATCGAAAAAATAGAAGGGATAAAGATGACAGCGAGAGTCACACCAAGAGTGACAACTTCGCCAAAAGGCTTAGGACTACGTCTTGGGCGAGAAAGGCTGCTAAACATGCAAAAGAAAATGAACAAAATAAGCAAAAACTTTCAAGAGCAAACTTTGGAGAAATAAGGAAGATATTGAAAATTAGAAAATGATGTGGGCACATGTAAGCTCTTACTAACCAAGTCATAATCATAATCTCATGACAAGGCAGAGAACACTATGAGAGCCAAAATGAAAGACAAAGTCCAAAAGCACATGCATGAGGAGTGAGAACTGGAAAGAACGTTACCTAAATAACTATCGCGAAAGAAGAACGCTCAGTAAAAGGCCCTCTTCTTGAAATATACAAGCATATCGGAGTTTCTCTCCCTCAAGAAATCATATCTTCATAGTAAAGAACTCATCTCTCCGACAAAGTCAAGGCATCTCACCACATTTTATAAATTATCACACCATCCTCAGCAGATAACTAACCTTTATAGGATATGTCATCCCCTAACAGATATTATCCCCAACAAATTTCCAATCCACTAAGACAGCAATCAAATCCCCAGCATGCTACTAAATTCCCCAGCCTATTCTCACTTACACACACATTTCGCTAAAGCAGGGCGGTTTAACCCTCTGTGCGGTTTACACATATTTCGCTAAAGTAGGGCAATCTACCCCTCTACGCAGTTCACACAAATTTTGTTAAAGTATGGCAATTTACTGTTGTGATAAATTTTAATATTCGCAAGCACACGAATCAATTTATAGTGTAGCGTGTAAATGAGGTCGATTCCCCATAAACTCAAACAATATGTTTTATAATTATCATGTTAATTTTTCACTAAACTCCTAATTTAGCTAGAAAAGTTTATAGGAATTAAACAAATAAAGAAAATAAAATAAAACAAAACAAAGGAAGTAAATGACTCGGCGAAAATAACGCGAGTTATTACACCCAAGTGCAGGTGGTTGGTCAAGTAACAAATACTCAGTAAATCAGAGGTTGATCCACGGGGAAGAGGGTAGTTCTTTGAGTTAGGAAAGTCTCTTTCAAGAAGAATATGAGAAAAGAAAGGAAAAGATGAAATATGGAGATAATGGAATGAGAATCAATAACTAAACTAACTAAAGGCAATATAACTAAATAAAACATAAAACTAAAACTATTTGGTAAATGAAACTTAACTAGCATACCAAGAAGATGGAATAAAGCTAAATAAAATAAACACTAAAAACAGTGTGCTAAATTAATTAAATCCGTGAAAAACTTTAACTAAAATTAAGAATAAAAAACGTTAGGGGTACCCATAAGTTTCGGGTAGCACAACGGGCAATTTGATGGACCGGGAATCATTTTTTAATTAATTTTTCTTTAAAATCAGCCTACATTCCACAAGTTAATTGATCTCATAAACTCGTATTTTTTACAATAATTCATGCGTGACATGAACTATACGTATCAATATTAATTATAGAATCAATTCATATTACTTAATTTTACCGAAAACACTTGTTTACTGAAGTTAAATATTTTGGCTCAATCACATCCCCCAACTAATGTATTGCTAGTCCCTAGCAATGGAGTGGTAGAGTAATATATATCTTTAAAAACAAACACAAAAAATAAAGAAAGAAAAACACAATCCTAAACTAAACAGTTGCATTAAGCGCATGAAATAAGCCTTTAAACTCCTAGGTCACCCTTAGTAGGACAAGTTATGTCGTGTGAGGGTTTCCATTGAATATACCCATAAATCTATGTTTTATAAATTGTTTCATTGTTTGTGTGAAAAACTTGAAGATAAAAATGGTTCATATTGTTTGTATGATTTATAAAGCTATGTTTGCATGATTTAAAGCATGATATGCCTTACCCACAGGTTGTACTGTGTTATTGGAATCATATCCGGTATCTCGTGGCGGTGTGGATATTGTTTGTGGGAAAAATAAAACTATTGATTGATTTATACACACCAAAAGATATAGAATTAGTTGTATTTGAGTAGGTAGGGGATAGCTTGCTTAATGTTTGTATAAATGAGCATGTTCGTAAACTGTATATATCATTATTGTGTCAACCAAAGGCTCAGAAGGATCATGGCAAGCTCTGGATCAATTTCTTGGTTCGTGATTATATTACTGGCCTCTTGAAAGGATTTTATGGTTCGTGAATGAAATGGAGAGCTGGTGTCTCTCAAGAACAGATGATTGTATCGATACGGTGCTTGCCGGGATGAGAAAAATAGGCAAGGCTCGGTGCCCTTGGGTTGAAAAGCCCTAAACTCCCGGGGGAGCAATGTATGGCCGCCTATCAGCCACCAGTGTGAAGCCCGGGAACATAGGCAAATTGGCAAGGTACTGATGGTTCTGTGGTTATGATTCTATCGGTGGACTTGAGGTCCAAATTGTGATCTATTGATGTATTTTGGGGTCGATGGGCATGCTATTCTATAAGACCGTTGGGCCAACTTATGGCTGTTATCAGATGGCGGTCGAGCCACCTTGCATTTAGTATTAGCATTGGCACATTTGAGCTACGTGATTCTATGGTTGACACATGGGAGGTAACCTGCATTGGCATATGCATTGCATTATGAAATGAATAGATGTTTTCCACTGAATTGTGTTTTCTCTGTGATTATTTACCCCTATTGAGCGTATAGCTCACCCAATTTTCTAAAACTATCACAAGTACTCACGAGTCCCAGGATGACAAAGAAGCAATGGGATCAGGGACAAAATAGGAGCTCTGATACGGTTCATTTTTTATATATATATACGCATATGTTTTTCCGGGAAGCCACGACCGGCCCGAGAATTGTATATATTATTAGAATGCATGCGGTTTTGAATTCATATACATGTATAGGTGTGATGTATGCTTGAACATGATACTACGTTTTTGACATGCTCTACGTCTAGAATACTTGATGCATATGTGTTATTGTGTATTTGTTCTCTTCTTATACGCCCATCCTAGTTTTACTAGGATGGGTGAGTAACGCTTAAGGCCTTAAATACAAGTGTTATCCATGTAGACTAAGGCGGGGGTGTTACAACGACTCTCGTGTGGATATGATTTCTATACAAAACAAGCATCTTGCATTTAGTTCTGAGTCATCATGCATATAGAAGATTGATAGGAAAGACTCCCAGTTTGGATCCACTAGGAGTTTGTCATGACCAGTGTTGCCACTTCGCTTACTAGGACGGGGATCGACCTGCCCGGTCAGGTCGCGGGGTGCGGGGCAGCGCCTCGTTAGAAAAACTTGAGTTTTTCAAGTTTTTTTTAAGAGCTAACTGCAATCACCAACCGCACGGCTCATTGCCAGTCACACGCCCCAGCCGCACACTCCCAGCCGCATACCCTAGCCTCACGGTTGGCTCCCAACCGTACGGCAGGCTTCGAGCCGCACGCCCTAGACCCAGCCGCACCTCCTGCGGCTACCCCCTGTGGTTGGCCCCTTTTGAAGTGTTTTTGGCAAAAAATTTGCTATAAATAGGACCCTTGGGGTCTTATTTGGAGGATCAACACTCAATAGAGTTTTTAGAGAGGAGTAGCTCTGTCAAGATCATTAGAGAGATTAGAGAGAGAAAATTTTAGAGAGAGAGTTTTTAGAGAGAGAAAGTCTAGAGAGAGAAATGAGCAAACAAGTGATCCTCGTTCTTCTTTAAGCGCATCAGGTACATTTCTCTATAACTCTCCTGAATTTAAATACGGCATTTAAATACGAGTTTTAATACAAAAAGTTAGATAACTTGCAAAGAAATTCACTGTTTTCAAAACTAGTCTTTTCTAAATTTTACAAGAAAACTAAAATTTGTTTTGATACGTTTTCAAAACAAAACAAAAAATACAAAAATAGCTTCAAACATATGGAACTACGAGACTCTGATTTCATTATATGAATAAATACGTAAGCACTCGCAAAGCTCGAGTTTGATTTCAAAATACAATTTTGAAAACTAAATTTATTCGAAAAGGACTATTCTAAAAATAATTCAAACTACTTGTAAGATATCTAAAATAGGAATTAAATACATGATCTATTAAGAGACCGAAAGGGTGAATTGGGTGCCTAACACCTTCCCAATTCGTAACGTAGTTCCCGAACCCTAGCAAAGTAAGCTTTCAATCGATCTCTAGTTTCAAATGTATGAAAGATAGTTTGTTTTCAAATTATCTTTTGTACGATCTTTTGTTTGTTTTCTTGTAAAACAAACTGGCGACTCTACAAAACAAGTTTTCCTTTGAAACAAAAAAAGATAAGAGGATTTCGAGGGTCGTGGATCCGGATTCTCACAATATATGTATGTATGGTCTAGCACACGAAGAAAAAGATATAAATGTTTATATATATAGAGAAAGAGATTGGGGAAAGATATATGCAAGAAGAAAAAGGAAATGATGAAAGAGGAGGATGAGGATGAGGAAGATTTTTTATTTTTTGGTTCTTAAATGTATGTGTATATATAAAAAGATTGGGGGAAGATATATATGAGAAGAAGAAAGAAGAAGAAGATTATGGAGGAGGATGTTTTCTTCTTCTTCCTTTTTTTTTTATCTTAATTAGTGGTTAATTAAGATATAATTAATTATAATAATAAACGGGAGTGGTAAACAGATGTAAGAAAGCAAAATAAAAAAAAAGACAAATAATCATTTAGTTGAAAAATGGGAGATTATCCAATCTATACTATAATAGTAAAATAGAACAAGTACCTCCCTTAATGATATCATTTATTATATTAATTAATTAATTTATCTATTTATCTATACTATATATTTACTAAAGTTATATTATATTACATAATAGTATTATAGAGGAAGTTTCTCCATTTAATATATCATTAATATGTATTAAATGTACATTAATATTTATTAATTGTATATATTTTATTAACTTGTATATATAGGGAGAATATCTTATACGCACTAGTGCGTACGAACTAGTGCTTTCCGTTGGTTGTTTAATTTTTTTTTTCTTTGCTTGGTCAAAGTTGGCTCTCTCTCTCTCTCTCTTTCAAAAAATAGACCAACATTGGCGCTCTCTCTCTCTCCCAATTACGAGACACCAAACACACCTCCAATTTCAATAGCTCCGACGGCTTTCTCTATCTAAAATCGACGACAAAGTTTCCGACGACAATGAAACAAGAAGCTTGCTCTCTCTCTCTTTCCCCATTCCAACAACGAAGCTCTCTTTCTCCTTTCATTCTGACAACGAAATTGTAAGTGTATCTCTCAGTCTTCTTGTATTGTATTTTCAAATTAGGGCTTTCAATTTTAAAATTGGTGTATCTCTCTATCTTCTAAATTTGTCCTGTTCTTGTTCTTGCTATGCTTGTTAGTTGATTCTAGTTAGTATATTTCATTGATTTAGCTACTGTTGTTGTTATTGTTGTTGTTGAGTTGGTTTGAGGAATGGTGACTGAAATCACCAAATTAAATGCTGATAGAATGGTGACCAAAATTACCAAATATAATGATGATAGAAAGGGATTTTTTGTAATTGGTGACGTTATTTTTTGGATTAGCCAACATATTGAGGAAGGCTTGGAAGTGAAGCCCTTGGGTCATCCAATGAAATTGCAACTATTTTTCAGTCAAATTCCCCTTCATCTATTATAGCTAAAGCACCTAATGGTTTCACCTTCAAGATTTCGCCAATTTTCCCAAGGCTTTCACCAATTTCAACTACATCAACTACAAATTAAACAAACTATCAAAATCAAAATCACAATATTCTACTGAACATGAATTTCTAAATGTTCAAACATATGGGTAGTGTTATTACCCGGATCATTATCTCTGAATGCAGCTTCAACTTTAAGGTTCGCAAATGAGGGATCTTCCCATGTTTGAGGTATCAACCCATAATTCCAATTGATATTGTATCTGCAAAGGAGAAAATATATTACAAACCATATAATTGAATTAATAGGGACAATAACCAATTCAAGCTCTTAATACATGAAAACTTCGACCAAAGCAGCATATCTTACAGATAGTAACAAAGTTTTCCTTTTTTGGTATCCTGTTTAATGGGAATGAATGGCTCATCGTCGGAATGGGGAGAGAGAGAGAGAGAGAGCGAGCTTCTTGCTTCTTCGTCGTCGGAAGTTCGTAGGAAGCTTCATCGTCAATTTTAGAGATAGAAAGAGTCATCGGAGCTGTTGAAATCGGAGGTGGGTTTGGTGTACGTCTAGTAATTGAGAGAGAGAGAGAGGGAGAGAACTAACGTTGGTCTATTTTTTGAGAGAAAGAGAGCCAACTTTGACTAAGCAAAGAAAAAAAAATTTAAGTAACCCACGAAGAGCACTAGTGCGTATAAGATATTCTCCCTATATATATATATTATATGTATTTTTTCAAGAAAAATATAATTTTAGTTTGCTAAATTTGCATTACATGATGCATAAATTATTTACATTTTGATGTATTCCATGCAACATCATCAACTGCTTCCTTAGATAATATGGTTCTCTTACTAAGATTTGCAAGGTCTATATATATATATATATATATATTTAATATGACCAATCAATATTCTTAATTTTTTTTTGTATTCATATTTTTACTGTTATTGCGTTTTTGGTACATTATTATTTTTGTATTTTCAACAAAGAAGAATCCAAGTGGGAATTCAATAATAAAGTTAGCAAATACAAACTGACAAAGATGATATCAACGTGCGATATAAAATTGTATAGTTTACTATGATTTTTAGATTCCTTAATTATATTGAACATTAATTGGATTTTTAGATCAATAGTAGTATTCGTTATACCAATCTTTGGCCTCACATTTAATTATACGCAAAATTGAAAGTTCTAATCTAATTTATTTATCATTCAAAGTGTCATATGATTATCTCTATGCACGCTAAATCTAGCAAGCAAAAAGTATAAAATCTTTTTACATAAATAATTCATCGCAAGGAGCGTGCGTTTAATTTATTTTTTTTCTTTCTTGCATCATTTGCATTTTTTACCAAATATTCACATAAATCAAATTAAACTATTAAAATATATTTTTATTTTTTATACTGTAAATAAATTTGTAAATATAAATTGCCACCATGTTGACAAGTTAGAACATCTACAATCGTCTTGTATAAATTTTGTGTAAATCTTACGTGTCAAAGTGAGATTTACACAAAAATAATAAAGAATTTGTTTTGTAGTCCAATAGTTTGTTTTAGACTTTTGTGTAAATATTAAACTACTAATTAAATACGCACAAGTGGAACTTATCCTATATTTATTCTTTTTTCTTTTTAAATTCATTTATTTCTAGATACTAGATGAGAAAATACACGCGAAATTATCTAACGTGATTGGTTATTGTGTAAATTGAGTTTGTATTTTACACAATATTTTTACACAAATCCTAAATTTCAAAATTTCTTAAAAAGATGCTATAAATATTTTTTAAAAAAAAAAATTAATTTTACACCGACTAAAATTATACGTTATAGTTTGAGATGTTCTTGGAATCTAGTTTTTATGTAAAATTGGGGTCAACACAAAGGGGCCCACGCAAGTTCATACTGTACAAGACCGCTACGGCTCCGAAAACAAAATCGAGCGCCACAGCAACCATTTCAAATTCATAGTCCCTAAAGTAACAGCCTTTCTCATTTACTCATAGAAGACAGATATGTCACAAAACACTCGATCAAGTCAAAACAATCCCGTCCATTCATTGTAATACAAATCGACCTATATCATTCATCCTTCACTCAAGTTCCGTAACAGCCCGTAGCAATAAAACTCAAAAATGAAAAATGAAAGACCGAGTATAAAAAGCTCTGTACGTTAAAACAAATTAATCAAATTTTGAAATGGAGAAGAGACTTCGCTCATCACTACAAACCTCTTCAGAAGAATTCCTCTCATCTGCAACAAAATTAGGGTTTAAATCCGCAAAACCCTCTCTCAAAACCCTAATTCACAGTCTCAATCCATCTTCTGACTTAGTTTCTTCACTTCCGTTATCGCTCCACCAATCCATTTCTCAGTCAATCACTCGATTCAAGAAATTATCGGATCCAACCAAATCCCCAACTTCACCACCAACGAAGAAGCTACGAAGATCTGCTCGAAGATCTAAGAACAATGATGATTCAGGCGAGAAGAATAAAAGAGATGACTGCGACAATGCGAAGAAAAATCTTGTTGAAAATCTTCAGATCTATGCTTTTGTAGCTCTTATGTGTATTTCTCATCCGAAGAAGGCGTTTTTGCCCTCGGATTTGCTGCCTACGGTTTGTGAATTGCATGATAATTTGATTTTGTTTGAGTCGGATTCGGTTTTATTGTCGGAGATTGCTAGCTTGTGTGAGGAGTGGTGGAAGGAAAATTTGCCGGGGAGGGAAACCCTAATTTCACAATCATTACCGTTTTTGCTATCGAGGTCGTTGACATTGAAGAGGAAAGTGGATGTGCATAGAGTTTATGCTTTGCGTGAGGGGTTCGCTTTGTTTGATTTTGAGGATGAGAGTATTGAGGATGTGAAGCTTTTGCTTATTCGGTGTTTGATTGCGCCGTTGTATTTGAAGACTGAGGATGGAAGGAAGTTTTTGGCCTTTATGTTTGGGTTGAGTTGGCAGCTTGTGAAAGAGGCTTTGGCGATGATTAGGTCACAAATTCCGTTTGGAAGGAAGTCGATGTTGGAGGCTTATGGGGACATTGTGTTTAGGGCTTGGAAGGCTGTGGATGGAGAGTTGAAGGATGAGATTGAGAATGGGTTCTTGCAGGGACTTATTGATAGTGCAATACATGCTAGTTCGGGGTCATTTGCTGCCTCTCTTAGGAGGGTTTTAGGAGGGTTTATCAATCAAAGAACGATTGATGGGGTTGAGAAACTCCTTTTCCGCCTGGCTGAGCCAGTGATTTTTCGTTCACTACAGGTTTGTGTCTTATATATATATATATAAATATAATATATCATATATCAATGATTTATTTATATATATATTATATGTCCTCTTACTATGGCTTTTGAAGAAAATTAACTTACTTTGTATAGCTTATGATGGAATATGCCGCTTTAGTTGACAAAAGATTTGATATTGTGTTTGACATTGATTGTAGCAGGAGGGTAGGATAGGTAAAGGCTGCAATTTGAGTCATTAATGAATAAAAATTTGATGGCCTCATGTTGAGATAAATGGTCCTTTTGTATTATAACAGTATTCATAGCTATTTTACAGGGGTTTTAGAGCAGAAACTTTTTCATAAATATTAAAGATTTAAGTTTATATGCCCTCTTACTATAGCTTGTTAAGAAAATGAAATTATTTTGTGTAGCTTATTATGGAGCATGCCACTTTAGTTGACAAACTGCTTCAAAGAGTTGATGCTGTGTTTGGCATTGGCAGATGGCAGTAGCACAAGGGATTAGGGCAGACTGCTGCAGAGACTGAAATTTTAATTTTTTATTAGTGAATTTGAAGGCATTTTCTAAATGGCTACATACCCATAAACATGTTGAGATAAAGATTCCTCTTGTGTTTCGTATGACAGTATTCATAACTATCTTACAGGGTTCTGTAATAGAAACTTTTTGAGACATAAATAGCATCATACTACTTTGCAAATACTAAAAGTTTAAGTTTAGCATTTAGAATCAATCTGATTGAAATGAGATGATTTCTAATGTTATTGGGCAGGTCGCAAACTCAAATGTTCGTCAAAATGCACTGCACTTGCTCTTGGACCTCTTCCCCCTTGAAGATCCCAGTGCTACGAAGGAGGCTAAAGATACATTGCTTGATAAACAGTTCTTTTTGCTGGAGAGACTACTCGTGGATAAATGTCCAGAAGTAAGAGTTATAGCAGTAGAAGGTTGTTTTCGTGTTCTTCATTTGTTTTGGGAAATCATTCCTTCTTCAACCATCACAAAAGTAATCACCAAAATTTTTGACGATATGGCGCATGATGCATCAAATGATGTCAGACTTTCCACTGTGAATGGCATTGCATACTTGCTAGGTAATCCTCATTCTCACGAGATTCTTAAAGTGCTTCTTCCAAGATTAGGGCATTTGATTTCGGATTCTGCCCTGTCCATACGTGCTGCCTTTGGAGATCTCCTTCTTCTATTAAGGGATATTCGAAATTTTCAGTTTCATAAGGTACAAGAGATCATTCTTCTTTGTTCGATTATTATTTCATCAGTTTTTATATGTGCTTTGTTTTTGCAACTAAATTTTGGCATTCAACAAAAGGAGGCGAGTCTTGCACTGAATCTTTAATTTAACTTTAATGAAATTTATTCCTGCGAGTCCCCTGTTTTCTTTATTTTATTAGGTATTGAATTATTGATGTATATCGTCCTGCTAAGGGTGAGATTGTAAAGTGCTATAGATTCATCATTTAAAGCCAAATAAAATCAAAGCCATTTTTCAGAGGTTTAAGCATTAAGCATTCATGTTTTAGCATTCAGTGTTCAGAGCATTTGGCTAAAAAACAAACACTCCCCTAACTCAATCAGTTTTGTGAAAATTTCATTTCAGGTGGTACCTTTAGATGTATTATTATCAGCGCTTGCAAATGATCAAGAACTTATTGCCCGGAAAATCACTAAGCTTCTTATGCCATCATACTTCCCTTCGAAAGTAACTCTAGAAGATGCATGTAATCGTTGTGTCACACTAGTGAAAAGATCTCCCTTAGCCGGAGCAAGGTTCTGTGAATTTGCTTTTTCTGAAGGGGCATATATACATGCTCTCATGGAACTTTTTAAAACATTCATCAGTTTGATTCTGTCACCTAATGAACTAAATGCAGATCAAATTGACGCTTTTCTAAGTGCTGCGGCCCACCTTTGTAACAATCTAGTAAGTGAGGCATTTTACCGAGTTTCCCTAAAGAAGGATTTATCTGGTGAAAAACTGAAGACGTTGTTTCTTACGGCAGCTAGTGGGTCTGCTCAATCTTCTGTCTGCAAAATCATTTCAACTATATCTCCACGTTATGTAGATGATCTTCTTGAATTATGTATGAGCTTGGTTACTAATTGTGGTGGTTTATCCGATAATTTGGAACAACAATCTGAAGTGAGGTCGGTCCACAAAATGATGATGTCTTGTGAGTGGTTTGATTATATGTTCGAGGCCCTAACAAGGCTACTACAAAAAACTGCAAGTGTATGCAGTACCAAAGTTGGTACAAACCCAAAGCATGATATTCCCAAGAAGGGGAGAAGGAAAACAAATTACTCTGTCAAAAAATCATCCAAGCATGGTAAAAAATCTTCCACTGGAGCTACAAGCGGATTTGAGGAGGACTACGGAATTGCTGCGGGAATAGCGTGGCAAATAAAGGACTTGCTAATAGCCGAGGACACGAGAGAAGCCATGTTAGGATCTGGAATTCTTGAAGTTGCATTATCTGCTTTAAAGGACATTTCTGAGGTCAGCATTTTGCAGTGCATGCAGTGGGATTGTATGAACACATCTCCAGTTTTGGCTTATGCAAACCTTGTTCTACATTTATCTGTAAAGAATGTTACATTTAATGGTAACAATCATGGTATCAAGAAGAACGATTGTGTTAATTTTGCGAGTTCATCTTCAGAGGCAAGTGATATTCACATTTAGTGTGTTTACTTAAATTCTGTGTTTGCATAAGACTTGCCATATATGTTATCTGCGCTTTTTGCACTTTATTTGTCTTAGAATTCTTCATTTTTTATAGCACAAAAGTGTCAATATTTTCCACGCTATCATGTTTGGGAACAAAATTTTCTTGTAAAAATTACTTATTTCGTCTTTGGATACTAACTTTTTTCCTCTTATTGGTCAGGAAACATTGTTGGACCAAACAACAGATCACCTACTATGCTGTGCAAATAAGCTTGTTGAAGAACGTCATTTTGCAAAGTCTGGCGATAGTGGTAAGTACAAAATTACCACATCTCTTTCAATTCTCATAGTTCTTCTGCACAAGGAATCCTATGTTTAAAATCAGGTTCATCTGGCCTTCATGTAGGATCATCAAATTCGACTAATCAAAAATGCATATCAAATGCAGTAAAGTTGCTAACAGCAGTCCTAAAGTTCATTGTTGATGCGACTACAATGGACCTAGTTCCTCGCAATCAAGAAAAGTGGTTGAAGTTCGCACTGGAATACGTAAACTTTCTCATTAGTATTTTAAGGCAGCATTCCCTTGGCCAGTTGCAGTTCAAGGAAGAAGAGTTGAAAGAAACATTTTTCTGCCTAAGGAGTTCCTTTACCTACGCGGCCAAGTTACTCAATATACTCCTTGCAAGTTCTTCTGAAGCTTCATCACCACCAATGGAATGTTCCGATCTTGCCAATAAACTAATTGATCTGACTGTTTCAACTGAAAAATATTTGGGGTACAGTTACGCAATGCGGATTATTGGTTCAGCGAAACCATGGCTGCCTGATTTGATTCTGGCCCTGGGATCATCTCACATACTTAAACAATCTTCTGGAGAGACAATGCGTCATTTTGCATCTAATCAGAGTAAAATCAGTATTCCATTGTGGTCGTCGATTTTAGCGAAGATTGAGGCTTGCGAATCGAGTGAGGTTGGATCGGATGAGGAGGATGAGATAGGTTCCAAGTCGGGGAGATTTTGTGCATTTAGAAAACTTATGGGAATGATGGTTCAATTGTTGAGAGCAAACCACGAGGTGTTGGATGCGGTTGGGCTGACATTCATGGCTGGTTTGTCAGTTGGGCTCGAAAGGAAGGATTTCAAGCTGGTATTGGGACTTGTGCACTTTGTATGCGCAAAGTTAGTCAGTCATGAGGATGGTGAGTGGGGAGAACTTAATTTGATGTTAGAGTATGTTAAAGAGATCTACCCCGAAATGGAGAGAGAAGCTGAGGATATTGTAAATAGTGAGGATGGAAAGGAGAAATTACAGAGGGCGATTTTGTTGATTCAACCTGTTTGGATGTGTTATATGAGTGAAACAGGGAGGGAACCAATGGAGGAAGAGTAGGAGAATGTGTTTTTTTATCCCTTACTAGGGTTTGAAGTTAGAAGTGTGAATCTTGATAGAAAGTTGATCGTGTAAAATGCCACTTGTCATTTGTTTTTATTTGACAAGATTTTACAGAGAAATTCAAGAGCATTAATGAAATCTTTTAACTTCAAAAGTCCTACCCTGTGTTTATAAAGTGATTTGGAAATTTTCTGTTCTTGTAGATCCTCAATTGTGGCAAGTGTCACACGAGTTTCAACATCTTGAAGTTAGTAATTCTACATGGACCAAAAAATCTGACTTAAAACATCGTGCACTTTGACGAGCTAAAAATATATTGAGACACTTCTAGTAGCGGACCACATTACCAACCAATGCATTTTATACACGTTAACATGGTTAATGTTAGGTTACTCTAGAATTTATCATAATTGATACAATGTATATTTAAATGCCAAAAGTTCAAGATTTGGTCCTAGACCATAGCACATACTCCCTACGGCTCAAATTATCAGTCTCGTTTCATTTTTTGGAATATCAATGTACCAAATCTTACATTTGAAAATAAGTTGTATTATTGACTATGTATTCTAGAAGACACTCGATAATAAAAGGTTAATTTCTTTACTAGATGAAAGAATGGTTACAAGTGAGTGAACCAAGAAGAAAGTACAATTTTCAGAATTACATGGTAGAGGGAGAGCAGCCTTGACTGTACTTTCTTTACATGAATTCATCTAACATATACCTAAAAAGCTTGGCGATGTGAATTTCTTCATCACCTCGTTCTGGCAACGAATCATTGATATGCCATGTAATATGTGCTGAGAATGTGTTGCATTGCGGAAGTTAAGTAATTGGTTAATGAAGAGAGAGCCCGATCCATCGCAATTTCAAACGATCCATTTGCTCTTGAGAAAATTCATCAATTGCCAAACCTTCTAGGCATACCTACAGGTTAAAATCTCCATGTTTGGTTATCGCACGTTTTTTTTTTTGTTTAGTCATTTTGAAATCAATAAACTTGGAAAAATGAAAATATCTTTATTTTGGAGGTATTTTGAATTTTAAAAAATAAAAAAGAATTATATATGTCCAAACACGGATTTGAATGAAAAAGAGAAATGGGGAAACAACAGAGTTTGAAAACGATAACCAAACATGGTAGCATTCAACGTATAGTTCTCTCCTTCAAACAGGAACCATCTTTAAGATAGCAGCAATTGGCATGCCGAAAAATCCAATAGATACGCAAAAGAACCATTGTCCCATTGTGAGGGGCCATGTGTTTGCGAATGTCCCGAGCCACTCCACAATTATGATTTGGAAAATGACAGTGGCACTGAGGACGCCAACAAAAACATAGTTGTTCAATATGCCAGAGAGAACATCTATCTTTTCCATTTCTCTAGAGCTCACCTCGTTGAAAACCTGCAAAGTGAAATTAGGATTTTTGTGCAAGTTAGATAGGTGCCCTCATCAAAAGTTGGGAAGTGGAAATGCAAGTGTCTTCATGCAAAAATTGACAGACGTGCTGGCAAAATATGTTTTATTGTGTTGTGCAAAGTCATTCAGAGAGAAAGAGAGAGAGAGAGAGAGAGAGAGAGAGAGAGAGAGAGAGAGAGAGATGAACGTGTGCTCTCAAAAAGCCTTTTTAGGCAAGAATTCTTTCAATGTCGCGGAAGTTTTCAGACCCGCAAATGCCCCACACGCAAAAGTTGTTTTGCCTTGCAGTGGTATTTAATTTCACTATGAGTGTATTTGGTACAAAGACCTACTTTTATTTACTAAATACACACACCACTTGCTGTTGCTTGGTTTTATCTGTTTACGAAGCTGAAAAACTGCAAATGTGGCCGAAATTTCTCTAGTAACATTTGGGTGTGTGCATTTTTTGACTTCAGTTAAAACAAAATTTCTGAAGAGCATCCTCGGCATCTAAGGGCAAGTTCGTTTGATTCGTTTGATTGGTTCAGCTGGAATATAATTGAATTCCTTGGAATGTTTCTACAAGGAAAAAGTTTCCATGGAAAAGAAAATTAGGGGGGGAGGCAGTTTGGGTTCCATGGAACAAAGAAATAATTGTGCTAAAATAAGTTGCGCCATGAATATCAGTGCAATCAAAAGCCACTAAAGATGGAAAATATAAGGGTAAAGGTGGAATCTTGGGCATTTTTTCATGGAAAGAAGGGATCAATGACACCATAATAAATCGAAACAGGCTTCAATCATCCTACAAGACAAAAAACAATGCCAATTTTAAAGCATGAATTGAAAAATGTTACCTGGCAGAAGACAAATGAGTTGAAAATGAGTGTGTTAAGGATCAGATCAGACTCATCACCATCAAGGCTGAAATATGATTTTCCCTTTGCCTGAAGAAACCATATCACAATGAACTGATATAAAGATTGGCCCAATATATTCCTCCACATAACGTTACTAATAAAATTTCCCTTCCTTCCAACTGGTGATCTCTTCATTAATTCATCATTTGGCGGCTCGGTTGCTAGTGCAAGGGCTCCCAATGTATCCATAATCATGTTTACCCACAAAAGCTGGACCGCCGTGAGAGGAGCACTCCCTGAAGCAGAAAAAATGTTTTTAATTCATACTTCTTTAATTATTATTTCTTCTTAATGCGGAGAAATAAACCCCAGAAATTTGACAGCGAAGAACATGATGAATAATGCAGGCTTCTTACCGGTTATACAAGCTGAAGAGAAGTTAACTATCAAAGCAACCACATTAACAGTCAGTTGAAACTGTACAAACTTTTGAATGTTTATATAGACCGAGCGTCCCCATTTGGCAACTGTAACTATTGTGGAGAAATTGTCATCCAGAATTATGACATCTGCACTTTCCTTAGCCACCTGATAATTGTGGGTAACATTATTCAGAATTTCGACAATGTTTCTAGACATCATGAAGAACTTAGCTAAGAATTTTTCTCAAGATACAAGTTAATGCCCAAAACCACTTGAATATTCCATCTCATTAAATATTTTTCTGCGTTTATGCTTGGGGTCTGAATATGCTCGCTATTTTTCAGTTCATAACATTCAAACGATGTGGAAACATAAGAATAGTTCAACTTTTAGGTATATATAAAATAATCAGATCATTGCCTTTTACAATGATGAAGTTTGGATTATGCTCACCTCTGTTCCAGCGATGCCCATTGCAAGCCCAATATCTGCTTCATGAAGTGCTGGAGCGTCATTCGTTCCATCACCAGTCACTGCTACCACTTCATCAAATGTTGTTCGCAAGTGTTTCACCAGCGTGTGCTTGTCCAGAGGTGAAGATCGAGCCATCACCTGAAACAAGTAGTAATAATACCGAGTCAAACATCAAATTTAGTTCATTAGAGTATTCACAGCAGTCTAAACTTTCAAGACAAGTGAGATTAGCTTGTCCTATAGTGTGTTGTATATTAGGTGAAGGATAAACTTAAGTCTGCCTAAGTTTGTTATCATACAGAATTGGTGTCGGTCCAAATGGACATCAGGTACCAGTTTGGGACCTATTATAAGGATATTTGTTGTCCGTTAGGAACCTAACAGACAAGAGATGTCCGTTTTAATAATTAACCATTATCCGGACATCTCTTCTCTATTCATCTCCTTATATTACTTGCCATACACAAATTAGACTGCTGTGGACACACTTACAAATTAGCGTTATTACAATTCAAAATGCAGTTCAGACCTGAATTTTGGGAATTAGACCATGCAATTCCTCCAGACTCTTCTCCCGAAAAACCGGACCTTCTATTGCAATGCCCCCATCAGTAAGTATCCCGCATTCCTTAGCTATAGCCTTGGCAGTATTTATGTTGTCTCCAGTAACCATCCGTACAGTTACACCAGCTGACCGACAAAGTGCAACCGACTCCTTGACTCCAGGGCGAACAGGATCTTTGATACCCACAATCCCAATACAAGTATATCCCGAAACTGGAATAGACTCGTCTGCAGAAAATCCCTTTTCAAGCTCCATATAGGCAAGACAAAGTGTCCGAAGAGCTTCACTAGCAAACTCATTAATAGTAATATTCAAATGGTTAATGGATCCTTCGTCAAGTGGGACGACCTCACCCTTGGAGTTGATCACTTTGTCACAAGAAGCAAAAACTATTTCCGAAGCACCTTTACAATGGGCTCGTAATCCTCCTTGAGGAAGCTCCATCACCACCCCCATGCGCTTCTTAGTAGAGTTGAATGGTTCTACTCTGACAAGTTTGGAAGATTGGCGTTCGGCCTGAAAATCTCCACCAAGCGATAACCCAAACTCCAACAAAGCAGTCTCAGTTGGCGTGCCCAATATCTCACGTTTACCTTCTTTGTTAACCACAATGTCACCTCCAGTGTTGTTGAATATAGATTGTATCAGAATTTTAACTGCAGATGCCGGGATTTCGGAGCAAATGGAAGAAATTTCGCCAGGTTTGCTAACGTCCCTGACATTCATACAAATACACGATTTTACGACAGTCATTCGGTTGGTAGTTAGTGTCCCAGTTTTGTCACTGCAAATGGTTGTAGCGGACCCCATCGTCTCACAGGCTGCCAGGTGGCGTACGAGTGCCTTGTCGTTCATCATCTTCTTCATGGCAAAGGCAAGGGATAAAGTAACAGCCAGAGGCAGTCCCTCTGGAACTGCAACAACTACAATTGTAACTGCAACAGCAAAATATTCCAACAATTCCAAAGCATCATCGCCACCCCAGCTCCAGTGGGTCCCCTCTCGCAGTTTACGACCCAACATCTTTTGGACCAGAACGGCGAAAGTCACTACAGCAAAGAAAAGACCGATCTTTCCAATAATGGTTGCCACTCCATTCAATTTAACCTGCAGAGGGGTCTCATCATCACCCCCTTCACTGAGAGTTGCCATTAGCTTACCCCATTGAGTCCTCATCCCTACAGTTGTAACAAGCATCTTGCATGATCCATCTTGCACCTTAGTTCCAGAGAGTAGATAAGGATTTTCCTCACTTACCATTACTGGCTCACTTTCTCCAGTCAAACTCGATTCATCAATTAAAACGGAAAATCCGGAAAGAAAAAGCCCATCTGCAGGGACTTGGTCTCCAATAGCAAGATGTACAATATCGCCAGGAAGTAGATCATATATAGACATTTTTTGCCTATATCCATTCCTAGTAACTTGAATGGAGATCTTCTTTTTCTCTTTGTCCAAATCCTTGAATTGCAAAGACTGGCGATAATCGCTTGTTGCTGTAACAAACACCACCAACAGGATACTTGCGAAAATACCGAGCCCATCGTGGGCCCCTTTTGGCCATCCTTCTGCAGCTATGCCAACGATCAAAGAGACAAAGGCACACACACCGAGGATCATAAGAGTCATATCTTGAAGGGCTTCCCAAACAAATACCCAAAAACTCCGACCTTCAGCCTCAGTGAATTTATTCATTCCATAAATCTTCTGTCTGCGGCTCAGAGCATCATTATCAACAGAAAGGCCATTGGTGGTTGATGTAGCAAGCTTGTCAGCAATACCAGCTACCCCACCATGGAATCTCAATTTTTTAGGATCGTGGCCTTCAACGATGGATCCCAACTCATCAGCACAAATCTGAAAACCAGCGGCTTTAACTTCCTCGGGTAAATTGTAGTCACTTGGTTGCATGCCTGAAAAAATCCCGCCAGAAAGTGTTAGTCTAAACTCTAAAGAACCTTTTATTGAAGCAAAAGTTAAATGGAAGTGCCAAGAAACTCACCTTGTATGAACTGAAATGCAGCTTTGGAAACCAGAACTGCGATTCTCAACTTTTCCTATAATATGAATGACATAAAAGAGTCAGCCACCTAACTTAAAAATTACTAATTAGGAAATAGAAAGGCATGAAATGTAAATTCATTTCATCCTGCTAATTCAAGGTGCAGAATTAATTGTTACAGCAAGTAAATGACGCAAGGGATAAGAACGAGGTTGGAAATAAATTCTAGTAATATAAGGGAAATAAACAGTGAAAAGGGAAAAGAAAAAACTGGAAATAGACTCAAATGTGAGAAAGAGAGGATCACTAGATGAAGAAAAAAAATTGCAGGTATGGCACTGGCACGATCTAACAGTCTAAACAGTGAAAACTCTTTGCCTCAACTGGGAAATACTAAACAAAAATTTTCCTTGGCATTCAAACAATAGAAACAACCACATCTTCGTTACATCAAAACATGCTATAAATTATTCAACACTTCCTTAAAGATGGAACCACACGGGAACCATTCTCCTGCCTTGATGTATTTAAAGTTGTATACTCACATTGAAAACCATTAATGAGGGAATAGAAATTCTAATATTGTGTCCAAGTTTTCCAATTTGAACAATGGAGGTTTTGTGTAACTTTGTCTCTTCATTCCCAAATAGTCACCGGTTTGTCCATAGAAACCCAGTCCATCTTCCTTCATTTTGTTCATTCAATTCCTTTCATTTCTAATTCAGAAGTCTAAGTCTTCCTTTTACAATTTATAAGATGATAGTATTTCACTAAAATGAAAGCTTTCAGAGCATAAAATTAGTTCACTAGTTCTCCTAGATTATAGTATTGGATCTACACGAATTGTTCTATCATGTGAAGACATAAGTTCATCAAACTTGAGCACTGCCAGAAAAATATGAATCTTAAACTCAAGCACAAGGCAGACTTCAATTCCCTACAGCACTTCGTCAGGTTCTTCAATTTGCATTAACTCATTCCTTTTTTCTGTTTCTTGTAAACTCTACGTTTTGTAACAGGAAGCGCATCAATAATTTCAAGGATAATTTCACAGCTCATGGAGAATACCTTATTAATGAACTTCTAGTTTTACTTAGATTAGTTTGAATATATTGTCATGTTGTCTTTTTGGATCCATACATAGTAAAGCAATTTTTTTTATGAAAAAAGCGATTGCAAATGTAAAATAGGGATTCCAGAAATATGATACAGAATCATTTGGAGGTTGAAATGAATGCTCGCATTATATAATAGCATTTATATATAAATATATATAGATATACACATCACCTGTAATTCAAGTACCTGATTAGTCCGGCGCATGGCAGCCGCTTCACCACGTTTGGAGAGATTAGCGGTGTGGCGGAACCTACGCTTAGGGTTCTTCACCACTCCACAAAGATTCCTCCATTTCTGCAGCACCTCCTCTGACGTATCCTTCGGTTTCACTCCTCCAAAATTCTCATTCAAATAGCTCTCCATCCTCTCTCTCAGTCACTCTTAACTAACTCAGATTCTCGAAAAACTAAGATTCCTATGTTGCTTCAGTTCGCGAAAAAACAAATCACATAAGGAAAACAAATTATTATGCTGAAGAATATCGAAATGAAAATTTAAAGTTCGACATTGTGAAAATAATTTTCATTTCTTTATAA
The DNA here is from genome assembly GCA_021464415.1 of Lonicera japonica. Classification (NCBI taxonomy): domain Eukaryota; kingdom Viridiplantae; phylum Streptophyta; class Magnoliopsida; order Dipsacales; family Caprifoliaceae; genus Lonicera; species Lonicera japonica. Next base: position 16,032,602 of record CM038469.1, read on the forward strand.
TGGACAAAAGGCAGATATTGCTAGGAAGTGCAGTGACGAGTTTCCTAGGAAATGAAAACGGAAAAAGTTATAGGCGGAAAATTAAAGTAGAAACAGTGTTTTCTTTCTTTCTTTCTTTTCCTGGTACCAAACAATGGAAAAGTCGGTGGAAAATTTTCCTTTTCTCTTTTCCTTGTCAGAGGGAAATGGAATTTGTAATTTGAAAATAATGTTGTGAGTGACAGGATCCGATATAGTGGGGAAAAGGGTTTGAGCAAGTATTAGTTATAACGGTTTCTGTCTTTACCTCCAAATTCTGTGGGGAAAGGAAATTAGAACGAGATGGGCGGAGTCAAAATTCTCATCTAATTTATAATTTATATTTTTTTAATAAAGATTCTGATTTTAGTATTTGACACGAGATGATCTAAAATTTATTATTTTTATCAAATTTTTTAATTCCGCATGTAACGTGGGCCATAAATAATTTCATTTGCTTTAATTAAAAATAATGGAAAAAATGAATTATCCATCCAAAATATATCTTAAACCTTGTGCCTTTGAGTTTGTCTATGGTGCGGATTGTATTAGAATTTTTGATCGATTTGATAATAAGATAAAAAATAATTTATTTTTATGAAAAGTTAAAAAATAAGTTACGAGATATGATAAGATGTTCCAGTACTTTTAAACTTTTTTCATATAAATTTTTTATTTTGTGTGGTGAGAAAGAATTTTTTTTTCAGAAAAATAAAGAATGATTGATGAAATCTATTCATTAAAATGAACATAAAAATGAGGAGTATTTTACCATATTATTTAACTTATTTTTTAATTTTTTATACAAATTAATTATTATTGTTATTTTTTTTTATTTTTTAATCTTAATATCAAATCGATTCGTAGTGATAATTTTTTTTCATGCTAATACATGTGAAGATATATTTAGTGACAGCCCGATCTAAATACAGATGATCCACAAAGCAATAGGCTATATTAATTTTAATGTAAGAAGTTAATGAAAAATATTAAATTATTCCCACAATGAATTTGTACTCTTAAATTTCCTCAAGTCCAAACTTGGCCCACAAAAAGAATTGACTTCACCTGCTCAAAATCAACTCGTATTTATTTTTATCCTTTGGGACAATCGGATCACTTGGTTTATATTCTACGATGGGCCATAGCCCAAATGAGCTGGGGAAATAAAAAAACACAACCACATGACTACAAGCCTTACATCATCAGCCCTTACATTTTGCAATAAACCTCAAAGTTACTTATTTTCATTTGGTTTGTGGTTTCTTATTTCTAACTGCTCTTCGGGCCAGCTTTTACATATCTTGATTAATTACCGGACATAGAAATTTTGCATATAATGAAACTCAGACTTGAAGAATTTCTAATTAAATTGGTGTTTTGAATCTAACTACTCAGTGATCACTCTTAGTGGTTCGAAGTTACTTATTTTCATAATTCTTAAACACTACTCCAGGTTTCAAATATGCATACAATTAAGTGAATGCAGCCTAATTTAGATGGACATGTTTTAAAATTCAAGCTTGGTTTAAAATTAGATTGAAGTTTAAAATTTTATTCACGCTCAATATGAACTACCTATCAATGGGGTCGGTTTCGTATCTGGTGAGTTTTCTAAATTCATATTCGATTCTTTGTTGTGTAAGACAATATGACATAATATTACATGTTAAGGAGATAATTTCCAAAAATAAAAAATAAAATATTTTTCTATTTGTTTTTAACTAGAATAAAATGAGTAAATAACTAAAATTACAAAAAAAAAAGGGATAAACATCTAGAAATACTAAAATAGGTGCAATCAGTTTTTAATTAAATAAACATTAGTTTTATTGAAAAATAATTAACGGGTGATCCCAACTGATCCGTTATTATCAAAAGCCACCGAATTTGTGCCACTCGAATTTGTTAAAGATTTACCTATTATTTCATAATTTTATCTCGATTCATATTTTATTATCATGTAACGCGTAATTTTGAGAGGTGCAGTCCAAACGTACATAGACCCCAAAATATAAAAAATTCGAACGTATATGAGACGTGTGTGGATCGATGAGTGGGTTTCAACTTTCAAACTTGCTCTTGTTCGGCCCAAATGACACGCCCGGGACGAAATACTCCCACCGTGGTTCGTTTTACAAGCGACACTCTTAGGACGACTCCCCTTTTCCCTAACGATTATTCTCATTTTCGTGGTCACCACGAAAAACAAATCTAAAAAAAAAAAAAAAATACCCTCATAAACATTTTCTCCCACAAAACTTTCACATTTCCACGCAATTTACAATTTCTTCTTCCTCTTCACTCTTTCCTTGTCTTTCTCTTAAACTTTGTGCAAATATGAGCAAGGGACCTGGACTTTTCACGGATATTGGCAAGAAAGCCAAAGGTAAATAAATCATTCAATACTTCACTTTTACGCGCTTGATCTACTTCTCTTTGATTAATTACAAAGTATATGCAATTCTGTGATTTGATTTATGTGTAGATCTGCTGACTAGGGACTATATATCGGATCAGAAAATTTCCATCTCGACTTACAGTGATACCGGAGTGGTATGACTTGTTTCTCTACGAATTACGTACTTGTTTGTTTGGAGAATTTGTTTGATATTGGAACCTGGTAATTTTACATGGAAAGTTTCAGCCTCATCAACTTATGATTCAAACTCTTAACATGAATTATAAGAGGTCTCTAGTGTGAATTTTTACCTGTTGAGGAGGAACAAACCAAAATTGAAACCAAACGAGCACAAGGATTATTGTTTTATTGTTGATTACGTGATATGGTTAATTACAATTTCTCTGTCTGGAACTTAGGGTTGTATCAAATTATGTATAGACTAGTGAAATGAATCGACAAAAAAAAAAACACACATCAAGTGAATTATGAAGCTAGAAAAGGGAGGAATCTAGTACTTTGTAGAGGTAGGCTTTGATTTCTTTTAGTTGTAGGTAGCTATTTAGAATGATGGAATTTAATAAATTTGATATGTAGCTTCTATCGTCAAACAATGAACATACAGCAAGCTAGTAATTCTAATGATTAAGAATTATTTGAGGAACCAGCTTTGCGAATAATTCTTTGCTGAATACTTAATAAATTTCAAACGCACCATGCCATATTAATAACGTGACATCGCACTGAATGGCACATATCCAAAAGAATTAGGCAGAATGATGCTTTACTTTTTGTTATAAATGTAGTCGCTTCTATGAATTGTGTTCTAAAGATCTAAATATGATTGATGAGTTCAAAACTAATCTTCTATAATGTGCAAAAATGAAATTTATCAAGCCTATTTAACAAGTTAACCACAAATGAAAATCACAGATTCAAATATAGCTGTATGATGACGGCAGCAGTGGTTGGATTCGGTGGCATTGAACAATGTTTAAATAATTAAATCTCACATGTAGCTCGGCTTAGCTGAAAATTACAAAAACGAAATTAATAAAATTAAAGGGATGTTGAAATACACCAAGTGAATGAAAGTTGTTTTAGTACCTTGTGATTATAGCTATCTGTTATCCTCTTTCTGGTACCCCCACCCCCCTAGGAGGCCAGGGGTTCCCTATTTCCCCGTGGTCAGTAGTTTAGTAAGTCACTAAAACGCAATGGGTACGCAACTGTATTCTCCTATGTGAGTCTTCAGATAAGGTGAAAGCCGATTCATAAGTTTTGAGTCATAATACAGAGTAGAATACTAAATGACTTTGATTATCGTTTGGGGTTTTCAAATTATTTGGACCGTTTTAAATCATTCCCTGTGATGGCTTGAGCTAACTTCCTCCAACCTCAACATATTCAAATGTGTAGTATCAGCCATATGAAATTACTACATGTTGCTGACAATGTTGCTTGCTTTGCACATAGCTTCCCTTATAACAAATGCTTTTTCTTTAATGATATGACTTATGAGTAGTGTTGATCAAAATTTTGGAATTGTCATTTAGACCCAAGCAATTGCCCAAGTTCTGTGGATCTTTCAAGGGAAAAAAACGAGTGATTTGCCAAATTACCCATGCCTATAGCAAATTATCCGTTGTACGGTAATTTTTCCATGTCTAAGGCACTACTCACATGAATCTTTAAGGTCAGTGAAACAGTGTTTTAGTAAATAAAAATTTAATGTTATTACTATGAGTTTTCCTAAAGGTGTGAAGTAATCTGAAACTATTGGCTTAAAAGTTGGATGATTCGGATCCACTTGTGTGGTTTGTTTCTGTAAACAATTTTTGAAACTTCCCTTGTATGTATTTCTTTTTTCTTTTCTGCATATGCTCTTTTTAAAATTTTATTTGTGTGATTTTCTTTTTTTTCATCTCAAATTCTCAATATGGATCAATATTACAGTCTCATCCTCTCCGTTCCTGCCTCGATTATAGGCACTTACATCAACTGCATTGAAGAAAGGAGGACTCTCAACTGGAGATGTTGCAGCACAGTATAAATACAAGAACACTTTAATTGATGTCAAAGTTGATACGGAATCGAATGTGGGTTGGTTGCTACCTTCACCTTCAAGATATAAACTGGAATATACTTGTTTCTATTAAGGATCTTCTGTTATTGCTCTGTTTTTGGCAGATCTTAACGACACTGACTTTCACTGATATCGTCCCATCTACAAAGACTATTGCTTCATTAAAATTTCCTGACTGCAACTCTGGCAAGGTATAAATTTCAACAGCTTCTAAGCTAGTAAGGGCCATTATGCTTTGCGTTCAAACAATTTTTACCGCACAAAGAAAAACGGTAGAACATATTTTCACCTATCACGTTAAGCTTTGTTCACTATCGTTGCGTGTTAAGAACAAAGATTTACCTGAAATTTGTGAAAATATTATTCAACATTTTATTTGTCATGTAGGTGAAACTATTTTACCCTGCACAAAAGAGGCGCCCAAAGTCAATTAATAACCATGTTAGCCGTTTCATTTCTCAAACATAAGTTGTGTTTCTTATGTAGCTGGAGGTTCAGTATTTCCATCATCATGCAACTTTTACCTCAGCCATTGCTGCAAAACAATCCCCTGTGATTGATGTTTCAGCTGCCCTTGGTACTCCAACATTTGCACTTGGGGCAGAGGCAGGCTATGAGACCTCTTCCGGTAAATTAACGAAGTATACTGCAGGCATCAGTGTTACAAAACCAGATTCATGTGCTTCAATAGTTTTGTAAGTATATCTTTGTTGAAAACTTTAGCAAACTTTCACTTCTTCCTTCCCATATTAAGAATCTAGTTTGGCTTCAACACTTTGTAAGGACACACTAATTTTAACCTAATCAATGGTGATAAAACTTGTTGGTATCATGAGATTTGGTATGTTGATTGTGTCCCAAAAAGAAGCTAGATTCTTGATTTGTGACATTCCAATAGGAATAATAGATGCTTAATTTGTGGGTTCCCCCCCCCCCCCTCCTTTTTATAGGGGTGGTTTTTTTGTTTTTGTTTTGGGGGGGGGGGGGGGGGTGGGGGGGTATTTGCACTAGATAGCCGAAGAAAGGGTTTTTCAAACCTTGCCTTCTGTTTTTATGTTGCAATTAGAGTTGCCCCTTGTTTGATAATCCTTAGATTTCGGCCTTGCATAATGGATATCTCGGATAATGTAAAATGGAGGGAATGTCTGATTATCGCATTAATAACAGGGGGCAAAGTGAAATACCTCCAAACTATTTCAAGAAACCGCCTAAAAATTATTGCATCCAGCTGAACATACATACATTGATCAATTCATTGTTTAAAAAAATTCTTCAGCCAAGTGTTGCCAAAAATGGTCTTTAGCAAGAAGAGGATATTTCCGACTTTACATTAGAACAAGAGGTGATTCTTAACATCATGGCGTGAGTATTTGTTACCGCTGTTATAGCTTGAGTATTTGTTACCGCTGTTATAGCTCAGGCCCTTCAGGAATTTTGTATTCAAACAACCGTTGTAATGATTACGTGGTACAATGGATCGAACGAGAACTGTTGCATAACAAATCAAAGGATCAGTTCACTTCAATGGCTATATCTAGACCCTCCCACCCCCTGTGAACACACAGTAATTCCATCCTTTCCATCACAAATTGAACGAGCAATAATATATATCCATTACATTACGTCATCATTACAACGCGACAAATATTTACTCACCCTTCAGGGGTTCCTTGCAATTTAACTCGGAAGAAATGATTGGTTATTCCTGTATGGCTCAGCCCCCTCCTCCCTTTCCTTCTTTCAGGGGTGACAAAGGAGACACAATTAGGGCATCATATATACACCATCTCGATCAGTTAAAGAAGAGTGCTGCTGTCGGGGAGATCACTAGAAGGTTTTCGACAAACGAAAATACTTTTACAGTTGGGGGGTGTTATGCCGTTGACAACCTTACGGTGGTGAAAACAAAGCTCAACAATCATGGGAAGTTAGGTGCCCTCTTGCAGCATGAGATCATACCGAAATCGATTCTCACCATCTCTAGTGAGTTTGACACTAAGGCCTTGGATAAGACTCCCAAGTTTGGTGTAGCCCTTGCTCTTAAACCTTGAAGGGATTTTTATCTCCTTCGGGGATGGCGTTGTTTAATTCAATACACTTTCTGAATTGATATTATTTTTTCCCCTAGTAGAATTTTAAGGGGAATGGAGCTTTCAATAATTTGTTCAAACGACAGTCTTGTTTTCTAGGTTAATTGCTTTGTCCTTTTCTAGCTGTTTGATGTCTTTTGTTCCTTTTTCCCAAGATTTGAGGGATGCACATTCTATTCAAATTTTATGAAGGATTTTGTGTTGGGACTTGGGAGTATTGCAGGATAGTTACTGGTTTACTTGTTTCCTTTTAGGATTGCATTCCATATGGTACTTGAGCACTTTGAAATGATATGTATTTTGTAATGACGCTTTTATGATGGTTTTAATGATACGATATTTTGTGACATTTTTGTTGTTTTGATGACTTTAAAGAGTGCAGAAGTGCCAAAGTGGAGTGCATGTAAACCTATTACTTCCACTTTCCTAGTATTTTACATGAGGCTTCTTGAATGCATAATGATTAGTTTGGGTTTCATTTGCGCTAATGCCTGATTGTAATGTAACCATTTCCTTCTTGAATATAAATGAATGCTGTTTTTGTGCAAGATTCTGGATGTGTTACGTTCAGGCCTTTTTCTTTACTGAAGATTACATCCAGTGATGAAAAAACAATTCTACATGCAAGAGATTAGGTCTTGTCGAATGGTTTTCTATACAAGGCTCGTGCATGTTTCCAATCAGTTGCTTGTGTTGGCTAAAGATGCTGAAAACAGATTAAATCACCTCGTTTTCTGCACTAGAAGCACCAAGCAAATTTGTATATAAGCGTTTTGAAGATCAGATAGTTAATGTGCAAGATGCCTTTCCTAGAGTTGATAATGCCTTTGGCACTTGTCACAACTAATACAAAATATTGTTACCATATGAATTCCAACAAGTTATTATAACTTTCTAAAACAAAATTAGACACGCTACTTGAGAATTAGAATGACAAATTGTTGATTCCTGGCATAAAATGTCGCGGAAATGGCTAAAAGCATAATGAAAATCCAAACAATACTGTTATACTGAGTATCGATAGCAAAATAGTAACATTTCTTAAATGATTGTGTTAACAAATTAACAATACTGATTATGTGAACATAATTAGGGAACATGGACCTAAACCAATAGCCTTATTAATTGCTAAAGAATTAGATTCAGCTAAGTTTACTTCTCAAGGTCTAAATGCAATCATGGCTCATGGCTCATATTTTTTTAGGAAGAATTCAAAACGATTTCAAACTGTACTAGATCACGAAAATACTACACATAAATATTAATTTTTCAGAGCTCAGGTTTTGTCACATACATAACAGGTTTTTCTTTTCTTAAATCATATATATGCAGGGTGTGTTCACTATTAGCATATCCACATGATGCACAAACACCAGCTTCAAGAACACATAAATGTCAAATCTTACTAGTACCATCTTAAATAGCTACTAATCTTTTGGATTGGACTTAGACATCAAACCCATCTCAATCTCATTTTCACATATTGCAACAAAATTTCACATTCTGCAATATACAATTGAATTCTTACACATTAAGGGGAAGGTTCAAACTCCAATCAGACTCATGTTCAAGACACTTCCACACAAAAAAAATATCTCAAAAGCAATGTTGAAGCAATGCTACAATTACCGGGTATTCTTTCACTTATTCTTACCAAGATGCATTATATGTGTTATATATTTAGAAGATATAATAAGGGTACACTTCATAAAATACCATGATAAGATTCGTAAGTAAGAAAAGTGCAGATATTGATGATATCTATCTTATTTGTTAGACTATCACTGCACTAAACATATATAGTCCAGCAATTTTCCACATTGTTTCATCATTGTATCTAGGATAGACAACAAAACACTAATTCATGCCACCATAATAGTGATCAGAACAATCAAATAGAAAACACTTCAGACTAACTAATTCATAGAACCGCAAATTGAGCCAATTAAAACAAAAATTACCATCCATTGATACCAACATTTTGAACCACAAAAGTAAACTTCTAAAACCCTAATTTTAAAACACTTCACTTAAAAAAAAAAAAAACAACTACCACAAACTTGTTCCAAAACAATTCCAAATTCCAAACACAGAAGTATCATCAATAACAAAAGCATCAATCAATCAATCAATCAATACTCTGCATAATATCCTCAGCAGTAAACTTAGTCCCCTTATCCTTATCCGCCGCAGCACGACCCTTAGCCTTACGATCAAGCAGAGACTTACGATCTTTATCAAGTCTGAGCTTAGTTATCAAAACCTTCGAAGGATTAATTCCAACATTGACAGTGGATCCATTCACCTTCTCTCTTGTGATTCGTTCGATGTGAACCACCCATTTCCGGCGGTAAACTTGGACAACTTTTCCCTCGCGGCCCTTGTAGGTCCCACGAACAACCTGCACCTCGTCGTCCTTGCGGACCGGCATCGACCGGACGTTGTACTTGGACCGGAGGTCGCCCGAGAGTGGGGCGCTCATGAGGACGCGACGGACGCTGGATGGGGCCGAGAAGTGGGCCTTCCTGTTCTTCCGGCGGGAGCTCGTAACCCTAGGATTGTACTTCATTTTCGCTTTTTGATGTTTCTCTCTCGAGCTCTGTGATTGATAGGGGCGGCAAAGGGAAGAAGAAACTTTAGGGTTTTGGGGTATTTAATATTATTGAGGGAGACTGGAATGTGGGTTTTGAGGCCAAAAGGTTAGCTTGGGCCAAGCAATGTCAAAGGCCCAACGCTATATATGCCTCGTGGTGAGGTTTATTGCAGTTAATTTTTTTGTAATTTTCAATTTTTGTTTTTCTGATGAAAATACACAAATACATATGTGGTGTATTTGTTGTGCAGGATTAGAAACATGATAGAATTAATTAATTCTATCTGATATTTGGTGTCGGAAATGATAGGATTATTTATCCTATCCCGCGTTTGGTGCAAGGGTGGATGGGATATTTTAATCATATCCCGCATTTGGCGCAACTCGGGACTGGATTGCATTCGGTATTAGTTATCATTTTATCTTTTTAGAACCGGATAAATATATAACACCCCTATAGGTGGTATTATTTTATCCCATGATTGCCGGATAACAAAATGAATATAATTTTTTTTTACTGTTTTTAACCTTTTTCTTTGCACTTTCTTAGATAATTAAATTTATTAATGAAAATTTTCAACCACACAAAATCAGAGTAACTCAACTAATAAAATTGTGGACAACAATTAAAATTGTGTTGAAGGAAATAACACATAGTGTGCTATAGTCTAGATAGAATGTGTATTAAGATTTTTACTGTGTAAATTATGTATTATGAGCCATAATAGACTTCCTTATAAATCCTATTTACCATTGTATTTGTGCCCTATTTAAAGGGCTTATCTAATGAAGGATTAAGGAGAATTATTCCTACAACACGTTATCAGCACGCTCAGAGCTAATAACCTAAACACTAGAAAACCCTAGCCACCGTAGTGCTTTCGACTCTAAGCAAGCAGAAGAAGAATCATCGGCAAAGATTTCTGTTTGGGCTTTCTTTATTTCTACGTACCAGGTTCCGTTCCATTTATACCATTTAATTAGCTATTAATTCTTAAACATATGTCACGATTGATTTCTTTTGTTGGATATATGCAGCCACGATTATATATAGTTTATATTAATATATATATATATATGTATGTATATATGTAATCTGCCAATTCTGCTCTTCCTCACGTGTTGATCCCTACCCACGTGGCAACAAGGCACAATGTGAAAAGGGACGTGGGAGTTGTGGTGCGAGTCGTGGAGGCTCTTCCAAAGTATGGAGAAGAAATGATATTATTGGACCTAGTGGTCAGAAAAACAAGGTGAAAAATGCACCTAATAATCCTCCGGTTAAAAAGGAAAGAGTTGGCGACGAGCCATGTTACAGGTGTGGAGTTGCTGGGCATTGGTACAAGAACTGCCATGCAAGTGCTAAAGTAGCAGCCAGTTATAAGAGATATCAAGAATCTAAAGAACAAGAATCTCACTTTATGAATGAAGAAAACAATGACGCTTATGTTAACTTCACAATCGCAGACATTAGTGGCAAGAAGGACATTGCTCCGTCAATGGATGCACCCAATTTTGACTAATCTATTTTATTCACTTTATTTTTCAGAAGTAGTTGAACAGGCATATTGCCTAATTTTTAATTAGACAATAGTTTTGTCTTAAAGTCTATGATTGATTGAATAAATGGATTAGATTTCTGAACAAGATATTTGATTGATTATCGTTGGTTTTATTAATTAAATTTTGGACTTTATTCTGATGTATTTGATATGTTCGATTTTTTTTTCATGGTTCAGAATATATACTCGATTTCATTATTGTAAAAATGAATCGATGATAACTTTAATTATTGGTTGATAGTGGGAGACTATAGCCATTCAATGAAATAGGCAATTAATAACCTATAATATCTATGTGACTATGATGATTAAATCATCATAAGAGCGAAGAATTGCTCAATCATTTTATTGCTAAAATGGTGTTTAAAGTCTCATACGTTCTATATGCACCTAAAACGACCCGAACATTGTTAATGATATTCATACCAACAGTAATCATACAAAAATTAAATGTAAGAATGGAACAAAAATATTTTTATTTTACCTCTAAACAAATGTGTAAAGAAACGCATTTTAAAGAAACTTCTGAGTTATTTTAGTGGAATGTACCCCACTAAGATAAGGATTGTCAAATCCTATGATGTCACCAACAATGTACCGTGGGACATAGACTTATACAGGCTTTGGCATACTTTCTTAGTGCACCTTGATCATGATAATTCATGCGTTAAAGTACTTACACGAATATCCCTTCTTTTGAGTGACAAGTAAATGAAAAAAAATTCAACACATTGCAACGTGTTGATACTAGTAATACTCAAAAGTAATTCTTGATTTTTGGAAAGCCATATTCCCCTTCCTATTATACCTCATTGACCATGTCAAAGGAATAACACCCCATTTTTCAAAGTCTGCTCTTTAGCAAAAATAGGATCGAGATCCTCTTATGCTAAAGATACAAAATAAAATATACCATTCTTACAATATATATTTGTAGAGAAATCCATCTAGAGTGCGGAACCATTCAAAATACTTTATGGATCTGATGGATAATTCGACATTCTGGTCACATGTCGAATAATTGTCTACAAGAAATGCTGTATTTATAAACATCTTAGCACATATTATACGCTTAAGGGCTCACCACCCTGATTAATGTACCATGTCTATAAGACCCGATAAAGCTGGAGGGTTTACATCACAAGTACTTGATGATCATTGCATAAAATCGAAGTAAATAATCCCGTTCTCCATATGCATACGCAAGAAGGTCTCACAAAAATAACCATCAAAAAAATATAGATGGCAGATAGGGCATTGGTTATGCGCACTGTATTGCCTATGTATGCCTGGGATTTATGCAATATTGTATGCATCTTTACTTATTTGTTTCAAAGTCCAATATTAAACAACTATTATATGCATACCAGTTGGTAACTGAATATTAGCCTGATATTCTATGCATATGTGCCGATTGCGCCCCCACAGCGCACCAAACTGTGCTCGCTGAAACAATTAAGTATTAACGTTGGATAAGAATTCTCAACGATAATCCGCTATTTGGAATCCTTGCCAGGTGATCTCTTTACCGCTAAGAATTGCGGATTGTCACTTTGATGAGACAGTCTTCCCGTCGTTAGGGGGATATAAGAAAAAAAATTTCAAGGGAACGACAAGAATTATTGTGGTCCCCACTCTGTCTCATCTTGATCCCCACGCACATCACAATGTATAGTGAAGTGAAAAAAAAAGAATAATCGATCTTGAAAATGTAACAGATTCGATGCCTAATACATTTATTGATATCGAAAAATGACAAGATCAAACACACCAGCTGCAATATGCCTGTAAGGTTAGAAATCCCTAACAAGGGGTACAGTGTCGCAGAAAGAGACGCTGCAACCACACTTAGTGGAGGTGTGGTTGAGGCCATCGCTCCTTAAAGGAATAAAGGGAGGCCATTTGGTTCGACAAACACTCAAACCAAAGAAGAGGTGGAGTAAGGCACAAATTGATCAATTAATCATTAATGTAAAAGCCCCTTTTATGAGATTATCTCTGAATATACTTATGTCCATGGATCAATACTGGGAGACGCCCCGAAGTTATAATGATTTCAGAGAAGAAATAAATCTCAATGGGTTAAGGGATGGCATGTGAGTTAATGGATGCATTAATGATACACTGTTGTTCAAGGAATCAAAGAGCACGATGATGTCGAACCTCACTCTGTTACAAAATGTCAACAAAGGGCAAAATTGGCCTAAATAAAAATAAGCAATCCAGATAGAATTAGATTTTCTGGCAAAGAGACAGGTATTTGGTCCGGTAGTGCTAACCGCGCCAAGTGTAAAGCCTGTATGACATAAACAATTATTTGCCATAAAGCGTAAATGAGAAAAAAGAAGTTTTGAAGTAAAATGCTCACCTTGTGGCGCAAGGTTTCCCACAGACGCTCTGGAATTGCCTAAACATTATAACATTCCGCTATTTAGTTAGCTTGGTAGTTTTCGAAGGACTGGAAATGCATCTTATGGATGTGGTTACTGCATATCTCTATGGGGATCTTGATTCAGAGATATATAGGAAAGTGCCTGCTAGCCTTACATTACCTAAGTCAAGTGACTCTAAACCATGGAGTGCGTTTGTAATTATATTGAAACTCTCACTATACGGATTAAAATAACCCGGGCGGATGTGGTATACCCGTCTAAGTGACTACTTGATTGGGAAAGGATATAAGAACAATGAATTATGCCTATGCGTATTCATAAAGAAACAAGTTCCGGATTCGCAATTGTAGTTGTATGTGTCGATGATATGAATATAATAGGTACTCTTGATGAAATAAAAGAAACCGCAAGCTATTTGAAATCCAAATTCGAGACAAAGAATCTTGGGAAAGCTCGAATTTTGTTTAGATCTTAATCTAGAATATCGAGCTTGTGAAATACTAATCCACTATTCTGCGTACGTTCAAAAGATAATCAGGCAATTTAACCTGGACAAAACGCATTCTACTAGCACTCCATGGTCGGTCGGAGTTTAAATCAAAGGAAAGATCAATTTCGTACAAAGTAAGATTATGAAAATATGTTGGGAGATGGGAGATGAAACTTCTTATCTAAATGCAATATGCGCATTATTGCACTTAACACAACAAACTCGACCAGACATAACATTCGCATTGAATTTGTTAGCTAAATTTATCCCAGCGCCAACGCAGCATAATTGAACACCTAAAAGGAACCATTGGCTTGAAATTAATCTTTTCCTACAGAGAGGAAAAAGTATATACAACATCAACATCTAAAGTAAATGATGATGCTGAAATGGCCACCCCCTATATTGAAATTCCAAATAAAATCTTGATTGATTTTGTTGGTGTTGGGTATCTCTCTGGCCCACACAAAACTTTAAGGAGAGTATGGTAAACTTGTTCACCAAGTCTTTTCCTAAGGCCATATTTGAAAAACATGTAAAAATATAAAGGTGCTTAGGCTTTCCCAACTCCCATGATCAAAGTAATGTTCAAGGAAAGGTGTGAAATATGATGGAATTTTCGTACCTACGTTGTACTCTTTTTCTTAGACCAAGGTTTATTTTCCCCACTGGGTTTTGTTACTTAGTAAGGTTTTTAACGAGGCAACGATACATGCATAAACTTTTCAAATTTCTTGATTAATGTAAATATCAGTGGGAGGTATAAACTTGAGGGGGAGTCTAATATCCACCCGACGTTACGTTATACTCTTTTTCTTAAACCAAGATTTATTTTTCTCACTGGGTTTTGTTACTTGGTAAAGTTTTTAACGAGGTAACGATACGTGCAGACTCTATTGATCGAAGTAAGGATCAAATGAGAATATAGACTCAATGGAGAAAGTCTACCAGGATTGTCATAATGTTGTACTCTTTTCCCTTCGATCAAGGTTATTTTTTCCACAGGATTTTTGTTACTTGACAAGATTTTAATGAGGTAACAAGACATGTATCACTCTATCTCCGACTAAGCACAAGGGGGAGTGTTGAAGGAAATAACGTATAGTGTGCTATAGTCTAGATAGAATGTATATTAGGATTTTTACTGTGTAAATTATGTATTATGAGCCATAATGGGCTTCCTTGTAAATCCTATTTACCATTGTATTTGTGCCCTATTTAAAGGGCTTATCTAATGAAGGATTAAGGAGAATTATTCCTACAACAAATTGCATATATTTTTTAAAAAAAAGCAAGTTGTATTATATAATATCTGGACTTGTAATCCAAAACTCCATCAAATGCAAAGTTTATTAAATCTTTATCCAACTAATCCTTATTATGTCCGATCCCGCTTAATCCTTATTCGACTAATTCCTTTCATATCCTATCCCACATAATTCCTATCCGACTTTCGACTTTTATCATATCCGACCTTTATCCTATCCTATCATATCCTATCCTACCTCTTTATCCGGCGCGCCAAACGCACCCTTGTCTAAATTATGGGAAGAGGAAAAAGGAAGGAAGTAGTTTGAGCTTAGCTTTGCCTTTGTAGGAATAAGGTATTACCGTCGTATTAACCCGCTAGATGCATTTGTTTGCGAAGTTGTAATGTATATGTTTTATGCTTATAGAACCTACTGAATTCTTGTTTGGAGTGTATATATTTTAATGCGAGTTGGAACAGTCATGGTTTATAGATAGGCATTCATTGCAAGGAGGAATTGGCAAGGGGCTAAAACCCTGTATATCCAAAAATAATAATGTTTTTAGTCCATAAATAAAAAATAATTCTAACTTTTCCACAAACACCGTATTTAGTCATGGTTGATCTAAAAAAATTAAAAATAAAAAAATCTATGTTTACTGGCTTAATTTAGTGACTATTCATTCTAGATTCATTGCTCTATTGTAAGTTTGTAAAATTTACAATTTATCAATACACTCGTCAGTGACGGATTTAGAAATTTAGTTTGGGGGAGAGGTACATGAAATTGTTATACGGAAAGTATGCTGACAATATTCAAAATTTATTTCAATAGATATAATAATAATAATAATAATAATAATAATAATAATAATAATAATAATAATAATAATAATAATAATAATAATAATAATGAGGGCATTGTTGTATATATATATAAATAAAAAATTGTAATGATTGTTATGAAAAAAAAAATCCGGTAAAAAATATCACTCATGGACACAATTATTTTCGCTCGAAATAGAGAAACCCTTTATTTTGCTCTTCTTGCTAAAAAAAAAAATCCTTTGAATAGAGAGAGAGTTTGGAATTGGAAGATAAAAGCTTGCCATATACTCTTTTAACCTTTTTTAAGAAATAATACCATATATACACGAAAGCACACGAGATTTATTTTTATTGTATGGGATCATTTAATTTAAAATAAAAAAAAATTAAAATTATGGTTAGAGTTTTTGTTTACAAACTTGAGGGTCATTTTCTTTTTCTGAAAGTCATGGTTGGAATGTTACTATCCGGATAGGGAAGGATGTTGAATAGACATATGTTTATGGGTAAACCACACTCTTAATATGACGCATCAACTTTGTTCTGCATAATAGATAAAATTGTTAGGTCGCTTGGGGTTGGGCTCTCCATTATCATTCGGTCTAATTTTGTTTTAATGGAACATAGTTTGAAATGAATAATTTTTTTTTATGAAATTTGGTAAAAATTATCTCTATGATAAGTAGATTATCTCTACAAAATTTCGTAAAAATATTCAATTTAGAAGTGGGTGAAATGATCATCTAAAATTTTAATTGTTGAAAAGGAACTTATGTATCAAATTTTTGTTACACTCACTTTTGGTTTAAATTTCTTGATGAAATTTTGTAGGAATGATATAATCATTTTAGACATCATCTCTACCAAATTTCTAGAAAAATAAATTATTTGTTTAACTCACCAACTAGATTTCATTGAATAGAATTAGAGCAAAGAGGTAAGCGAGAGGAGTCAAGTCCAGTTGCTTTTATGTTGCTTGACTTTTAGCTCAAAATAATTTTTTCTTGCCCTAAATGAAATAGCTCTCTTAGTTTCACTGCGCCCCGCCCCCCTCAAGTCCCCATGTCTGCTTTTCTCCACCGCCCACTCGATATCTTATCTTTGTGTAAATATTAGCATCTCTTTCGTGGTAGACATGCTTATTTGAATTGATTTATGAATATTATAATTTATATGATTAATACTACTTATTCAACAAATTCAATTGATTAATACAATTTGATTTTCTATTACGATAAATTGATGAACAATAGCTAATCCAATAGTTGCTTCAGTGGCCGCAATAGTTATTTCTTTTTCCAATTAATTACAATTGTTAACTAAGCTTCTTGGACTAGTGTTATGAGGTTACCATTGACACAGTCTTCTAGTCAACTAAGTTTGTTCCTTAGATTGATTTTCGAAACTACTATTAAAATAATACTTGAGTAACAGTAGTCACAAGCCACAAAAGATGATTAGTTGAAGTACACAAAAGCTGATCCGAGCACTCCAATAAAACTTAAAAAAAAAAAAATTTAATTACAATTGATCATTTGACCCCCTGTATTTTTATTTTTAAAAATAAAACATACACAAGTACCCTTTTTTGCATGCGAATATTGGAAAAAGGAAATATTGTTTTGGAAGTAAGTCTTAAATATTTTACTTTAAAAATATTACAAATTTTATGAGGAACGGAAGAAAATACAGAACCTTCTAAATAACAATTGAAGACATTTGAGATAAAAGTCTTGCATTTTACATGTGATTGTTGGTTATAACCACTCGCAGAGCCATGTAGGGGCAGTAAGGGCCAAGCGCACCCCACTTGGTTGTGATTTTTTTTTTACTATATATGGGATACTGAAAATATATATACATATATAGAGCTTGCGAAAAAAATAGTTGAAACAGATAAACATATTAGTTGTCTATTGGTGTATTACTTGTCAAGTTGGCCCTATTCTTACATATTGTAATGGCAAGTGTTGAACGAATTTTCTAGGAAATAAATATCATTAAGGGTGGGTTACCCAACCGAATGAGAGGTGAATTTATGAATGATTGTTTGGTAACATACATTGAACATGAAATTTTCAACAACATTAATAAAGATGACGTGTTGCAATACTTCAAAAATATGAAAAACATGTTATTGTAATTTCTCGTAATTGTTCGCAATTGCTATTTGAGTTTTATGAATTATTATTATTAAGGTTATTATATTTGCGTTAAGATTTTAAATATAACTCCCATTTAATTGAAATTCTGGTTCTTTCACTGGTTTTAAATTTTTGCAAATAGATTCAACCAACATTCAGCCACAAAATCAATAAAAAAATCCAATCTGAAATCATTCATGTTTTCATTTCAAACCATAGGCTCAAAAGATCAGAAGCCGAAATAAGAGTATCTCCAAACTAACATAGGCCCAAGATCAAAAGCAAAAATAAGAGCATCTCCAAACTAACATAACGTGAGTCAGCGGACCACTGCCCCTTCGGCTTGAAGGACCCTATAAAAGAAAAAATATATTTATATCAATATTTTGACCACTGCATTGTTCTTTTACGGTAGAGCAATGTGGTGGTAAGAATACTGATATAAATATATTTAAATATTATTTTTTTTATACAAATTTAAATATTTAAGTGATATTTTAGAAAATGTAATCACAAGTTTTTAAACAGACCACAAGTAATAAAAGCATTTAAGATGGATAGGATATATAATAAGTAAGATATATTTATCCTGTGAGAGTGCATAACAGTTCAGTTTGATAAAATGAAAAAATGTTTTATGATTTAAGTGTATGATAAAGTTAAATTAGATTAAATTCATAATCATACGCCAAATTGTTTAGCATGAGATCTCTCACGCCAAACAAATAAGTGTGAGATCCCCTCACGCCTAAGTGTGAGGATCCTCCCATACCAAATTGTTTGACGTGAACGAGTGCATTTCTCTCATACTTTCTGTGTCTCTCCTATTTTTATTCTCTCTACAATCTCTCTTTAAATAGTATAAGTTTGTTGTTATTTTTATTTTTTTTATCCTACCACTATTTCAACTTTCAATTAAAATAAATATATCATACTTACCGTATAACTAAGTTTCCCTTTGTAAATGCTCTAACCAATACAATTTCTTATACATCATTTAAACTATTTATTTGGTCATTTAAGTTCATTACATGTATTGTTATTTAAATGGAAAAAATATTATTTTTCTAATCTAAGTTGATAAGATAACAAAGGATAGTGCAAAATAAAGGTCAAAAAGTAGATGTTGAGATAAAATCAAGCTACAGGGAACTTTAAGCTTGAATGCATTATTAAATGCCTACAAGAAAAAGCAGGTTTCTCTGGCAATATCGTCAGCCAAAAATAAGAGCAAACTATGCATATCAAAGGGGAGAGAAACAAGAAACTGCAAAACTAAGGATACTTAATATTTCTCAACAAATTCTTTGTAAGAAAAAGTAGTAGTTAATTAGACAACAATCACAAACTACACTAACTCAGGTTACGGGAAACAAAATATGAAATTAATCAAATCAAAGGAAAAATAGGCTGAATTCGCCAAGTCCCCGGTAGACTGTCAAAAAGCAGAACATTAGGGCCATGATGAGTGACCTTCCGGCTGAGCTCACGGCATCATACACGATGGCGAACCGCCGCTCCTGCAGCCCCCAAAGCGTCGCTATGCAATCCAATGCCCCTGCCAACAGAAACCCCATCACCACCTTCACTCAAAATAAAGAAACCCAGAGAGAGAGAGAGTTGAGGGATTGATTCAATAGGAAGTTGAGGGAGAGTTGAGGAATTGATTTCAATAGGAAGTTGAAAGAGAGGAGAGTTGAGGGATTGACTTCAATAGGAAGTTGAAAGGTTGTATCATTATAATCTCTTTTAGGAGAGAATATATAAATGAGTAAATCACACTATTAATATGATACACCAACTTGTTCTGCATAAAAAGAAAAGGATACGTTGCTTTCATGCAGCTTGTCTTTTAGTTAAAATTAATTTTCTTTTTTTATCCGTTAATTACAATTGACTTCCTGTATTTTGTTTTATTTACAGTAGTACCACCTCATTTTTGGTGTGATTGTTGGTCATGAATGAGTTTCACAAATCTTAATACTACAATTTAGTTCTACGCAGAAGGTTGAGTCTAGTGTCGCAAATTATTGATGTTGAATAAACTGAAAGGAAGGACCGGCATTTGTTTATAGCCCCACAAATTTAACCCTTCCAAGGGATATAATAAGGTTTTAAGTCTCCTATCATTTTAGTTGCATGATAAACAGATTGAATACTTTGTTAAACACGAATAATTGGTAAAACAAGTACTCTCTGTTCCAATCTTTTTTTCAGCGAGTGGGCTAGCCTAGTTGGGAGAGGCACCCACTCGAACTTGTCTCACCAGGGGGTTTGGGGGAGATTTTTGTTGTAGTTAAAGGAGAGACTTCGACCTCCCTTTTTGAAAAAAAAAGTACTCTCCATCCCAAACCATATATATTTTACTTCTCTAATTTCCATCCTTCCTACCTACCAAGCAATTATGAGAGAGATTGTTCTTTCTTTTGTACTTGTCTCTCTCCCTAGCCCAAGTTTTTTATTACCTTTTTTTTAACCTGGCAATGCCTATAAATTCACTCACACGATCGATACAATCAACATTAAGCCACAAAATGGGCACATGCCACATTCAATAACAAAATCCAATCTAACATTCACTTACTTTCATTTCAAACAATAGGCTCAACATTAGAGGCAAAAATAGAGTACCTCCAAACTGATGTGAGGCATCAATCTCCTTAGTGGACCCACTGCTTGATTATCATGAAGGACCCTACAAAAGACAGAACATAACCATAACCGTGAGATATCTAAGAGAGGAAATATGAGATTCATATCAATATTCTTACCACCACACTGTTCTTTTTATTGTAAAATGAGGAGAAATATTATCGATCCCAATAAAGGCCCCAAAAGTTGTGTAAATGCATTTGAACCATGCATCTATATTGGAATTTGGGAGAGAAAGTGATGAATGGTAGAGATGCATTTAAATTTTCTATGGGGATTTTTCTTTTCTTTTTTCGGCCGAGTAGCATTTTTTGGGACTACTAAATCTCATCAACTCATTTGCACACATGCCAAGAAGATATTAAAAGCTTATGTCCCATTAGAGCATATAGAGTCTGAAATTCAAAGCTTTGGGAATCTAGAAAAGAATACTCTCTCCATCTCAAACTAAGACTCCCCATCTGATTTTTGCACTGTGTTAGAAAAAGCGCAAGTTTCAACACAATCAATGGTCAAGAATGATACTTAAAATCGAACATATGGTATATTGATTACGTTCCAAAAAGGAAAGCCATATTCTTAATTTAAGACGTCCCAACTCCCAAAAAGCAAAGCGGTACTCTTGATTTCTGGGAGTATAAGTTAAGGGCTCGTGCAAGCATTCTACAAAATCTTGGAAGTACAAAGTAATTATATTCCTAACTTGTAATCTTGTATAGCATTAACAACTTTGAAAACTACCTTCATATATTTGGCTATTGAAGGCAACCATCTCTCCCCCCTGATTTTCTTGAGTTCTGCTATTCTTTCTTCTTCTCTTTTGGCAGCTGCTTTTGCTGCAGCGTCTTTAGCTTCTAGTTTAGCTAATCTTTTTTGATAGGCATCTCTTGCTTCAGCGATTATATCGGTCCCCTCAATGGCGACAGATTGAAGTTGACGTCTGAACTGCAGGACATCATAGTAGCAATTTACCGAAATCAAACAGAGAAACATAATTAAGAATGATTGAATTGAAGAATTTATACTGAACCAACAAAGAAACTGTAAATGAAAAATGCAAACCTTTTTTGATTTCTCATCAATTTCTTTTCCGGGAATGATTCTTGGTCTTTTTCTTGGTCCCTCAAGTTCATCTGGTAACACCAAACATAAAAGTAACAAGCTAAGTACAGCTTGGCAACCAAAAGTTCACACCAGAGAATGAGCATGTAAAGTCTTAATGATCCCCTACTCACTAATGGTTCGGTACTTCAGTATCATAACTTGCTAAGAAGTGTCAAAAAAAGTAAATATATATATAATTATATATCTATACAATAAGGGGCAATGGGTTTTGAATCTTAAAAATGTACAAGGAATTGTGTGGCTGAAATTTAAGATACTTTTTGCCTGGGTGGTAGTGACGTTGGCACGGGTTACGACCTAGTATGTACATATGCCCAGTGAGTTAATAACACTTAAACTTGCAGCATTGCTTCCCATTTACATTAGGCTGAACGACACAGGGTATAAGCAAAACGAACATGATTTTTTAGGAGCGCTATCATTTACATTATTACTGCAGAACAAATTCTTTTAATTTTGATGGCAAAGACCAATAGATTGCCTGCATATACTTACCAACATGATCAAACACTATACCACGGGGAGCATCTCTAAACAGTCTAACACCACCTTCATTCTTCACAGTATTGTTTCCCGGGACAGGCGTGGGATCCCTCACTATCTCGATTCCCTTCTCTAATAAGTCTTCCAAAAGCTTAAGTGCCTATCAAAGAATCCATTATGGGAGAAAGTTACCACACAAATTAACATAATAACAGAAGAACCCAAATATAAATAAATCAAAAGCGATCATGTGTCATTTACTCTTTGTGCATTAATAATTTTCTCTCATCTTTGGCTTTAAGGTTTTAATATAGATAGCCTTTCTCTACGCATCCTTGCTTCCATGTAGAACATCCAAGGTTCCAAAGAGAATGGACAAAATGGAATTGCAATCAGTAATCATCCAATGATTATATGTATCCAATGGGCGCAAGGACTTTGATTCTATTTTTTGTTACTCTCAAGAGTTTTAACATTTCTTCCATTTTGGCTGTATCATCAAGGTGACAATTATTTTTCTCAATATATGACGCCCGCCGTAGTTTATTTTTTAACTTTAAGGTCATCATAGTTCATAGTAAACAAGGTCTATTATATTTACAACTTACGAAAAGGGTTGGCAGGATGTTGCATTTTGCAGTATCTATGTAAAATACAAAGCCATAGAGTTCGAAATTGAACCCATAAGCTCAAATTGTCACAGCCCAAACTCTTAATTAACCATTTCTTGCATATTTGCTATCCTTTAATAGTTTTCTCCTACTATTTAAGGTGCAGTGACCCACAACTGATAGTACATATTTTCTGTACTTGTGGTGGTTGCTTATTAATTTTTCAATTTTCCTTTCCTTTATATATAACTTCGGATATCCAGGACTCTTAAAGCACCACTAATCATCTATGTTTGCTTAAACCCTTCAATCTGAACTAAACGTGACAAGTTATGAAGAGGAGTTTGGGATTCGAACTCTTGCTTTCAAAGTTGAGATAAGACTTAAATAGCATATACTGCAAGGATTTCAAATACATATGATATGTTGCCAATTTTCAACCAGGTCTTAATTGTGGTACTCTGCACAAGCATAATCTTTTTATCTTTCTGTTACAAAAATGTTACAAAAAATGTTACAGTACCAAGAAAGATTGACACCTTACAAACCTGAGAGAAAGTACTAGGGCCCATACTTAACGCAGTCGATTACCCCCGTATTGAATTGAACCAGCTAAAGGTGCAAACTCCATGAGCCCAACAATCGGCTAAGACTAAGATTATAACTTATATAAATTAAATAAAATTAAGCACCCAATGGCCGATGCATTACATGGATTAATCGAAAAACTACCACTGCAAATGAACATGTACATAAAACCATGGACAATCTATAAACTATGCATCAAAATGTTGTACATAATTACCTCAAACCCAAAAACACAAAGGAGACTAATTATCAATAAAATTCAATAAATAAGCTCAACCCATTGCAATTAACTGAAGAAGAGATGTGTAAAGTACCTTAATCTGATAGTGCTTGAGTTTTTGGGGTTCATTTTTGTCTACTTGACGATCGTCATGGCTTTTTGAATTTTTTAACGAACCGTTGGATGTAGAATCAACACCGTTAGGGGTGGAACCGTTAAATGTAGTGGTGGAGGCGACGGAATATATGGCAGCTTTCCAATCGGCGTCGCCGTCGTCCTCTCCGCTGCTAGTGCTACTGCTCCGGCCACCACCCATTCAGCGGCTGGGATGTTTTAGCTCCCTCCGAGTCTGAGTCCGATGTGTTCTGTGTTCATACATGGGAAATTTTTGGGATTTTTCTATTTTTGGGAGAAGAAAATTATGAAGTGGGCCTTGTTGGGCTCGTTAATACCCTCCAATTTGGCCCGGTGAGTGAGGTTCAGCCCAAGTGTCCTTTTTATCCTCAAGTAAAGTGTAAAATATACACGAAGTAACACACATTCTGTGGTCCAAGTACCAATGGCACAAGACGATACATTGTATATTATGGTAGGGACAACGTAATAAATGTCACCCAAAGATTTTTTTTTACTTGAGATGGTCTACATTGTGTCGCTCAAATGTGTTAAGAGTATGAGGACAGAATGTGTATTGTCTAGACTAAATAATTATTGGAAGCTAATTTTATCTTAATTTTAGCATTTACTCTATACGTTGAGCATTTTTAAAACTACGGTGGATTGAAAAAAAGCCTTAAGCCACCTAAAGGAGAACGTAATTATTTTGAGGACAAATTATGCATGTGATTTATATAATTCTCTTCATGCAGTAGAAAGAATAATAAGATGGCATATCTTAAGTCTTAAGCTAATATAATCTTCTTCAAATTAGAAAGGGTAAACATTTTAGTCCCCAAATTTAAATTTATTAGTTCTTAATCCAAATAGTAAACTTCTATAAAAAATACTTCTAACTAATTAAAATAAAAACTCCTAATTAAACAAATAACTAAATAACTAAAGTAATTAGATTTTTAACCCAAAATACCCTTAAACTTATATGAAAAGGACAACAAACTTAAATTCATATTAATCTGTCAAACTACCCACTAACCTCCATAAATTAAATTCTAAAATAAACAAATCAAACAAATGAACACAAACACACCCATAAAACATATTAAGGGAGCCTAAATATTTGATAGATTAGGTCGAGATTGTTGGGTCCATTGCCAAATCGGCCTGGTCCCTTACTCTAACAAAAGTCCAAGCCCAACAGGAGAAGATTCTCATAATGGGTCGCCGAGGAAAATACTATATTGCTAAGTAAGGCACATTATGGCCGACATAGTCATGCTGTGCCTTACGCCTCCCAGAAGATATCATTGCCTACTAATACGAACATGTGGTTGCTGATATGTTCACCCTTGCCAATAAAGACGAGGTATTTGTACCAATCAGAGTGGATTCATAAGTTTGCCGATATGGTCACCATGACCAGTGAGAGTGAAGACATCTGCAAAATGCAAAATTAGTTAGATGTGGATAAGAGTTAATCCATCTGTAAACTACTAGAGTGGAGTCCAAACTTTGCCCCTTTGTAGTATTTTTACTATTTACCATAATGGAACATTGTAACTCTAAATTTATACATATAAATAGAAAGAGAAAGCTCATTAAGAAGGAATCTGGTCCAAACTTTAATTTTGTAGTGCTTTTGTCCCGCTATTATGATCACATAATTATGTTTTATGTGATTGGAACACACGATATTTTTATTCGTGGTTAATTTAATGTGTATGATGATTTGTGTTTTATTCATGGTTGTATGTAAATTAAATTTAGATCAGATTTGTGAACTTTTTAAAAGGAGGCATAGGATCTATGTAATTTTATTTATAATTTAGATATAATAGTTTATGTGTGAATTTCTTAAACGGAGGCATATAACCTTTATATCTAAGATTGATTTTTCTTTAACGAAGAACATTGAAGGAGGCGTTTTCATCAAGGTTGATCTCTGACATAATCAGTGAAGTAATGACATTGGTCGTGGAAGATTTCCAACAGATTAGGGGTGATGAAGATTAGGGGATTTAATTATTCTTATTATTGATGAAGCTTTATGTGATTGTGTGTTTGGACCATAATAACAGAAATTTAATTATTCAAATTAAAAAATGAGTATATTTTTATTATTAAATGATTTAATGCTTTGTCATAACTTTGTGACTATAATTTAATATACGATTTTCTTAATTGAAAATAATATTTTAAATATTGTGTTGGTCATTTATGTTTAATTATTAAGTAATTTATTCTTCGTGTGAGTTATAGTTCCCTTATAATTTTGGTTTAAAAACTTTAACGGAATTAAAAATATGTAAAACAAATTTACTAAACCAAAATACATGACAATTAAACACATCCCAAGAGCAAACTAAATAGCAAAACACAATAATAAAGAGGTTGAGTAAGAAAGTTGTTTAGCTTTTTTCTTGTCAATCCGCGCTCGGTTATTAAAAAATATCTCCTTCCGGGTATATAAAGTGTTGTTGTCTATAAGTTTTCACACAAGAATCTCTCTCTTGCTTGTGAAAATCACAAAACTAAACAAGAAACCTTCTTGTTTTCCTTAAAATATAAATTGTTTGGTGATTCACACCAATTTACAATTTTTTTTAAAAGCTCACACAAAATAATTTTAATGATCAAAAATAATTTCACTTTTGATATTGAAGATAGATGAATTATAGAGTATGAGAGTGATGTCAAAATGTGTCTTAGATAGTGTATATATAGTCCCAAAAGTATATTTCAGGTTTGGTAGTTTGGTACAAAAATAGTAAAAATTTTCCAACGGCTATATTATGAAGCATTTAAGAAAAACCATAATTGACTATAATTTATGGGCTCTGTCCATCAGGCCAAAATACACTTTTGCATTTTCTTATGCTTTGGGGACCAAAAATAAGTTTTAAGACACCATTTTTGGGAAAACTCAAAAATAATATTTTAAATACGATTTTTATAAGAATGATGTTTTGAAATGATTTTGATTAAGTGATCAATCTAAGGGTGATGGCTATATAATCAATCAATTAAGAAACTTTTTTTCAGCAAACACATACGGAAAATCCATGGTCAAATTGATTCTATAATTTGTTTGTATCTTTTGTGATTATGTAATGTGTTGACAAGGATATTCTTCGTGTGAGTTATAGATCCTTATCAAACTTCCTTTACTCACTTGATTTTAATCTTCATATCAGAAAGTTATTATCAAAATAGATTGCAGAATCATTGTACAAATTTTTTTGAGAGATAATTTTAAAAGATGTGATTTATTTTTCGTGTGAATTTTAGTGCTACCTCCATATCGGAAAGAATAAATTGCAGAATTATTAGACTAAATTAAATGATAGTATACACTTAGATATAAATAATAGTGTACTCTTCAATTGAGTCTCTATTATTATTTATAGGATTCAGCTATTTAAAATTTACTTGACAGTAAAATATTGTTTAGATAGTATGTATTGCTTGACGATAAATGATTGTCTAGATAGTAAAATGTAATAAGTTTATGCCTGTCTAAGAAATAATGAATAATATATGACCTCAATAACAAGGCATATTGTTTAAAATTTTAGGCTGCTGGCGAACGCTTTTTAAAATCTTAGAAGGTATCATATTTAAAATATGTGTTCAAAGTTATTATTGTCCATCATAATTTGTATTATTATGTGATTCTAATGTTTTATAATGGCAAACTCTTTCAATTCACTTTTAGTTTTTCTCAACAAAAACAAATTTATTAACCCTAATTATATTAACTGAAAAAAGAAACTTGAATATTGTATTTACTGCTGAAGAGTACAAGTTTGTGCTCACTAAGGCTTCTCTTGTAGAACCTGGTGAAGGGGCGATCGATTAGGAAACTCAGGCTTACTGGAGGTTGAAAAAGGTTGATGAGATAACACAGTTTTACATTGTGGCATCTTTATCAAATGCGCTGCAATATCAGCATGAGTCTTTTGCCACTGGCTACGACATAATGTTGAATCTCAAAGATAAGTTTGGGGATTGGATAATGCCGCAAAGCAGGTTGCGATGAAAAACCTCATGAACACAACTATACTGAAGGAAGCCGAGTTAGGGATCATGTTTTAAAGATGATTGATCTTTTGAATGAATTAGAGATCCTTGGAACTAAAATCAATAGAAAATTTTAGGTCGATATTGTTCTTCACTCGCTACCGAACTCATTTAAGAGATTCCTACTGAATCACAACATAAATAAACTTCATTATTCATTGTTGGAACTTCTTGAAGAGTTCCAAGCAACAATCATGATTCCTTGGTAAGTCAGCTAGTGTTCTAGTGGCTAAGAAAGCTTCTATTTCTATGCCCACAAGTACGAAAGGAAGAAAAAGAAGAACGCATAAGCTGCAGTTCTAAACAGAGCAACACATGTAGCAGTCGATGAAACTCAAGGAGGTGTGAAAAAGCCTATGGGTAAGTATTTTCACTGTAAGCAGAAAGTGCAATTGAAGAAGGATTGTCCTCGTTTCCTAAATCGTTAAAACAATGGATGAATTTCATCTATTTGTTGTTGTATCTTGTTTAGTGGTCCAATCTACCAGTATGTGGTGTGTAGATTTGGGAGCCACTAATCTTGTCTGCAATATTTTGCAAGGGTTCCAGAAAACTGGACAACTTGAAAATAAAGAAATTTATTTACATATGGGCAGCTACAAATGATGCAACAGTTACATTAAAAGATATTTATCTTCAGTTTAATCAAGATAGAATTTAAGTGATTAAGGATTATATATATGTATCTTCCATTATAAGGAATTTGCTTTATATTTCTAAATTGATTGAGGACAAATATTTTGATAATTTTAATGATAAATCAGTTATCATTAGAAAAAATAAATAATTTGTTTGTTCTGGTACATTAGTGATTGATCTTTACATTATAAATCTTGACTTGTCAATACTGCAACTGAGTCAATGAATAAAAGAAAGAACCTTCAAAAATGAACTAATAGTTTACGTTTTGGCAATTAAAAGAATTCAAAAGGAACCATTAGGTTCATTAGAAAAAATGAACTAAATTTATAAGAGATTTTAGGCAAAAGGTCTAAAGAACTTACGTTCATTCTGATTTGTATGGTTTGTCCAAATTATATCATATTAATCGTAAATGATTAAAAAGAATTCAAATACTGAAATTCAAAGTCGAAAATGGACCATTAGGTTCATTGGAAGTAGAGGTAGCAGAAACAAGGAATTTCTTATGAAAGTGGTAAGTATGTGAATCGTTTGAGGATTTATGAAACAATAACATATATTTTAGAATGTCAATACCATAAAAATGACTAAGCCTTAATCTACAGATCATTCTAGGTTACTCACCCATCCTAGTAAGATGGGTGTATAAAAGAAAACCAATACACAACAACACATATACATCAAGTTATAGCGTCAAAAACGTAGTATAAAGCATACATCAACAATTAGAATTCAAAAACTGGTTCATTATTTATATATCGGCCGGCCGTCTGATTTGTATATATATATACCAAAAATGGTCACATTTCGTCCCTGAACTGCTTCTTTGTCCTCTTCCGTGAGTAGATTATATGAGCTATACGCAGTATGGGTTTCACAGAGAAAACACAATTCAGTGGAAAACATTTTATCACATTCGTGCAGGTTACCTCCCAATGTCAACCATTATTCGAATAAAGTATGGATCCGACAACATTTACTTAATCGGACCCAGACTATATCGACAATTTTTGTAAGTCCTCAAATATAATCTGAAGTGCCTTGCATTTGAGAAATAGGCGGCCATCATTGCTCCCCCAGGGGTTTAGCTTTTCAACCTAAATCGAGCCCTCATTTTTTCCAGGCACCAATTGTTAAAATCTGTTCTTGAGAGAGCTCTCCATCTTAAGAACCACATAATCCTTGTTTAGAACCACGAACCGAGAAAAATGTAGCCTTTGGTTCAATAATGATGTATAAATCACTACAATAAGCAAACTAGCCATACCCACTCAATACCACCAATTTTATATCGTGTATAAATCAATCAATAGTTTCATTTTTCCCCACAAATATATCCACACCACCAAGGTGTATATTATTCCAATACCTCTTGGGATAGTTCAGACCCATTTTTATCTTCAAGTTTTTCATACAAATAATGAATACTTATTAGAGCCATAAAACCCCTACCTCAATTTAATGAGAAAGAAGAAAGACTTGTTGCTTCGATTACATCGGATATTTTTCTAATTTTTTGAAAACTTATCTTTCTCTCTCACTTAGTGGAAGAGGTTGGGTCAGGGATGTCACTTTAATTTATTTTAAGCATAGTGGTGTAGCGGGGTGAAAATTTAGTGATTTTTAAAGAAACAAGGACCGGTCCGTGCTTGATATAACAAAATTTTCTTACTGTTTTTGTTTTGAAAGTGGTAGGCGTTCTTTAGATATATGATGAAATTTTTCCCAAATTAGTTATTGAGAACTACTTGATTCCATTTGAGGATTTACTTTAGAAACAATAACATATATTCTTAACTTGGTACCATCAAATTCAATACTGTAACGCTCCATACCTTTATTTCTTGGAATCGCAATACAAGTTGTGTGTAAGGCAGAAGTGAACTTCGGATAGCCATATTTTGCTCCGAAATGATCTGAATGGCTCGAAGACTTTCAACAAGTTACATTAATATATTTAAGCATGATAGAATAGCCGTAAGTCATTTCGGGTGATTTGAGTTGAAATCGGGCTGTAGATTACAAGTTTTTAATTTACTCGACTTCATAATTTTGGATAACTTAGAGGAAGCGTAACTTCTTCGTTCCTTGCCAGATTAAGTTTCCTTTCATGAAGGGGTCTATATTTTTATGCAATCTACAACTTTCTTGTTTGGACCAAAAGCCAATTCAAGCTCCTACTTGGTTAAAATTGAGCGCGAAATAGGCCAATCACTAATAATTGTTTATTCGGTAACATTGTAGTAATGCGCTGACTTCGACACATTTCTGGGAATAATCCATTGGGAATTTGAAAAAGCTTCCTTTTAGAAACTTGTAGAGCTTTAAATAAGCTTTCCATGGACATAAAGATCGTCTCAATCGAAATTTCGAGCGAGAAGTTATGGTCGTTCAAAGTTCAGTGTTGTAGGTCCCAAAAAGTTACGAGCGTGAACAGTGCACCGACATTGTTTGTTTTAAACGCGTTTTGGCCTTTTTTCCTCTCATTTTTTGACCCATCCACCTGGTATCTTCGAGAGGTAGAAGGGGGAGCCTTTGAGAGAGATTTAGAGAGATTCTTATCTCTATATCATCACTACATAAAATCAACATCAAGTTAACACCAAATTAACCCTCCTATCACTATTCATCATCTTCCTCATCACCACCTTTATGGCTAGGATTCCAAATTTGGGGAAAGCTCCCAAATAGTTCAATTTAGCTCAGTCTACCACTCAAACATCATATGGAAAGCTCTAACCAGGTGGGAACAATAGTATACAAACTCATTTTTAAGTTTTACATATTACTTGCTATGAATCAAACCAAAGTTTGAGTTTTTAACTTGAATTTCGAAATTTGCATGTTCATGGGGGTTTGGGTTGTTTTATTTCGATTATTTGGTCGATTTGCATTGTATATAACTTTATTATGATTTTTATACCAAAAGCCCCAATTTTAAGTGGGCTTTAAGCATGGTTGGCATATGACCCTTATATACGGATACGATAGCGAGCAATAACTTTGATATGCATATATATGAGACTAAGTGTATAGAATTAAAAGTATGATTTGAGTATAATTACATGTGATTATGATGTTATTGTTGTACTTTGAGTATTATTCTCTTATTTATGAGATTTGCCAATTACTCACCAGTCTGTAATTATACTGGACAAACTAAAAGTTTATTTTGTATAAACCAAGTACAGAAATCATATGGGGAAGTTTATATTGAACTTAAATCTTATGAATTATATATTATACTTGCCTTGGAGCCTATGTGTTGTAAGCCCATGAAACTTCCCACACGGATGAATTTCTTTACTAGGCCAATAGTTGACAGACTTGGCAAAGAGAGTTTAAGTACAACATAGATACTACCATTTGATATACGGTATATATAGAGATATATACATATACTCACTAGCTATATATATATGTATGAGGCATACACATATGTGTTGTTACCATTTTATATATTGATGTTTTCCTGTAGCGTATAGCCTTAGAGGCTATGCGAGTTATGAGTTGTCCTTGGGGGACATAACCTATGTGATATTTGAAAAAGTAAGTTTGATATATATATATATATGTATTCTAGATGTATATACATGTAGAACGTATCTTTGAGCCAAGCATATGGATTTATGATATTTCATGCTTTCGTAAGCGATAATTACGATCTTTATACAAGTATGGGTGTATTAAGTATATGTTTGAAATAGTGATAGCTTTTCATCACTTCTATTCTTGTTGGCTAGTTGATAGGTTCGATATGAACCATTATATTAGTTATCTGGCACAATTATTCGTTTGTGGGCTTGTTATTTGAGTGATTTGATATGTATACATACATGGTTGCGCTAGTCTATGGTAGGTCTTAGGTTTGGTCTCTAATGATTGGGATTGAAAGTTGGGACACAGTCTCCTAGGTTCAAGACCCGAAATTGTGCACAAAAATGAACGAAAGGCTCTGCTGCCACGTGGGTGAAAGGCCATGAAATGCAGACCTGGTAATACGCTTGACTAGTTGCGAGTTGTTAAGATGATCACCGAGAGCAAGATGTTTTTAGACGATACGATTGTGGTGCCACGCTGTAGAAACTAGCCAACAGTCTTATATATATATATATATATTTCTTACTAAAGATTATTTGTATCTTAACGATACTTCTTTTACCGTACGTGTGAGGTTTATAACTATTTTATGTTATTATTGAGCTTTCAATTGTATTTTCAATTGACTTATATCTTATAAGATTTTGGGAATGGGAAAGCATCAACATGTATGTTATAAACTTATTTTTGTCACCAAGAAAACTACTTTCATTATTTCACTTGCACGCATCATTTCCAAAACATATTTTATATACAACCCTTATAGTTCCCACTGAGCCCTTGTTTGGCTCACTCCCATTTTTCAAACCAGTTTTGCAGGTACATCTTCGGTGGATGGCACGACTGTGAAATTTAGAACTTCTGATTACTTTAAATATATATGGTCGTCCGTGGACGACTTATATCTTACGAGTTTTGTATACTATCATCATTGTATAATTGAGTATATATTTGATTAACTGTTTAATTATTGGAAATGATGTAAAGTGCTTTCATTTAGATTGGGACCTCGTTGGAGGGATTGGTATAAATGTATATGTTGGACAATTAATTTTTATGATTGAGGCTTATACAGATGTGGAGTTGATCTTTTTTTTTTTATATATAAATTACAGGTTTTGGTTTTGTTAAAAATACGAACTCCACATGCCAAAATTTTCTAAAATATGGCCCTACACTTGATTTCTTTTATATTGGTATCTAATTAAGTGTATTAAAACCCGTTGTCGCGTACGGCACCGTGATTAACCGAGTCTCCGAGGTTTAAATCTCGGAACGAGATTCAGGGCGTCACAAATACCTATTACACCTATTGAATTATGGATCGGGCGTAAGCCTAGTTTACGGTATATTTGGGTATGGGGTAATCCAGCACATGTGCTAAAAGGTAATGTGGACAAGTTAGAATCAATGACATAAGTTTGTTTCTTCGTTGGATATCTAAAAAGAACCGAGAGTGGCTTATTTTAAAATCCTTGAGAATGTAAGGTTATTGTTACCAATGCCAGATTCTTAGAAGATGATTATATCATGGACCACAAGTCCAAGAATAATGTTGTTCTAGAGGAAATATGAGGAGAGAAAAATAGGGCATAATTCATCTATACCTTTAGTACAAGAGGAAATAGTACAGTAAATGAATATCGACATTCTGTTACCTCGTCGTCGTGGGAGGATTACCGATACCCTTGCACATCTTAAACAAACCACTAATACTTAGGTTTTCAAACTAGCATAGCGTGTTGATAGTGAGTTAGCAAGTTCAATATTCTCATAAGGTGCACAAACACAAGTAGCGCCTTGTCATAGTGGGAGGTTTGTTCGTCAACTTGATCGTTTTATATTCTTGAGAGAGTCTCATGACAAGTGAAGCACTTTAAGACAAAGATGTAGAAAAATAGCAAAGGGTTATGAAATCTGAAATGGAATCCATGTACTCTAATAAAGTTAGGGATCTTATAAAACCATTCGAAAGGATAAAAACTATTGGATGCAAGTGCGAATATAAGAGATAGAGAGGATCAGACAAGCTTGAAGCAATGCTTGTTACTAAAAATGTTCACTCAAAAAAAAGGGATCGATTATGATGAAACCTTTTTGCCGGTAGTCATGCTAAAGTATATTCGGATTCTCTTATCTATTGTGACTCATCTTGATTGCAAGATTTGGCAAATCGATGTCAAGATAGCTTTCCTTAATGGAAGTTTTCATGAAAGCATCTATATGATACAACCAAAAGGATTCATAGTAAATGGCCAAGAGCACATGTTGTGCAAGCTTAAAAAGTTCATTTATGAGCTTAAGCAAGAGTTTAGATCTTGGAACATCTATTTTGACCAGGCAATCAAATCTTTTGGTTTTGATTAATGTCCGAATGAGTCTTGTGTAACAGCCCGCCTAATTAAGCAGGTGTTAACGGATGTTATATCTAATTAACAATAGTTAAACAAATAGATATATCCGATAAACTCATACAAGATAGAGAAATCTAATGAAAATTTGATATGGAGTATTTGTAAATACTAAGAAAATCCATCCTGTTAATAAACGACGCAAAATATTCCATCAATTCTAGGATCCAAATACAATCCAATATAAACCAAAATTCAAAAATACAAACTAGTACATCCATGGAAAGTTTAAAGTAGCCAATACTTAATTAGAGATTACAAGTTCCAAAAAATAAGATAAACAACTAATCTCATAGGGGCATCATAGAAGACTCTAAAATGAACTCAGACTTAATCCGCGACCTCTACCCTAGACACGATGTGTACCTGAAAGGAAAATGAGGGAATGGGCCACAAATGGCCCAGTGGGAACTATTAGAAAAGGGAAATGCAATGCATGAACGTATTACAATATAAGAGATCACAGTTATAGCTGTTTGCACAAATTTTCCAATTGCTACCAATGAAACGAAAACCATTATTTAAATTATCAATATGTCACACACACAATAATTGTATAAACAACCATCCACCACCTCCTCCTCCTCCTCAACCTAATACCGGTACTAGACGGAATAAAATACTCATATATGCACCCCACCTTTACCGTGGGTCTATACACTGGTAACCAGATTTTTGGCACCCCATCTTTACTATGGGTCTGTGCAATAACATAATTCTAGCATTTCTATACCGGCGCTTATCTGGTTCCAACAATCTCAATATCTCACAACAATTTATATATAACTCATGGTGTTCATCAAAAGTTGTCTTACAAAATTAATAGACACAATTTATCTGTTTTAAAAAAATATAAACTCGGGCATTTCATTATAAATCTAAGAATCGGGTTTGATATGTGTATACCATACTTTACACAACAATTTACGGTAATAATATGAAATCCAACGGTTTTGTCATCCTAAAATTTTGGAGTAAACACTAGATTTATTAGAACCGTCATCAAGAAATCATTACATGTCTAACAACAAGTTAAAGTATGATTCAAGAGTAATTTATATTCTGGAAATTTAGGAATTTTAGTAAAGATCTCAAGTATTAGATATGTTGATGTGGACAAGGCTAGCACATAATCAAGCACATGGATTGAAGCATACATATGTCTAAATCATGTTTCCATGGGTCCAATTACAAAAGTTCATGCAAGAAAATTCAAAGAAGATCGTATTTTAATTACTTTTAAATTATATGACTTGTTTATTATTTTATTATTCAATTAGGATTGGGAATGTTTTCCTTATTCCATTAGAATTGTTTTAGGAGTATTTCCTTAGTTCAAATATGATATTCAATTAGGAATGTTTAATCAATTAGGATTGTTTTACTTTCCTTATTGTGTTAGGATTAGTAATTCATTTTTACACCCTATTTAAAGGGGATTATTGTATTATTTTGATTAGAGAATTATGGAATAATAAATTAAAGAGCTTTTTTCTCTTTTGTTCTTGAAGAACACGGTGAACAAATCCGGGTTGTCTGTAATGTTCATTCGACTTATCAATTGATTCATCATCATCATCAATTGTGGTGTCATTCACGTATACCAAGATTCGCATCTCTCTATAGATGTTAGGTCGCGGTGTCCATCAATCTATCTATCCTTATATACCAAGGCTATTGCTTCTTTATAAGCAACGGGTCGCGGTGCCATTCGAATCTAATTGTTAAAACAATCTTTCGACCTCTTTGCTTTGAGTTTCGTCACATTGTTGGTGTGGTTTGTATCAGTTGGTATCAGAGGTAGCTTCTACTTTTAGGTTTATCTATCCTTTTATTTCCTGTTCTTGTTAAAATTTCAATTCAATTTTTTTTAAAAAAAAGGATACGATCAATTTTTTTTTCCAAATCCCGCTAGCCTGCGGAAATCCGTCGATTTTGATACCGAAAAGAGCTCTGATTGTTTTATTTTTAGCGTTATAATAGTAACTTTGTGTTTCAAACAACATATCTAAAAATCAGCCCGATCCAATGGTGCGATCAAAAGTTACTATTGATGCACGACAAGGTCAAAATAAATTTTGTGAAAACCTAGTGTGCATGAATCTCCTAAAGATATCTGTTGGTATGGGCAACATCATCATAAGGATTTGAGGACAAATCCTTCTCAAGAGGAGGGGAATGGTGTGGACAAGGGTAGCATATAATCAAGCATGTGGATTGAAGCGTACATAGGCCCGAATCATGTTTTCATGTGTCCAATTACAAGAGTTCGTGCAAGAAAATTCAAACAATATCTTATTTTAATTACTTTTAAATTATAGGACTTGTTTATTATTTTATTATTCAATTAGGATTATGAATGTTTTTCTTATTCAATTATGATTGTATTAGGAGTATTTTCGTAGTCAAATAGGATATTCAATTAGGAATATTTAGTCAATTAGGATTGTTTTACTTTTCTTATTGTGTTAATATTAGTAATTCTTTTCTACACCCTATTTAAAGGGTATTATTGTATTATTTTAATTAGAGAATTATGGATTAATAAATTAAAGAGCTTTTTTCTCTTTTGTTCATGAAGAACATGTTGAAAAAATCTGGGTTGTCTGTAATGTTCATTAGACTTTTTAATTGATTTATCATCATCAATTGTGGCGTCATTCGTGTATACCAAAATTCACATCTCTTTATAGATGTTGGGTCGTAGTGTCCATCAATCTATCTATCCTTATATACCAAGGTTATTGTTTTTTTTTAAGTAATGGGTCGTGGTGCCATTCGAATCTAATTTTAGAAACGATCTTTCGACCTCTTTGCTATGGGTTTTGTCACATTGTTAGCGTAGTTCGTATCACATGTATTTGATATTTCTAGCCATTTCGATACTAAACTCGTAAATAAATGCTTAAATATAGACATGCATTTCGATTAGCCTATAAAATTATCATTTATAACCAATATACCTATCAACAATGAAGCTTATAATGTTTCATCCATGGTTATACACTTATACATCAGGCATGCAAGAGAAATTATGAATTTGGTACCGAAAATCTAGTATTTCAACTCAATCAACTATGGATTATCAAGAATCAAAGAGAGAAGGGAAGTTCCCACCTAGAAAACTAGAAGAACAGATGTTGGATGACCTAGAGTGAGCTTAAATGGTCCCCCACATCAAGCATGCAAGCCCGGATATGAGTTGAGAAGGCAAAGAAGTTGAAAAATCCGAGTTTTCAATTTAAAATGCTTGAATTTGAGGTATAAAACTTTAGAATCTCACCAAGAACCACCTTCTATCTCTCTCTCTCTCTAAAATAGCTCTAAGATTACCTTGTGCCGAAAACGGCTGAAATGTAGGAGTAAATGAGGTTTAAAAGGGGCCAAAGATGGTCAAATCAATAAAAACGAGGCTCTAGTTTTTAACTGGCGGACTGGTATGCAAAAAATGGATACTGGTCTAGTGCCAAAGTATTACCGCATTTTAGACTAGCGGACAGGTCAGCCAAAATTGCCATACCAGTCTGGTGCCAAACCTAATATAAGAGTGTACTTTTTAAAAAAAAATCAAAACTTGCCCAATTTAAAACAAATTGCGATGAAACTTCACTGAAGTGATAGAATGTATTTAAATAACCTGAGGGAAAAAGTTAAACTAATTACAAAGCTTAACTCGATAATAAATAATTAATAACACGGGGTGTTACACTTGTGTGTACAAAAGGCGCATGGAAAACGTAGTGGTATTACTGGCATTGTATGTGGATGATATCTTATTTATTGGAAGTGATATGTGAGTATTATATTTAATGAGGGTACAGTTATCAAGTCAGTTCGATATGAAGGACTTGTGAGAAGATAGTCACATCCTTGGTATTAAGCTTATACCAGATCAAAAAAATAGGATGTTGGGCTTATCATAAGGTATTTACATCGATACAATTCTTACCAAATTTAGTGTGCAAGATTCCAAGAAATGGTTTATTCCTTTTACGCAAGGAATCACTCTATCCAAGATCAGTGTCCTAAGACACCTGATGAGATAGAGAAGATTAAAGTAGTTCCTTATACTTCGGCAGTAAGAAGCCTCATATATGCTATGTTGTATACTAACTAGACATCTGCTTTACTTTTGGCATAGTTAGCAGATATCAGTCTAATTCAATGTAAGAACACTGGACTGCGGTAAAACATATACTTAAGTACCTTAAAATGACTCTAGATTTTATGTTGTTTTACAAGGCAAACAGTTTAATAATACATGTTGGATACACGTATGCATATTTTTAGTCAGATGTAGGGATTCCAGAAAGTCAACTTCAGGTTATGTGTTTACTCTATGAGGTGTAATCATTAGTTGGGGGAGTATCAAGCAGTCATGCATTGCTGACTCCACCATGAAAGCTAAATATGTGGCCACTTTAGAAGCAGCTAAGGAAACAGTTTGTCTCAGGAACTTCCATATGGATTTAAATGTGGCAACTTCAGTGTGATTAGCTATTTCACTTGATTTTGATTATAGTGAAACAGTTGCGATCTCGAAAGAGCCGAGAATTCATAAAAAGGGAGAACACATATAGCGTTCACGTTTAAGGGAATGAAAGTGAGATGTTTATTTGCATGGTTTTGAGTCTAAGTGAGAGATTGTTATAATGCTATAGTTAAAGCCATATTTTTCTTGTTGGTTTGGAAATGTTATAAACTCGATTTTGTTATTTTAATGAGAATCTTTATGTGCAATGGTTGCATTATATTATTTATTTAAATATTGTGTATGTGTGTCTTTTATTCCATATAGTAAATGATCTGATGTGTAGAGTTTAGCTTACACACATATGATCATATCATCGATTCTTATCGAACATAAGTTTATTGGTTCGCAGTCTTAAATGGAATTGGACACCCATCGATAGGATTGTAGCACAAGTTTTAGTAGTTTATCTTGACTACATGAAACAATATAGTTTTAAATCGTTGTGCTGGTACATTTTGTGTGTATTTAATAGGATTAGTTTGGGTTAATTATTTTTATACTGACTATATAAAACAATTTAAAATCCCATGGTTATTATGATTGCTTACACTATTAATCTTGAAATAATGAATATATATATATATATATATATATATATATATACGTAGTGTGTGTTGTTTCGACTCATTAAGAGTGAGATTCATTTATGGATCAATAATCTCCGTGAATTGAATAACAAAACTATATGTATAATGAATATTAATTATTGACGGAATCCACGTCCCAATATAGGGATTGATGATAGCCCCTTGAGAAGTTTAAAAGTTTTGATCATGGCAAACCCTTCAGGTGGATTACGTTAATCTGACATGTCGAATAAGTTAAATGGTAAGCTCAACGATTAATAAGTCATTTAAATATAATTGTCAGTAATTTAATTTAAATGACGGTTATTTCTAATCATAACGTGGGAAGAATAATAACCATTATAATTCTTTAATGGTGCAAATTATAATTTATGGAATGAATCAATTCATAATGGAATTAGGATTCCAGCTTTTCGTAGAAAGCCCAAACCCTTATATCTCTTGAGGGTCCTTATTGTAGCCTTATATATACGCCGGTCTTGACTTTTTTCATTAAGACTAGAATTTTCACGAATTAGAGTTTGTTCCATTGAGAGAGGAGGAAATCTTAATGATACTGTAATCCACACTCATGCAAGATTTGATGGCGGAAGGAATACGATAGAGGAACTTTAGGTTTCGGTGCTCTAGTTATAAATCAATCGTAACTTTTGATCATACCATTAGATCGGGCTGATTTTTGGGTATGTCGATTGGAACACAAAGTTACTATTGGAACATAGAAAATTCAGACGAGCAAAAGTCGTTTCAATGGTGAAAACGATCAATTTCCGCAACCTAGCGAGATTATAAAAAATCTTACCAGATCGCAATTTGATGCTATCAAACCATAATCTTATATGGATCCTCTACATGATACACGAATGTGAAATACATGTCTTCTTATAAGGTTTTTCATAATTATTTTGTTCAATCTATACGCAATATTAAACGATCCTTAAATTATGTATCCATCAATATCTACGTATATTTATTTTACTAGATATTCGTATCTACTATAATTTAGTATGTATAATGTATGTATACACACACACACATATATATTCCATCACCCTTAAAAAATCAGACATGGCTTAGTTCAGTGTGCAAAAGCTAGCCTAATTTACCAAAAAGACAAATTAAACCACCCCCACTCTCCAAGAAAAAAAAATTAGAAAATAATAAAAAAGGAAAAGAAAGAGAAAGGCTTAAGTCGTATCTATTTGATCAAATTAGTATATAATTTATTTTGCGAAAATATGTGCAATAATATATCTTTCTATATCAGTTGATAATTTGTTGGTGGATTATTAACCTTTGAAATCCCTGCACATTTTTTTTTTCAAAACCACTATCTCTACTTTTATTTCATTTTTATTAGTATTAAATTATTCTTAAGAAAAAGCAAGCGTTTCTAAAAAAAATTTGTTTTTATTATAAATCTTTTACTTTCTCAATTTTGTTTTCATTGATTCCTAAACAACTCCCATGGGTTTGATCCCTTACTACTACTATCTACGTTACCAATATATTTTGTAGGTACATAAGGGTTTTTGAGCGACGAAGATAGCTTCCCATCACCGAAGTACTAGCATTTGCCATCATGATCTACGCCACTAAGACTTGTTTTCTCGTAACACTTTCATTTAACAACTTTGGCTAATCGAAACAACCTCTGATATCACTTATGTTGGATGAAAATGGAGCCTCTACTGCTGTAGATTTAGTAGAGATGCATGCACATAGAAATATAGCAATATAAAGGCAAGATTAATCTTTCAAA
The DNA here is from genome assembly GCA_021464415.1 of Lonicera japonica. Classification (NCBI taxonomy): domain Eukaryota; kingdom Viridiplantae; phylum Streptophyta; class Magnoliopsida; order Dipsacales; family Caprifoliaceae; genus Lonicera; species Lonicera japonica. The sequence continues at coordinate 16,073,868 of CM038469.1, forward strand.
ATCAACACACAAAAGAGGGACTCATTGTATTCTTGAGATACCCATCATATTCTCTCTCTAGAGACTAGATTTTCTTGGCTACTTCCGACCACATAAAGGAGTTTTCTAGATACATATATTCCCAAGACAAGTCTTCTTAGAGAATTAGGGTAGGCCCTCGTCCTCAGCGACCCAGGCGGTTTCCTGGGCCCCCAGTATAGCAGGGCCCCTTATTTTGGCCCAATGTTTTGGTGTTTTTATTGATACACTTGTTTATTAAATTCCAAAATGTTTAAGACAATATCAAAGATGATGTCTTTTTCTAGCGGTTGTTAGCAGACAATACATTTACTAAGATCATGTGCGGTTATTTGGAGGTTTGAAACCTTCCTATTAATTATTATTTTCTTGTTTTTTATTTTTTCTAAGACCACTTGTTTTCTTTTTTGTCTATTTTTCTTTTTTTCTTTAAGACCAAGTTACTTATTCTTTAGTTACTTTTTAAAACTAAGTATTTATTAGTTGAATTTTTTTCCGTAAAATGAAATTACTTTTAAAACTAAGTTTCAAGTGAAAAAAACTTACAAAGCTTAATTACACAAATATAATTTCTTATTTAGTTGTCAACCAAACGCATACATGGAAGTAGGTTTATTTTTTTCTCTTATTTCACTTTATTGCACTTTTAACTATTGGGACTAACTTTTTTACTTAACGTTCCTAACAATCAAATAACGCCTTATGGAAAAGGTCTCCCAAGAGGAAAGTTTACTCAGGGCCCTTGAATCTCAAGGTCAGCCCTTGTAGAGAATATACAAAATAAGGCTTACTAAGGAAACTACATAAAACAAGTAACCTAACATAGACAAATTTAAATAAAACAAAAAACACAATTTTTAATAAAGCATTAGGTTTTAACAAATAATTGAGTGGACTTGACTTAAGTCATCGCCAATGTGGCTTTCTTAAAACCCAAATATTTATGGCCCTCTAATCCACAAAACTCAATTCAGTTAATTGCAAAGAAATATATTAGACACACATCACACATAATCTTATAAATTTTAACCATAAGAATACTTTTCAATGTTTGCCCATTACAAAAATTATAACACCCCCTCCCCGATTTTTCAATGCTCAATTATATCCTTTACAAACTTTTTTTATTAACTGTTCAATTTGGAGGGGCTGCTAGGCCTCACCTAACCCACCCCAAATCTCCAGTTTTCACTCCCTTTAGCAGCTTCATTTATTTTCATGTGTATGTATGTACATATGTATATATATAGGATCTGGTGAAATAATAAAATCTATAATTGCAATTATAAATACCGAGTAATAATCTTAGATTGCAGCATGTATAAACAATCAATACTACGCATAAGCATTAGAATAAAGGATTACCTAGAATAGATGAATCCATAGTTGTCACATTCTTTTGTCTGCTACTGAGGAAAGAAACTAACTCTATTCCACTATGCCTTTAGGGTTTATGCAATCTCAATTGGTCAATTACACTACAATGTGGAAAGAAATAAGGGACTCTCCTTATATTAAAATAAATGGACTCACTTATCCATTATAATGAGCCTATACAAGGCCTACCCACATTATTATACTATAATATTCGGCATCTAAATTAATATAAGTATCAAACAATAAAAATAAATAACGCTGACTATGCTAGTCCAAATAAATAATCTAACATCTGGTTCCTATGCGGACTAAGCTTGCGGATCGTACTGTACGGACGGGGAATTTTGGTCTACGATGTAATTTGGTGGAGATAATATCATGGAGATCATCTCCACCAAATTTCATCAAAAATGCAACTGCGAACTGGGTTAACTACAAGATTAAAATATATTGATATATATATCCATTTCTAGAACCAGATCATGTATATATAAGTGTGTGTATATATATATATTAATGTATATGTAAAGAATTTGTGTGCATATACATAGATATATACACATTTTATGTGAGCTCCAGCTCTCAGGTTATCATTATTCACTATTCAAATGAATAAGCAGGGTTTGAACTTTGTCAACTATAGTTTGACTGAGCAATTGATTAATCCTTCAAGGGATGGTGATGTAGGTATGGCGTATCCAAAGCGAAGCAAGTCTTAAGAGAATAACTTGAAGTTGGCTAAGATGCAGACTTAAATCACGTTAGGGGCTATTTCAAATCCATTTTAAGCGACAGCTTGAATTTTATTTTTTTTTTTGGGGGGGGGGGGGGGAATACTCCATTTGTGTAGCCTATCATGATTTCTTATTAAAATTAAAACTCTAGTCCTTTGATTAGAGTTAAAAAAAATACTTGACACGTGAAGCATGGACATAAACGCGAGACTTGACACGCTTCAACATGCTGATACAATCATATGCCATTTTTAAAAGAGGTACAACATGGACACATTGGGACATGTGGCTTATTTTAAATGTATAGCTAAATAATCAAAAATGGAAAATGTATTTGTTCCTTTTTCACTAAAGTCATTAATTTTGTTTCTTATCAATCATGAAATGAACCTTTTAAAATGATGTAAATCGGGTTCATCTGTTATGGTTTGTTTAAATCAACTAAGGAAAAGTTGAAATTATTTTTACAAACCACTTATAACTTTCCAAGTATTTACACAAATCACCTATAACTTTTTAATTTTACATTTTATGTAGTTACAAAGACCACCTCTTTTACAAGAACCTTTAAATTTCTTCTCCTTTGTGTTCAATCTTTTAATTTCCTTCATTATACTCACTATATCTTAACTTAAATCCTCTTCTTAGTCAAATCTCCAACCACAAGTCCTTAAAGCCCAGTGGTAGGCAAAACTCCACCATTACCTTAAGGTCAAGAGTTCGACTCATGGTGGGAGGGTTTTTTTTTCTTTATTTGGTAGGATTAATGGAGAGACTTAGACCTTCATTTTTTACATTATGTGTGACGCCTTGAATGCCGTTCCTAGATTTTCACCTCCGGAACCCGGTTAATGATGAATGCCGTGCGCGACGACGGGTTTAAAATATTAAATATCCCAACTTTTAAAAACATTTTTCTTGGATGAAACTCGATCTGTTTGAAAACATGTTTTATAAAATTTCAGCATGCGGAGTTCGTTTAAACAACAATCCGCCCTGTAACATTTGAAACTATTTTTATTCTAGTAAAAAACCAATCACAAACAGTTGGATACACTCCACATATAAACATCACTTATACAATTACTATCTATTATAAATCCTCCAACGAGGTCCCAATCTTATAAAGGTTTACATTGGTATATTCAAGAATACATAACCAATTATACAAAGTACATTAATAATGTATTTGATTTAAAAAAGGTATGATACAAGTCGTTTCCCAACGACTTAAATGGCCAGAGCATCAGAGTTAACTAAAATCCACTAACGCGCCATCCCCACGAAAATACCTGCAAAACTAGTTTGGAAAATGGGAGTGAGCCAAGCACGGGCTTAGTGGGAACTATATAAGTTGTATACATAAAAATTATATGTTGTGAAAAGAATGCGTGCGAGGTATAGTAATGAAAGTAATTTCCTTTTGTAATAAAAATCATATTATGATATGCCCGCCAATACTTTCCCATCCCCGAAATATCATAAGATATGTGTCAATTGAAAATACAATTGAAAGCTAGCTAACAACATAAAATAGTTATTAACCACATACGTACGGTAAAAGAAGTATCGTTCAGATACAAATAGCCTATAGTAAGAAATATATATAATACCGTTGGCTAGTTCATACAACGTGGCATCAAATTGTATCGTCTAAAACGTATCGGCCTCGGCGGTCATCTTAAGAACTCGCAACTAGTCAAGCGTACTACCAAGTATACATTTCGTGGCCTTTCACCCACGTGACAGCAGGGCCTCCCGTTCATTTCCGTGCACGGTTTCAGGTCTTGCACTCATGAGACTATGTCCCAACTTCAGGCCCCAATCATTAGAGACCAAACTTGGGACCTACCATAGACTAGCGCACTCATATGTGTACATATATCAAATTCACAGACGAACAATTGTGCCAAATAACTAATATAATAGTTCATACCGAACCAATCAACTAGCCAACCAGAATCATCATCTCAAAAGTATACTTAACACATCCAAAACCGTACAAATATTGTAATTATAACTTACAAAAGGAGGAAATACCAACAACCCATATGCATGGATCAAATATACATTTAATATGTATCTTGTATATATATCAAACCCATTTTACCAAATATCATATAGTAATACACGTGTCATACTTTAAAGTTGATTCGCTTAGTCCGTTAACTAGCCACGCAGGTAAGAAATAAGTTTCCAAATTCACAAATGGGGAAATTCCTCAGTATATAATCAAACTGGCTCTAAGCCGAGCATAACCCATCATTTATAACACTTTAACTTAATAAAACCTTCCCCGTGTGGTTTTCATCTTATTTCAAAACCGAAGAGTAGTAAAAACTTTTCTGGCATAGTTACGGACTGGCTAGATTTAACACTTTTCTCAAAAACTAATCCATAACTTATATACATTACAATAATATCGAAAATATAAGTAATCATAGTCGAATCATACTTTTAATTTTATATATAACTCCCTTTAAAATATTAATACTTTGTTCACTCATATTGAACTTGTTTTTCTGTCTAGTATCATTTTGGACTGGCTAGGAAAGTATAAAATCTCATAAAATGCACCAGTAGCCCAAGTACAACAACGATACCACAAATATTTGCAATTATGTTGCAAATACACTTTTAAACTCAAGTACACTATCATACATATGCGTATTATAAGATAGTGTACACTAGCGTACCCGTAATTTGGTGTTTCATACCAATCTTCTCAAAGTAAGTGCAAAAGTTAGGGGTTTATGTGTAATCTATAATTTATGATCACAATAGGTGTAAATCAATCAAAGACTCAAGAGAAACTAACCCACAACCACATTAACATGCATTTATAGAAAATATATATACAAATTCATCATATATGCTTTGATTTGAGTTGAATAAGTAGTAATAGCGTGGAAATAGATTTAAATACTATTGCTCCCACCTATTGAGGGTTAATCCCTCGAAGAAATTCAGCGGAATCAAGACGGAGAAACTCAAATGCAAAAATCCCTAATTTTTCCCCAGCCTAGCCTGCGTGAATGGAGATGAAAAAAAAGGATGAAGATGACGATGATGGTGTGATGTTGAAAGAGAAACCTTGAATGATCCTTCATGATCTCCCACCCAAATTCGCCTCTTTACTCTCTCTCTAGAAGCTCTCTAATGGTTGTGACAAAAATGAGAAGGAAAGGAGAAGCACGTATATATATACACGGTTGTTTTAATTCCTCGGGTACTATTCACGCGCATGGGACTTACAGCGCTAAACTTTGAACATCCATAACTTCTCGCTCCAAAGTCCGATTGAGGTGATCTTTATGTCCAAGGAAAGGTAATTCAGAGCTCTACAACTTCCTTAGAAGGAAGTGTCCCCAAATTCTGGACAGATAATTTCCTAGTAATTCAACGAAGTCGGCGCTTTAATGTTACCGAATGAACAACTAATAGCGATTTACCTATTTCGCGGTCAGTTTCGACCTAGTAAGAGCCTGAATTAGCTTTCCGTCAAAACAACAAAAGTTGTATATTGACTAAAAATCTAGACCCTAAGGTCACGAACGGAAAACTCAATCTGGTGAGGAACGAAGAAGTTACGCTTTCTCAAAGTTGGTCCAAAATTAATAAGTCGCGTAAGGTGAAAACTCGCAATAAATCTCTCGATTTCAATTTCGGACCACCTGAATTGTGAAACGATTATTCTCACAAGTTTAATACATCTAACATGACACATTGGAAGTGTTGGACTGACTCAAAAAGGTCCAGAATTGAGAGTTCACCCCTATACGAAGTTTAAACTTCAATTGGGCTTAAGAAAAGCGTGTTAATTAACTTGTAATTGAAAACACGGGATATTACATTATGTTGCCATCACTAAAATATGATAAAATCAGTTCTGTTGTAATTATCCAATATGGGCCGTATTGGACTTTCATGTAAATCCTATGTAAATTGTTATTTCTACCTATTTAAAGGGTAATATCTAATGAGAATTGTGAGTTTGAATACCATTCTACTTCAACACGTTATCAGCACACTAAGAGCTAATAACGTTAACTCTAAGAAAACCTTAGCCGCCGCCACCATCACCACTGGTCTCCTCTCTCATCGCTTAACCTTCAAATACCTTTGCTCGATTTGAAGATTGTATAAACGAGGCCTCCTCGCATTGATTTATGATCTTGAGGTATGATGATCGAATTCAACCATTACCCTCTTCCCTCGAATTTTCTCATGTGCAATTTTTGGTTTGAACCTACAAACGATCTTCCCAATTACTTTTATTCGTAGAATTTATACTCCACTGATTAGTACATATGTTATAACAATTGTTTTGTATACTTCTTGTTGTTGAAAAAATTATAAAAGAACACATAGACAGTCATTATATATATATATATATATATGAACTTTGAAGAGGATAAAAGACAACAATAGTCAAGCATGAGGATATTGTTTTTAATATTTCCATAATTTCTTTGTCCAAATTAACTTAACATGCTCCCTATATTGCCACGTAAAACCTAAGATTTTATATAAGCAAGTAAAGATTTTTCGCAAAGGTAGACTCAAAATCATGTTTCTTTGACTTGTCAAACGGGGATGGTTTTAAATTCATATAAATCTTGTGAAAAGAAAATATATATTTAATCAGAAATTTATTTTTAAATGAAGTATCAAATTTAGTGTGGAAAGGTAAGAAAAAATTGCTCTATCTTAACTTGATGGCAATTGTTTAAAAAGTACTTAGAATATTTTATTGACTAGACATTAGTACATTTAAATAAAATTCAAGTTACCTTTCTCTTTCGCTTTCTCTGTCCCCAATTATTTATTTATTTTTGGAAGCTCTCCATCAAATTATCCACTCGCATATTAAAAACAGTGTTGTTCTATACTTAGTGATCATAGGCTTAGTGTAAATCACGGTTTGAAAATTGATAAGTTCCACGCATGCATAATTTTCAATATATTTTTTGTCCATTAGAACAATATAATAGTGTACTAAGAGGGATAAAAATCTCAAAAATACTATTGTACGAGTTAGAACACGGTTTATAATAATGTATTAATACATAAGTTTTCTTACTACTTGAAATTATATTAAATTTTTTGTTAGTAATGTTGTATGCGTGGATACATAAATTTTTTTTAGAGCCTAAGTTTTGGGTTATATGGGTTAAGATATGGATATGCGTTTCATCATTTATTTGCATTATGAATTATTGGAGCGTCATCATGTTACTATTCCTGCCATTCTTTTTGTTAAAGCGATATACTAAAAGTCATAATTTTTTGTTGGTTTGGAAATGCTATAAACTCATTTTTGCTATTTTAATGAGAATCTTTATGAGTAATGGTTGCATTATATTATTTATTTAAATATTGTGCATGTGTGTCTTTTATTCTCATATAGTAGATAATTTGGTGCATATAGTATAGTTTACAAATAGAAGATCATATCATTGGTTCTTGTGAAATATAAGTTTATTGGTTCACGACCTTAGATGGAATTAGACACCCATCAGTAGGATTGTAGTACAAATTTTAGTAGTTTATTTTGACTACAGGAAATGGTATAGTTTTAACTCGTTGTGCTAGTACACTTTGTCTGTATTAAACAGGACCAATTTGGGTTAATTATTTTATGTACTGACTATATAAAACAATTTAAAATCTCATGGTTATTATGATTACTTATACACTTAATCTTGAAATAATTAATAGACATATATATGTAGTGTTTGTTGTTTTGACTCATTAAGAGTGAGATTTATTTATGGATCAATAATCTACGTGAATTGGATGACGACACTATAGATATGATGAATATTAATATTGATGGAATTTACGTCCCGGTAGAGGAATTGATGATAGCTCATTGAGAAGCTTATAAGTTTTGATCATGTCAAACCCTGCAGGTGGATTATGTTAATGTGACATGTCAAATAAGTTAAGTGGTAGGTTCAAGGATTAAGAAGTCATTTAAATATAATTGTCAGTAATTTAATTTAAATGATAGTTATCTGTAATCTTAACATGGGGAGAATAATAAGTATTTAATAACATGGAGCTCGAAATATAATTTTGAGATAAGGACGAGAGTGCAATTATAATTCTTTAGTGATGCGAATTATAATTTATGGAAGGAATTAATTCATAATTGAATTAGGATTCCAACTTTCCATAGGAAGTCCAAACACTTATTTCTTCTTAAGATCCCTATCGTAGCCTTATATATACGCCGGTCTTGTCTCTTCTCATAGCGATAATAATTCTCATGAATTAGGATTTGTGCCACTGAGAGAGAGAAAAAAATCTTGGTGATACCGTATCCCGCACTCGGTGCAAGATTTGATGGTGGAAGGAATACGATAGAAAATCTTTAGGTTTTCGATACTCCAGTTGTAAATCAATCGTAACTTTTGATTGCACCGTTGGATCGGGCTGATTTTTGGATATATAGTGCAAAACGCAAAGTTACAATTATCGTATGAAAAACCAAGACGATCAAAATTCATTCGATGGCGAAAACAATCAATTTTCGCAGTCCAGCGATAATTGAAAAAATATGACCAAATCGCAATATGATGCTTTCAACCCTAGTCTCCTCATATGGATCCTCTACATGATCCATCACTTTTATGCAATTAGTGTTGCCGTTTAACCAATTTAAAGTCAAATATTAGTCTATTTAAGTATATATATATATATATTTTGAGATGGACTAATTAAAATTATAATTTCTATAATTGTGGTAAATCAGCATGCTAAGAAAATTTAAATATTACTTATATCGTTCATTGTTTTATTTAGTATGTCATAAATTGAAAGTTGTCATGATAATGAAAGTTCATGCACATTATAATTACTATGATAAAATATTTTCATATAACATCGAAAAATGTGATCATTACGAATCTTGATTTTGAAATTTAATTCATATTATTAGAAAATAACTAACATGGATGTACTCACGACTGTGTAATATTTTCTTAATTATTTATTAAGATGGCTGACCCAACTCGCCTCGAGTTTAACATTTTGGAGTTAGAAGGACTTGAGTACCATCACTGGGTTTCTGATGTAGAAACCATTTTTGTGGCTAGAGAATACTCTGTGATACTTGCTGACTCCATCGATTCCACAGACAAATGACCGTCAAACGAGGTAAAAGCAAAAGCATTAATGTTTTTAGGAGATATATTGATCCCAGCCTACAATGGGAATACCTTCAATCGAAGACACCTAAAGAATTATGGGATGCCCTTAAGCGACGTTTTGGGAACATTTATGACACTTTGCTCCCAGAGTTAACTGTTCAGTGAAATAAAATCCGCTTGCTTGACTATAAAAGGGTAAATGACTTCAACAAAGACATGTAGTGCCTTAAGGCACGTCTTAACTTATGTGGAAAGGATCTCATAGAAGATGATATGATCCAGAAGACTCTTTCCACTTTTCCTACTTCTGCACATGTACTAGTGAACTATTATAAGCTCGAGTATGATAACAAAAGAATCATAATATTCAATAAGCTGATCAGCCTATTGCAAGTGGCTGAGAGGCATAATGATGTTCTTTTGAATAACATTGCCAGGTCCGTCGAGACAAAGAGAATTCTTGAGGCTAAGTATGACAAGATAAATAGTAGAAAGAACCCTAATGCAAAAAGAGCTGGACGTGCTGATCCTTACCCACGTGGCAACAATGCACAACGTGGAAAGGGACGTGGGGTCATGGTATGGGTTGTGGAGGCTCTTCCAAAGTATGGCAAAAAAAATGGTGCTATTAAACCTAGTGGCCAGGGAAACAATATGGAAAATACAACTAAGAACCTTTCAGTCAAAAAAGAAAGAGTTGGCAACGAGCCATGCTACAGATGTGGAGTTACTGGGCATTTGTACAAGAACTTCCTTGCAAGTATTAAAGTAGCAGCTAGTTACAAGCGATATCGAGAATCCAAAAAACAAGAATATCACTTTATGAATGAAGAAAATAATGATGTTGATGTCAACTTCACAATCGCAGACTTTAGTGGCAACAAGGACTTTGCTCAGTCAATGGATGCACCCAATTTTGACTAATCTGCTTTATTCACTTTATTTTCTAGAGACAGTTGAACAAGCATATTGCCTAATTTTTAATTAGACTATGGTTTTGTCTTAAAGTTTATGTTGATTTGATGGATTAGATTTTTGAACAAGATATTTGATTGATTATCGTTGGTTTTAGTAAATAAATTTCGGACTTTATTCGGATGTATTTGATTTGTTCAATTTTTTTTATGTACATGGTTCGAATTTTATACACAATTTCATTATTTTAGGACTGTCTCGAGGAGAACTTGAATGTCTAGTTGATAGTGGAACCACCCACACTATTTTAAGGAATGGGAAATTATTTGTTTAATCAATAGCCTATAATTTCTCTATGACTACAATGATCGGATCATCACAAGTAATAAAAGGGCTAGGTACTGCCAAATTTTTGTTACCTTATGGCACATTGTTTAAAGTCACAGATGCTTTGTAAGCACCAAGAGCTACTCGAACTTTGTTAAGTTTCAAAGATATTCGTGACAACGGTTTTCATATAGAAACTTACTGTGATAAAGGAATAGAATACCTTTATATTATCTCTAATGAATGTGGAAGGAAAAAAATTGTAGAGAACTAAGTCAATTTAGTGGACTGTACCTCACTACTAGTCAGATCCTTAAATCCTATGCTTTCACCAACAATGAGATGTGGGACACTTACTCATACGGGCTTTGGCACAACCATAAGTGGGATAAGGTAAGGCTCAAAAATCGTGGAGAAATGAGGGTTTTAGGTGTTAAAATACGATCCAAATGGAGTCAAAATTTGATTCCCAGGGCTCTAAGATCGTTCTTGGAAGCTTGCAGCCAAAGTATTTTTGCTTCTAACCCCACTAGTCGAATGCGTCCGATGCACTGTTGGTATTTTGGTCATAACTCCTTGTTCGGAACTCGAATTCAGATGATCTATATATCGATGGAAAGGTGATTCAAAGATCTACAACTTTTTTTAAGAATTTTTCCCAAATTATAATTAGATTAATACCATAAATCCATAGAAGACAGTAGTATGCCACTACGTTATAGAACAATCGGATTTTTGTCGATCAGTTTGCTTCATATGCAGTTTTGGCTCATGAGGTGCTCGAAATTGGCTTTCGGTCAAAATACAAAAGTTGGAAAATGTATTAAAACCTAATTAGTGGTAAAAATGGGGACCCAATCAAATAAGGAATTAAGAAGTTATGGCTTCTCAAAGAAAGCCAAAATCCATAAATCGCGTAAAACCAAAACACGCGATTAACATGCCGATTTTAATTAGGACCACCTGAATTGCGGAACGATCACTCACACAAATGTAATACACCTAATATGACATGTTGAAAGCATCGGATCAATGAGGAAGGGTTTGAAACCAAAATCCACCCCTCAAATGGAGGGTATGTCTTAATTAAGCTTAAGAGGAGGATTATCACAAAAATGGAACACGGGGTATTACATCTAACCTTCTATTTAATCCTTCAAGAATTACTTTGTTTGAAGCCTCCATTTGCCCGTTGGTTTTGGGATGAGCCACGTTTTTCCTAATTCCCAACTTTACTTATAGTGTTCTTCAACTTAAATTGCTAAAAATTCTTGTTTTATGTTCCTAACATGTTCCAAGAGTCGCCACATGAATTTGGCTCGAATCGGAGTTTGAACAGTTGAAAAACGAGTAAAAACAAGAAAAATCTAAAACATCTTTATCCATATATATATATTGCTTATTTATTTGTGCATATTTAATTTCGCATTTGCCTTAATATACTAGTTAACGTAAATTTTTCAATCAAGATAATGATTAGATTTCATCACCAATTCCTTGCTCACCCAAGTTAAAAACCACCATGCACTTGTTAACCCCGAGCCTTAAATTAATTAATTTAAAATTAATTAGACAATGCAAGATAATTGTTGGCTACTCCAGTGAATACCTTTTTAATTTAGCAGAGCCTAGGTAAGTTCAGTCGTAACAGAAGCACGCTGTTGAAGGTAGCTAGATTTTAAGTTGGCCCGCTTGTGACCCCTTTAGTTTTCCTGGGAACTTAACCGGTTGTTAAATTGGAAGCCTTAACTCATAAGCTTTCAATTTTCTCAATAAGAATAGAAAAAGCTTAGATCACTAATTATATTAAAATACTTAGCTCGCACTAATTTGAAGATAATAAATGTATTGCTTAATTAGATTGGCTTTAGGATTTTGCGTAATTTATGCAACTTAGAAGTGGTCGAATAATTACAAGACGTACAATTAATCATTCTACCTGAAATTCTCACAATGGCGGCTGTACGTTAAATGATTATTTCGCACCTTTCGCAGTTGAGCCTCCTATGTGCATCACCCTTCCAACCATTGCCGCAACTCAATTTGAAATTAGTTCTGCTACCATTAACATGCTATATAAGCTCCATGGCCTTGATAGTGAACAACCATACATTCACCTAAGGAAATTCCTTTCAAATTATAGCATCTTTAAGAACCAAAATCTAGATGATGAAAGTGTCAATTAAATTGTTTCCTCTATCCTTAGAAGATAAGGCAACCTCATGGTTTAATTCTCTCCATCCTGATTCAATCACAACATAGGAACAACTAGTTAGGAAGTTTATTTCTAAATTTTACCCCATGCAAAAGACTAAATCAATGAAAGATGCTATCAGCACATTTAGGGTAAAGTAGATGAAGAATTCTACAAGACATAAGAGCGTTTTCATGATTTATTAATTAAATGTCCACACCATGGTTTTGATAAAGCGAGTCTTGTCCATTTCTTCAATAAGGGTCTTTCCCAATTGAATCGTACAATGATTGAATCCATGCACAAAAGCAAATTCAATGACTAAACTCCTGATCAAGCCTATACATTTTTAAAGGAACTAGCTGAGAGTGCACAAAATTAGAACAATAATAATGAATACATGTCTTGTAGCGAATATACTCCAATTAAGAAACCAGGCATGTATGAAGTTAAAACTGACCCAAACTTAAAATATGTCATGGAAAGTCTAACTACTAGCGTTCAAAATTTGATGTGTTTACAATGTCCACTATAAACAACCCAAGCCATGTTCTAAATGTCAGTAACCCCTATGGGTTGTGTTCTAGCTTTGATCATATTTTAAATGGCATCATTTTTGCATTTATACACCCTCCAAAAAAAATATATACATCCAATAAGTCCCTTATGTGGGAAGTAAAAATTATAATTGGGGTTTTAGCCAGACCTATGTCCAATGGCCTATCTCCTAAAAGGCCCACTAACCAGATCATCTTGGAAGCCCACGGTTCCCTTTGAGGAAAGTCTTTAGTTGCCAATGGCAGACTAGGGATCACTACACCAAAAACAGGATTTTGTGACTTTTCATCTTACTACATTTGTGACTGCCATTGGCAGTCATAAAGGTAAAAAAGTCATGAAGTTCAAAATCCGTGACTGCTTCTACCAGTCACTAACTTAAGTGATACTTTGCACTAAATTATAAATGCAAGAGTCACACACAAATATTTTATGATTGTCAATAACAGTCATAAAAATGAATCAGATTCATAACTCACGTGTCACTACTTTAGTCATAAATTTTATATGAAATGATGTCGTTCGGTATTGCATACAAATACATTCTCCACGAACCATAAAGAACTCTTATCTCACTATTGTATGACTCTGAATCTTAGATGTATTCATCCACTCTCACACCCATATAGATTTACTTTCGCATTCACTCAATTGTACATTCACATCCAAGAAGGGGCTTGGGTTTTATTTGTTTCACTCTCAGATTCAAAAAGAGGGATGGGTTTTGTTTATACTCTCAAGTTATTTTGCGTTTTAAGAGAATTTTGATTGAATTAGTGTATTAGCTTGTATTTTCAATGGATAACTTTTGCACCATCTGATCTGAATTCTTATTTTTTTTTTACTTACACAGTTCTGATGATTGAGGTGTTTCCTACTCTATCTCGGTTGTTTGCTAGCAAGTAACAATTGTTGGTGTAAGGATGTTAACAATGATACAATTCATCCACCAAAATTAGTGAACTGCAAGCTTGTGCACTTTATCTGATGATCTGGTGGGTGCTTGAAGTTCTTACATCTTAAAATTTTGTGCACAACACTAATATATAGGCAATACAATAAATAAATATATTAAAATAGTAGCTAGCCTCTACAAGTTAGTTTGTGTTTTAAGAAAATATTCATTGAATTAGTGTTTTAGTATAAAAATCGAGAAACAAACAATGTATGGTGAATATTGATTGGATTGTAGTGTGAATGCTCTGGGAATATTGATTGGATTTTAGTTTGAATACATTGTGAAAATTAATTTGATTGTATGTCAAAAAAATATTTGGTTTCCAATATTTTTAAATTATTTCTTAAAAAATAGTTTCAACATGTGAAATTCTAAAACACAAACTATTGCAGGTTTTATATATGACTAATGTCCGACTGCCACCATGACTCTATTGTGGTTGCCACTAACGATTTTGTGATTGCCATTAATAGTCAATTGTTATAGTAATTCTGTTTTGTGACTATTCCCGACTGTCACATGTGATGAGTTTTGTGACTGCCAATAACAGACACAAATGACAACTATTATTATTGTCACTGACATTCACAAGTATAAATTTTGTTACTGCTACTGACAGTCACAAACTATCTTTGTGACTTCCATGTAAAGTGGGCTTGGAAAGTCATATTAAAGATATTTGTATTGTTATGTGATTGTTTTTTGTAGTCATAAAATATCATTTAACTGTCATCTTTGTGACTATTTTTGGCAGTCACAAATCACTTACTCTGATGTAGAGAGGAGTAATAAATTTTCACATAAGTTACAATTATTCGAGCTTTTAATCTTGGTCTAATAAGTTTGAGATATTTGAGAAAACTACTCTTATTAGCGAAGCCAAGCCTGTCTCTCTTCACACAAAATGCAAACATCTTATTGTACTGATGAATCAGTTGGAAGAATTGATGTACCCATTGTCCATGGGCAATTAATAGATGATATGTATAACTCTCGAGCCAAAAGAAATAAATTTTGACTCATTAATGATTGGATTTCCCATACTTTATAGCAGGGGTGCTCAATGTAGAAATAGATTTCTAATACTTTATGACTATTAAAGTATTGCTAGATAATGATGCAATAAATCAATGAAATAGATATAAAATTGCATTAAAATGATTAATTTAATCTGTGATGGCAAGTATGTGCATAAATGTTAACTTGCATGAGTGACCCCGTGACAAGAACTTTCCTAATTATGGGGGAGACAATTCGATTTCCAAAACTTAAGAATAAATTATACAGCAATGAAGAATCTATACTTAATCAAGTTTTTAGAGAACATGTGCATGTGCCGAATCCGCTCTAGTCCTTGACTATAGTTTGAAAAAAATGTACATATGCATTTGAAACTTAAAAATAAAAAAATCAAATTGAAACTCTAACCATTAATTTTGGAGTCAAATATTGGTATCTTCAATTTGCAATTAGTCCAGAATCCGGATGGAACTAGGCTGAAACGCGTATATATATACTAGAAACCAACAAACACGCACGCATGTGAACGCCTTATTTTCAAGTATGGCTAGATCTAGTATAGAATGGAAATATATAAACAAAACAAAAATTATCGTTAGCATAATTTGTAAAAGGAGATTCATTAATATTTTGATTGCAAGTGCAAATCTTATTAATTACATATTGTTCAATTATGTGCCTTTTAAACAGTACAAAATTGTGTCAAATTCTTTTATTAACCACAAAGAAACTATGTCCAAATTTTGAATTACCTATTGCAAGTCGCAACAATAAATTCAATTTTCAAAAATAAAGTTTGGAGCAAGACTCTGAACTTGAAATGACAAGAATGTTAAACTTACACTTACCATCACTCCACTAACCATTTATGTTTAAATTTTTAGTTCAAATATGACATATCTAAGTTCTTACATGCATGTTAGCTTAGTTGTAGTCAATTTAACCCGCTTGTTGGGAGACTCGCAAATATGCAAATATTGACCTACTCGTTGCCTTTTTATTTTCTTCTTTTTTTTTATTTCGTTTAATTAGATTTGACTACAAACCATTTTTATATTATGCATATGAAAAACAAACTACCTAGTACCATAACCTATAAAATATAAAATACTTAAACTCTCTCTCTTAATTCTGAATCTTTATTATAATTTATAAACAATGCTTCAATATGAATCGTGCCAACATTAAATAAATTGAAGTAGCCACTCAATAGCCAAAATAATACTCCAAATAGCTAGGTTTACCTTTCTACACCATCCATCAACATAATAATGTTCCGCCGAAGAGGATTCTACTATTATATTAGTTCATAAAAAGATCATGTTGCTCTAATCTGGACTCTCCAATATCAAACAGTATAATTCGATACGTACGTATATAGACCAGGCTTTAAGCGACGCCTTTCGTCACTGATACATTTGAAGGTACAATCAACGACATAAAACCATAGATAAAATTTTGGTATGAGTGCAGATATTCCAAGATTGCTGAAAATGTATGTATAGCTGTGAGAAAGGGGAGATTTAAATCAATTTTAACATACATAAAAAGACAGTATCCTACAATCACACAAACAGCAGTAAAGTTGCAGATCAAAACCACTTCCATTCCTTCTGGTAATATATGTATATATGTACGGTCTGTTCTAGTACAGACCGCTCGTACACGAACCAACCTTTTCGCAATGAATTTTTGTGACCAATCATTGGGGATGCTCTCAGCTTCAAAAATTCGTCTCTAAAGGTTCAGTCTGCATACATACCGTCTGCACCTGATCCTAGCCGTATATAAATATCATTTCTAGGATATAATTTAAAAATGCTGCCATACATAGTGAGATCTTGATGAAACATTCAAATTGTCACATAATGATTTCCCCTATAAGAACTAAACGACTTCCTGGAAACTTCAAAGATCAATCAGTAATCATCATGTAAAAATTTGGCTTGAAACTATCTGATGTACTAGGTCAGGTACGATCAGAAATTGTGGGCCAACATACTCACAAGCATCAAACGAGCTTGTCGTCATCGTCGTCGAGTATGTTTTGGTGAGCTTTCCAAAAGCTCGCCTCGATTATGTCACAGTGTTCCACTACTACTTTCTTGCGCGATTTTCCTGTTGCCACTTCCTCATTATTTACCTCAGTTGTTTCCTCCTGCATTTTGTTTTTCTTTTGAATCAATATATACCTCACAATTTTACATGTAGAGAGAGAACTGTTGGAAATCATATTTTTTTTTATTATTTTGGTTATTAAGTTATATTGTACATCCCATAATTATAACAGATCGTTTAGATTTAGACTTGAATTAGGATTTGATTTGTGTCCCTTTTTCTATTTTTATTTATTTTGGTTCTTCATTGTAATCCTATTTTTTCTATAAGAATACATGCCTTTGGCTCTCATATTGGGTACACCAAAGACCCAATAAGTTTTTCAACTAGAACACACACAGAGGGGTTACCTTGTCCCAGAAAATAGAGGATCCTTTGCGAAACATGATAGGCAACGTGTTGTAGTTTAAACCGAAATTATTTTTAAGCAGTTTGTCATGCATTTTTGTACCCTGCATGAGGAAGAAGTATTAAATACGTATTCAGGGGCAACAATTGCATTTATTATGAAAATACTCCTAACCCCTTGAAATATCAATTTTAGAAGAATGTGCATGCAACGAAAATTACAAAAATTATAACAATGGTGGAATATGCAGATAATAAAGGGAAGGTACATAAAGCATGGCTCTTGAGCATAATCTAATGCATAATAGTAAAGCCTTTTTAAAACTTTTTCACGTTTGGATCATGAGAAATGTACACCTAATGAACTCTTATGGCTCGTTTGGTTCAAGATTTAAACCATTCTGAGAATGCTAAATTCCATTCCGAAATGATTCCCGCGTTTGGTTCAAGTTTTAGGTCTGAAATAAACGATTCCAAGAACAAACCTTTCCCCCCAAGTTCTCCCATTTAAATAATAAGGAATAAGCCATTACCAATGGCCATCTTTTTTAATTTTTCATGTTTTGACTAAAATAACACTCTTCCTTGTGAATAAATAAATTTTTTTCCATGTGTATGAAAATATTGGTTGGAACTTTTTTTTTTTAGTTACGCTGCTGCACAAAAAAGAAAAAAAATTTGTTGGGAACTTTTTTCTTTTCTTTTTTCTGTTGTAAATTTTTTTTTTAATTACAAAAATTGTAATTTTTGTAAGATAGTTATTAGCTAGGCATGTGTAATTTTTGTAATTTATTATAGTAATTGTCCCTTTTGAAAAATTAGTAAGAGATGTCTTCTCATCTTATAAAAGGAAGGATATTTTTGTAATTGATACTTTATTCCATTCCTATTCCTAGTTGAACCAAACATCGGCATGGCATCCTAGATGCCAGGAAAAAAACTTTCCAGGAATCAAGGATGCCCATTCCATTCCCAAAACTCGAACCAAACGAGCCCTTAATGTCCATTTTTGCAGTTAAGTTAGAATTCTTCTGGTATTATATTTATAAAAACTAATAAATATATAATCGTCCGGGAATATTGCAATCAAAGTAAAGCAATTTTAGCACCTTTAACTCCTCTTGAGCTTTACTTTTGCTCTTGCCAGACTTGACTAGCATCCAAAAACAAGTGTTATACTGATTGTTAATGTGACCTGCAAATTCAAGAGTAATGACAATGCTGCATTACAAGGCAATGTCCTACTGAGGTTCGCTTTTGCTCGATATACTTTCTGAAAATTTTCTCCAATCAACCCATGAAGAAATTATACTCACAGTCAACTTGCCTCCATGATAGATAATCTTGAAGAATCTCAGATGAGGGATAGCATACAGCCCGCCCATCAAAATACGGTGGGTAACTTCAACTCTTTTTGAGGAAAAAAATCTTTCCATTTCATTGCATACATTGAGGAGAAGAAGAACACAACAGCAGACACTATTTCACTGCCAAAAAAAAAAGAAAGATGGTTACAGAACTAAAATGAAATAATCATAAACTTCCTTAATGGAAACCGAGGAGAAGTAAGTTCAGGATTGTGCACTAATGCCCTTTTCTACTTCAATATGCGTAGTTTTGCACAAAGACCATACTGGATCTTAACACGAGCCTTCCACTATACTCCCTCTATCATAAATTAAGAGTCCAAGATTCCTTTTCGTGATATCCAAAATAAGGAGTCCACTTTCATTTTCAAAACATAATCAACATACCAATACTCACAATCAAAAATATGTTTTGTTCTAAACCATTGATTTGTATTGGATTCTTTTCACGCTTGTCTTTTCATATATATACTGGTGGTGGACAGCTTGTCCCCCTTCACTTTGTACTCATATTTCGAGAACTAGGTATGGATGGAGTATTTGATAGCAGGGCCTAAAAATAGTCAATCATGGCTTGCTAAAACTTTGAAGGTGTTTTTTAAGTGGAATCCTCAACATCATACATTTAGAAAGCTTACTTTTACTCTAATCATAGATAACTGCTAGATTTGAAGTAAATCATAACTCTATAGTAAAAACAACGGGGGAATTTCGTGAAGAATTTTGTTAGTGGCTTTCAAAGTATTTGTTATATAAAAAAAAAATCTCATGGTTTTCCTCTACAATGTAAAGACCATTTATTTGGTTAAATTGATTACCAAATTCTGGTTGTGTTAACTGAAATATAAGTTGAAAACTAGCTTTCCCTTTTTGTTTCTTTTAGGGGATTGGGGGTGGGGAGTGCTTTTGCCTCCCCAAGAACGGGCCCAATGATGGCAATGGCACACCACCTAGCTCACAATTCTCAGATAATTGAGATCTCCTAAAATCAGGGGATTACATCAATGTTTTCTAAGGCTACAAAACCCAGTTCTACTAGGATGAGATACTAAAATACGAATAAGCAAAAAAAATGATGACAAAATAACTATAAACCCAAAATTCCATCAATATTATATGGGTCTGTTTGATAAAAAGGTTGGAAAATAATTTGAAAACAAAAAAAAAGTTAAGTTTTATGAGAAGTTGGAAAGATAAATGATTGATTTGTAGTAATGTTCTCCACCTTTTCCCCGTTATTCATGGAAAAAATTTATTGTTCATCTGCCAAAGAAGTGGATTCCATGGAAAATCAAAAAAGGCAATAGAACAGCTCATCAAAACCTTCATCTCTTTTTCCAGCTTCTCAAAAAAATCAGCAGTGTTTTCAATCATTTTCTAACTTTTTTATCGAACGCCCTATATTTCCGAATATTAGCACTTTGTAACAACCAAGTAAAGAAAATTCCTGAAAAAACAATAGAAATGATGGAAGAGAAACCTGGCATGTCTTTGATAGAGCTGTGAATCCCTCTTCAAAACAAAGCTGAAAGTAATAATCTTGACAATGTAAATTGCCTATAGAGGGTATGTGTAGGATGATATAGTGAGTACTGCTACATGCAAGTTATTGTGTTGTGGTGTACATAATCAAGTGATGAACCTTTCAATTTAATTATGAGTTGAAGGAAACAATTTCAGAACACGTGCAGTATGAAACTTCTAGAGAGCTTTGTTCATTGTCATTTTGCGTACGTAAGAGTACAAGTATGTGAGCCATATAATTAAGATCGCCACTTGGGAATGACCAAAGAAGCATAAAGTCCAATAGTCAGACAAAATCAAAAGCTCTCAAAAAAGCCCTAGAAAGAAGTGACAGTTTGATCAATAACTAAAACTTCTTCTGACCTAAAATTTTCTTCGAAACAACTGCCTTTCTTTTTCTATTTTTCCTTTTTATATTCTCTCATATAGCTATCCCTCCCCCCACCCCTGGCCCGCTGAAGTTCTTCACCACTTCTTCCTTTAATCTACATGTAATTAAATCAATTAAATCTTTCAATTAGCATTAAATTCAACATGACATAATAAAATCAATCATGCTATATATAAAACTAATGTACAATTCTAACCCTAGATGATATGAAATTTCTCTGTCATTGTTCAAATTCCAATTAAGAATATATTATTCATATATTTATGGTGCACCCCTTACTTCGATAGGGCGCACCTAGGCGATTAGTATGTTATAAGTGGCCATTCCACTTGCATAATTTTAACTTGTATTGGTGACAACAAGTTACCGCTCTTCAGAAGCACATAATGACAATCAACTAAGCTTTTGTGGTAGCTTCAGAGTCGCCCTGCAATTGTCTCTTTTGGCTCATTCTACTATTAGGCTTCATTTGATAACAAGATGCAAAGTAGGAAAAACAACTGATTTTTGTGAGAAGAGTTGACCAATGTGGTGAGCTCTTCCATTTTGGCTTTTACTACCGAGAAAAAAAAAATTCTTTAGGTGGCGAGGAAGAATATTTTTTAACAGAAAATTGAGGGTGGTGAGGAAGAATTTCTCACAAAAATCAATTAGCTTTGCTATCATTTTCCATCTTGTTTTCAAACGGTGCCTTAGTAGAATCATTGTTATATGATGTACAAGATATTCTACTATTTCATTTGTCTTCCAAGTAATTACCTACATGGTACTCACTACCCTCTTAAAGTGAGAATTCTAAGAAGCACGGGTTCAGATACGGGATTCGAATACGATACTATATGCTGACAACTTTTTGATAAAAAGTAGAATACAGATACGTTAAGGATACACTTATCATCCTATATATTCTTATATGTTTACATAGCAAAAACATTTAAATATCACTATTCAAACAAATCAGTAACAGAAACCTCAGAAAGTATAATCACAGATCAAATGATTCATCTATAATAATGTTTTCTAGCCCTACTTTTGTTTTCATATAATCCTTAAGTTGATTTATCTTAATAGTTATAATTCATTGGCATGCTAAAAGTTGTAGCTCAATTAACAATTTTTGTGATCTACAGATTTCCACATCTTCAAGAATATGGATCGAGTATCGGAATCTATGAATTTGTTTAGTAAATTTGGACACCTCGTATCATACATATCCGAGAAACCTGAAGTATCAGTAATTAAGTAATTATCCTTCAAAAATAAGTATCCGAGAGTATCCGAGAGTATCAATATATGACGGATACACCACCTTCTTTGAAGTATCCATGCTTCTTAGGTGAGAATGGTAAGGTAAAGCTAATAAAAGTATATTAAAACAAAAGTACCTGTACTCGTCAATCTCCATATGCGAAGACGACATCATCAAACTCCTCTACCACAGCTACTGCACATGAATTCATGAGGTTTAGAGCATGCTCATCATTCGGCTTTTCAAATTCATGAACATCAGAGAATCTACCAAAAGCCAAACAAACTGGATTATTAAGATTCATTTGCAACTTCGGAGCATATGAACAAAATTACAGAACTCCACGCATCAGAGCTTTGATGTAAATTGTATGGAATAATTTGTAATTTGTGGGTTGCCCCAATCCAATAAGATTCTTTAGTTCATTCAGACTTGAAAAGGTAGTCGAAATTTGCTTTATACTATAAACCCAACTAAAGCATAACTTTACGACTTGTACAACAGTAGCTTCAACCACACATATTCTACGTACTCGTTCCAGGAAACAAATAAATGTAGCTGAAAAGTGGTGGAGAACTAATTTAAATTTCTTAATCATATGTACAAATTGATATATATTCCAATATTTCTATGTGGAAGTCATCGAATAATGTATACAACTTCTTTAACAAATGTCCACGCCATAGGAACTGCAATAACGTAAATGAATGTAAGCTAAAAATAAATTACTCTCTCCATCTTAAACTAAACTCCAATTTTTCCGCTTTGGGGTATCTCAAATTAAGAGTAACCTTTCTAAAAGCAATGTAGAAAAGATTTTGTTATACGCATCGATAACATCGAAACTCATAGTTTTAAAATAAAATGGGACTCTCAATTTGAGACAAAGGAAGAACATGGGGAAGCATAAGTTACCTGTGAAAATGGCAACCATCTATTCTGATGACAATCCAAGTAAATGGCTTGTTTTCAGAGGGTTCTTTTTCCGTCTTGCCCCTCTCGTTCTCTCTCTCTCTCTACCCTAAACTTCGAAAAACCCTAAGTCACACATAGTCGACTACCTTCCTCACCACCCTAACCATCGACTTACTCTTAAACACCATCATAGACGATCATCACCTTAACCTGAACCTCGCCTATCTTCACCAAAACCCTAAACGACTCCACCAAAACCATAAACGACCACCATCATAAACCCTAGAAAACTCTTCACAGACGACCAACAAAACAAACCCTAGACGAGCACTACCATAAACCCTAGACGATCTCTAGATTGACGAACACCACAAGCAACCCTAGACGACCAACAATTAAAGCCTTAGACGAGCTCCAACAGCTAATGGCGTCTCTTCAAAGTCTGGATTCCATCACTTTGTATATAGAACAGAAGATCATACAACTGAGGGTCGATGTTAAGAAGCCTAGGCACATCCTGATTAGCGAGAAGCACAGAAAAGGTAAGAATACTATTTCATTAAGCTTTGAAGGAACATTTTGGGTGGCTATTCAATTGAAGGAGGCAGTCAAAAGGATGGAACAACAAGCGTTCTTTAAGAAAAACAAAGTGATGGGTCAGATTGTTTGGGTCAATAAACTGAAGAATGATAAGGGGCAATTTATGGAGATATACAAAAATGTGAATGGAACAGGGGAGAATATAATAGTGCCTGCTGGGGATAAAGGTAAAAAATGGTTAGAGTTTGCAGAATCCATTGAGTTGATATTGAATGGGGGTTTGAAGGAAAGGAGAAGGAACGTCAATAATCCTAACACACACGACAGTCTCCAAAAGAAGAAGGATACTAAATTCGAGCATAAAGCGGGTAACAAACATGGGGCTAGTCAGAGGTATATGGAGAAGCAAGCAACATCATATGTGGAGATTTTAAAGAAGAAGAGTAATTTCAAATCAAACCAGCTTAATACCCCTGAGCCAACCACATTGGAGAAAGAGGAGGTTGAAACAATATTTGATGAGGAGAGGGCTTTCGTATGCGTTAGAGAGAAGGTAGAAGACGCCTGGAGGAAAATAGAAAAAGCTATCAATGATTGCTTTGATTGTCACATAAGACTCAATCCCTTTCAAGCCGATAGGGCCTTAGGGCCTTTTTCACATGCAAAAATGATAAGGAAATGAAGATTTTTAAGAACAGAAACTTTGCTTTCCTTAAAGGATCAATTGCAGTAAGATTTAAAAGCTGGGAAGAAGATGAAGGCAGTAAATGCCGAATGATCACATTTACAGGGGGATGGGTCTCCATTGCAGGGTTACCAATTAGCATGTGGAATGAAAGTAACTTTGAGAAAATAGCAGAGTATTGTGGAGGTTTAATTGAAATACATCAAGATACAATTATCATGAAGAATTGCTTCGAAGCAAAGATTAAGGCCAAAGCATAGTTGTCAAAAGCTCAAGGCGCACCAAGGCGCCAAGGTCCCTGGAGCCTAGGCGCAAGGCGCAAGGCGCAGGCGCGCGCCTTTTTGAAGTGAGGCGCACCCCTATACAAAAATTTGAAATATATTATTCTAGTCATAATTTTTACAAATTACTTTAATGTCATACAATCTAGAGCTAAATAAATCATCACTTATAATTATATATATATCACTTATAATTTAATAATTCTGGAAAAATTACAATTTAGTGATTCTAGAAAATATATATATCATTTACAATTTAATAATTCTAGAAAAATTATATATATCACTTATAATTTAATAATTCTGGAAAAATTATATATATCACTTATAATTTACTAATTCTGGATAAATTATGTACATCACTTATAATTTAATAATTCAGTAAAAATTATATATATATATATCATTTATAAGTTAATAATTCTGGAAAAAATATATATATGTATAATATTTATAATTTAATAATTCTGGAAAAAAATATATCTATATATATATCATTTATAATTTAATAATTCTGGAAAGTAACGTGAGTCAGTGAGGAGCAAAAAAGTGAGTCGGTGAGGAGAAAAATAAAGTGAAGAGCAGAAATAACGTGAGGTCAGAAAAGGAGCTGCAAAAATTAACTTGCTGTGTTCTTCGAGAATAAGAAAAAGAAGAAAGAAAAAAAATAGCAGCATAACAGGAGAAGAACGAAGAAGAACGAAGAAGACGAACGAAGACGAAGAAGAATACCTGTTGAAGATCGATCGACGGCGACGGCGTGAAACGAATAAGAAGAAGAACGAAGAAGAACGAAGAAGACGAACGAAGAAAAGAACAAAGACGAAGAAGAATACCTGTTGAAGATCGGTCGACGGCGACAGCGTGAAACGAAGAAGAAGAGATCGACGGCAATGGAACCAGGAAGAGAAGCGTGAGAGTGAGACGGCGTGAAACGAGTAAGTGTGTATTAGGGTGAAACGGCTTCGTTTAGAGCGAAAAAAGAAAAAAAAAAACGCCTACCTTCAGAAATCCCCGCCTTGATGCGCCTGGAGCCTGGAGCCTAGGCGCCAAAATCCCTCGCCTTTCAGAACGGGATGCGCCTTCTAGTAGGCGAGGCGCTACCTTTGCGCCTGGAGGCGCCTGGAGCCTAGGCGCGCGCCTAGGCGCGCTTTTGACAACTATGGGCCAAAGGTAATCTTAACGGGTTCATGCCAGCTGGTATTCAAATTGGAAGTAGAGGAAGTGTTTTTTCACTAAAGCTGAGGACTTCTTCAAAGTTGGAATTAGGGGTAAGAAGATTCTTGATGCAAAAACCAATCTCAGCTATGGATTTTGCATTTTCAGGAGTTTGTGGAGAAGATGAAGACACGGAATATGAGGATGGGGAGGTGGGTGAGGAGAAAGATAATGGTAACCCCGAAAAAAAGGGGGAAGAAGTGGGGAACATACAAGAATACGGGGAAAAGGGAGGTGGGGTTGAAAAGGAGACTCTAAAGCAGAATTTCTCTGATTTAATTGGGGTGAGAAGGATTTTTGATAACTTGAAAAGAGATATGGGCTCCCCTGGAGTGGACAGCAATAAGCAGTTGGTAGTATGGAAGGGGTCTGCTGGCCTTACGCCCAGTAATGTAGTGAAACAGAAAAGGCTAGTCTTGCATAGGCCTTGTAAAATGCTGAAATGGTTATTGAAGGAACACCAAAGCCTGAGAAGACAAGTATGGGTTCCGCAATCTGATCCAAACTTGGTTGAGCCGGGTTTTAATTGCAGCAACAGCGTTCTCAGAGGTGTAGAAGATAATACGGAGACTACAGACGAGGCAGATGGCACGATATTATACAAAAGAAAAGGCAAATCCTCACACATGGAGGATGGAGAAGACATTGAAGGAGAGGTAGGGACATGGGAAACGGGCATAACAGGGCAAGAAACAAACGAAGATGCAGTGTGTTGTCTACAAGACGAGGAAGGAGAAATGACAGACGACCCAATATCGTCTGATGAAGATATAGAAACTTGCTATGGCTTTGAAAAAGACGAAAAGGCAAATGAATGGTTGACTAGGTTATTCGAAGAAACAGAAAAGGAAAGTCAAGGGGTTCTGTCACAAGGTAAATCTCTCGATGAGGCCAAAGCCAAAAACATAACAGAGGTATTCGAGTATTCCGGTAATAAATTACAGGGCACAAAGGTACGAAATTCTAATTCTCATTATGCACATCTCTCACCATTCTGGTCACCTACTAAAGATGCCTCTGCAATTTATTCTTTTTCAACACCTTCTTCTCAATCTTCGGGGTCGGGTAAAATGGCAGTATACCATAGAAAACAGAAGTCAACACCCGAAATAATTATGGAAGCTCATGTACCACCTAAGTCGAAAATATGCACACAAAATTCACTTTGTAAAAGTAAGGTAGAGTGCAATAGTAACTGCAATTTGCAGTTCATTCCATATGTGGATCCGAACATACAACATGAAAAAATCATTGAGCACCAAAACGTTTTGTTTAGGCCCAATTTTGGGGACTGCAGTACTCCAATTCCAGTACCTAAGAAAACTGTTGAGCAAGCAAAGCTGCTGGGTTTGAGTGAGGACGATTGGGAGAAATTTAGTGGTGTTCTTGGCAATATGGGTGTGTCACTAATACCCATTAAGCAAAGGACTAGTACTAAAAAAAGGGGTGAGATTAGTTCTAGTAAAAAGGGGGTGAGGGAATTAAAAAACTTGAAATGTGACATTACTTATGAAAAGGGAAGAGGGGTGAGTCATAATAGAAGGGGTGTCAATAGGTCATAAATGAAGATAATTTCATGGAATGTGTGCGGGTTGGGGTCTAGAAGTAAGAGAAGGAATATAAAAGAGTGCGTGTGTAGAGAAAAACCAAACATTGTTATCTTTCAAGAAACAAAGAAAGAAATAATTGATTGGGCAACAGTGGGTGCGATATGGGGAGTTAGATACAAAGATTGGGCATATCTTCCTTCGGTAGGTAAATCGGGAGGTATCTTAATCATTTGGGATGTTAGATCTCTAAAAGCAGAGGAATCAATCACGGGGAACTTCTCATTGTCAATTCGGTTTTTATCAGCTAAAGGGGATAGCTGGTGGCTTTCGGGGATTTACGGTCCATGTAGGTATAGAGAGCGGCGCGATTTTTGGGAAGAATTGGCAAGTTTATACTGTATCTGTGGGGATAGGTGGTGTCTAGGAGGGGATTTTAACATAGTTAGATTTGCATCGGAAAAAATAGGGGTTGGGGGTAGTAGAGTGACAAGGAGTATGAGGGACTTTGATGCATTTATTAATGAAACATCCTTGAGAGACCCGAACATCAGCAATGTTGAATTCACATGGTCTAATGGGCGATCACACTCTAGATTGGATAGGTTCCTTTTTACAACAGGGTGGGAAGATTTGTACGTATCGGTGAGGCAAGAAGCTCTTGTTAGAATCGAATCAGATCACTTTCCGATAGTACTTGACTCCAACCCGTTTAGATGGGGGCCCTCGCCATTTAGATTTGAAAATATGTGGCTCACACATAAGGATTTCTTAGGTAATTTTAGGAACTGGTGGGTGGAAAGTGAGGTGAGGGGGTGGGAAGGTTTCAAATTCATGAAAAAACTTGCACAAGTAAAGCATAAATTGAAAAAGTGGAATCTCGAAATCTTTGGGGATGTGAGAGTGGAGAAAGGTAGAATTTTGGAGAGAATTCAAAACATCGATAAATTAGAGGTTAGAGGAATTCTAGGGGAGGAATTAAAAAAGGAGAGACAGGACTTAAGAGAGATATTCAGGGAATTAGTCCTAAGAGAGGAAATTTCTTGGAATCAAAAAGCTAAGGTACGAGGGGTTACGGAATCGGACGGTAATTCTAAACTTTTCCATAGAGTGGTCAATAATAAAAAAATTAACAAAATAATTTCCAAACTTGAAAAAGATGACGGTTCAATCGTAAATTCTGAAAGTGAAATTGTGAATGAAATTCTTGAGTATTTCAAAAAATTGTACACCAAGAGAGATAGGCGAAGTGTGGGGTTCCAAGGCCTTGAATGGAGCCCAATCGGCTCTGAAAAAAATTGATGGCTTGAAAGACCGTTCGAAGAAAGCGAGATAAAAGCAGCGATTGATGCTTGCGAGGGGGATAAAGCACCAGGACCAGATGGTTTCACTATCGAGGCCTTTAAAAAGGGATGGGAAGTCATTAAAAAGGATATCATGGGGGTATTCAATGAATTTTTTAATAATGGAGTGGTGAACGCATGCACCAACTCCACATTCATCTGCTTAATCCCAAAGAAGTTATCTTCTCTTAAACTTAAAGACTATAGACCAATTAGCCTTGTCACAAGTTTATATAAGATATTGGCCAAAGTCTTAGCATTGAGAATAAGAGAGGTAATGAGTGAAACGGTGGGGTTAGCACAAGGGGCGTTTGTGAAAGGTCGACAAATCCTCGACCTTGTCTTAATCGCTAAAGAAAGTGTAGAGGAGTATCGAGGTAAAAATAAAGAAGGTGTGGTTTTCAAAATTGATTTCGAAAAAGCATATGATCATGTAGAATGGGATTTCATAGATCATGTGCTTGAAAATAAGGGCTTTGGGGCTAGATGGAGAAAGTGGATTAAGGGTTGTCTTTCTTCTTCCAATTTTTCGGTTATGGTAAATGGGAGACCAAGAGGCATTTTTAATGCCTCAAGGGGCATTAGACAAGGGGATCCGCTCTCACCTTTTCTTTTTGTGTTAGTGGCAGACGTCCTTAATAGATTGGTTGTGAGAGCGAGAGAGATGGGCATTATTGATGGGTTCGAGATAGGGAGGGATAAAATTAAATTGTCTCATTTGCAATTTGCCGATGACACCATATTCTTTCTATCAAATGATGTGAATAAATTGAAAATTTTAATTACCATTTTGGATACCTTTGGGGCTTTACATTAATGTGGCCAAAAGTACGCTAGTGGGCATCAATTTGAAGGAGGAGGATATGGTGTCACTATCGAGAGTGTCGGGATGCGAGATAGGTTCTTGGCCTATGTCCTACCTTGGGATGCCGTTAGGAGATAATCCTATCCATGTAGGATTTTGGAATCCGGTTATTGAAAAGATTTCCAAAAGATTAGAGGGTTGGTTAAAAGGGTGCTTGTCGAAGGGCGGGAGGTTAACTTTAATTCAATCTGTGTTAGAAAGCATCCCCATTTATTATTTTTCTCTCTTTAAAATGCCGATTTCGGTGTGTAACACCATTGAAAAAATGATTAGGGATTTTTTTTGGGAAGGGTACGGTGAGAGTGTTGGTGATCATTTAATAAGATGGGACAATGTTTCCAAGAGCAAGGAAAAGGGGGGGTTGGGTATTGGTAACATTGCATTTAAGAATGCGGCTTTGTTAGGGAAATGGCTTTGGAGATTTCCTAATGAACAAAATTCGTTTTGGTGCTTAATTATCAAGAGCAAGTATGGCATTCACGTTAATGGTTGGGATACAAATTTGGTTACTAGAAGCACTCATAAAAATCCTTGGAAAGCTATCTCTTCCGGTATTGAAAAATTTAAAGCTTTCATTCGACTTAAGGTGGGAATGGGTAACTCCATAAGATTTTGGAAAGACATTTGGGTCCGGGATTCTTCTCTTGCCTCTCTCTTTCCTCGGTTGTACAACATTTCTCGTAATATAAATAGTTCAATTGCATCAGTTATTCGTTGGCGTCATCACGATTCTTTCTCATGGGATCTAGAATTTCGCAGAAATCTACATGACAGGGAAATTGGGGAATTCTCGGAATTGTTGGGTTTGATTTATCATTCGAAGGTGTCTAGAACAGACCGAGATTCTAGATATTGGGTGGGGGAAAAATCGGGAATATTCTCTTGCAAATCCTTTTTCCATTTGCTCATCAATTCACCACAAGATCCCATCTTTGTGCCTCATAAGTTTATATGGAAAACAGGTATACCTCCGAAAGTGAAAAATTTTGGTTGGTTGGCCTCTTGGAAGAGAGTAAACACGTGTGACATTCTCCAAATAAGAAGGCCTTATTTAGCGATTTCCCCTTCTTGGTGTGTTCTGTGCAAACAGAAAGGAGAGAGCATTGATCACATTCTTTTACACTGTAATTTCACTGGATATATGTGGAACAAGGTGGGAGAGGTATTTGGTTCAATTGGTGCCAAACCTAGTTCTTGGCGGGATTTCTTGAGCATGGAATGGCAGTTTGTAGGGAATAAAAAGAAGTCCAAACTAATGTGGAGATGTTGTTGTCTAGCATTAGCATGGTGCATTTGGCAAGAGAGAAACACGAGGGTTTTTGAAGACAAATCAAATGAAGCCGCCGAAATCTGGCTTAAAATCAAGCTGTTATCATCTATTTGGGCCATCTCTTCTAGTTTATTTGTCAACCTTTCTATTTCTGTTATTGTTCTAATTTGGGGGCAGCTATCCAGTGATGGAGATGTGTTTGGAGCTGGTTTACTGTTTTTTTTTTCTTCTTGTTTTCCCTCAGTTAGCTAGAGGATTTAAGGGGCTTGGTGGACTGCTGGTTCACCAAGATTGCTCTCATCTTTGTAATGCTTTTATATTCCTATTTAATAAAGCATTTTGTTTCGGATCAAAAAAAAAAAAAATATTCTCAAATAGGAATGACTTTATATGCTCAGGTTTAATTATGTTCAAATCTTGCCCAAAACAGCTTAGTTCTGAAGTGAGAGAAACAATATTGTTCCAGAAGCTTCTCGCAGCTATATTTTTTGAATGGGCAATGATGACCTTTTGCCGTAATCTTTTAACAGGAGTTCCATTGTCTTTGTACTTCACAATATCTTCAACCTGAATAACAAAATAACAATGAATAACAAGTGTAGGATGAAGAGGTTTCTTTCACCAGTTTCCGTTTTTCCTTAGTGAGGTCTCATTGTAGTTGTTGAATGTCATATTATTTACTTTATTTTGTGTTTCATCTCTAATCCTTT
The DNA here is from genome assembly GCA_021464415.1 of Lonicera japonica. Taxonomy (NCBI): domain Eukaryota; kingdom Viridiplantae; phylum Streptophyta; class Magnoliopsida; order Dipsacales; family Caprifoliaceae; genus Lonicera; species Lonicera japonica. The sequence goes on from CM038469.1 coordinate 16,105,497, forward strand.
TTATTGCCTGTTTTGGACTATCTGTTGCACACTATGGTTGTGTTTGATTAAATGTAAATTGGTGCGTTAGGGTTTGTTTACAAGAAAAATATAAAACAATTTTGCTTGGCATAATAAACCATGGTTTTTTTTTTTTATATCCGTGGTTATCTAGGCCCCACCCCACCCCAAGAATGTGCGCCTAACCACACCATCCCAAGTGCGCCCTTACTGCTGAGGTAACCCCTTGGAGTTCAATGTTAAACCATGATTTACGGGTTAGTTTGACAAAAAGCTGGAAATTATTGAAAATTCCTTTAATTTTTAAGAAAAGTTGGAAAAAGAGACGTGATTTGGTGAGACATTCTCCATCTTCTCTTTTTTCATGAAATTTTTTTCTTATCCATCCCCTACAGAATTGGATTCCTTTGGAAAAAACGAAAAAAAGTAGTAGAACATCTCATCGAATCACTTATTTTTCCAACTTATCACAAAAATTAGGAGTGTTTTCAATCATTTTCCGACTTTGAATCAAATGCACCCTAATTGTACACATTATTCCCATGTTCATTTTCATCGTTCTCGATACCACCCAAATGGGTATAAAACATTTCATTTACATGCTAAACTCTTTACACAAGAAACAATTTCCACCACATTGAGTTTTCAATGATCCAAACACAGCCTATATATATTTCGAGATTCCACCCCCTTGGCAGCTTTTGATGCATCTTCAAAACAAAGGAAGAAAAAGAAGATAAAAATAGATTAAATTCAGAAGTAACCTCTGTCCTGAGAAGACATGATCCTTGACGAAAAATGCAAGGAAGCTTTTTGTAGTTGATGCCATGATTGAAAAGCAAATCATTTTCCTTTTGCTTCTTCTGATTTCCCCAAACCAATAACAGATACAACATAAGAAGGAAAATATTATGGCAGCGGTATAGAATACTGGTATGCATAATTTGAAACTGAAAGCAAAAATAAATATTTGTAGACTTGCAAAGGTGAAAAACAGGTCTACTATATACTCGCGTTGTAGAGGTAAAGGGCGCTTTCACCCACCCCTTACAATTAGGTCAGTATTTATTAACCTGTACTCCGAAAAAATAATAACAGGCCTAAAATCCCTATCGATAACAGTATTCATAGGGGCAAGAGAAAAAGCTGCAGAATTTGTAGTTAGGTCCGTTTGATAACAAGATGGAAAATGATAGCAAAAACAACAAATTTTTGTGAGATGTTGGAAAATAAGTTTAGATGTGGTGAGATGTTCTCTTACTTTTTGTCCTTTTCCATGGAAAATATTCTTTGGATGGTCAAGAAGAAAAATTAATAAAAATATAGGATGATGGAGGAAATCTACTTATAAAAATAAGCATGAGATGGAAAATCTCGCTCAACTTTTTTCCAACTTCTCACAAAAATCAATTGGTTTTGCTATCATTTTTCATATTTTTATCAAACAAGCTCTACGGTCCAAAATTACACAATATATATCATACACAAGAGTACATTGCAATTACTTGTGATGGTGACCTCAACACGGGCTAAAAGTACCCGAGAAATTTTAAATACTTTTCCTTCCTTTTAACACAATTCTTTAAAGAAAATAGAAAGTTTCATCCAGATGGCAGAATATAAACAGGATCAATAAAATTGTAAATATAAGTCACTCCTGGCACCTTCAAAATGTCTTGTGCTTCTCCTGGCACCTTCAAACTGTCTTGTGCTTCTCTTTCAGACTTTCCACTCTTGATCAGCATCCAAAAACATGTATTATGCCGGTTTCACTATGACCTGTGAGAAGAATATTGAAATGAGATTAGTCCAAATATATAGACACACATATATAAACACACTTTCAAACTTCCCCAAAATTCTGATTCCTGATGCTTGAAGGAAAACACTATTTGGATAACGCATGAACTCTGGATATATAAGCTAGGCCAATTATATAAATAAACATACATATGCAAATGGGGCTACTACTTACAATCTCTTTTTCTCCATGAAAGATATGTTTGAAGAACATCAATTGATGCACAGCTTATGATCCGTGATCGAAATGAAGGAGGAAACCTCAATTGTTTCAGTGGAAAGAATTCTTTCCATTTCGAGACGTACATTGATGAGAAGAAAGATACAATGAGGGAATGTATTTTGCTGCATTGTTCAATACAAACATAGAGCTAAGAAATTTCTCAAATATAACAAGCAAGCCAAGCTGAGGGTAAAGAAAGGAAAGGGGGGGTCATTATATGAATGAAGAACTAGGGCAAAGTTGTTATCTATATCAAGGTACAGTAATCTATATTTCGAGAGTATTATCTTAAGTAGAGAATTTTGACACAGCAACTTCCATGTTGACATATAGCTGTATTTTCGCATCAAGTTATCTATACTATTGTATAAAGCGAGCGCCCTTTACAACCGTCAAACGAAGTTGTGTCATATTCTGGAATTGCCTATTTTACCCTTGCAAACTTCTTTTTCTTAAATAATATAATTGGAACAGGATTCAAACCCTTGCTATCAAACAGTCTAAACTAATGCATGCTAACCACTAGGCCATCTATAATTTTTGTTCAACTTTTTATCTTCAGAATATATACATCTGAATCGCACACGTATCACGTGTACAAGGGAGTCTAGTCTGGAATTAGAATGGGGGTATGGTTAATCTAAGTGGCCAAAAGATGCAAATTCCATCATCTTAAATAACAATGGTAGCTAATAAAAGAATCCTGTCAGTGTTCCCATTTTTATTACTTATTTATTTTTATGAATAATACAAAAGTTAGGGATGGAAACCATGCCGTGCTATATGGGTTCACGTCGTGCTGCAAGGGTTGACATTATTAGAGAAATCAACACTAACCCGACACAGTTAACCATCGTGTCAAAATTTTCAACCTTAATCCAACATGTTTATTAATCGTGTTACATGGGTTGACACACATAACTCGTTTACTAAAATATTATTAGCCACACTAAATAAATTTTACGACACCAAAATAAACATACCATCAAATTTTAAATAAAGGTTTAAACCTTGTGCGTGCTTTGTCCTAGTGGAGGTGGCAAGATAGTATAATACAACATAATCTGAGGTTAACATTTATATATATGGAGAAGTAAAAGTATTTAGGCTAATGTTTAGTGTTTTTTTTTTTTACTATAATAAAATTTCTTGGGGTTGTTATATGGGTTTGTTTTACATGGATTGGCATGTATAATTAAAACATGTTACACTGGTTATTTTCGTATTACCTGTGGGTTGACCCTAACCAAACCCATTTATTAATCGTGTTAAATGGGTTAACCCAATTTTGACACTACCTTATTTAAGCTCACCCCTAGGTCCCTAACCCTCTAATTTCGTATTGAGCTCGAGCCGTGTTATCATGTCGTGTCACAAATTACTACCCCTAACAAAAGTTGGTGTTGCCATATCATTACATATAGATAGATAGAATCAAAAGTAGACTTTGAATAAGTACAACAAAAAGTTCGAAAAAGCTATCTTGAAAGTTCAAGTCATATTAGATATGAGCTACGTAGTTTTTGTCCTAATAATCGATCCATTTATATATTAGTTTTGGGGCTGAAAGTTAACATCAGTTGTCGTATTTAATATTGAAGAAGATAGATTAATAGATATTGCATTACAGTTGGGATGTAGTTGTGGCTCTTGGCCTCTTAACTATCTCGGGCTCCCATTGGGTGGTAATTCGTCTAGTATATCCTTCTGGAATCCTGTGATTGAGAGACTAGCTAAAAGAGTGGAAGGCTGGCACAAAGGCACAAAGGGTGCCCATCTAGGGGGGGCAAGTTGGTTTTGTTACAATCAGTTCTAGGTAGCATTCCAATTTACTCTCTCTCTATTTAGAATTCCTAACAAACCAGCATTAATTCTAGAGTAGTTAATGAGAGACTTCTTTTTGGGAAGGAAAAGGAGAGGGGAAAGGGATTCACTTGGTGACTTGGGATGTGGTTTCGAAATCAAAAAAGAACTGGGGTTTGGGGGTGGGAAACTTATTGAAAAGAAATGAGGCTCTGCTTGGAAAATGGCTATGGAGATTTCCACGTGAAAAAGAATCACTTTGGCATGAAATTATTGAGAGTAAATATGGTCTCCACCCTAAAGGGTGGGATGCCAACATTGATGTAAAATGCTCTCTCTGTTCTCCTTGGAAATCAATTGCAAAGATATGGAGTTCTTTTGTGCAAAACATTAGGCCCGTGGTGGGGAAAGGGGATTCAATTCGATTTTGGGAAGGCACATGGGTTGGGGTTTGTCCTTTGAAAGTGTCTTTCCCCAGAATTTTCCACCTTTCAAATAACCGTAACATGACAATTCATTCCATTGTTTCTTGGTTTTCGGCCACTGTCTTCTCCTGGGATCTTACTTCTTTAGGAATTTCAATGATAGGGAATTTTCGGAATACTTATCTTTGCTTTGCCTTTTACATGACATTAGCCACTGGGGAGTTTTCATGTAAATCTTTCTTTGACTTCTTATCAAGTCCGCAAGATATAGTCCCTTTCCCACAATTTAATTTCATTTAGAAGAATGGAGTTCCATCCAAGATTAAGGTGTTTGCTTAGCTTGCATTATTAGGTAGAGTGAATATGTGTGACTTACTCCAAAAGTGGAGGCCTTATATGTGTTTGTCTCCCTCCTGGTGTGTTCTTTGTAAGAATCATGGAGAGGACATTAATCGTATTTTGCTCCACTGCAAATACAAGTTCTGTGTAGTAGATTGTTTAGTTTGTTTGGTTTAATGGGCGTACTGCCTTGGAAATGGGCCGAGACTATGGCTATTAAATGGTCTTTTAAGCAATCTGGAAGATCAAAGTGCATTTGGAGGCTGCTGTTGATGGCAGTAGCATGGAGCCATGGACAGTCTGGTTAGAGAGAAACAGAAGAGTGTTTGATGATAGATATAGCTCCCCAGACGAAGTGTGGAATCATTGTATTTTCCTAGTTGAGCTATGGGCTAGAGCCTTGAATATTTTTAACTCGGTTGATTGTTTCTTGTTTGGTCTGGATTGTGATAGCTTTTATTTTAGGTGTTGTATCTATGCCTATGGTCTGTTGTTTCTGTGGTTTTTAACAGTCGGTTGATGGTCTAGTTTCAATGGATTCCTCATCCATTGGGCTTTATCTGCCCTCCTTCGTACATTCTCATGTTTGATACAATAAAATCTTGTTTCTTATCAAAAAAAAAAAAATACGGTCAACAATAGTGTACTATTTTAGAATATAAAAACAAATACCCCCACATCTCAAATTAAGAGACCTACTTTCCTTTTCAAGATTTCTCAAATTAGGTGTCTCATTTTCTTTTTGGTACATTGTCACTCTACCAAATCTCGCAATAGTATGTAAGTTCCATTCTTAACGATTGATTGTGCAGAAATTTGTGTTCTATTGAAAACTGAAAAAGTGAATTAAAGTCTTAATTTGGCCTAAAGGGAGAACAAAATATGAAAAAATAGTGCATAAGCCAACAAATCATATGGAGCACCACAATTCTTTATACGGGATGAAAATAAAGCATTACAAGAATTGATTAGAACACTTGTGATAAAACCAAGAAAACAAGAATTTCACGTGCATCAAAAACTAAAAGACTACAAGATGAGACTAAAAACCTGGCACGTCTTTGATAGAACTTTGTTTCCTTCTTGAAAACGAAACTGCAGGCACATGGAAGAACAGAAGAAAAAAACCCTCAGTTACCATTGCCAAATTTACTTGAAGAGTGATGTGACTATATGACCCAAAGTAGAACCAAGTAATATTCCGTGTACCTATACTCGTCACTAAATCCATATGCGAAAACTACATCTGGATACTCCTCTAACACAGCTGTTGCACAAGAGTTCATCAAATTTAAGGCCAGCTCATCATTCTGTTTCTCAAACTCATGCACTTCAGAAAATCTGCCAAATACCCAAAATTTTGTTCCGGATTCAATATACTGTCACATAGATATAAATCCAATCTGATGCAGTTTTAAATCACAACCACAATAAAGGTTCTTAGGTTCTTCAGGTTCGCATAGATTTCGAGCAGAACTCATCAGCAGTGTGTTTTTTTTTATCAGAAACAGGAATCTTTTATTGATAAATGATAACATATTAACATAAAAGATAAAGTACATAGCGGCGAACCAGGGGTTCATCAAGCAAGAAACAAAACATGTAAGACAAAACTAAAAAACCCACACCATGACTTTGGAAATGCTCCTATCACCCCGAACTCCCTTAAAACTTTTAAAAATGTATTGAGCAAACTTGCAATGCAGTAAGATATGATCATTGAATTCACAATCATTTTCACAAAGGATGTGCGTCTCGTTCTTAACACAGAGAGGCAATCGAAACTGAAGCTACCTACACTAATACTAATATTTTTTTTTTATCAGAAAAAAGACCACTTTATTGATAACTTAAAGAAACAAGATACAAGAAAGTGGATGGTGGACCAGAAGTTCACCGGAACAAAACAGGAAAATAAACATATCAAACAACAACAAAACCATGTCCAAACTCCAAAGAAACACCCACAAGAAACATTAAAATAAACTATCTAATTGCAGCCTCCCAATTGTTGTTGATGACTGAAACGGACAAATCCCCAAATCGTTTAGAAGAGAATGCCCACAGTGAAGCTGAGAACTTAACTTTGCTCCAGATATCCGATTCATCCAAACTATGGTCTTCGAAAATCCTAGCATTCCTTTCTAACCAAATATGCCATGCTACCGCCATACAACAACATCTCCACAACAATTTCGCCCTTCTCTTGTTGCCCCTCACGCACCAATCGATACATAAAAAATCATACCAAGATTTAGGGCACGCACCCATCACATCCAGCTCCCCACGAACTTTTGCCCATATATATTGAGCAAATTTGCAATGCAAAAGTAGGTGGTCATTGGTTTCAAAGTCTTTTTTACAAAGAATGCACCACGAAGGTGACGCGGCTAGATACGGTCTCTTTTTTTGGAACAAATCACAAGTGTTAACTCTATTCCAAGCGGCTAACCATGCAAAAATTTTCACTTTAGGAGGGACTCCAACTTTCCAAATCACCTTGTGTGGCACAAAAGTAGAGACATTAGGGGTGTCTATCAGCACATCAAAAAAAGATTTACAAGAGAAGAAACCCGATTTGTCCCCTACCCAAATTCTTTTATCCGGTTCGTTCCTAGAAAGAGGAGTATCACCCACTAAGGACAATAGGTTCAAGAATTCCTCTCCTTCTCTACCACTGAGATGTCTTCTAAATGACAAATCCCATGAAAGGACATTGAATGAATTCCAATTGGCCAGTGATGAAATTGAAGTATTTTTATTGCAAGAAACTCTATATAATTGTGGAAAGAGAGTTGCTAAGGTCTGCGAACCCAACCAAATATCTTCCCAAAATTGAGTTCTATCTCCCATTCCCACCTTGTACCGGATGTAAGAGGTGAAGAAGTCCAGGCCATTAGAAATAGCCTTCCAAGGATTACGATACGAACCTCTACCCACAATATTGGAATCCCAACCATTATTCTGTAAACCGTATTTGCTAACAATTATTGAGCACCAAAGAGAATTACGTTCTAGTGGGAATCTCCAAAGCCATTTTCCTAAAAAAGCTTCATTCTTCTTAAGGATATTACCGATACCCAAACCCCCTTTTTGCTTGCTTTTGGTGATTAACTTCCAATTAATCAAATGATCCTTTTTGCCTTCCCCGTATCCATCCCAAAAAAAAATCTCTTAAATTTTTTTCAATTTTAAAAGCCACACAAGAAGGGATTTTAAAAAGAGATAGGTAGTAGATTGGAATACTTTCAAGTACCGATTGAATTAAAGTTAACCTACCTCCTCTTGAAAGACAACCTTTCAACCAACCTTCTAGTTTTTTTGAAATTCTCTCAATGACCGGTTCCCAAAAACCCATTCTACGAGGATTGTCACCCAATGGCATACCTAAGTACAGCAATGGCCAAGTACCTATGTCACATCCAACCTTGTTAGCAAGAGATGACAACTGATCCTTCTCAACGTTAATACCCACCAGGACACTTTTGGACATGTTTATTTTTAGTCCCGAAACAAGACCGAAAATATCCAAAATCCCAATTAAGTTTTTAAAATTATCCTCATTATTCGAAAGAAAGAAAATAGTGTCATCGGCAAATTGCAAATGTGATAGAGTAACACAGTCCCTCCCTATTACAAAACCCTCAACTAAGTTATTATCTTTCGCCCGTTCCATTAATCTATGTAACACATCCGCTACTAGAACAAAGATGAAAGGTGATAAGGGGTCACCTTGCCTGATTCCTCTAGATGCCTTAAAGGTACCCCTCGGTTTACCATTGATCATGATAGAGAAGTTGGAAGAAGAGAGGCATCCTCTTATCCAACTTCTCCATCTTTCCCCGAAACCTTTGTTAACCAACACATGATCAATGAAATCCCAATCTATATGATCATATGCTTTTTCAAAGTCAATCTTAAACACCACCCCTTCTTTCTTCCCAACTCGATATTCCTCAATACTCTCATTAGCGATCAACACAAGATCCAAAATTTGCCTTCCTCTCACAAAGGCACCTTGTGACATCCCTATCGTTTCTACCAAAACTTCCCTAAGTCTCAAAGATAACACCTTAGCCAAAATTTTGTACAAGCTAGTGACCAGGCTAATGGGTCTGTAATCCTTCAGCTTCAAAGAGGACAATTTTTTAGGAATTAAGCAAATGTACGTTGAATTAGTGCACACATTAACAACTCCATTCTCGAAAAATTCATTAAAAACTTTCAAAAGATCGTCCTTTATTACCTCCCAACCTTTCTTAAAAGCCTCTAAAGTGAAACCATCAGGACCCATAGATTTCTCTCCTTCACAATCTTCTAATGCAGCTTTAATTTCCTCTTCTTCAAAAGGTCGCTCTAATACTAATATAAAACCAAAAGCAAGCGGCAACGGGTGACCCCAAGAACTTGCAAAACTAACGTTCTCTGATAGCATGCTAAACTACCAATTACTCAAAATCCTAAGCTGTTAAAGAATGTGTCATCAATGTACATCAAGCACTTAATGTGAACTGAAAAACAGAGACACGGTGCATTCAGAACGGAATAGGCCTCCAGTCGCTGCCACGATCTCTATTAAGAACTATAACCCACAATAAAAACAAATGAACTGAAAGAAATACGATTTTATTCTGCAAATAAAAATAAAAGGAACAATATATACCTTCTGAAATTTCGTCCATCAATTCGAAGAACAATCAAGTTAGGCAACATCACTTCATCTTCGACTTCAAATGACTTAACGTACTCATAGTTACTGTTTGCCATAACATACAAGAATGAACTTCGCCTTCTCCCTTCTTACAGACCTTTGCACAAATAGTTGGTGAACTACATTAATCAATGATCAGAGCAGAAGAAATTTTGGTTGCAAATTACACGCGAACATATTCGTATAAAGTAACTTGCAAGAACTTCATTAATTTTGAGGCTAGAGAAAATAAGGAGGTATTGGGCATTACCTGAGAGAGGACAGATGATCAATGTATGGTGGTGATGCAAAGTTCGCTTTTGATAATGTGTTTGAGAAGACAAGATATAAAGCAAAGTCAAAATGGAACTCCAAAGCGGATTATTGAGACAGACCGTGGAAGTGGAGGTGGCAATTGCAAGGCGGCGGCACAGTAGCTAGGCGATCTCACTGATGAGTGATGGCAATGGTTCAAACTGGCAATAGTCATCAAATCTACAATATAACAAAAAATCTATCAAACACAACCCTCATAATTAATAATTATGGGAGATTAGATATATATATATAATATTAGGATTACTAGTATACTGCTAAACGGTGGGGACCAACAGTAATCCACAAACCATGCAATTACACAAATAAAGTTCCAAATCAAATTGGCATACGAGCTATTTACCAACAAAATACTATAACCTATTGTATTTCAAATATTACCACGAACTCGTATTCTCAAAAAAGCAAGAAAGAGATTACTAGGACCAAAAGAGATGAAATAAATACCTTCTTCCTTAACTAGACCCAAAAAAACATTGAACTTTCATATGAAAAGAACCAAATTACAAAAATATCTCCATAACATTCAAAATGCAAGCCAATTCTCACCAAAAACTAAAATCCATATCCTAAAATGTAAAAAAAAATTCGAGAACACACATTTTTATAAAATTATATGTTAGCAATTCCTCTTATATATATATATATTAGTAACATAATCCAAAAATATACATGTCCAACATTCAATATAAAAGAATTCAATCCCTTAAGTATCAACATCCTAGAGGAACTACCAAAAATCCTACATTAACAAAAGGAGTCCAAAAAAAAGTGTATAAACGAGAAACAAACAAAGACCCACTAATTCTACATTTACAACTCTAAAACAGTCCTCAAATGCTTAGCAAAACAAAGCACAGTTCATGGTAAATGGAGCACCAAAACAGTGCTCAAATGCTCTTAAATACGTAACAAAATCTGTCCAAAAGGTAATCATTTATACACTTAGAAATAGAGTATATCCAAAGAATTAACCTTAGCAATTACATCCCCAAGTAATCCCAAAATTGCAGCAATCAAGCAGAGAATGCGTATACAGTTTTAAAATATAACAAAGCCTAAAAACGATCTCCAAATCATCAAAAATCAATCATAATAGCCTAGCTAAATGAAGCATAACCAAGTATTAAACAACAGTCTCCCCCCCCAAAAAAAACTGAGTACTCTAGTCCAAAATAGGGAACCAAAGAAACATATCCAACAAATACAAAAAAGTACAGGTGCTATATAATAACAATTATATATACCAAGCCAACATACTGACACTACTATAGCAAATTTGATATCCATTAGTTTTTATAACTTTTTAGTAGTACTTAATTCAACACAAAAATAACCAAGTTCAAAGATTTTAGCTCAGTAATTATAATTCGAATTCTCTACACACACTAGAGGTTCTGAATTAAATAAAATATACAATGTATAATAATATCATAAGAGTTCTTAATTATCAATTTCTAGCTGGGATGACTTATAGTAAAAATTTAAATCCAACACCTACCTAAAAGAGGAAGAATAATAATGTTAAGGTCACTGTGTTGTGAGCTCCTAAGTTTATCATTGCCCAAACCAAAAAAAATATATAAGATTGATAATAATTAATTATAAGTACTTGTTTTCTACTTTAACAAAGGAGTAGGGAGCCCTTAAACAAATAAAGGAGTAGGTCAATTCAACGAGATGAATACACGATTATTATATGCGACAATGTTAAGCTTATAATCAGAATCTCCAACTCCATCTAGAACAAAGACGGGTCATGTTAATGAGTGCCACATTAAGGACCTGGACCTGGTAATGAGTTAAAAGTGCCCATCACTTGTACAATTCTTGGCTGAACTAACAACAATAATCACTAATCACACTCTGATCAATAAATGATAAACACTTTCCAAATTTTAGGCTTTGGTTGTCAGCTTGTGCTTGTGTAGTAGTGTGGACCCTGTTTTGGCTCTCATTAGCTAGTTAATCTTCAAAATAGTGAAATATATTTGATTATTTTTCTGCATATATTTTCTACGTGTAAGTTGAATGTTCTTGTATGGTTTCTAATACTTCAAATCTTGAAGCAATCTAAGCTCGTACCTCTATTGGTACGAGTATTATTTAGTAGTAAAAGAGCTGTTTTACGCCTACGTAACTTTAGATTTATTTTTTTCCTGCATATATTTTCTGCCTGTAAGTCGAATGTAATTGTGTAAACAAAGGGATTATGTAGCCTGTAGAAATACGCTAATTACACAGTCATCTACTTTTACAAAATAAAGTTCGAGAAAACACTACACATTCAGAATTACATGAAAATTATTTCTAAAATACATATGAGAAGTAAGACTCATAATTTAAGATACATAATATACTCTCTTTTCATAATTTGTTGCTAGAGGTATCTGCTTGGATATTCCATTTATTTTTTAAAGAATGGATATTCCAGTGTTCTTAGCTTTAAAATGAGAAAGATTAATATTCAAAAATCCGACGGACTGCTAAATTAATTACCCACTGCTTGTAAAGCAGCCATCCCAAAACAGCATTTAGATAATTCAGTAACAACGTAGTGACGGACAAGCAAGAGATTGTTGGTCTTAACCAACAGCTGGTCATACACACGAAGGAAAATGGGCATCCTACAACATCATTTCGGTTCAGGTGTAGTTTTCGGTTGTTATTTACAATTATATCAGGAGATATAAAGGCAGATTTGTGCATTAGCAAGAGGGCGGGAGCGGAATTTCAAGAACACCAAAATAAGCAACGAGAGATTTTGGCAGATGGAAGTAGAGGGGCGGAGAAAGTTGAAGATAGAAATGTCAGAGTTAGAGAGATTGTTACAGAAGTAGATGAAGATGGAGCAAAAATTCCAATCCGAAATGAGGAGGGGGCTATGGCATCAAAGAGTCCAGTTGAAATCTATAGTGAGGCGTCAACACCAATTCAAGGACTAGTAATGGCAGCTAGGGAGTTAGGCAATTCTGAGAGGTGGTTTGGGTTAAGTGAAGTTGATAAGGAAAAATTTTGCGGGATATTAGAAGAAATGGGAATCACGATGTATGCTACTATGGACAAGGAGAAGAAATATGCAAAGTTAAAAAAAAAATCCGGACATAAAGGGGAGAGGGAGTTACACAACTTAAAAAGTGAATTGAACTATGATAAGCAAGGGGGCGGGAGTTCTAGTAGAAGGGGTGACAAAAGTTTTCAATGAAGATCTTATCCTAGAATGTACGGGGTTTTGGGGGGAAGGAAAAGAGGAGGAGCATCAAAGAAGTAATTTCAAAAGAAAGGCCAGACATTGTTATTTTACAAGAGACGAAGAAAGCCTCTCATGGGATATTGTTGGTTCTGTTTGGGGGCTAAGGTATAAAGATTGGGCTTTTATCCCTTTGATGGGTAGATCGGGAGGAGTTGTCATTATTTGGGATGTTAGAGTGGTGACGTGTGAAAAGTGTGTTGAGGGTATTTTTTCCTTGTTTATCAAGTTGAAATCGAAACAAGGGGAAAGTTGGTGGCTATCTGGTATTTATGGGCCATGTAGATACAGAGATAGGAAGGAATTTTGGGAGGAGTTGGCTGATTTATCCGGTTTGTGCGGTGATAAATGGTGCTTAGTGGGCGACTTCAACACAATCAGATTTCCGTCGGAGAAAAAAGGTGGAGTGATTGGGAGATGGACTAAGAGTATGCGCAAATTTGATTCATTTATCCAAGATGCGGAACTAGTAGACCCGAATATAAGCAACGCAGATTTTACTTGGTCAAATGGGAGGATACACTCAAGATTGGATAGATTTCTTTTTTCAGGAGAGTGGGAGGAGTTGACAATTGCTAGGCAGGAAGTTTTGATGCGGTTGCCATTGGATCATTTCCCTCTCTTGTTGGATACGACCCCTTTTAGGTGGGGTCCTTCGCCATTTAGATTCGAGAATATGTGACTAAGCAATGCAGATTTCATGGGAATGTTCAGTAAGGGGTGGAAGGAAAGCCAGCTAGATGGGTGGGAAGGCTACAAGTTCATGAAAAGATTAGAACAAACCAAACTCAGGATCAGGAGATGGAATCTAGAAGTATCTGGGGATGTCAGAATATAAAAGGAACAATTGTCGAAGCGTATCAAGGAAATTGACGAGGAAGAGGCTAGGGGAAGCATTGGGGTTGACAAAAAAGCAGAAAGAAACCAATTGAAATTGGAGTTCGAAATTCTGTTATTAAAGGAGGAGATATCATGGAACCAAAAAGCTAGAATAAAAGGTGCAATTGAATGGGATGCGAAATCAAAGCTCTTCCATAGGGTTGTCAATCAAAAGAGGGCCAATAAGTTTATAAGCAAGCTTGAGAGAGAGGATGGGTCGGTGGAAAGTATAGAGCAAGAAATTGAGAGTGAGTTGGTGAATATTTTTAAACGGTTGTACACAAAGAAGCAAAGAATGCATGTGGAACTTGAGGGGTTAAATTGGAACCCCATTAGATCCGAGAGCAAGGTTTGGTTGGAGAGGCCTTTTGTAGAGGATGAGGTGAAAGCGGCAATTGATTCTTGTGAAGGTAGCAAAGCTCCGAGGCCAGATGGGTACACAATGGAAGTTTTCAAGAAGTGTTGGACAGTTTTAAAGGAGGATATTATGAAGGTGATGACTGAGTTTTTCGAGAAGGGAGTGGTCAACGCTTATACAAATTCTACTTACATTTGCTTAATCTCGAAGAAGATAGCATCATTCAAGCTCAAAGACTATCGGCCTATTAGTCTTGTCACTAGCCTCTACAAGATCTTGGCTAAGGTTTTATCCTTGAGGTTACGTGAGGTGTTGTGCGAGACTGTTGGCATGGCTCAAAGTGCGTTTGTTAAGAATAGGCAAATACTTGATTTGGCACTCATTGCTAATGAAAGAGTGGAAGAATATAGGGAGATGAAGAAGAAAGGAGTTGTTTTGAAGATCGATTTCGAGAAGGCATACGATCACATAGAGTGAGATTTTGTGGACCATGTTCTTGAACTAAGGGTTTCAGAGAGAAATGGAGGAAATGGATCAAAGGGTATTTGTCGATGGTGAATTTTTCAGTAGTGATGAAAGGGAAACCAAGAGGGAATTTCAAAGCTTTGAGAGGGTTACGACAAGGTGATCCGTTATCACCTTTCTTATTTGTTATAGTTGCGGATCTGCTCAATTTGTTGGTGGAAAGGGTGAAAACAAGAGGGCTTATAGAAAGGTTTTCAATTGGTAGGGAGTGTTTAAGTTTGTCTCATCTTCAATTTGCTGATGATACGATTTTTTTCCTCTCAAATGATGAACATAAAATTAGTAACTTAATGAGAATTCTTGATATCTTTGGGTATGCGTCAGGATTGAAAATCAATTTGTCTAAGACGGAAGTCGTAGGAATTAATGTAGGTGAGGGTGAGATGGGGGCCCTTGCTGAGAGAATTGGGTGTGTAGTTGGTAGTTGGCCAATATCCTATTTAGGACTTCCTTTGGGTGACAATCCAAGGAAAGTCAGTTTTTGGAATCCAGTGATATAGAAAGTTACTAAAAGGCTCAAAGGGTGGTTCAAGGGATGTTTATCTAAAGGGGGGAAGTTGACCCTCATTCAATAAGTTCTTGAGAGTATACCTACATACTTTCTTTCATTATTCAAGATCCCGGTTTCAGTAGCTAAGACGATTGAAAAATTAATGAGATGCTTTTTATGGGAAGGAATGGATAAAGGAAAAACAAATCATTTAGTTGATTGGGAAATGGTGTCCAAATGCAAAGAGATGGGAGGGCTTGGCATTGGCAATTTGATCAAGAGGAACGAAGCATTGCTTGGCAAATGGCTTTGGAGATTTCCAAATGAACATAGTGCTTTTTGGCACCGAATTATCAGAAGCAAATACGGAGTACTCGAGAATGGTTGGGATGCGAATAAAGCAAGTAGAGGTACTTTCAAAAACCCTTGGAAGGCGATTGCAAATGGGTTGGAGACCTTCTTGGCTAATGTGAATTATCGAGTTGGCAATGGGTCGAGAACAAAATTCTGGTTGGATAGATGGGTTGGTGATATAGTTTTAAAGGATCATTTCCCGGGTCTATTCAGAGTAGTGCAGAATCCGAGGGCTATGGTTGCTGATAATCTTTCTTGGGATTCTACCCAATATCATTCATGGAATGTGATATTGCGAAGGAATGTTACAGAATCGGAGGAGGAGGAATATAGGGCTCTGTTGGGAAGGTTACATGGTGTTGAAGTGGCTAATGATGAAGAGGATAGTAGAGTTTGGGGAGGAGATAGAAATGGAATGTTCTCAGTGAAGTCTTTTTTTTAAATTCTTACTAAATCTAATGTAGGTTATATATTTGCTCCAGCGGATATGATTTGGAAATCAGGCATTCCGCCTAAAGTTGGTGTTTTGGCCTGGTTAGCTGCATTAAGAAAAGTCAACACATCGGATTTAATTCAATTCAGAAGGCCTTTTATGCATCTATCTCCTTCATGGTGTGTGTTGTGCAAGCGGGACAGAGAGAACATTGATCATTTGTTATAACACTGCTCTTTTGCTCAAGAAATCTGGAACAAGGTCCAAAAGGAATTCGACTTGATTGCAGTATTTCCGGGTTCTTGGTATGAATTGCTTACTATCAAGTGGTTCTTCATAGGCGAAAAAAAGAAAAGCAAAACATTATGGAGGTGTGGTTGCATGGCTGTGATGTGTATTTGGAGAGAGAGAAATAAGAGAATTTTTGAAGAAACCGAAGAAGAATTAGAAGAGACTTGGGACAGAATCAAGAACCTGGCTTCACTCTGGGCATTTTCTTCGAAGAATTTTGGAATCTGGACTATATCAGAGATTGCTAGGGATTGGAGCTTGGCTATGCAGTAGCCTTATTTAGGCCTTAGAGGTTTGCCTAGTGCCTAGGAGTATGATTGTTGTTGTTAGGGGCTACTACTTGTTTTTTGGGCATGGGATCAGTTTTCATTTGTAGTAGGGTTTTTTGTCTGTTTTCTGATTGAGGATGGAGCTGTTCTTTTTTGTTTTTGTTTTCTGGTGTGTGCTTGGTAGTGGATTTCTCATCTGCTTCCAGCACCTTTGCTTGTATCTGATTTTGCCAATCAATATATAAGCTTTGTTTCTGATCAAAAAAAAAAAATTAAGCCCATGTGTCTTTTCTAACATAAACTATCGACATTTATGGTCACCATTAGCTATTTCACATATTTAATTAATTACATTGTAATACATATATGCTATGACACATAGACACGACACGTGACACGTTTCGACACGACACGTGACACGCAACACCGATAATTTTTTTGTCAAGTGGACTGAAATACCCCAATCTTCTTCATCATGAACCCTAACCCTATTTCTCTCTCTAGACAAAGACCCAACCAACTCTCTCTTTCAAATTAAATGGAACCCACAATCAACAAAAAATCACATAATCCATCAAAGATTTTTCTACCCATGTCGCTGGAAAATGACTGCCAAAAAAATGGGGTGCACACATTAGATCTTTCCCCAATAAGCCCCAAATCACACACACAATCTCGATCCCCTCTTTCCCTGAATTGAGTGCACTATCAGATCTCTCCTTTCTCCCACTTCTCTTTAAAGATCTGAAATTCTGAACTGAAATAGATCTCAAAAAAAATTCAATTATTAAAGCTATCTTGAATGGCAGAAAAAGACTTGGGATCACTTTTTTGTTGTTCAAGGTAGCTTTAATGGGGCAAAATCCCCAAATCAAAGCTTATTGAGCTCCAAATATTCGGATTTACAAAGAATAGACATGGGTTGCATGCTTGAGAACACATATTATGGGCAAAAATGGTTTTAATTGCTAGAATTGATAGGTGGTTTGAAGTGATTTAGATGTGTGGTGAGAGAGAAAAAGATGAGTATTAGAGAGAGAAGAATATTAGAGACAGTGAAATTTGTACATTTGATTTGGGTTTAGAGAGTGAAAATGTGAGATTTTAATCTAATTTAGGTTAACCCAAGGGACTGTGTAGGCAGGCGCACAGTCTCAGGTTCAATTCCCCACTGCGTGAAACCTTTCTTGGGCCACTAGGGGCGTCTCCCGGTCGAGCAACCAAGGCCTCATGGGATTAGTGGGGGTGGGGCCCCAATACCCATGGTTAACAAAAAAAAATATCTAATTCAGAAAGAGAAAAAGTGAGATTTGTATGTCTAAATTGGGTTTAGAGAGAAGAAGTGAGATTTGTATAGATTTTAGTAAGATTTGCTTGATTTGGGTAGGTTTAGCGAGCGGGAACATTAGGGTTCTTGTTTAGGGAGGAAGAAGATGGATTAAGGTTGAAGGTGGGGGTAAACTGGTCTGCGCAAGAAAATTTTGGACAGGGTTAAGAGGTCCGTCAAATACTGGGAGGTTAAGTCAAAGGATTATGAAAATGGGAGGTAACTCTAATTATGGATTAAGAAATAAGGGTTAACTCGAAAAAACCCAGCAAATTTAAGATTTAAAATCTTCCCGTATCATTTTGGGGGTTCCACATACCTTTTTAGTTCCTTGAGCGGACATGAGATCATGGAACTTGAGCATTAACATTTGTTCTTCTAACTAATACATGAAAGCGTGCACTGCTTAACACCAAGTTAAAAAATTGAAACAAAGGATTGACTAATATAATATATATTATATAATATACTCGAATTGTGATGAAAACAACATATTATATAATTCTAGTTTGCTAATACAATGAATTATATGATGGAAAATTTCAGGAATTTAAAAATTAAGGACATTTGTTTGTAATAAGCTCATGAGCATCACATACATCACAAAATACTCCACCCGGTCCCAAATTAATAGTTTTAAAGAACATTAATCTTCAACGGAATCGATGGTCAAGAATAAAACTTAATCACTATCGCAAGATTTGTTACATAGATTATGTCCCAGAACGGAACGGGACCTTTAATTTGGGATGGACGCAGTAGAATGAATCATTGATATTGTGTGGCAAAGAGAGGGATCTTCTTTGCAAATTTGGGCTTGGTTGGGTATTAAATAATAAGCATAGTTTATGCTTATATGTATTCTCCAACTTATAACAAGTAATCCAATTAAATTGGCTTGGTGTACTTTATTCTTACAATACATTGACAACAGCAGCTTAAATCCCAAATCATGTAGCCAAGTTCCTAACAATATATAAACTAGATTTGTGAGCACTTGAAAGGTGAGTTATGCAAGCACTTTAAATCAACAAGCAACCAGAATGTAAAATTTAGGCGATCAATTCCTGACTTAAAAGAATGGACTATGTACCTAGGTACTAGGTTTAGTGAACAGGCTTGCAAATTTTAAGTCTTACCATCTTTTAGGTAGTAAAAATTCTTCTATTTCCATTAAAAGAAAAACACACACACACACAAAAAGAAGTAGGTCTTAATGTTTAATATCAAGAGATTTGTCCAGTGTTTATCCTACACATAAACATAGTGTAACTTAAGGTATGCAATGCTAAGAAGAATATACTCCACCGCACCCCCCATGAGTTATTTGATTCTGAAAAAGACAATTGGATTGGATGAATTTCTTCTAACATAACAACTGATGGAATTTCAAGCAGGTCGATGAAATGGAAATAAAAAAATGTAATGAATTGGCACTAGGCGGTAGGTACTCTGCCACTTAGCCTAGCTAGGCAGCCGCCTAATCTGGAGGGAAGACAATTCAGCAGGATTAATGGAATTTTTCACTCCTTTTCGTTTTGAAATTTATTTTTTTCACGTTTGAATTATGAGAAATGTTTGTTTAACAAACCTTTAATGTCCTTTTTTAGAAGTAAAGTTAAGACTTCCGTAATATTATATTTCTAAAATAATAATAAGAACAAGAATCGGCTGCCTAGCCCAGACAGCTAGTCCATGTCTAGGCGCTAGGACCCCTCCTCCTTACTTTTCCATGAACTTCGAATGGACTACACGTCCACAAGTCTATATCATCTAATTCTCCAATTCATTGTAATAGATTGCAAGCAATTCAAGGGTTCAAGAAAATATATCTAAGCTGATAACTATACTTAAACACACACACACATGCATATATATATATATATATATATTCAAGGGCGGCGCTAATTACACACACCAAAACACTCAATAACACTATCCCATTTAATTATGTTCCATAATTAAAGCATCAAAAAGCATACATAGACTAAATTGTTCCATAGAATGATAGAAAACAAAAGGGGAATATAAAAAGTGTCATAGTTGCCTCATCCTTAGTTGATGTTGCCGTGGATGCAACACAAAAGAAACACCAGGAGTAATAGCCATCTAAATCAATTATCAAATATTAGAGACTATAATTAAATCCAAGTGCTCCAACAATTATTTAGGTTAGTTCTGTTTCATATGGATAAGAATTAATGGTGTACTTTTCCACATAATTCAAATCCAAGTGCTTTAACATTTTTGAAAATGAATCAATTTCGAAAATGATTAAATGAATCAAGCTTTATCAATTATTTCTCACATATCCACATAATTCAAATCCAAGTGCTCTGATTAATTTTCGAAATAAATCAATACTGTGTAGAGAGAGAGAGAAAAACAGCTGTTATAAAACATGTATATGTTGAAATAGACAGAGCTATCAGCTACGGTAAAACATATACATGTGTACATGTAGAAAGAGACGGAGATAGAGATAGATAGAGAGAGAAGCGTACCTTTTATGGGACGCCGGAGAGAATTCGTCAAGCCGTCGACGGGAAGTTGGCGATGAGAAATCGTCGATGGCTGAGAGTTGGAGCTAGGGTTTTGTTTCGATGGCGGCTCGGGAATGGTGGCTCGGTTTTTACCGTTTTACGGGAAAGTGAAACAGATAATATTTGTCACGTTTGTTTTATTATTAAGTTGCTTTATTATTATTTGAACCTTATATATTTTTAATTATTTTTAATTGAACCTATTTTCAAGTTTTATTATTTAACACACTTTCACGTATCAGTTTCATGTGTCTTTCATATGTCTGACTAAATAATAATAATAATAATAATAATAATAATATACGCCACACTTCGACACGTGTGTCAATCACGTGTTGGAGCATGTTCACATGTCCAACACATGTTAAACTTGACACGTAATCTTTAAAAAAGTGTTCGTGTTTCATAGATTAACACACACAACTTTGACATTAAATTTGCATTGAGCACTGGAGTGCAGCCTCAGTGTTTTGATTGAATTTTGTGATTCAGTCACGCCCATGATTGTGGTTGGCCATTAATATGACATCTTCTACTTGTAATTTTGTAGTTTGGTTACATAAAACATGTTGTGGTTAGTAGAAGTTTACATAAACATATTGCCGTGGCTCCTTTACTCGACAGATGGAACAGTACAAAGGCATCCGTCCAGAGGATGTTTCAGGAACTAATGGTAAAGGGTATGGACTAATTAAGCACAGTATGTCATTGTTAGAAGAAAATGTTCTTATTCAATGCAGAAATTGAATATTCTCCCTTTCAGATGTAAGTGACATGATATTTTGCACCTTTCATTGCTAGGTGGCATACTGGCAAACAACCGATTTGAATCCTTTAGTAATAGACAAGTCCGAGATATATTTTTGCTGCTTCTTTTTATTTTATTTTTTTACTTTCTTAACATTAAGCATAATTGTTATACCTCTAAGGCTCTACGTACACCTCTTCATAGCACCTCCCCCCCTCCCCTCCACACATGGACACTGGAATCATCCTATATTATCTCTCTTTGATGGCTATTTTGTGCTGCCATATGATTAAAGCAAACTGGACTTACTATTTCTTTATTTGCAAATTTTTATAGGGTTGCTATGTCAATGACGTAGAAGGGAAAAAGTATCTTGATTCTCTGGGCGGTCTATGGTGCACATTGCTAGATATTCTAAATCCTACTCCCATGTATTTTAAGATCCTATAATAACTAGTAATAAGTTGCATCCCCATATTTAACAATCTAAGGCTCCTTTTCAGAACAAGTTGGAAAATGATAGCAAAAGTAATTGATTTTTCAAGTAGATGTCCTCCATCCTCCTTTATTTTTTGTGGAAACTTTTATCTTCCTCACTACCCGAAAAATCTATTGTCACGGAAAAATCAAAAAAGTAAGAGAACATCTCATTATATCACTTGACTTATTTTCCAATTTCTCACAAAAATCAACTGTTTTTGTTATTATTTTCTATCTTGTTATGAAACGGATCTTAATATTACCAAAATCTCATGGAACCATAAATAGTCCGGTGATTAATAAAGAATCTAGTTTATGTCATTTATGTATAAGATTGGTGGCTATTTTGAAGGATGTGAGATGCGACTTTCAAACTAGTTTCACCCTTATCTTTACCCGTGGATGACATTAGTATGGATACGTATCTGGTACACTTTTGGCCAGATCAGTACATGTTCCCTATAGAGGAAAGAGGAACACATTTAAATACTACGAGGAATTTACGAGGATGCCTTTTCTAATATGATTTTTTTCTTGTAAATCCTAGTTAAACGTGTATTTTAAGTGAGAAGCATCCGTACGTTCTGAAATTCTGATCTTGCTAAATTGTACAACCACTTAGGGTCCGTTGGATAAAAAAGTTAGAAAGTAATTGAAAACACTACACATTTTGATGAGAAGTTGGACAATTGATGACTAATTTGGTGAGACGTAGTCCATATTCTCCCTATTTTTCATTTACAAAATTTCATAACTACTGCACAATGAAATTTATTCCATGGATAACCAAAAAAGTAATAGAACATTTCACCAAAACACACACTCCCTTTTTTCTTTTCTCATAAAACTTAGAAACATTTTCAATCATTTTCCAATTAATATGTGGTACTCCTAAACATTGCAGTCCTTCACATGTACAATGTCGCTGCAGAGGAGTGAGTAATGTGTGACTTATCCGCCATGAAACCTAACTTCTTGTGAGAGTTTTATTAGAATAAGGAGGAAATTGATTCCATGGAGGAAATTGATCCACACAAAAACATATTCCGTGAAGTTGCAATCTTGGCTCGAAGGAATAGTTTGCTTTTTCGTATTTTTTTTATTCTTGAATGAATGTAGTGGGTTGCTAACATTACCCTTTGACCTCTTATTTAGGCAGTCAAGATTTGGATAATGAAGCAAATATTAAAATACAATCCTCTTTTAGAGAAACAATTTTCTTATGGCTTTTAGTGTTCCACAAGTGAAGACGTTACACATTTTCACTATTTCTTTGCTTATGTGCTTTCAAAACATGTAGGGGGGAATGAATCCAGTCTTGTTAGTGCTACAACTAAACAAATAAAGAACTTGCCATTTCACCATTCCTTTTGGAATCGTAATACGCGACCCCCATTGGTATTAATGAATATATTGTTATATCGGCCTTCTTGTTATCAAATATGGGTCCCAATTCAGTAATGCAGATTGGTTTTAAAACTATATAGAATCTTGCAATAGAGCTTCTAGAAATGTTTACGGCAACTAAAATAGTAAGTGTTTTTCACAAATAGTGGATCAGAAGCCAATGATACTCAGGTTCCATCATAAGTAGTTGCATTAAAGACTTACTAGTTATAACACACTCTCTATTTATATGTTGATCATAATGAGAAGGGCTTTTTTGACATTGCCTTTGTTTGCAATGTGATATTAGACTTAACCGCCCTATTTATGTAATCATTAAACTTTACTCTCGGCATGAGGGGGAATCTCAAAAAATTACGTAAAAAGGGAGGAAACTGTCTAATTTTCTTTACGTAATCCTTTGATCTATATATCCCCCCACAGCCCACCCCTAACCCCTGCGTTTTCATGTTATTCTTTCGGAACACCCCCCCCCCCCCCCCGGCACCACATATAAAGGGCAAAGTTTAAGGATTATGAAAACATAGGTAAGTCTAATTCCGCATAAAGAACAAGGGGCAAAGTCAAAAGACCTAACAACAGTCACACCCATGTCCCAAGCAGCACTCTTATCTAGATCCTCCTGGTAATGGGTGTTATTACTGTTGTAGGAGATAACAACATGCAACATAATATCTGCTAACTTATTTCACACACACACATATTCGTCCGTTGAAATTTACATTTATGTTGTATAGTATTTAGTAGAAAAATGAATACGTCTTTCGGTTATATTAAACTTTTTGTTGGAGCATAATTAATAGAATCTGAAAACGAATAAGGAGATTTTGGATGGTCACAGTTTACTGTTGGCATCTTTATGCTAGCAACATGTTGACAAAGTAGTCCAGCTCCATGCTTCAAAATTATCCAGCCACGGAGAAATCAGTTGTGAGGACTTAAAAAAGAGAACATATATTTATACAGTGAATCTTACAGAAAAATTATGAACTAAAAAAATATAATTAAGACGAATGAATTTCATTTTGAACTTGGACCAACAAACGCTGAGTGGCACTTTTCATGTTTTAGCTCTTCTTTCTAATTATTTGGTTGTAGGTGAAGCTGGTGTGGTATTATAACAACGCACTTGGAAGGAAAGACAATAAGAAATTTATTGCTCGAGAAAAATCGTAATTATATTGCTAAAAATTGAAACCGCTACTTTCTTGTAACTTTTATTGGCTTAACTCTCAAATGTGTTATATTTTTACATTCTGTCTGCGTCGACTGATACCATGGATCGACTCTTATATCAGCTAGCCTTATCGGCTAAGGAAACTATTTGTATTGTACTAATTAATTTTGTTTAATTTCTAAATTCACATCTTTTTTCTGTTTTCATTTTTTAACAGCTTGCCTGCCCTGCATCAAAATTTTGATATGCTAGCTCCGTTTGTATTGCACACTGATTGCACTCGATATTGGCTCTATCATCTCCCAGGTTCGATTACTCTTCCTACATGGGAAACTATCTGTCATGAATTATGTTCTAAGGGTGTATTTGATAACTAAAAAAAGTTGTAAAATAATTGAAATTAGTATTACTTTATATGAGAAGTTGGAAAAGTGGATGAGTGATTTTGGAAAATGATTAAGAAAAACCCATATTTTTTATGAAAATTTCTATTATTATTTGTGTTTTTAGTGGAATAAAATTCTTTGAAAGGCAGGTAAGAATTTTTCCATATAAATAAGAAAAAGGTGTTGAACATACACCACATCAATCCTCTCTTTTTCCAATTTTTCATAAAATCTTCTAGTTTTTTCAATCATTTTTGAACTATTTTATAACACTACAACAAATATGTCATTTAGTGATGAAAATTTTACCTGCAAAAACTTTTGGCAACAAAAATTTACATTTCGTTGCCAAATTCATGTTTGCAATGTTATGGGCTACGAACTTGTGAAATTCATTGCTAGTAGGCAGCGCGAAAAGTTGGCTCCAACATTTCCCGCCTTCGAGAGATGGCGCCAAACAATTAGCGACAAAATCTTTTGTTAACACTAATGGAATATACAATTGGTGACGAAAAAATATTTGGTCATCAAAATATTCAAGTAACTTATTTTTGACGAAACTTAAGTTTCGTCACCAAGTGGGCCTATTTTGGCGAACTTATTACGACGAAACTATTATTTGGTCACCAATTGCTCTTGTGACTTGTTTAAACTGCTAGTAACCAAAAGTCTTTGGTCGCAAATTGGTATATGGAACTAATTACAAAATTTCATCGCAAATCATCTTATGAAGTATCTTATGTACAACGAAGTCATCAATTTTCGTCACCGAATGGGACTTTACTATAGTGAAGTTATTAAGACAAAACCCTTTTTTCGTCACTAATTTCTTGTGACTTGTACAATTGCGGACCAAAAGGCATATTTGGTATATGGAACTAACTACGCGAAAACAAAACTTCGTCATAAATCATCATTTTTTGAAGTAACATGTAAATAATTTTAGAATTAAGAAAAATCATCACAAATCATCATTTGAAGTGTTATTTTATCAAGGAAAGAAGAATCTCAAATGCCGATTAGTGATCAATGAACTTTTTTTAATTCTAGAATTTTATAAATAATTCTAGTATAATTGTATATTAGAATTAATTAAATTAGAATATTATCACATACATTTTATTTTATTTTTGGAAAATAACACTCCATTGGTTCAAAATTAAGAGTTTAGTTTTCTACTTCCAATGTGTCAAGTTAATAGTCCCAATTTGTTCTTTAAAACTTAATTAATATTAGCTTTGGGACACACTCTACGTGTGTGTGTGTGTGTGTAATAGTACACTTATTAATTCTTTAGACAATAAATATTTAAGGCTATTTTATTTATTGGTACATAAATTAATTTATATTTTAGGTAGGAAGTTATGAGTTCGAATCCCGTCTTAACGTTTTTGGGGTGTGAAGGGTTTTTTTTTTAGGTTGGAAGTCATGAATTTGAATCCCGTCTTGAGTAACATTTTAAAGCAATTTTTAGGGTGAAAAGGGTATTTTGGTAAATTTTTATACATTCCGAAACTTTGTTCTCGTGTTTAATATATAGTATAAATAAAAAGTTTCAAAATATGAAACAAATTGTATTTCAACCATTGCTATGTTTCGAATTAGAGCATTCTTTAAAATATATAAAAAAAAATAGTAGCATATTCATAATTTTGTACAAAAGGAGTAATTAATAAAATATTGAAATTGTATAGGTTTTATTATAAACTAGTTATAATACGTACCAAATGCACTATCTATATACCATTTACAAAATATCTTACAATATCAATTAAATCTGCCATAATCACACCTTACATTATAACACAGCACTAATCTTATACGAAGTCAAAAGTTAAAGGGTGAACCTTTAATGAATTTGGGTGGTTATCTAGTTCATTCGTTTGACACGAAATAATAATGAATCAATTACAAATACCCCCTTAACAAATTAAGATGACCAGTTAAAAACTTTATACAATTTTTATAAAACTATAAAAATAAATATATGTAAAACTATATAATTTTATATTACTAACATGTTCTAGTGGTTTTTATCATGTTAATTAATATTTACCGACCCGATCCATTAAATATCGTGTTTTATTGGGTCAGCCTGATACGACCCAAAACTTATAAAGGTTCACCCATCAAATTATAATTTTGTGTTCGATCCTGTTATCGTGTCGAGTGTTGCTTTATTAAACCTACCCAGATTAGTTACTTAAGGCCCAATATGAAACTGACACAAATTGATTCACTACCGGGTCTAATTATCAGCCATACAAGTTTTTATATTTTATATATTTTAAGCATATATAACTTCTCTTTTAATATATAGACTAAGTCATAACCATGCCAGAAACGCTTCGACTTTTGTACTTAATAGTAAAGATAGTAAAAATCATATTTAAAAAAATAAAAATAATAGAAGGTAAAGTGGTAAAAATTGCACAGAAGCAATGTGTCTATCTATAGTGGTCAACCCCCACCCCCAACCCTCCTTTTCAATTATAAAAAACCCTCCATCTCCCAAACAAACGATATAAAATCCCTCTTTATCTCCCCATCTCCGCGCACTCAAACCCTCTCTGACGCTCCATCTCCATTCGCACAAAAGCTGTTATTCTCTACATGCGAAATCCCTCTACTATCCTCCGCTCAAAAGGTACAGTTTCAGTATGACTATTTAATTTCCTTTCAAATAGTGGCAGTCATATGATGGAGGGAGAATGTGTGTTTATTTTAGTTGCTAGATGTTTATTTATAGTGATTGTTCTTTACATTGCTTGTTTAGCACTACTTCTCACTTATAAGATTTGCTACAAAAAAGGATAAATAAATGCTTGAATTGAAATCTCTTCGGTATTTTAAGAGGCAGTAAGTGGGGGGAATTTTGGTGTACTGAATTTGTTGGGGGTATAGATATAAACAAACCAATATTTAGAAGGATTTATACTAGATTGGCGAGCCGGGGGCCGAGGGGGTTTGGTTGGAAGCTGCCATCAAGCTCTTAAGGAGATATTTAGGAAGACATAGAAATTTCAAAAGCATTGGTCAAATATTGATTTCACTATGATTGGACCATGTTGCTTAATGTCCTAGAAAACTCTATCAATCCAAATATATATAACAAACTTAAGGGTGGGAACTTCCCAAGAGGCAGTGCAGGTGTGAGAATGGCAAGATTTGTGGCTTTGTGTATTTAGATACATATTACATAAGATTAACGTACTTAGATACATATTACATAAAATTAATTATTGTTTCTATGGGGATATGAATTAAGTATTAATGCATACATGTTATAGTCTTATTTATCTAATCCTTCAGTACAGTCACATACCCACATCACACCTGCATCAGTACTCGCACTTGCACTGCCTGCGATGGCACTCCCTGGACTAACTAGTCATGTGGCGCATAATAAACTATTAAATACTATAGGTTTGTTAATTATATTAAATTTGGCTTGCTAAATAAATTACTACTCCTCTGTCTCAAAAAGATAGTCTCAATTTCCTTTCCGAGATGTCTCAAATTGATAGTTTCGTTTCCTTTTTGGACATAATCAAAGTCCTATATCTGAAAATAGAAAATGAGTTGTGGACTTCACCATTGATTAGGTTGAAATAGTTGTTTCCCTTAAAAAGTACCAAAATCAAAGTAAGACTATATTTTTTAGGTGAGGGATCGAGTATATAATTTTGCCATTGATAGTATGTTATATTAATGCCTGTTAATGGTATTGTTAAACTTCATACTACAATTCTACCAAAAAGTCTTCAACTGAAGGATTTGGAATAGCTTTTTTGTAGTTCCATTAAACTTTCTTGGACTTCTCATGAGCTCTTCTTACTGTTTCTCGGCTTCACTGATCTAGAAATTGTGGTTGTCTCCCCCATAGACCTCTCATCTTCCAATCTTAATTGGCCTCGTTGCATCTAACAAACTTTGGTGTAATTTATGAAGTAAAATGATAACATGTATCTTAAGGGCACATTTTAACCATGGATGGAAAGAATAACACTTGTACGAAAATTTATGCGTAATTTACTACATATTATAATTTAATTCTTTATATTTATCGGCACGTAACATGTGCCCTTAGGGCATACATTAACATGACTTATTTATGAAATTATCAATTGCATATACATTTTTATAAGAAGTTTTGTGATCGAATTTTTTATTTTGTTGATACAAAATTATCAATATCATATACTCTTATAAGAAATTACTTTATTGATGTAGATGTTACTGTAGTAAGCAAATCCAAACTAGGCTTTATTTGGTTGGGATTTGGATAATCTTATGTAAACATTTAGGCTATGTCAATGTTATGAATTTGTTTTGGGATCTACCCTTCTGCCAACTTGACTCACGTACATTCTCAATTTTTTTCTTATTTCTTATTTAAAGAACAACAAAGTTAAAGCCTTTTTTAATATAAGGGATGTTTAAGTCTCTCCCTTTTAACTACAAATAAAGAAAACCCATCACAACCCCCTCCCCTTTTAGAACATCTCCATCAAGTAGGATAAATTGATTATCAATTTACCCTACCCCTCTTCACAGCGGAGAAATTTAGACGAGTAAAATTTCGCTTGTAGGGTAGAGAATGACTAAACTTACCATTATGTTAAATTTTAGCCTATACGGGTTTAGTTCAATCATATGGTTCATATGAGTGTGGTAGACTCGTATCAAACTGAACGAAAAAAAAAAACCATATGAGTCTAGGACACTCGTATGGATCATTTCTTTTTCTTTTTCTTTTTTTTTTAAAATACCCCATACGAAGGTGGCAACCTTGTATGGTTATTTCATGATTATATATATATATATATTGTTTTCTCAACCCATACAGCTCTATGTGCTTCTTATGGCTTTTCTCAATTTGTTTTAACCCATACGAGTGTAGGAGCCTCGTATGGTTTTTTTTTATTTTTATTTTTAAGTACAAAAATCATACGGTTGAAGCAGCCTCGTATCACTATTTTTTTTACCATTTTCGTTGTGTCATGCTTTAAAACTTAAGAAACTATACGGTAAATTTGGCCTAAATTTTACCCATTTCAATGTGGATGCTCTTAGAGAGACCCGAACTTGGGATCTCTCCTTAATCCAAGTTGAACGCCTTCCAAACTACGCTTACCTACTTGCTCTTAGGTTTAAGTCTCTTCCTTCATAACCTCTTTCTAGTGTAAAAAAAAGGAGAAATAAAACTTATATAAAATAATTAAGATTCTATATATGCACAACAAACAATGCATGCAGATCTAATCTACTAATTAGGTTGTATTTTTTTTACATAGTTAAATTCTTTTCAAAACCTTTCTGGACATGGTGCTGCAATGCATCATAATGATTAAAAAAATTATTTTAAATGTCTTAGGAATCATAAAGATAGATAAGAGTTGGATGAACGAATCTAATAGATTCTCTAAGAAGTATTTGTTGGGAGTTAAATCCTCCATTCAATTTGCTAAGGAGCATATGGGTACAGATAATGACATTAGGTGCCCATTCAATTTGCTAAAAGGATCTTTACGACCTATGATTTGTGGATATATCACGGGGAGCCATTTAGTAGGTTGCATAATTTTACTGAAATCAATGACATTGAAGATGATGGTGATGAAGCAACGGAAGGTGAAGAGGGAGATGAAATGCAAGAGTTTATAGAAGAAATGCATAGGGGAACCTCTATTAATGGAAATTTGATGGACTTATTTGGTGGTAATACACCAACCAATGTTGATGAAAGAGAAACAACAACATTTGATAAATTGTTAAAGGAGGCATAGCGTGAATTATACCCTAATTGTAAGAAGTTTTCAACATTATCGTTTCTCATCAAGTTACCTCACTTGAAGTGTATAAATCGTTGGAGCAACAAATCATTTGACATGTTGCTCGAGTTGTTGAAGAAAGCTTTTCCTGAAGGTGAGACACTTCCGAAGTCACATTATCAGGCCAAAAACATGTTACGAGACTTGGGATTAGGATATATGCCGATTCATGCATGCAAGAATAATTGTGCATTAGTTTGGAAAGAATTTGAAAAAGGACAAGAATGCTCGATATGTGGGCAGTCAAGGTAGGAAATTAACAATGGCTAGGGTAAAAAAGTTCCTCACAAAGTGTTGCGCCATTTTTCTTTAAAACCGAGGCTACAGAGGTTGTTCATGTCTAGGAAAACACTGATGACATGAGGTGGCACAAGGAAAAACGTACAAATAATGACGATTTCTTGTGACACCCAGCAGACTCCGAGGCCTGGAAGGAATTCGACAAGATGTATGAGTGGTTTTCTCAGGATCCTCGTAGCATAAAGTTGGGCTTAGCTAGTGATGGTTTTAATCCATTTGGCAACATGCATAACTCTTATAATATGTGGCCAGTTATTCTCGTGCCTTACAACTTGCCCCCTTGGAAGTGCATAAAAGAACCATTTTTCATGATGTCATTGCTTATTCCTAGACCATATGCACATGGTAATGATATAGATGTGCATCTACAACCACTGATAGATGAACTTAAAGAATTGTGGAAAATTAACGTGGAGACGTATAATGCATCCATTGGAAAGAGTTTCCGTATGCATGCTGCCCTCCTGTGGACTATAAATGACTTCCCAGCATATGCAAATTTGTTTGGATAGAGCACGAAAGGATATAAAGTTTGTCTTTCCTGTAATGGGCATACCTCTTCACAAAAGTTAAGAAGCAAGATATGTTATATGGGTAATCGTTGATATTTGGATCAAGATCACCCTTGGCACAGAAGTAAAAAGTTTAATGGTTTGCTAGAGCAGCAGTCTAAGCCTATAGAGTTAGATGGTGATAGTGTGTTGCAACAATTGGTCCATGTGGATAATTTAATACCAGGAAAGCATTTGGAGAATAGGAAAAGGAGGCGCACTCTAAAAAAGCTGAATTGGACGAAAAAAGCATATTTTTTGAGTTACCATATTAGCGTACATTGAAGCTCTACCATAACCTTGATGTCATGCACATTGAAAAAAACATATATGAGACAACGTGGTTGGCACATTATTGAATATCGAAAGAAAAACCAAAGATACATACATGGAAAGCAAGATTTGGAGGACATGAAAATAAGGAAAGAGTGCATCTAAAGCGATAAGGCAATACTTATAAAATTCCATTAGCATGTTACACATTATCAAAGAAAGAAAGACAGATCTTTTCTGAGTTCTTAAAACCAATAAAGTTTCTAGATGGTTATGCTTCTAATATCTCACGTTGTGTAAATGTAAATGAAGGCAAGGTATCAGGGTTGAAAAGTCGCGATTGTCAAGTTCTTTTGCAACGATTACTTCCAGTTGGTATTCGTGGATTTTTACCTAAGGATGTATACACTATATTGGTTGAGTTTGGAAACTTTTTCAAGGACTTGTGTTGTAAGTCACTAAATGTGGGTAACCTAAAGAGATTGGAAAAAGACATTATTTTAATTTTGAGCAAACTTGAAATGATTTATCCACCGGCTTTCTTTGATATAATGGTACATTTAGCCGTTCATGTACCTTGCGAGACACTTTTTGGAGGACCAGTGCAATATAGGTGGATGTATCTTATTGAAAGGCAACATTTTCCTTCTTATTGGACTTATAGTTAGTACAATTTAAATGGTTTATTAAGTGTTCTTCAGAACCCTAACCCTTAAACCAAAACTCAACAGAGGCACCCCATGACATATAATTGCTTGGACCCTTCAATTTTTCAAAGCATATAGTAGGTGTAATTGTAAAACTTAGGAAAGATTTATTAGGTAACGCATTAATTAGTTAGAGTACCCATTAAGAAAGAACACAAGTAAAGGTTTAAAAGCAAAAAAATACCAGAAGAAGACTGAGAACCAGTAGGAAACGGGTCAAAAATAAATCTGGAATTTTTCAGCAAAAAAACAGGTGGACACGCACCTTCACGCACGTCTGGAGTGGTGGCGTGTGGATCTCATGCACGAGGACAGTCGTGTCGTGTGAGCTGGGATTTTCCTACGAGCTTTCTAGTGCAAGGTCGTCCCGGGTTCCGGCCACCTCGTGTGGGTGGTGTGATGGAAAAGGGTAGGATACATGCGAAAAAAAACTAGGGTTTTGGACGGCTCCTTGGTTATTGGAGGCTAAGGTTTGGTGAGGTGATGTTTGGCTAGGGTTTTTGGTGATTGCTGGAATGACAGACACAGCAAACACGAGAATAGAGTAGGATTTTCTCATTAATCCTCTGACACCATCTAAGATTATAAGAGATTGTGAGAAGAATTATGTGAATTATTAAGAAAAAGAGTACATCAATATATACAAAAGTGAAACCCTAAAAATAAGGATATTTCATTATAATAAGGATTTCCTAATTATGTTCTAAATATATACATGCTATAAATAACCTACATACAAATCTCAACTGTATTTATATTTAAAGCTTTTGAATATATCCTCCAAATTAGGTAATTTACCCTTATTTAAGGCTACTTCCAAACTTCATTAAAATTATGTGCGATGGTTCAATTTATCTTCACTAAGGATTGGTTCTTTTTTGGTATACATTTTTTTTTATCAATCCTATATAATATAAAATAAGTATACATTTTGGCTCCTCATAAAGGAAAATTATTGTAACTATTTTCATAGTTTTAAGCCACAACTAAATCTAGCAACTTCAAAAGATGGTCATTCCATATTTAATTTTGAGTGAGAAGTTTGTTATGTTCTTCAGCTTTTTTTTTTTTGTTTAAATTATAAAATAGATAAGGTATAAGATAATGAATAAAATTGGGGGAGGTGCATGATTATTAAATGTTTTTATATACATTAAGTAGTGCATGTATGCATGATTGATATTTGGTACATAATTTCAAATGCCTTTTTCCATTTAAAAATATGAAAACAAAAATGTCACCTTCTTTTAATCTTTTGTCCCTTTAGAAAAGGCAAATTCTATACCATAAAACTTACACAAACCCTAATAATAACTTATACATATATACACATGTGCAAAAACCCACTAGCCTTGGTTTAAAAGAGGACGGTAGCTATATATTTCATCATAGTTATTTTTGTTGAGACTACAAATCCTATATCTAAAAAAATGAAGCCACACCAAGCAATACATAAGATAAAGAAGTGGTTGCTTCACTTATTGTCAATTGATTTTAAGTTGAAAGCTCAAACTCTGATATAGTATATTATATTTTTAAAGGAGGTAAATTATAAAGTAGTAGTTTTCTAAAGTATAACAAGTATACCCAAGTCCTTGCCAAATGCATTTGTTTATTGATTAATTTTGGGTAATGGTAATGTGCATTTTGAATAAATTTTTTACTAAAAATTAAATCACAAATAATTAAAGTGTTTCTACAAATACAAATAAAAGAAACAAGTGTCAGTAAAAATGTGACGCCCTGAGTGATGAGTACTCCCTTGTGTGGAGGAATGGTAGCTCGAGCGATGAGTACTCCCTTGTGTGGAGGAATGGTAGCTCGAGCGATGAGTACTCCCTTGTGTGGAGGAATGGTAGCTCGAGCGATGAGTACTCCCTTGTGTGGAAGAATGGTAGCTCAAAGGGGGCATCCCACACCGGAAGTTGGGGGATCCTTGGAGACCCATATAAGTAAGAATTGGTCGCTAATTAAGAACGAGGCCTTTTGGGTAGCTCACTGGCTTCGTATCCCATAAAAATTTCGAAGTTAAGCGAGTAGTGGACCAGAGAAATTCCAGGATGGGTGACCCCCTGGGAAGCTGGTCGTGAGCTCCTAGAAACAAAGCCGTGAGGGTAGATGTCCTGGGGCTGAAGCCTGTTTAGGACGCTACCCAGAGCGGACAATATCGTACTGAGGTGGGACCGGGTCGTTACAAATGGTATCAGAGCGGACCCCACAGAGTACGGTGTGTCGACGAGGACGTCGATTCCCTTGGGGGGAAGGATGTGACGCCTCGAGCGATGAGTACTCCCTTGTGTGGAGGAATGGTAGCTCGAGCGATGAGTACTCCCTTATGTGGAGGGATGGTAGCTCAAAGGGGGCATCTCACACCGGAAGTTGGGGGATCCTTGGAGACCCATATAAGTAAGAATTGGTCGCTAGTTAAGAACGAGGCCTTTTGGGTAGCTCACTGGTTTCGGATCCCATAAGAACTCCGAAGTTAAGCGAGTAGTGGACCAGATAAATCCCAGGATGGGTGACCCCCTGGGACGCTGGTCGTGAGCTCCTAGAAACAAAGCCGTGAGGGTAGATGTCCTGGGGCTGAAGCCTGTCTAGGACGCTACCCAGAGCGGATAATATCGTACTGAGGTGGGATCGGGTCGTTACAAAAAATCATTTATGAGTATTAGAGGACTTATTAAGAGTACTAATAGTCTTACCCTTTGAAATATTTTTTGTGTTTATCATTTCTTTTCTCAATATATATTTTTGCTATAAATTATATAATGTATGTGAACAAGTGGATATATATATACAAACTATGGGTACTTTTGTTAATATAAAAAAGAAACATTGTGAATTAAATCTAAAAAATGAAAAACATACCATGATTACTGAAGACGCAAATCCTACGCCAAGATTGGCATGTGCTGCAAAAATTCAATATGCCAAAACCCGATCATCCACAATTAAATTTTGGAAAAATTAAAAATAACACATTCCAAATTACAGTTAACAATTTGTTTTCCTGAATAGTTCCATTTCCCGAAAAGTATGTTATTGATAACCATCTTTCTTTTCTTTCTTTATTGGGGAAACACAATTAGTACTTGAGTAACTTTTGGATCCCGTAATTAAAAATATACATGCATTGAATCCTAACCGCCCATCCTTTCTTTATGCCGACACTAATAAGTGTGTATATATATATCCTCCACCTATTTGGCCAAACTTGTATTCACTTTATTTTAGAGAGAGACATAGGCAAAATATTATTATTTGTTCTTCTTAAAAGTAAATATTCTTTGTTTTCTATTTAAGTTTACGTTTAATTTTTTATTACTTTGATCTATTCCACTGCCCTCTTGCAATTCCTAAATTAAGTTTTCCTTTTTAATGTTCATTGGCTTAAAAGTTCAGATTGGCTATGGAATTGGTTTGTCTTATTTATTTATCTACTTACTTGGTTTAATACATTTTTTATCTTATTTGGTTTAAAAGTCTAAATTTGGTTAAGTTTGTATGTATTTAATATGTACAGAAGAGGACCGACTGAGGGGCAAAAGGGGACACCCGACCGCTTGGATAAAAAAATAAAAAATTTAGTCAAACTGAAAAACAGGCCACAGCTGGCAACCACAAGTCCACAACAACTAGTTCACCCACCTAGAAAAAAAACTTAGAACAAAGCATTAAAGTTAATAGCTCCCAGTTTTTCTCATCTCTTCCAATTCCGACTTCCGCCTAATTTTTCTTCTTTTTCTTAGTTTTGTTTTTGCCTCTTCACTAGCTTCGCTGTGCCTTTGGCATCCCACCACCACCACCTCCAGCATCCTATCGGCCACCATCGCCTGATTTAGGTATAACTTTATAAAGTTAATTTTAATCATTTCTTGTCTCTTATAATCTAATCATGTTTTATTTATTATTTTGGATAATTTATTGACTAGAGGTAATTCATGTTAAATGTATTATTGAAATATTATATTTTTCTTCATTATGATGTTCTCATATTACCTTATAGTTTATTTCTATAAAAATTGTAAGGAGAAAATATACATGTGGTTTACCTTAATAGGTTAAAGTAGATATATTTTACAAATTTATATATAGAGGCGACAACTAAATGGCTTAAAACTATTAATGCCTTTTTATAATTTATGCATGTGGTTAAAAATATACCCATGGTTTCATTATATAATTTATGCCTTTTTATAATTTTATCAAAAATTAAATAGCTTAAAACTATTAATGTTGTGGCATTGGTTCAAGTGTGTCTATTTCTTAATATTTCTTGATTTTTCTTAATCTTATAATTTGGATAAAAATTAATGATTGATTGAATTAATTGATTTCTAGATTTATGGAACAATTCTTTAAAAGAAAGTTATCTACGGATAATCCTTCTCCATCTAATCCGGGTAGTTCAAATGCAAGACTAATTGAAGTAGATGAGATAATAGCTAATCTTCAAGCAAACCCTGGATTAAGAACTCGAATGGCGGATTATAGTCCTAATATTCGGGATGAAATCTGAAGAGCATATCTACAAAAGGGGCCTTGTCAACCTAGAAGTTATAAATTCCCACAAACAAATCAATCAGGAATTAATAGACACTTTATTGCTCAATGGTTTGATGAGTATGATTGGTTGGAATATAGTATTGCTAAAGATGCTGCGTTTTGTCTTCATTGTTATCTCTTCAAATCTAATTTTGATCAAGTGGGTGGTGATGCATTCACTAGGGTAGGCTTCAATAATTGAAAGAATGTGAAAGAAAGATTTAACCTTCATGTTGGACTGGTTAGTAGTGTTCACAACCAAGTTAGAAAAGTTGCTTACAATTTGATACATCAAATTATATTCATTAAAACAATTGTGATCAAGCAAACAAGCCAAGCTTGCACGGCTTATCGCACTTGCTTGAATGCATCACTTAAGTGCATTAGGTATTTGTCGCGACAATCAAGTAATAAAGGGAATTATTTAAAGCTCTTGCAATTTCTCGCGGATCATGATGAAAAGGTTAAGGCTATTGTGTTGGAGAATGCTCCGGGAAATTTAAAATTGATAGTTCTTTCAATTCAAAAAGATCTTGTCAATTCTTGTGCTAAAGAAACCATTTGTCTTATCTTGAGTGATGTAAAAGATAGATATTTTTCAATAATGGTGGATGAAGCACGTGATATTTCAATAAAGGAGCAAATGGCGATGGTGCTGAATTATGTGAACGACAAAGGACAAATAGTTGAAAGGTTTGTCGGGATTCAACATGTAATCGACACTACTTCAAATGCACTAAAGGAATCTATTGATGAATTCTTTTCTTCCGCAAATTTGAGCTTTTCCAAGCTACGAGGATAAGGTTATGATGGAGCTAGTAATATGAGAGGTGAATTCAATGGCCTTAAGACTAAGATTTTGAGAGAACAACCTTGTGCATTTTATATTCATCGCTTTACTCATCAACTTCAACTAGCTCTTGTTGCGGTAGCAAAGAAAAACATTGATGTTAACTATTTTTTCACAACGGCTAATAGTTTGGTTAATGTTGTTAGAGCATCTTGTAAGCGACGTGATGCACTTATAGCACAATGCCAAAAAGAGCTTGTGAGAGCTTTTGAAAATGATTGTCTTATAATGGGGCAGGGCTTAAATCAAGAAACTAGTCTAAAACGTGCTGGCAATACACAATGGAACTCACATTATGGTACGTTGATTAGTACAATTTATATATTTCCATTTGTGGTGAATGTGCTTCAAATGATTGTTGATGATAATCCTAATGATAGTTCGGGCGAAGCTAATAAGTTATGGAGAGAAATACAATCTTTTGAGTTTGTATTTCACTTATTTTTAATGAAAGCTATATTGGGAATAATAAATACTTTGTCTTTAGCATTGCAAAAGAAAGATCAAGACATTGTGAGTAAAATGAGTTTAGTGAAAACATGCAAGAAAAACCTGCAGTTGATAAGGGATAGTGAGTTTGAAGAATTGGTTAGCAAGCATATTCGATTTGTTGCAAACACGATATTACAGTTCCTACCATGGATGAGGAATATGTAATTCTAGGGAGATCATGGCGTAAGGCTCTAATGAAGACAAATTATCATCGTTATCGTGCGGAGATCTTTATTCATGTAATTGATGGGCAACTTGTGGAATTAAATGATCGCTTCAACGATGCAAGTACTGAATTACTTCCTTGTTTGGCATGCTTGAGTCAGTAAAATAACTTTGTAGCTTTTGACAAACGAAGCTAGTTCATCTTGCTCAATTTTATCCTTATGATTTTTCGGATAGAGACTTATTGATGCTTGAAGATCAACTTGGTGTTTATGTTCATCATATGCGTTCGAGTAATGATTTTTCTCAATTAGAAGGGATTAGTAGTCTTACAGAAAAAATGGTGGAGAAAGGAATGCATGAAATATTTCCTTATGTTTATTTGTTTCTTACATTGGCTTTGGTTTTACCGGTGGCAACTGCTTCAGTGAAAAGGGCATTTTCCGCCATGAATATTATTAAAAACCCACTTCGCGACAGAATGGGAGATCATTGGTTGAATGATAGCTTGATTGTTTACATTGAGAGAGATGTTTTTGCTTATATTGATAACGAAACTATAATACAACATTTTCAGAATGTGAAAACTTGTCGTGGACAATTGTAACTTGTATTATTGGTTTTGTTATGAATTATGAATGGAAATACTATATTTCTATTTTTTAGCATTATTTTCTTTGTAGAGAATTTTTTACACTTAGCCCCCTTGGCCCCATAATCCTGGATCTACCATTGCTTTGTATTAATTATTATAATTTTATTCACTAAGGAAAAACTTGAATTTTCATAGTTTCACATAATAGCTATTACCTGTGAAATTCCAATCATGATGGGCGAGGATTAGATTGATAATAAAGTAAAAAAAAAGAAGAAGAAGACATCTCATACAACTTTGTTTGTTAGGGGTGCAAATGTCATAAATGAAGCCATGCAAGAGAGGTAATATTAAAGTAAGGTGGGTCCCCTTTTTTCACTTTACTAAAGAATTAGTGGGACCAACAAGAGTTGGTACGAGTGGTAAGGGGCTTGTGCCCTTTAAGCAAGACGTCTTGGCTTCAACTCCACGCGCTTGTGAATAAAGCAAACTCTGTTGGAAGAGGTCTCCCACTATACGCGCCGGACAATACTTCAAAAGATTAGTTTCCGTATTCATGAGGAGGATAACTTGGGAAACCAAAAAAAAAAAAAAGAATTAGTGGGAGTAGGACTAAGATCTATGTACATTTAAAATTAGTGTTTTTTTCTTCCTAATAAAGTGCATACGGTGGTCTTTTTCTTTAATCAAGACAAAAAATGTTAGATACATTAATTATTAATTAATTGAAATAGCAATAAGGGTCGGCATTTTTTTCCCGCCTAAATAATAGGCAACTATATCATAGCAGCATGGTAGTTTGAACTTGAAATTTTTGTATTGTATATTCTCCATTTTTTTATTTCAAGTGTGTGCGCTTTTACATTTACATTTTCTCCCCGATCTTGTTTAATTAATTGACGTATTTATTTTTCCTATGTTTGCCAATTTAAGAAATTTTCGTTCTTTTTATTGAGAGTTCATTTTCATCTGAACTTGAGGAAACTCTCAAAGAAAAAGTAAGTTTTCTTTCAAATTTATTTACTATTTAAATGTTATGTTGCTTATCTCTACGAGTAAATTGTACTGTTAATTTTATCTCATAGATAATGTTGAAACTAATATTTTCTTATTCCAATTTGTTTAAAAACTTTACTTTCCCATACAATTGAAAAGTAAAAAATAAATTTTTATAGTTGCGGTTACATAGTCTGAGGAAATGGCTTATTCTAAGCTTATATGAAGAACATATACAATTGAGATCCAAGTCGCTACAAATGAAGAACATAAGCTTTTTTGGGTTCAACTTTCACCACGTAGGGAACATACTATGTAATCAGCTGCGAAGTATGCAATTTTAAATTTAAAGGATAAATACAACTTTGAAGTGCAAGGCATTAATATGGACAGATGCACTATTATTTTGGTGTAATAAATTAGAAAGAGATTACAATATGCTACTTGAAGAAAACAAAAAGTTGAATTATTTTTTTTGCCAAATATAAAGATTTTCTAGAGACAATTGAGAATGTAGAGGGGATTTAATACTTCTAGACCTGGAGACCTAATCCTAACTAGAATATCAGCCTAATGGAAACTTAATACCAGGATTGTTTAATATTCCGTATAGACCGAACAAAATTTTTATGTAAAACCCAAGTGCGGAATCGGATTTTACCTTCGAGATTTCTATTGTTTGATCTCGTCTCAGCACGAACTAGAGTTGGTATAGACGAATTGAGAACACGGGCTCGATGGAACTTCACGATCTTCTATTGTATTCCTTTTGCTGTGGTATCTTGTACCGAGTGTGGGCTATGGTATGACCAAGATTTCCTTCACCTCTCTCTATGGCACAATCCCTAAATTCGTGAGAATTCTTGTGTAACAAGAAGAGGTAAGGCCGGCATATATATATGGCTACGATAGGAACCCTAAGGAGAAATAAGTGTTTGTGCTTACTATGAAAAACTGGAATCCTAATTCAATTATGAATTAATTCCTTCTATAAATTATAATTCACACCACTAAAGAATTATAATTGCACTTCCGTCCTTATCTTAAAACTATATTTCGAGCTCCTTGTTATTAAATGCTTATTATTCTCCCTACGTTAAGATTACAGATAACCGTCATTTAAATTAAATTACTAAGAATTAAATTTAAATGACTTCTTAATCCTTGAGCTTACCACTTAACTTATTTGACATGTCGGATTAACATAATCCACCTGCAGGGTTTGACATAATCAAAACTTATAAGCTTCTCAAGGAGTTATCATCAATCCCTATATTGGGACGTGAATTCCGTCAATAATTAATATTCATTATACATATAGTGTAACACCCGGTTTCCTTATCGCTTGCAAATCACGGCCTAAGTCGCGTATAAGGCAAATTCGGGCTCCGGATGGCCAAATTGGGTTCTGGAAAGGTTGGAATGGTTTGGAAACTTTCAAAAAGTCATATTAACATATATAAGTGTATTATAATGACCATAAGTTGTTTCGGGTGGCTCGGACGAAAATTGGCTCAAAAATCACAGGTTTGGAACCTACGCGATAAATTATTTTTACCCGACTTTGGATGACCATAACTTCCTCATCCGAACTCCAAATGAGTCCCTGTTTTCGGCCACGTCTTTATTTCAATTCCCTCTACAACTTTTGTGTTTTGGCCGAGACCCAATTCTAACTCCTTGAGGCCCAAAAGTGCATGCGAAGTCGAGCTATTGACCAAAAGCTGAAAGGGGCACCTTCAGGCCTAGGGAGTCGACTCCATGAACAGTAGGGAGTCGACTCCATCGTGCTGGACAGGTTTTTTATATATTTTTTCTTCTCCTTTCTTCCTCATTTCACCCCACCATTGGAGAGTCTTTAGAGAGAGATTGAGGGGCTATCCTAGGGGATATTGTGAAGATTACTCTATGCTTGTTATCCCCCACCAAATCATCATCATCATCATCATCATCTCCATCATCACTTTCATCTTCTTCCTCCTCATGAAGCCATAGCTAGGGTTTTGGAGCTTCAAATTGGGGGTTTTCGTATCCGTGCTTCTCCGGCTCGATTTTTCCGCAATACTTTCGAGGGATTGACCCTCCTAAGGTGGGAACAATAGTATTTAAACTTCTTTTCAAGTTATTACAACATATTTACACCAAATCAAACTGAACCTAGGTTTTCTCCAAAGTTGCATATGCATGGGGCTTGGGTCTATTTCTTTGGATATTTTTGATAGATTTGCATCATATATGATATCAATAACCATCTTTTGACATAAAGCCCTAATTTGGTATGATTTATGAGAAAGTTTGGTATATAACCTTCAAGTACGCACATGAGTATATACGCTAAGCTTTGATATGCATATGTATGATATCATATATGAGATTTAAAGTATGTTTTGGACAAAGTTACACATATTGGTGGTATTGTTGTTGTGTTTTAAGCTATAAGCTACATTATGAGATTTTCTACTTACCTAGCCAGTTCGTAAGTATGCTGGTCAAATACATATATGTGTTCTAAATAAATTAAGTCTTTAAATCATATTGGGAGGCTATTGGGAACTCGTATACATCTTTTTATTGTATTAGACTTGGCTTGGGGCCAACTTGATGAAAACATGTAAAACCTCCCAAACTAAGGATTTTTCTGGGTTCCTTTATTAATTGACGGACTTGGCGGATCTTGTACAACCACAAGAACAATACCACTATGTGTTTTGCAAAGTGTATAAGTACCCATAACATGGATGGATATATTTATATATGAGTTAGACGAATACATCTGGAATGTATGTGTATTCATATCTACATCGGTTGGATTCTATACTGTTATGATTTCATTAATTTGATGTATTTATGATTATTTGGTATTGATTATCGGATGGCCACACCGTTCGTACTAGATAGATGGTGATTACCGGTAGCGTATAGCCTTAGTGGCTACGTGAGTATTATTGTAGCGTGCGCCTTTATGGCGGCGTGAGGTAGCGTATGCCTGTGTGGCTGCGTGAGGTAGCGTCTAGGTGGACCTGGTAGGTGGTCCCTGCCTTGGGCAGAAGAAACCGAGTTGCCAGCTATCTCTGTGCACAGTAGATTTATGAAAATCCTAGACGTGAGTTGATATATATGATTGATGTGATAGATCTAGTCGTGGTGTTGTGGCATGTACAGTATGATGATATATATATTGCCTTTCTTGTACTTTGGGTCGGGCACATTATATAT
This sequence comes from Lonicera japonica, assembly GCA_021464415.1. Classification (NCBI taxonomy): domain Eukaryota; kingdom Viridiplantae; phylum Streptophyta; class Magnoliopsida; order Dipsacales; family Caprifoliaceae; genus Lonicera; species Lonicera japonica. The sequence continues at coordinate 16,148,554 of CM038469.1, forward strand.
GCACTTCACAAAAGGTTTTCCGTGCATTGGCTGCTTCAGAAATATAGTATCTATATTTACACTTGTACATACAAAATGAAATGTATTTTACTCAGAGGTGATTCTTTATAGAGAAGCAGCTCATAAACTATTTTCATTATAATACATGGCATGGCATGCATGGGTTTTAATCTATTTTCCTATACAAAGTCTTATAGTTCCCACTGAGCCCGTTTGGCTCACTCCCATTTTCCAAACCAAGTTTTGCAGGTGTTCGCGGGAATAGTACGAGTACAAGTCTAGATAGCTCTGATAAACCCTGATCACTTAAGTCGTTAGGAAACGACTTATGTACTAGTTGATTTGATAGAAAATGATTATGTATTATAGTGTTGTATTTTGATATAAAGTTTATTGAGATTGGGACCTCATTGGAGGCTTTGTATATATGAGCTTTCTTAAATGTGGAGTGTTTTTTTGGAAAACGATTATATGTACATTTTGACAGGATTTGGTTTACTATATGAATAAACTCCACATGCCAGATTTTCTGTTAAAATGATTTTATTACTCGAGCATGTCTTTGGTATAAAATTCTAAGTTTCACTACTTCATACCCGTCGTCGCGTACGACTCCGTGGCTAACCGGATCCCAGAGATATAATCCTCTAAACGGGATTTTGGGGCGTCACATATAGTGTCTTTATCCAATTCACATAGCTTATTAATCCATAAATGAATCTCACTTTTAATGAGTCAAAACAACAAACACTACAAATATATGTCTATTAATTATTTCAAGATTAAGAGTGTTGACCTTATAGTCACTAATTTTGTTTTGATAATAATAATAACATTAATCATGTGTAATTTAATTAAGTTGATGTTTAAAGTTATAGCCACATTAAATTGATCACACGTGGACAAAATCGAAAAGCCGGAATAGAGATCATTCACCTACAAAGTTGTACGCTATCAATATCTCACACATCATAAAGCTTCTATGATCAATACTCTATCAATGGCACTTCTATGATGAATGATGAGCCAAGGAAGAAAAGAAACGAAGATACAATCAAAGCCCTCGAAGACTCATTAGTTTCTATTTGAGTGAGTGCTTTAGTTTCCTTTGTAAAGGTTCATATTTGATTCTTAATATAGCTCATATACTTTGTTTTTACATAACTAGATTGATCAAATCAAAGTTTCTTCAAGATCTTTCCAAAACACTTCTTTTAGCAAAAACCGTCTTTTCAGTAAATTCATTTTTAATTCTAAATGATCTTATTTGAAGATCAAACAAAAATAGGTGTTTTAGGAACCTATATTTTACCTTCCCTAAGCATTAAAATTGGTTTTAGAGCTTATTTGCAAAAGTGTAAAAATTGGGATTTTGGCCTGATGGACAGTGCTCATCAGTCGACTAAGCAAAGAGGCTCAATCGACTAAGGAGCCTTGCTCAGTCGACTGATGGCCCAGAATATAGCCGTTGGAGTTCTAATGTTTTACCATTTTTGGCACTAAACTCTTACCAACTCCTTCCAAACGGCCATATGATGTCTTAGACTATATATACACCTTTTAAGACTTATTTAAATACTCTTGAATCATTCCTACTCTATTCTCTTCATCTACATTCAATATTAAAAGATTCAAGAACATTTCTTTTGATCAATCACAACTATTTTGAGCTAGAACTTATTGACCAAATTTGATATCTCTTAGTGTGAGCTTAAATTGTAATCTTCATACACTTGAGAGCTATTGTACATTGGTGTTAGTCACCAAATCTTTTCTTTCAAACATTAAGAGAGGTTTATCTCTTAAGATAGCAAGAGTGAAATCTTGTGAGAGTATTGAGAGAGATTCAATACTTGTAAGAGTGTGTGAGAAGAATACACTTGTAGAGGTTTGATCTTCACCCGGAAGAAGATCGGTTATAGTGGAATTTCTCGGGGTACTAACTGAGCGCGGAAGTAGGGGCTAATAAGCCGAACCGTGTGGACAAAAAGTCTTCGACTTTGATCGGTTTAATCTTTCTATCTCTTGAACTCTTATATTGTGTTATTTGTACCTTGTGATTGGAATTAACTTTGTTTTTTGTTTGCTTGATTGATATAGACATCAAATGTTTTTAAATCGATTTTAAAAATCCCATTAAGTTTTAAAAACCCTATTCACCTGCCCTCTAGGGTATTTTCCGACCTACAAAGAGCATAAGCAATCATAATAATCATGGGATTTTATATTGTTTTATATAGTCAGTATAAAAACAATTATCCCAAACCAGTCATGTTTAATACACACAAAGTGTACTAGCACAACGAGTTAAAACTATACTGTTTCATGTAGTCAAGATAAACTACTAAAACATGTGCTACAGTCATACCGATGGGTGTCCAATTCCATTTAAAACTGTGAACCACAAAAACCGATAATATGATCCTCTGTGTGTGAACTAAACTCTACACATCAAATCATCTACTATATGGAATAAAAGACACATTTGCACAGTATTTAAACAAATAACATAATGCAACAATTGCCCATAAAGATTCTCATTAAAATAGCAAAACTGAGTCTATATAACATATCAAAACCAATAATAATAAAATCATGGCTTTTAGTATATCATTCTAACACGGCAGTGAAAATGTGGAGGGAACATTAGAGACAGCAAAAGAGCTATTGTGATTCTCGAGTTCCCATTACGAGGCTACTGTAACACCCACTATGCAATTTCCTTACTAATTTCAATCAAAATCCCCATTCATACAAGAATCATTGGTTCGGGAGGCAAAATGAGGTTCAGGTAGTACTTGATTGGTTTAAACCTTTTCCGTACTTCATTTATATGTTATTACACTCTCCTATAAGGTTATAACCCATTCTGGGTGGTCCGAGTGAAATTCAAAAATTCACCGCCTAAATCGCATTTACTGAAAATTGACCTTCCTGAATTGGAAAAGCCATAACTTCTTCATCTAAAACCCAAATGGATCCCTGTTTGCACCATCGGAAGGTAATTCGATTATTTAAAACTTTTGTATTTGGGTGAGACCAAATTCTAAATCCACAGTGGCCAAAATTGTGCTCGAAGTGGCCGAACTGCCAAAAAATAACATCAGTGGGCATTAGACGACTAAGGCCCTTGCTTAGTCAACTGATGGTCCCCCCACATTTGGTCAAAATTAAGTTTTCTAGTGCTTGGACTCCATTTTTATACAACCAAACCCTATTCTCTCCCCATTTTCGAACCAAACACTTCTAATACACCCAAAGAGCGTTCTAGAGAGTGGTGAGGTTTATGAGATCATATCATGTCTTTCTCATCCAAGTTCAAGGATTATACACACAAAAGTACTATTCATCATCTTCTTCTTTAAATCCACCATTGGAGCTCAAAAGGGGAAAGCTTGAGCATGAGGTCCAGCCACCAATTCTCTTCCATGGAGTTTTAAGCTTGGTTAAAAGTATTATATGAGTGGGAACAATATTATCTAACTTGTTTTCTTGTTTTCTAAATTATTATGTGTTACACTTAAATTTTTATACAAATTCTAGGGTTTGTATGTTACACTTGCATATGGGTAGATTAATCTCGAATTAATGATAGATATTGGCTAAATAATACTCAATATACTTGATTATGGAAAGAAATACACATATTTATTTGTAATCTAAAGTGTTGACATAAAACCCCCATGAGACGTATACTAATTTTCGCTAACTTTTAAGATATATATATATATATAAATGAAATTGCTGGACTATATATTGCATATAATGATCATATTACACCCTAGATGAGTTATATGTGCGGATTGGTAGGGTGTAGGTCACGTGGTGACGGTTGAGGTACACTAGTGCACTGTAACTATACAGAATATGTGAAAAACCTCCAAATTAGTATGTAGCTTTGCTAGAACAATATTGTAGTATGTAAGATACATATAAACATGGTATGTTATCGGGCTAAGGGCCAAGTTATTACCCTTTTCGATTACATTTACAACTAAATAAGTAACTTGTTAATTACATAATGAACTCAAAATCACTTACGAGGCATCCTTAGCCTATAAGAAGTAATTGGTGCATAACCACTTGTTTTTTTAAATATTATGAAAGAATAATCCTATATTAGAATGAGGCTTGAGTGATGTAAGAATTACAAAACTAGCAATGAATAGCTTGAATGTGACAGAAATGGGATAAATGACTAACTCAGAGAATAAAATATATGAATTATACTAGTGGGCCTTGTAATGCATGTGGGACGTGGGGGTAGTAATATTGATGACTAATGAACATGTATGGCCTTAGTTTGTATACATAATATATTATAAAACGGAAGAAGTTGATAAGAAATTTATTTGCCGTAAAACTTAAACGATGGCATAACTATAAAGCCAATGGCGTGATCTATATTCTCGTTGCTATGTGAATGATGTTGTGACATCTATGTTGTATGTATATGTTATTGATTGATGTTTTGGCACAATTTGCATATCGGTGGATAAATACATATACTTGGTTGTGTTGTTGTATCAACTAGTCTATATTAGATCCTAAGTATGATTGTCTTGTATGGGGGCCGAATAAGTTAAGACAGAGTCTCCTAGGTGAAAAACTCAAAACACCGTGCATGGAAACTAACGCGAGGCCCTGCTGCCACAAGGGTGAAAGGCCACGAAATGCAAACCTGGTTGAACGCTTGGACATTTACTCAAATTATTGAGACATACGTTTCAGATGATATTATTTTGGTGTGCTTATTATATATTGCTTTCCCATGGATGAGGACAGAGTCCAAGAGACCGGGGAGTATTAGTTTTTCTGGCAACGGAGTAGTTTTATATGGCACTACCAATAAGACCGTGTGTCTTGGGAAGTAGCTGCACTACAACTGGGTAACCACCCCTTTAGGCGGATGTATCTTAATGTAATTCCATCCTCAAAGGAACATGCTTGTACGGGTGTTCCTCTTGTTAACTATTTAAAATGTTGACTCCGAGAAAATGTCTTGTATGGGTTTAACTCCAAATGAATTACAAGTTAGAACCTAGTCCCTGGGTGGTTCACTTACTTAGAGGAGACATTAGTAGTTCAAAGCTTAGGATACTTCGAGGACCTTTACTCTGGGCCTAGTCAATCGCGGGATGAAACCGAGGCAGTATACTAAAGATAAGATATGAGGATCAATGTGGCGTGTTGATTGTCTTGATTACTATTATTACTATTATTGTATTATATCTTGTTTTGTTATATATGTTGCCTCGGATATTATTATAGAAAACTTACATGTGAACATACATATATATAATTAGACTAGTTTGTCGGATCATAATGTACTTAAAGTACTAATGGTTAAAATAGTAAGATAACAAGAAGTCTTAAAGTTATTTATTAGGAAGGAAACCCTTGGCTAATCCCATGACGTACTAATAGACAAAGTGGGAAGTAACAATAATCGTTGGCCTTAGATGTGGTATATGGTTAAGTGCATACACAGTATATGAGGATTTCTCTAATGGTAAAGCCTTTTAGTTAGTCAAGTACGGAGTTCATAATAAACTATAAACAAAGTGAAAATTATAAGTACTTGGCTTAGTGCTATCAATATATTTTTTATTCGTGAATTAACTGTGGGATGGATCAAGATGTGGAAAATACGACAATGATCACATGGTGGGAGCGAAGAATACTTAAGCATGACGAATTATAGGAAGTTAAGGCCCGGGAAGGTAGAAATAAGTTCATTAACCCCTAGAGTTGTAAGAAACCCTATAGTGGTACATATATAGTAAACTAGGGGGAATTTGTGGCTAGTAAAAGAATTAGCTTCCGAAATCTAGGATGGGTATCCTGGAGGGACTCGGCATGCATGTATACAGTTGCATTACACTATTTGGTTGTTAAAAGGTATCAATCTTATTTTATTATAAGAGCACGTGCATGTGTGATGGTTATGTGTACTTTTTATAAAAACTTATATTAGGTCCCACTGAGCCCAAATTTGGCTTATTCCCTTTTCACCAGTTCTGCAAGTGGGATCTCGAGGTGGCACATGATTCTCCACTCTAAATGCCTCTAAAGTACCGATTATTTCTAGTCTTTACTGTAAAAACTGAGTTGTATATAAATTGGCTTTATGTGTAAATGTATCGGTGTACAAACTCTTTAAATAAAGAACTAGACTTTGGATTTGATGTACTATATATTTCAAGTGGGATTTGCTTAAAATATTTTATATGTGGAGTTGGTTTTAAATTGTGAATGAATGAGAAAAGTTTGTATGAAATTAATATTACTATACACATGTTGGTTTATTGAGAATACGAACTCCACATGTCATAATTTTGTAAAATAGATTTTTAAACGTATTATTATTTTATTATTGTTTCCTATGAAAAAGTTTTTGAAAGCTGTATTTTTCATACATTTTACCCACCATTGGTGTACAGCTCCGTGATTAACTGAATTCCGGATGTGTAAACCTCTTAACGGAATTCGGGGCATCACAACAATAACCTTTTGGAATGGGCAATCACGGATGCCGTCAATAACAACGGCGAAATTATGAAAATTTATGTCAATGAAATCTGTGATATACCATTATAAGAAAATAATATACCAAGTATGTCATGCAATCCCATAGTGTAACATCCCTGCTTTAATTAACAGGGTAACACCTGTAATTAAGGTCTGGAGCGTTACTAACTCACTTTAGTCTAGCTAAAATGGGTATTTAAATAAATAAAGAAATTCAAATAATGCACATACAATGTATCGAACAAGCATATTTATATAATAGATATACATGCGTTTAACAATTACGCAAAATCAAGTAAAGTAAAATCAAAATGACATACAATACTTCAATCTGGATGTGGCTTGCCTTGGAAATATATTTATACAACAAAAATGTATTCGTATAAGAGCTTCTATTTCGTTCTCGTTCTCGATCTCATCGCTTCCTTGTCCTCATTGGACTCTTGAATACCTGTATTGTTTTAGAAAAATGGGTGAGTTATTTGCTCAGTAAAGGAAATATGGTGCGTTACGTTTAAACACATAACCATGGTTCATGTTCAAATCATGCTTTATGAAACTTCAGTTCAGGATTAACAATTATCAATGCATGCTCATGCTAATGTAGTTTACCTCCCGTGTCAACCATTACCGCAATATAGAGAATTCAAACCGAGGATAAGAGAACATAATCCAATACTATAAAAAATACACTGTCACCGCAATACATACAAGGAGCATCCGTTTTCAAAGATACAAATTCTCCTCACAATAATAAGAGAATTAAGCATTCCAATATAGGAACATTTGAGCCATATGCCATGAAAATGCTTCCGAGCTTTCTAAGAGATTGCCGAGCCTCTGGTTGACACAATTAAGATGCAAACATGTTATTTCACGCTTTAAATAGGCATTTATAATAACATATGCCATTCAAACTCTATTAATTATTCATCCATGTCCCTTGGTGTATATACAAAGCTATTACTAATCCATTTTCATTAAGATATCATATATACACCCAAGGGCACCCATATGGATTGAATAATATACAACCCTTGAGTTTAAATGGCACATGTCGCTTCACTTCTTGTATCCATAATTAAAACATTCATGAATCAATAATAACCAATGACATGTGTTTTGTATTAAACATACATTCATAAAATCATTCTGATATCATAAAATAAAATCATAGTTTCGATTTTGAAAGCATATAAACCCCTGCCTCGAAGATACAAGCCGAATGAATGAAAGAAAGATGATAATTTGAGCCCCCGTCATTCGATGAATCTTGAAATTCCTAAGTCACCGTGACCCTCGTGTAGCGTAGAACAACTTTCCTTAAGGCCAAATCGAGTTCTGAAAGCTTTATCTTAGTAAAATTCTAGAGAGGAGTTGTAAAGGAAGTTGAGCTCTGTATATTGGTGGGTTTTGAGTGAAAAATGACCAAGGAAAGCTCTAAAAACTCTTTTAAACTTTTAAACTAACATAACAACCAGTGCTTGTTTTATGCTCAACAGTGCCTATAGAAGAAGTTGAGCTCTGTATGTTGGTGGGTTTTGAGTGAAAAATGACCAATGAAAGCTCTAGAAACTCTTTTAAACTTTTAAACTGACATAACAACCAGTGCCTGTTTTATGCTCAAGGCGCCTGTTTATGCTCAACAGCGAGAGAATTTTTGCCCGAAAGCCACTCCCAATAGTCTCATGTTACCAAGTGAATACGCGTTTGTTGGCTCAAATTTCACAGAACCCATATTTTCTCACATTATCACCATTTACAACAATTTCTACACCAAGTGAGGTAATTAAAACACAATTCATTAATATAAACATAGGGTGTTACACATACTAATTATCAACTTCCGTTTAATTTACAAGTTAGTCATCCATTGCACAACGATAAACTAAAACATAACAAGGTTGTCATTAATCACCATTGGATCCTGTTAGGATATTTTTATTGGCTTTATTCTCTCGACAAAATCATATTTTTATTTTGTAAAATGTTTTATCCGGGGTTTACACTTGATGAAGGACAAAATTCTAAAAGCCGCACTCTCAAGATTATGTTCGTATTGGTTATGAAAAATGTGAGATTTTTGAACATAAGTGGTGGATTGTTATTGGTTAAGAAGGTAGTAATTTCAAACTTGTCTTCTTATTTTCAAACTTCTCAAAATATCTTTTGATTTTTTCGAACTTAAACTTCACACCTTTTTATAAAATCAAATATTTTAGAAATTCAAGATTGATCTAAATAAAAATCTTTAGTGAAAAAGCCAGATCAAAATTTTAATTAAGTAAAGTTGCTAATGTGAAAGCAAAAAATTTAAAGCAGCAGCAGTTGTTGAAGCAAGTTATAATCACTGGAGGTGGAGACTGTAGCGATACTTGTGTGACTCAAGTCTGTAAGTCTGTATTTGTGATTATTGTGTCTGTAAACTTTTATTATTAATAATGAAAATCCTTTGAGGACTAGTCCTACGTAAGTAGGGACACCTCTTTAATTTTGGTGTTGTTTGTTTGTGGATTGTATGAATGATTCATCTATGCTAGATAAGTTCAAACAAACTTTTCAGAATTAAAATCCTTAGAAAATTAGAATTTACTATTCCTGTTACACATTTGTCAAACGATTTTTGTCTCAGTTTCCAGAAAATAACACATCGAGGTAATTTTTGTATTATGCACTATTTTTTAGATCCAACAATATCACCAATCTCAATCAGAAAGATGGTTTTCAATACACTATGTAATAGAAACCAAATACATAGTTATATTACAAAACACAAGGTCTAGTTTTACAACCTTGTTTAATATCAAAATATAGTTCCAAATATCATCACATATACTATACAACTTAGAATAAGGAATACTTTATACAAATTATCTGAATACATAACAAAATATGAAGTACAAAGTCATTTTGTCATAAAGGACAACTTAAATGTTATCAGAGGCAACTAAGAAGTCTCGCCCTTTCCTTGATCTACACGTCCCTACTTGTCATTAGATGTACCTATGTGGGAAAATAGTGAACCAACCGGGCCAATGGGAACTATATAGGTTTTATAGAAAGATATGGATGGTTATGCACACATAATGTGAATATAGAAAATATTGGTGTAGAATCACATAGCTGTAAAGTAAATAGTTCTACACATCAAGTGTTACTCAATCCCAAATCTTATAGCTATATATCAATAACAATTCAACAGTGATAACCAACTAGAGTAGGCATTATACTACGACCAGACAAATCTGTCCCCGAAGGACATATATTAATAATCTCATATCTAGGTTTTTGTCTACGGTGCACAGCGATCGGGATTTATACCCCCTACGGCTCGGGTATTTTTACCCCAAAGGCAGGGACCCCCTACAATGGGCCACATAGATGGAAGCCCCCAACACTATATTGTGTAGCAATGTATCTATCTGGTACAATACAATGCTCACTACATGTAAGAGTTATCTATTGTGCAATATGAATTCATTTATATCATAATTATCCTATAACTTAGTTATTTAGACATTTTTGTGATGTCAAATGCACTAACAACCCACATCAAGTTCAAATTGTTGCATATCTTATATAACATGTATTCATATATATATATATATATACACCATTATGGGTTTTGGTATAACATTAACATAAGGTAACATGCAAGTACAAATTCATGGTGAATCATCAAATTCAAGTCCTTTTATGGGATAATCATTAACAAGAAATCAAGATTTCAAACCCATAACCCATGCATGCGCTTATATATAGAGTTTTATATCAAAACCATCAAATTGTAATATAAACCAACTGCAATGTAATAATCTTTAAAAAAGAGTTTAGTTACTAGTGTTTCCACCTCAATGAAGTGTGGAAGCAATTTCCTTAAGAACTCTACATTTCCTCAAGCTTCAATGGTGAAAGAATGGTGGAGCAGATGATGTTGGTGATGATTTCTTGGTGATTCTATGTAAAATCCATAATCTTATAATGAAATCCTTCAAAATATAATGCTTTCTCACACTAAGAACTCCTCTTAAGTGTTTTGGTGGTGAATGGCTCGAAAGAGGATGAAAACGATGTTTCAAGGTTCAAAAATTGGTCAAATTTAGTCAAATGGGCTGGGCCTCTAATCAATCAGAGGCTCCTTTGATCGATCAGATCCTTAAGAAAACTTCTCTGGACTGCTCTGATCGATCAGAGCCCCATGCCTCAGCATAATTCACTCAATTTGATTTCCCGGGACGCCCAAACATCAATATTGTGACCCGAGTTCAATACAGAACTTATAGAGGGTGTTAAAAAGGGAATATAGGCACTAATAGGGATTAGTTTTAATAAAAGATAGGGAAGTTATGAACCTTCAAAGGTTGCCAAAATTTCCAAATCGCGTAAACTCACAACAAGCTCATAATGTGCTAGTTTTAATTTAAAACACTGGAACTTTAAAACAATGATTCACACGAGTGTAAATATACTAATGTGGTTTATCCAAAGCATTAAAAGGATTATAATCCCTTTTTAACATGAGTTCACTACCTAAGTGAGATTGATGAATTATTAAGACAAATAAGGCGAAATTATTAAGTAATCTATATGTGAGTGTTACATATGTTGTACTTAGAGTACTTCTTAACGTCACCATCAGTACTCAGTATAGTTGGGGAAGATAGATTATTAATACCTGCTCTTTGTTGACATAGATATCAATAGTTGTCACTATAGTTGGAGATGTAGGGGCCTTTCCCACATAGAAACTTACCTCAACATGAGGGGAACTCTAAATTTTGACCTTGATTGGTAAGATCGGCCATTAATCTAGCGATAGTGGAGAGAGGGGTGGCAGGTGCAAAAAAATGAGCTCTTTGAATAAGAATTGGTAAGGGTGAGACTTGAAAACTTCTTAAAGGTGTTATCTAAGGGACCTCTACAAGCCTGGGAGAAGGACGAAGAAAAGAAAAAAACATAACCTAGGGTTCTTAAGCTAGTGGGAGACTTAGAGTAGAAAAAGAGAATTTGAAAATTTTCCTCAAACAAGGGGGCCTTTTATAAGACCTCTAAACGAAGCCAACAATCCCCTCAACTTCAAGATATCTCCCATCAATCAGCCGCACATTCGAACTACTCCTAAGAAAAATAGCATCTTAGTGTGGTTCATATCAAAGGCCTTCTTTTTGTATGACAATAAACAAAAGCTAAGGTCAAACTCTGCAACATGTTGGAATCTATCTGCCAAAACCTGTCTTTTCTCATGGACAATTATATGTTAATGTTTCACGAGTTACCTCTTGAGAATGATTGATTAAAAATTTTAATCAAAAATGACGACCCTAAGCTATTAGAACTACACATAAAATATTGTGTACAAATAAGTTTTTACAAATTTAAACATTGGTTAGTTCAATTAACTTATTGTAAACGATACTTTTAATACAATTATGTGATGTCAATGCCGATGCAATTTATAATATAATATCTAGTTGTTCTTATTTTTTGTAGACCACACTTTTTTGACAATGGCATCATGTTACAACTTCATTGGCGGTCTTGAAAAGGAGAAAGATAATTAGGTCATCAAGGTGAGGATAACAAGGAAATGGTAGGTGATAAACACTGAGACAAACAACAACTTTATTTCAGTTGACATAATTCTACTAGACGAACATGTAAGCCCCCATTAAACTAAAAATAATGCTCAAAATATATGTATTCACTACAAGAAAAAGGGCATTTTGTGACAAATATTTTTGTAACATCTCAAAAACTGTTACTAAAGACATTTATTTGTTGCGGATTTTAGTCCCGTCACAAATAAAGTTATTTGTCACGGTTAGGTACATTCCCGTTATGAATAAGAAGTTATTTGCAACGGTTAAACATAAACCGTGACAAATAATCTCATTTGTCAGGGCTTAATAAGTTGCTACAAAAAATAATCTCATTTTAACTAATATTAAAAAAAAAGGAAAATAATTATATAAAAAAAATAGTTTTATTAAAACTTATAGTCAATTATCACTAAATATTACCAAATTTCAACCCATCTTTATCGTTATTAACATTTTAACTAATGCAAAATAATAAATTCTATATATTTTAAGCAATTATTTCTTATTCTTTCCTTAATCAATTAAATTAATAACTTTGACATAATTAAAGTTAAACATAACATATTGATCAAGTATTTTTTTAAAATATTTCAAATTAAAAATCCAATATTTTTTAGTGTCTGAAATTATAAGTATTTTAGTTTTTTTTTAATTTGTAAATAATCACTATACCAAATTTTATAAGAAAACTAGTTATAATTTTAGCAATTCAATTAGCCTCTTTTAATAGTTTAATAGTTTTAAAGCCTTTTTTTTATAAATATAAAAAAATATATTATATACTTGAGTATATCCTATTTCTAAATGGTAATGAAAAAATCTAATTTAAAATTGATACAAATGTCACATAGTTGAGTGTAAAAGTCCAATTTATTTGGATGTTCCAAATTGAGTATCTGAATTTTAGCGTATAATTCACTTAATCTCTTTTAATATTTTAATAGTTTTAAAGTCTTTTTATAATTTTTTTTAATATATTATATACTTAAGCATATCTTATTTCTAATTAGTAATGAAGAATCAAATTTTACAATGATACGAATGTCAGATGAATGGATTTGTGTAAAACACAAAAGATAAATAAAAAATAGCCTTAATTTTGTAATTATAAATTTAATGATAGTGATTTTTTTTTTAAAAAAAAAAGCCTAAATACAAAATTTAAATAAGAAGAAGTATCCTTATCAAATTTGTGATTAAAATATGTCTATAAGTTTAAAAACTATGCTAGTAAGGTCAAAAAAAAAAAAAAAAACAAAAGAAAAGAAAGTAAAAGAAATTAAAAAGAATTAACTTTGAGAAAGAATTCATCCCCAAATTCGTTTCATCCGCTTAAAACCTCCTATATCCTGCTCCTCCCTCCCGCTCAAAACCCCTCCTCATCTCCATCACCACCTCTTCTCCATCGTAACTACCACTGTCACTCTCCACCAGGGGCGGAGCCACATGGGGACGAGGTGGGGCCATGGCCCCACCTGGACTATTTTGAAATTTTTAGAGAGTATAGGGGTCTATGTGTGGGAAGGGAAAGTTTAGGGCCATTGTGTGATTAGTTGAGAAGTTCAAGGTCAGAGGATGTTATTTTTGCAAAGCGGGGGGGGGGGGGGGTGGGTGTTTTGTGCATGGAGGGTTTTGTGCAATTAGCATTATAAGTTCAGGGTTTAAGTTTGTAATATATTAAGTTTTCACTTTTCTATTTTTTTTTCTGATTGATCCAGCCGTTTTTTACTACTTTTTTTTTTTTTTCTGAAATACAGTTTTCATTTTTTTTATTATATATCAAAAGATATTTCAAAATATATAATTAATTTTAGTATATCGTTTCTAACTTTTTCGAAATATCGAAACAGAATGAAGAAGTATTTTAGTAAAAAATTGGTTTGTAAACATAATTATTGAATTTGATTTGACTTAATTTTTTTTTGGCCCCCCCTAAAAATAATTTCTGGCTCCGCCACTGCTCTCCACCGTTGCTCACATCACTCAACACCATCACCACCGCCGATGCTCACGACCACCGTTGTTCACTGATGAGGTTCTACCTCTAAATCCTTAGCCCTAACTGGCGAAATCCATTTTCATGTAAGCCCCCTTCTCTCTCTCTCTCTCTCAATATATATATATAATTAGTTTAAAATTAAGAGTATGTGTTATTAGGGTTTAGTTTCAAGAGTAATTAATGGAAAAATTAAGAGTATGTGTAATTACTGTTTATATCTTGTTTGGAATGTTTAAAATTCATATTTACCCCGTGTTAGAGCTAGATTTTAAAAAAAAATTATTAGCTCAAGGAAAATTGGTAATATGTAGAACTAAGAATCTATACAACATCAGCATATTACACTCTCCAATAAAATTAATGTACACTAACAGAAGATGGGAAAATTGGAAAATCCTGAACACCAAGTTAATGTCTAATAACTTACCATTGATGTAAACCTCTAACAAGTTGTTTTGGTGTCTTAAATCGCGCAATAGATCCTAGCTCATTCTGAACATTCACATGTGAATGCTTAAAAGGTAAACATACTCAGGTGTACTATTTTAAAGTAAGCCGTTGTTGGTGAACATAATTGAATTTCAACTGAGGAAAAGTACAAGAATAAATGATTAACAGAATCTCCTATGTACAGATACTTTAAATTTGCTAAAAATAATTTTGTTTTTAATATAGAAAGGGGAGAGAGAATCTTTTGTTGTTGATCTTAGTTTTGTTTTATTTTCTGTAAGCTATTTTATGTTACTTAGCTATCCATTAAACTTGCTAGATAGATAAGAAAGTGTCTTCTTTAAGGAACATACAACAAGATTTTATCTAAGATTGTAATTGCATTTTGCTGTATATTCTGGCATAATTTATTTTCTTCTTTGAATTCGCAGTTTGGGATTTGCTAGGGCAGTTAACAGACATTATATCAATGATTGTGTACCACTTAAAATATGCATGTAGGCTTCAACAGGTTTTATTAGTGCCAACGCTCTTGGAATGGCATGTGCACTTGCGGGTTTACTTTAAATTAATTTTAAGATCTAGAAGATCACCTTCAAACAAAATACCTTGCCCAGTTGGGTTATGGCTGTGGCGTGGTTATTTTATTTACTGTGGTTGTCTATTTCATTTAAGGAACCTTCTCGAGATAATGAGGAGGAGAATAAACCAAAACAATCTAATTTTGGTAGGTTTATTTCCATCTTACTACTTATTTTAGTTTTTATTCTGCAATTTTGTGGTCAAAGAATTTAGTGTTAGTTGTTAACATCAATCTAGCTACACTACTTTTTGTGATTATAAATTATTCTTCTTCTTAAAACTTTTCAAAAGTGGGTCACTTTTCCTTATCTTTGAAAGGTCTGTAGTTCCCTTTCTTTTACAATTTTACCCCCTGAATTTTTTTTTCGGGAATTGCATTGGTTAAGAATAAAATCCTAGCTTCCTCCTCTCAATCTCACGTGTATAAAACAAAATTTTGATTTCTAATTGGTATAATAGTTAATGCCTTAAATTAAAATTTCAGTATAGTATAATATTAATCTTTTGTTTTGTTTGTCCTCCTAGCAGTTAATCTTAGTTATTTTTACTTTATGTTGGCTTTTCAAGCTACAAGAATTGGCTACATGCTGTACTAATTTTACAGTCTAGAAAGGTGACGGAAGTGCCTCATATTTTTAGCATTGTAAGTTTCTCATGGTATGTTTATTCAAAAAATAAAATAAAAAATTCTCTCTACTGCCTCATCTGAACTATAAACCAAAAAGTATGTATATCTATCAACTTAAGAATCAATAAAGATTGTCTCTTAAAAATCCTAAAGTCAAAATGCGACTATCTATTAACTTGAGATGCAGAGGATTTCTCTGATCCTTGGAAAAACTTTTACATGTTTAGTACCTGAGAAAGCAAAACTTTGAGCGGTTAGAATTATTTATGATTGGCAGTGCAATATAGAGGGGCTTTGGCAATATATTTGCAACACGTCATGAGTGTGTTGATTTGGAATAGTAGAATACAAGTTTACTAGCCAATGAAATAACAATTTATTGTATTATTTCTCAGGTATTTATTAACCAAGATCACCTAGCTATAATGCCTTTTTAACTGAAAAATAAGTTATTAGCTTTTGATCATTAAGAAGTGTAAAAAAAAATACAGGATCACCTAGTTATAATTACACGCTTATTATAATTTATGTTATGCAATATGTACAAATTAATAGAATTTATAAATTATATTTATGTTGAAGCATTGTAAAGTTGATTACGTCTATACTAATTATACAAGAACACCAAAAGCATAGTTACATGCTTATTATAATTTTTGTGAATATTATTGGGTGTTTTAAACTAAAGTTGCTTTACACTTTTATCAATTGGCCAGTTAGGAATAAATCGTACTCTAGTTTATTTTACATTTATAGTTTGTGTCTTACATCTATACTAAATAGTTTAGAATATATTTTTCATAAACTAAACTGTAAATGCGTAGGTTCCTACTTCATCAAGTGTTCATCGCCCAGATCTTAAAGAAGACGGAAGCTTTTCTCGGGAGGTTATGAGAACTCTGTTATTATTGTGTTGCTTCTACATATTTTCAGCTATTGATGGGATTCGATGTGCGTAATTGGTAAATAGGAATGTATTCTTTTTTTCTAAGATGTTGCAAATCTTAATTTAAGCTATTTAATGCCTAAAATCTAGTTTCTTTTATGTTTCAGGATATGAATGAAGATGAATGAAGGTTGCGCAAGCTATGATGGCTTTCTTTTTGGAAAAAAGTTCAAATGATAGACAATGGCTTTGTTTGTTTTAAATTATATTCTATGCACCATTCTTAAAATTTGGACTGATATTGGGCAATATACTATATTTCTTGGTGCGCAATACTTTTTGATACTATATTTTGGTTTGGTTGAACTATATGTAATGGATATTATTTGGTTTGACTTTATTTAGTTTGCTTTATTGGTATTTAATCGGTTTGATGGAATTGAATGTGGTTTGATGTAATTGAATGGTTGTATTTCTCTTTATATATTAATAATAAACGGGTTCCAAATATCAATCAGACTAGGTAGCAATGGTGCGACGCTGTTGAACACTTTTTTGTGACGGCTAATATGTGCTGCAACAAATAGTACAATGTTAGTTTGTAACAAAAATAAGCCGTCACAAATACAAGAATAAGTGTCGGACAAAGTTGAGTAATTGTAACGGGTGTGGTCGCCACAATAACAATATAAGTAGCACTTTTGACCGTCACAAATAGTCCGTGACAATAAATTGATAAAAATGACACATTTTTTGTGACACCGAGAAAACCGTCACAAATTTATTACAAAAAGCATTTGTGTCGGCATTTTGCCGTTACCGAGTTTTTGAGACGCCCCTGCCTTGTAACACATGAAAAACCGTCATAAAGCCGTCACAAATACGTTTTTGTGACGGAAATTGACCATTTGTGACGGTTTTGCACCTGTCACAAAAGGCCCTTTTTCTTGTAGTGATTAAAAAGACTAAAAAATATCTTTTATTTATAGCGAGAGCAGATACATGCATTTATATGGAGTAAATGGCTTCCCAAATTTAACCACTTGTTAGAGGAAGGAATCATATATGAAATATCAAATTTTGTAGTCGTAAGTAACAAAGCTAAATTCAAAGTGGTTGGATACACTATATGATCAATTTCTTACCTGTAACTATGGTCAAAAAATTAAATGAGTCCGATTGTAGCATACCACTTCATCATTTTGAATTTATGCAATTTGAAAATGCACATTTGCACTGTAACAATGATGAACAACTTTTAGGTAGCGCAT
The DNA here is from genome assembly GCA_021464415.1 of Lonicera japonica. Classification (NCBI taxonomy): domain Eukaryota; kingdom Viridiplantae; phylum Streptophyta; class Magnoliopsida; order Dipsacales; family Caprifoliaceae; genus Lonicera; species Lonicera japonica. The sequence continues at coordinate 16,166,501 of CM038469.1, forward strand.
TTTTGGAAATAGGACCATTAAATTGAACATCACACTTTGGGTAGATAAAGCTAATGAAATAAATGAAGATTTATGCTAGATGAGTTTAGAAATATTGGTTTGTATTATTACATCGACAATTGTCAAATTGTATAAAGGTAACATAACATTCATATAAATAATGTACAATAAAGTAGCTATATTAATGCAAAATTTAAATTATACACTTACTAACAAAAAATAGAGGCCAATATTCTTTGTTTACAACAAATGCGAGCAAGATATACATCAATCTTGACAGCTTAGAGGTGAATGACTTTAAACAAAAGTATGAACTTTATAGCTTAGAATTAATGTTTTATAGCATTACAAATTTTAAAAATATTTTTTGATAATATGAATTTATGAATAACAATAAATTCAAGGAAACCAAGTATGTTAAGAAGATGGAGCTACCACAAGCAATCACACAACTGATGGAGCTAAGCATATCCCAAAGAAAAACATTAAGTGAAACAATGTCTTTGTAATCCAACTCCAACTCCAATTTCAAAGTATATATATATATAGTAATACTACCTAATAATAAATTACATTTCAAAATAATAAAACTAAACATTAAATTTAACAATAAAAAATTAATCAAATTGTAGGAAATCGTTGTGACCTCACATGTAACACCCCGTTCGTCCTTTCCACCACATTTGCCTTCATACGTTTGCAATTTTCACCTTGGGTGGTGAAATCAGGATTTATGAAGATTTGTAGCATTGTAGCACCCTACATCAGTTGTATTAGTATTCTTAGACTAGTGTGAGTGATCGTTTAGTAATTCGGGTGGTCCGAGTCGATTTTGGCTTGTAAATCGTAAGTTTATGGCCTTACGCAATTTCTTGTTTTTCACTAACTTTGAGCCTTCGTAACTTCTTCCTCTCTAATCCGATTTGGTCTCTGTTTGCGCCTATGTCTAGATTTCATACCATTCTACAACCTTCGTGTTTTGACCGAAAGCCAATTCGCACTCCTCGTTGGTTAAGACAGGGTCCAAAGTAGGCCCATCGCTAAAATCTGGTCATTTTCGAAAATTTTATGGCAAAGAGCTGTCTTCTTTGAATTTCTGGGAATTATTTGTCTACAATTTGAGGACACTTCCTCTTAGGAAGTTTTAGAGCTTTGAATTATCTTTCCGTAGATATAAAGATCACCCCAATCCGAGTTCCGAGCAAGGAGTTATGACCAAAATACCAACAGTGGTCAGTGCAGTCAAAACAAAAGCTTGGACAAAATGTTTATGGGACCGATCCCAGAAACATAGGATCGATTCTAGACCCCTGTGTGTCGAATTTTAACCCATTTTCTCACTACTTATCAACACCAAACACCACCACTCAACCCACACACCACACCACCACCCCAAGAGAGTTCTAGAGAGGGAAAGTGAGTGATTCTTGAGGATTTTGATGATTTATTCATCATAAACCAAGATTTGAGCCCTAATTCTACACCTATATGACTATTCATCATCTTCTTCCTCTCTCATCCACCATTGGAGCTTAGAGGCAAGTTAGGGTTTTGTGGTTCGGAGTCTACGCATCCTCAACTTCGAGATTTAGCTTCTCTAAGGTGGGAACACTAATACCTAAACTCTATTTTAACTTATTACATGTTATGTTAGAGATTGATATACAAATTGGGGATTTTCTTCAAAAACCATAGGTTGTACGCATGTTCGTGGGGTTGGGTTTGATAAATCCTCAATTGGTGATATATATTGATGGGTTATTGCATATATTATGTATTTTGAGCATTTAATGCATGTTTTTACTCATATACCTAAAGCTTTATAAAGAACCCATCGCATACACATATGTTAAACTTAGAAATTGGGGTTTTTGGGTGTTGTACACAAATGATGGTTGGTTAGGGGTCGTTAACACTAGAAATACACATATATGCCTATAGTTGTAATTGTTGGATAAAATCTATGGTGTCTACACTAAAAATCCGTTAGGGCGGAGTAATACGCAACATACTTTAAGTCTAGCGCCTTGTGTAAAGCATGATAGGTACTGGTGACATGAGTACGACCTTGATACTCCTTGATGATGTCATAAACACACTTTGGCAGGACTTCAATTGCTATGGCCACATATACATACATAGCTTAGTGCGCTGTATGGACACCGGTTAGACTAGAAATAAGATAGTTAAGGTCTAACTTGATATTGTGAATAGAATACTACCATTGAAGACAAACGACCCTAGCTTTACACACATAGGACCATTAATGATCTAAATTGTCTTAGTATGAGAATGACCATGTACTGATAGGCCCATGTATGATTGCATGAATATATATATATATATGTGTGTGTGTGATTGCATGGGTGATTGCATGAATATATATATATATATGTGTGTGTGTGTGTGATTGATGAGACGAATGGCTTGAATATGATAAATTATTTCTATATATTGTGTAAGTCATTGATTGGATCATATGTTTATATAAATGTAATGGTGAGAAGACAATAGTCATCTTTAAAGATTAGGGCCTGAATTTGGGACACAGTTTCCTGAGTGCAAGACTCGAAATCGTGCACGGAAACGAACGGGAGGCCTTTCTACCGCGAGGGTGAAAGGCCAATAAATGCAGACCTGGTGACGCTCGGATGACCATTGGTGTTATGATTAAACATTAAGAATACATAAACTAATGGGAGGCAATGCTGCTGTGTGGGTGAAAGGCCACGAAACGCAAATGGAACGAACGGGAGGCCCTGCTGCCGCGTGGGTGAAAGGCCATGAAATGCAGATCGAATTGGAAAACTATTAGTATCATTGTGATTGCCGAGATTATATTGATCATTGAAATACACGTGGTAGATTATTGAGAATAAAGAAATTATGTCTCGAATGACATTGACATGACTCGAATCCGGATGTGATGTGATGGTGATCTTAATAACTGTTATTATATTATATCTTGTATGTTTTATAAGTATGGTCCTGATATCTCGTGAATAACATAAGAATGGACTCGTAGATTATGATATGAATTATAATACACGTAGAGACGTATTGGCCATCATAATGAACTAACACGTTAAGTGGAAAGAATTAGCAGTTATCAAATCCTTAGAGGATATATGTGTGGTCAAGGGAATACATGTAGTTATGAGATTAGTTGGCCTGATCATTAATGTACTATAATTAGAAAGGAAATAATGATTAGTTGGCTGATAAGTACTACTTACAATATGGGTACCGAAAAGCATAGTTGAGTGTATTATCACACTTGAGAGCGAGTACATCGTAGCATGGAAAATCTTAGGAAGATAGCATTGCAATCATATGACCTTAGACTAATGATTTCCTGGTAATATGGATATACGTAGGAGGCTTACCTTGTGAAGGGCCTAGGGATGGTATTAGTTAGTCAGGAAGTCATTATCCGGTGGCTAGGATAAAATTCCTAGTGAGGTTCGATATGTACTTAGGTGTGAACTGCATTGCATGACGTGGTTTTTAAACTATGGTATTAAAGGTAAAGTACTTATTTTCTATTAAAACCTATATAGTTCCCACTGAGCCCGAATTTGGCTCGTCCTAATTTTTAAACAGTTTTGCAGGTCAAGCTCGGGATTGGCACATGGTACTCTTTCTTAGGAAGCCTCTGATGTCCATGGATCTTTCCAAGTCCTTTTTAATAAGGACTGTTGTATATATAGATACAGTTTCGGTCATGTAACATGTAAATGGTTTTATTGTAAACTTGTATTAAAAAGGGGTTTTCATATGTGGAGTAGTTTTAATTGTGGATTGTAACTTTTGTTTGATGGGAATATTCTTGTTTGAAAATGGTTTTTTTTGTGTTACCAATTGTAAGCAATTGGTTTTGATTTTTAACAGGGCGGTTTGCAATATAATTAAATTTCACATGCCGAAATTTTCTGAAACAGGATTTTCTGTGACCACATTTTATTAAAGAAAAGTTTTTGGAAAGTTGAGATTTTATTAATACTAACCCGCCGTCACGCATGGCATTCGTGATTAACCGGATTCTGGAAGTGAAAACCTCAAAATGGGATTTGGGACGTTACATCACATGCTACATTCACTGGAATAAATGGACTTGCCGTTTGGTATTACATCTCCTGTCATGCATGTAATAAAAAAAATACAAAACATACTAGAAGGTTTTTACTGTGACATTTGCAAGAGTATATCAAAATTTTCAAAACCTCAGTAAAGTAATTACTTACAAATGTTATTGCTTCTTTTTCCAAATAAAATTTTAAAAATATAAATATATTGCATCCTTTTTCTTAGATACCACCTAAAAGTCTATGTTAAAGATAAAATTGCATCAATTACATTCAAAATTTTCAACCAACTCGCATATAAGATACTTCAAGTATCAGTGACAGACCTTTGCATGCAAAAAGAAAAAGGTAATTTACTTATGTTCATTTACAACTGGAAAAAAAAGTAAAAAAATAAGAAGTAAACTTTAGTTTTTGTTGAATTTAATTTACTATTCATACTCATATTTATAACTAAAATGATATACTAACTCTTATTATGTTCTAACAAAACAAAAAATCTAGGGAAAGAATGAAGAAATCTTGCTCGATAAATTGCAGTCAATTATTGGGAAGAGCTTTACTTTATGTGGGTGGCCAAAAATTTGGTCGGTCCCACAGAGATAATATTCTTCGTGAGTATGAATGCACCGTTAGTAGTATGAGAGGTAAGACAACGATATTTTGTTTGTAGGTAAGTTCTTCCAGTGATTTTCAAATCTACTGGCAGTACATCATCTTTTTGCGTGTTTATGTTTTTATTGCTTTAACAATGGAGTTAGGAATAAAAAGACAAATTACCAGCTTTTACTATATCTTACTCTCTCTTCCTCTCTTTTCCACTCTCTTCCTTTGTAATAGAAATCGATTCCCCCTCCTTGAGCTATCCTTTTTTATTAATATATGTCTAGAATTAGGGTTGCAATGCTCAATTGGGTTGCATGATTAAAAGACAGTCGGGGTAGGACGTGAGTCCTCTTGCATTAATTGTCAAATGATTTGCATTAAAGACCGGTTACTTTTACATCACATAGATGTTAGGAATTGGTGGCTGTGTTCAACACGAGCGGATGAGAAGCAGTGGGGGTAAGTGACTTCCATCACAAGTTGGTGACTAAGCACGTATTCCTCTTAATGAATAAAGTTTTGTCACATCATTCCGCACGTTCTCTACCTTATTGAGCATGTTGGTCACGTTATTTGGCTGATATCGAGGTGTGCCGAGTTCCTATCCTTCTCAGCGGGAAGCCGACTTTAGCGCCCAAATGCCTCCTCGTTGACCCTTCGACTAATGCACCACCAAATCGGATTTGGTTCGTGGGCCTTAAAGTGTTAGGCTGATCCAGTAATTCAATAATAATTTTATATCCCCTCACTTTCCAATTAAAATGATATTCATTCAATTTAAGGCGTAGTCAAGAGAATTACATAATGACAAGCATATTCTTAAAACTCTCCGATTAAAATTTAAAAATTTTGTCCCACAGAGAAAAAGGTCAGTTATTCTACTTAATATAAATGTACAAGTATATACAAATTAAATTCAAAAAGTACATATTTATGTGCATGATGGGAAAAGAAATGATATAAGATAATAGATGTAATTCTCCCTCGAAGAAATCAACATCTTCAAATTCACAAGACAAACATCGGGATTACTGCAAGCGTAATAGCAATGAGAAGGAAGACTAGAAGATAGAGAGACCGGCAAAATGAATTGCGGTCTACGAAGTAAACCTATCTTATTATAATGCCAAAAATTAACAACCCACGTATATATTTTAACACATACTATGTTATTATAATTATGTGCAGGAAAGCATACATCGACCATAAATGAAGTCCAATCATCATTACAAAATTCATCACTTAACATATTTAATTATCTAACGTAATTGTATCCAAAATTCTATGGATAATACAAACTACAACAATAATTAGTCTCTTATTTGTTAATTTTTATTAGTTAACTAAATCAGTGAAAAAAATGTACTAGTTAGACTACGAATTCATAGTTGTATGTCATATATTTCATAATTTAGATGTAAATTTTATACTACATAATATTTTCTACGCTTAACATTACGTTTACCTATTTATTAAATACACTTTAAAATTAATAATATTAAAATTTTTTTTTACGTACAATCACTATAAATAATCTTCATAAAAACAAATAAACTAACCTTTCATTATATTTACATAATTATTTTACAAAATAAAACCCTTAAAAAAATATATATATATATATAATATAATATAATTTTAAAAAATTATAGACCGCTTGTGCATTCACCAATTACAAAACTAGTTCTATACATAACAAGAATTAGGGGTGGGGAAATATACCATTTGTATCAGACTAATCCGTACCAAATCGAACCAATACCAAATTGTACCGAAAATTTGGTAATGGTATAATACCAATTGGTATTGTACCATACCGAATTACTTTGATACGGCACTGGTATTCATATTAATTACCGATGGTATACCGAGCCGTACCATATCAATACCAAATACTAAATAAATACCAAATTACCAATATTCCACAATTAGATATAGATGAAGTTAGATGAACGATCTAGATTGTTAACAATCTCATTCTCTCTTTATACCCATTTCAGCTCTAAATCAGATAGCAATTCTCGTTTCATATAAATATTTCATTTAAACAAATTTTGTCGGTTCATTTTAATACTGTTTAGTTCATTTAAATCGTTTCACTAAGTATGCACTCGAACTTTGACATATATAATATCTATCGATAATGAGAAGATGTTGGTTTTTGTTTTCTTTCACAATAGGCTATAGAGGTGTATAGTCTCAACAGATGATGTCAAGTAAAGGAAATAAATTAGAGCGTCGTAAGTTTTATTCTGAATTTGGAAACCTAGTTGGTTGAGTGGGACTAGGATATATAAATTTTAGATATATATATATATATATATATATATATATGTATGTATGTATATATTTTGCAATTCTGCTTAATTGTAGGGGTTTAAGTTCTTCATCATCCTTTTAGTTTTGAGAACATTGTCCCAATTTATTTAAACCATTTGAATTATGATGGCTCCATTTACTTAATCGGTTTGCATTACGATAAATATGAGCCATCATAGTAATAACACATTTTTATCTGTTTAGTAATTTAGTTTATTTTTTTAGGCAATAAAGTGCAAAGATGTAAATATTAACAAATCATGTCTAATTCTTTTTCAGAAAATTTTAGTTAAATTTAGGTTTGAGCTAAGTTAGCCTATGTTTTACATTACTTAACAATAATAAATTATTTTGTAAATCAGTTAAATTCAAAAAATACAGTTAAATTCAAAAAAAATCTTTTTTATTTACAAGATTGATTTTTTGGTAATTTACCGTACCAAACTGTATCATACCGATATTTCAGTATGCCAAAATTCGGTATACCGAAAGTTTGGTATGGTAATAATAATAAATTTCAGTATACCAATTTTTTAATATAACTAGATTATAACCCGTGCTATGCACGGGCACTTTTATAAAAGTTGTGTCTGTGCTAAAAATTATTACAAAAAAAATTTGCCAATTATAATTATTCAAATGAATTAGAAATTTTACACTATCTTATTTATAAAATCGAAATGAAATTCAAATTAATTTATAATATAATAATAAAAATAAATTATAATCAAAGTATAAAAGATAAAGACCAATTTGTAAATTCTTGTGGTGCGTAAGTTTAGATTAATAAAGAGAACAAATATTTCTTTTTATTAATAATTGAGGAGATTAACATAGTTTTTTTAGAAAGGAAAAAACAAAGAGAAAAAGGAAAAAAGAAAAGAAAAAGGAGATTAACAATGTAGCTAATTAATTCCTGCATTAATGACTGCCATGTGGTAATCTCATAACAAATCATTCTCACAAAAAAAGAATTGTCAACTATAATTCTACAAATGAATTAGAAATTTTACATTGTCTTATTTTTAAATACAAAATTAAATTCAAATTGATCAATAATATAATAGTAAAAATAAATTATAATCAAAGCAGAAAAGACAAAGACCAATTTGTAAATTATTGAGGTATGTAAGTTAAGATTAATAAAGAGAACGCATATTTTTCTTTATTAATAATTGAGGAGATTAACAAAATTTGTTTAGAAAATAAAAAATAAAGAGAAAAAGGAAAAAAGAAGAAGAAGAGATAACTAATTAATTCTTGTATTAATAAGTGCCATGTAGCATTCTCACAACAAAACATTCTCACTCCTCCTATTTTATATATATACTATTAGATAAATTAGATATGGTATATGATATAATATTATAATGCTAGTGGGATTTAAATGTTTAATCTAAATAAATGAGATATAAATGTATATATACTATTAGATAAATTAGATATGGTATATGATATAATATTATAATGCTAGTGGGATTTAAATGTTTAATCTAAATAAATGAGATATAAATGTTTAATTGCTATAAAGATGATATGTGGCATTTATTTAGTAATAAAGGACTCCATTTTTATTAGTTATAGTAAGATAGTAAGATACTTGGTAGTTGGTATAATCAGCATGGTACAGTGTTGTATTAAATTTACCCGTAAGAAGAACCGCCGTCCAAATTGCCACGTGGGTATAACAATTCTACTTAATACAATTTAGAAGCCGACCCGGAACCCGACCCACGGGTAGACTACCAAGCAACGAAAGAGAGCGCATTCTGCTGTTCTTTTTGGCGTCAACACCAGTGAAGAACCAGGGATAACGGCGAATTACGGATAATAGTCGCCGGCGACAACCGTCCAAAATCTCAGCAACAGCTATAATTATTTCACATACACAAGCACAACGCAAATCGGGAAGGCCGAGGACCTATAGTACTTGAATCAGTTAAACTCCATTAAAACCCTAATTTTTTACAATCGCTCCAATCGAATTAGGGAAGTATGGGGAAGAAACAGCACAGCAAAGATCGAATGTTCATCACGAAGACGGAGTGGGCCACCGAGTGGGGCGGCGCCAAATCCAAGGAACTCCGCACCCCTTTCAAACGCCTTCCTTTCTATTGCTGCGCGTAAATTTCTCTCTCCCCTCTCTCTCTCTCTCTATATATATATATATATTTGTGTTTTGTGTTTGTATTTATATTGATTTTGAAACATCTATGTGAATTTTGATGCAGTCTCACGTTTACGCCATTTGAGGATCCAGTATGCACGGAGGATGGCAGCGTCTTCGACATAATGTTGGTAACTCTTTTCAATTCAACCTATTTACATTTTTATTATCCATCAATGTCCTTGATTTCTATAGATTCACTAGGGTTCGTTTGATTTTTTAGTTTCTGAATGCTGAACACTGAATGCTAAACTCTCGATACTTGTTAGGGGCTGTTTGTTTGAACACCTTAAGTCTGAATGGCTGGTGTATTCAGACTTAAGAAGTTTTAATTTTGTTTGGTTGGTTTAATTATTCAGATCTGAACCTCTTATAAAGGCAGCTGCTATTTGAATTCCACAAAATTTTTAGTAACACTCCATTTTTTATTCGCTATGATTGTTATCGAGTAAGTGCATGTTACTCGCTCGATAACAAGTGAGTATAAGCCTACATACTTGGTGCTTATAGGCCAAGTAAGGCATTTTCAGGCTTATACCTCGCCCTCATGAAGCGAATAACATGCACTTACTGGCTTGTCATCAGGCAAATGACAAATGGAGTTGCCAAGTGCTGTGCAAATAGCAACTGCCAATGGCTGAATACATGCAATTTTATCATTTTTTATGCATATCACTGCTATATACATCCATACTTAGTGAATAGAAAGAATACAGGTACTATTGGAATAAAATTTCATTAAAATTAAATTAAGTATTGATCACCACACCTGCCTCTTAATGCTGAATTTTAAGAAAACAAACAACGTTTTTACCTCTTAACGCTGAATAAACTTCCATTCAACATCAAGAGGTAAAAACAAATACCGCCTAAAATTTTATCTTGTAGGTACTTCATTGCTTAAGATTTTTAATTTGCTGAGTTTGGATTATGGAATAAATTTGTCTAGGCACATAGTCCCGTACATTAGGAAGTTCGGGAAGCATCCTGTTACTGGAGCTCCACTCAAACATGAGGATCTCATCCCGCTTGTTTTCCACAAGAATGCCGAAGGTAAGCTCTTGCCTTTGTTATTAATTATTAATCTGAATGGCTTTGCGCTGATTATTGAAGAATTATCCATTGTATATTGGACGCTCAAATTGCTCTTGTATTTATTCACTAAAAAGATAGCTTAAATCTAAAGAACTTGAATGAGAAAATACGTAGAAGTATTTCGAATTATAGGGCTCTGTTTCACTGTTTGATATCAAGTTGGAAAATGATAGCAAAAACAATTGATTTGTGTGATAAGCTGGAAAATAATTTGAGTGATGAGGTGAGACGTGCTCTTACTTTTTACTTTTTTCCATGACAAATTCTTTTGGTGGTCTGGCAGAATTTTTTTCTAGAAAAAATAAGGAAAGATGGCGAACATCTACTCATATAAATAAGCACGAGATGGAGAGCATCTCACTAAAACACCCATCTCATCTTCTATCCTCTCATAAAAGTAACTGCTTTTCTAATCATTTTCCAACTTTGTTTTCAAGCAGAGCCCGATAAGATATAATTATGATATAAAAGTGGTTGGGGTATGTTGAACAAACTTTTAGGACCAAAAAAAGTATGAAAAGAGATGGACAAACTTTCAGTTCTTTAGTTTAGATGAACTAACTAAGTAGACTATAATTAGATGGACCTTCCACAGATGCTCACAATTAGATTGCGCTGTTTCAGCTCTTGATGAAGAGTTATTTGTCCTAATATATGATGTACAAAAGGATGTAAAATAAAATGAAGAAAGTAAGATAAAACTATCAACTATTTAGGGCACGTTTTGTGTTTTGATGTAACATGAAATTGTGAGAGTTCCTATAAAGTTCTTTGAAAGTGTTTAAAGTGTTGGGCGTTGGGACGAAGTTAATCTTATTTGATTGTAATCTTAGTGTTTTAGATAATAATGTTATAAGATTATGCTGGCTTCATAAACCTGATCGGTTGGTTAGTCATTCTTACCCGGTTCACCAAGATTCAATTGATTTTAACTGAAAAAAGGGGCAGATTGGGAAAATCCATTGTTCACATCTCGTAGACATGATGATAAAATGCATTTTTCTGTTTCTTTTTAGGAGAATTTCATTGCCCAGTTTTGAACAAGGTTTTCACAGAATTTACACACATAGTTGCTGTGAAGACAACAGGAAATGTGTTCTGCTACGAGGTTTGTTTCTTCACCGAGACACTAATCGATCATCATACTTATTCTTCCCATTTAATTTATCCTTTTGTTATTTCTATTAACACATTTGCTTTTGTTGCACAGGCTATTAAAGAATTAAACCTCAAAACCAAGAACTGGAAAGAACTTCTGACTGATGAACCATTCAGAAGGGAAGATCTTATAACAATTCAGGTCAATTTAGATTTAATATACCTCTACTTGTAGTGGTGATTTATATGTTAATTTCTTTGTCCAAAATTAAGAAGTCCACTTTTCTTTTCAGAACACGATAACGTACCCAAACTCACGATAGGATACAAGCTTTGTTCTGAACCATTCATTGTGTGATGAAATTAGTGCATTCTTAACAATGTGAAAGTCAAGCATGGACTCTTAATCAGGGACAGAGGGATTTTTCTTTTAGATTTACACTTAACCACCCCCTGCCTCTCTTACCCCAATTTAAACTTTCAGCAGCTGTATTATGAAAATAATTTATCAGTTTTTGTGGTTTTGCATTGTAGAATCCCAATGCACTTGACACCAAGGTTCTCGTGGAATTTGATCACGTGAAAAGAAGTTTGAAAGTTGATGATGAAGGTAATAGTAGCCATTTTCCCATCCTTGCAGAATTCTCTGTGGAATGCTTGTTGACTCCCATTATAACTCATAGGTTTCTCTTTGCAGAACTAAAGAAATTGGAGACAGATCCAGCATATAACATAAATATGACTGGGGATATCAAACAGATGCTTAAGGAACTTGGAACAGAGAAAGGAAAGGAAATTGCATTACATGGTGGAGGTGGAGACAAGGCACAAAATGAAAGAGCTAATGCACTTGTAGCCATTTTAGCTGCAAGATCTCGCATTAAAGAGGATTCCAAATCAAAAAATGATGAAGTTAAAGCCCAGCCCGGTTACAGTATTGTAGACGCTGCATCGGCCTCTGTGCATGGAAGAAGTGCTGCTGCAGCAAAGGCTGGATCGAGTGATAAAACTGCAGCTCGTATAGCTATGCACATGGCTGGTGATAGGACACCAGTAAATGCGAAAATGGTTAGTTTTTCGTATGTTGGATTCTTTATGGCAGCCTGACACGAGCACACACATGTATGTTGTGAAGAGCAGTCTATGTCGTCAATTAAGTTATTTAGTTTGATAAATATCTATCTGTAGAATACTAGTGTGTGCTAGGTAATAGTAATAATGGGGGCGTAACCCATTCAATGGAAAGAAAACTATAGGGGGGTGCATGGAGGTTATGGCATTGGGGTGGTAAATACCGAGGGAAAATCTATCCTTGATTTCTCGTCTGCTTATGATCTTATGGTTGCCAATACATGTTTTAAGAAGCGGGAGGAGCACCTCATCACATACAAGAGTGGGGCAGCATGCTCGCAGATCGATTTCTTCCTCCTTAGGAAAGGAGATCGAAAGAGTTGTATGGACTGTAAAGTCATACCTGGAGAGAGCTTGACTACCCAACATAGAGTCCTGGTGATGGATATACGAGTTAAGGGGAAAGTGAAGAGAAGGGACCAAGGTAAGGTTTCAAGGATTAGATGGTGGCATTTGAAGGGTGAAAAACAAAGGATCTTTCAACACAAGGTGCTGGAGGGAGGGTTTTGGGAGGCAAACGGAAGCGCAAATGATATGTGGGACAAGGCGGCCGAGGGGATCAGGAAGATAGCTAAAGAGACGCTGGGTGAATCAAGAGGGTGTGGACCTAGGGATAAAGAATCTTGGTGGTGGGATGATAGTGTACAAGATAAAGTTAAGGTAAAAAGGAAATGCTTTAAAGCTTGGTCTCTATGTAAGAATGCGGAAAATTGGGAATCTTACAAAGAAGCAAAGAAAGAGACTAAGAAGGCGGTGAGTGAGTCGAGGACTAAAGCTTTTGATGGATTATACCAATCTTTAGGCACCAAAGCTGGGGAAAAAGCTATTTACCGACTTGCTAAAGGTCGAGAAAGGAAGACAAAAGACTTGGATCAAGTGAGATGCATTAAGGACGAAGAAGGTAATGTCTTGGTTAAAGAACAAGACATACAAGAGAGATGGAAGAACTATTTTCACAAATTATTTAATGAAGGTTACGAGATTTTAGCATGTGGAGATGAGCTGAACATGCGAGAGGATGACCAAAATTTCACCTTTTATCGCAGAATTCAAGAAAAGGAAGTGAAAGAAGCATTGATACGAATGGATAGTGGTAAAGCAGTTGGGCCAGATAGTATACCTATTGAGGTTTGGAAGGGTCTAGGTGATAAAGGCATTGGTTGGCTCACAAGGTTTTTCAACAAGATATTGAGGTCAAAGAAGATGCCGGAAGAATGGAGGAGAAGCACCCTAATCCCGATTTATAAGAATAAAGGGGATATACAAAATTGCGCCAATTACAGGGGGATTAAACTCATGAGTCATACTATGAAGTTATGGGAAAGGGTGATTGAGCGGAGACTAAGAAAAGAAACCAGCATTTTAGATAATCAATTTGGTTTTATGCCCGGAAGGTCGACCATGGAAGCAATTTACTTGTTGCGGCGTTTGATGGAGCAATATCGGAGGGATCAAAAGGACCTACACATGGTTTTCATTGACTTGGAGAAGGCGTACGATAGGGTACCCAGAGAGATTTTGTGGAAAGCCCTAGAGAAGAAAGGGGTTAGGATTGCCTATATTCGTGTTATCAAGGACATGTATGAAGGAGCTATGACTAGTGTGAGAACACATAGTGGGTCCACAGAAGATTTTCCTATAACTATAGGACTACACCAAGGGTCAGCTTTGAGCCCTTATCTGTTTACCTTGGTCTTGGATGTACTCACGGAACACATTCAAGAGCCAGCACCGCGATGTATGCTGTTTGCAGATGATATTGTCCTAGTGGGTGAGTCCAGAGAAGAGCTAAATGGGAAGGTGGAAACTTGGAGACAAAATTTAGAAGCGCATGGCTTTCGTTTAAGCAGAAGTAAGACAGAATACATGGAGTGCAAGTTCAATAAAAGGCGGAGCACTACTAACTTAGAGGTAAAAGTTGGGGATAATGTCATACCACAAGTCACTCGGTTTAAGTATCTTGGATCCATTATACAAGAAGATGGGGAGATAGAGGGAGATGTAAATCACCGGATTCAAGCAGGATGGTTGAAATGGAGGAAAGCTTCGGGTGTGTTATGTGATAAAAAGGTACCACTCAAGTTAAAAGGAAAATTCTATCGTACCGCGGTTAGACCAGCAATATTGTATGGGACTGAGTGTTGGGCGGTCAAAAGCCAACACGAGAATAAACTAAGTGTAGCTGAGATGAGAATGTTGAGATGGATGAGTGGCAAGACTAGGAAAGATAAGATCAGGAATGTTACCATCAGAGAGGGAGTTGGGGTGGCACCTATTACAGAAAAGATGGTTGAATCTCGACTTAGATGGTTTGGGCATGTATGGAGGAGACCTGCAGATGCCATGGTTAGGAGAGTTGATCATATGGAGGGAAGCCTAGTTGTTAGAGGCAGAGGAAGACCTAGAAAAACTATAGGTGAAACTATTAAGAAGGATTTAGAGGCGAATGGTTTCACTAGAGATATGATTCACGACAGACCACTATGGCGTCGTTTGATCCATGTAGCCGACCCCACCTAGTGGGATAAAGGCTTGTTGTTGTTGTTGTAACCCATTCAATGGAAAAATGTATTATAATATCACAATTTTTAATGCAAGTACAATAATTCAATACCAAATACAAAGAGAACTTAGTGGCAAGGCAAAGAGGGAGAACATAAGCACTTGTTATATATAGATAGAGGGGGGGAGAGCGAGGGAGGGGGGGAGATAGATAGATAGAGTGAGGGGGGAGAGAGAGAGGGGGGGAGATAGCGAGGAAGGGGGGGAGAGCGAGGGAGGGGGTATATTGGGCAACAAAATAATTCATTTAAAGGGGTGCAAAATTAGTATACTACTGTTTGTTTTTTTTTTCCAAAATTTGTGTGTGAAGAGAATTGAACACTAAGGCTCCGTTTGATAACAACATGGAAAAGGAAAATAAAAACACTTGATTTGGTAAGAAGTTGGAAAATAAGTTGAGGCATGTGATAAGAATTCTATGAAGCACGGACACGGGTACGGGTGTCGTACCCGGTACCGGTACGAGGTACGGGTACGGCAATTTTTAAAAAACTTAGACACGGGTACGGCGAGGAACACGTTTAATAAATAAATAAATAAATATATTTATATAATAATATGCATTATGTAAACTCATATCCAAAGAACACTACGAACAAATAAAATTTAACATCACTTAAAATAAATAAGTCATATCCACAGAAGAAAGGATTGCATCAAATAGATATATATAATAGTCAATAGAACATCCTTGCAATCCAAATACAAAAGAAAAAAAAAGCAGAAAAATAAGTGCAAGACTACAAACTTAAATAAAATAGTTTAATTGTTACTCCTTGTTTCTCAATCACGGGAAATTGTCTCTAGCTTCTCCAATGTCTTCTTCTTCCTCTCCTAAAAACATTTCATCCAAATCGGGTTCGTCAAGTGACAAATTTGCAATCTCTAGCATCCCAGCACCATCAAGCGAATCAAATGCATCACCCCCAACATCCCACATCTTGCTATTTCCATCTTTGTAATGATTAGAACTCCTAGAAAGAAGTCGAAGATTGCTATGCACGTAAACTAAGTCCTCAGCTCGTTTTGGAGTCAACTTGAATTGAAGGACCAGCAGAAGTGCAGAACCAAAATTAATGACTTTCTCTAGGCAAGCAGAAAACGACCAAGCAGGCAAGCAGAACTATTTATAACCAAAATTAATCAAACTATTTCTAAGTAGAACCACAATTAACCAAAACTGCATAACTAAAACAAATGACCAAGCAGCTATGAAGAAAACTGGAAAAACAGTGAAATGGCGTCGTGCATACCTGTGGTCGTGAGTGAGAACTGAGAAAGTGAGAAGAGTAGAAGGTCCACGACGAAGTAGAAGCAAACCGAGAAGAGTAGAAGAGAGAAGGTCGTCGTTGAGATGAGAGACAGCGGCGTGAGGATGTTTGAGCGTGAGACATGCCCTAGTTTTTGATCGATTGTTATTTGGTGTGATTGTTATTTGGGTATCTATCTCTTATAACTTAATATACTATTAATAAAATTAATTAAACAAAAACCCCAAAGTTTATTACTTATTATAAATTGACCCTTTAATTTTTGAATTTTCCCTCCGAGCCGTGTCGGGTACCGTACCCGATCTATTTTTTGCCGTACCCGTACCCGGTTTAATATTATTTTAATTGGACACGCCACGTGGCGTACCCAAGCCGTGTCCCACCCGTACCCGTACCCGTACCCGTACCCGAGCCGTACCCAAACGGGTACCCAGAAAAAAACGAAGTACCCGTGCTTCATAGGATAAGATGCTCTCCATTTCATGCTCATTTTATGAGTAGATGTCCTCCATCCTTCATAATTGTTTTGGAAATTTTTTCTTCTTCAATCACTAAAGAAATTTTCTCCATGGAAGAAGTCACAAATTAAGAAGACATCTCACCACATCTCTCAACTAATTTTCCAATTTTTCAAAAAACCAACTGTTTTTATTTTCCTTTTCCATGTCGTTGTCAAACGGACCCTAAATGACCATTATTTTTAAAAAAAGTAAGAACTCTGTGTGTTGGTTGTTTCACCGTGTACTAGTTCTAGGCCAAAACAGGTGGAGAAAATTGTAACTAGCTGCAAGAGAATGAACTGAGATTCAGAATGAATTTGTCTCAAGTTCTCAACATCTTTCTAACTGTTAGAAACCATCTCTCCCAAAAGCTTAAGTTGTTAGGAGAAGGAAATGTAATGAATATCATGCTTAACACACTCCCTCACATGCGACCCCATACTCGCATGTGGAGAGTTGACAAATTTCGAATTTCGAATTTTGGATTAACAAATGGGGGATGGAGGTGCCAAGGCTTGAACCTTGAACCTCCTAGCAAACCAAGCTTTGATACTATGTTAGAAGCCGAAGGAAGCGTAATGAATATCATGCTTAACACTAACCACTTTCGGTTTACATACACATTATTCTCAACTACTCATTTTTATTTTTTTTATGACTGTACAGCATTATTTGTTTTATGGAGTTTTATCAATTCAGCATTGGTTACACTACACTGAAATGTCGTTAATGGGCTAGATGCATCATAGTCATTCTATGGTTAATTTTAAATTGACTTATCATTCTTTTTGAAACTCATTCCAGGTAAAGAGTCGTTACACAACTGGTGCTGCTTCGAGATCCTTCACATCTACTTCATATGATCCTGTGACAACAAATGAATACGAGTATGTCAAAGTGGAGAAAAATCCCAAGAAAAAAGGATATGTTCAGTTGCAAACAACACATGGTGATTTGAATATTGAGCTGCACTGTGACATAGCTCCGAGGACGTGTGAGAACTTCATCACTCTATGTGAACGAGGCTATTATAATGGTGTAGTTTTTCATAGAAATATAAGGTAATCTTACAAACTATTTTACTTCATATATATAGAATGTGTTGTTTTTTTGTTGTATTTGACATTCAAAAGTTATTGCCGCCCGCTATCTACAGGAACTTTATGATCCAAGGTGGTGATCCTACTGGGACTGGGAGAGGAGGCGAATCCATATGGGGAAAGCACTTCAAAGACGAAGTGAACTCCAAGTTGCTTCACTCTGGGAGGGGTGTAGTTAGCATGGCAAACAATGGGCCCCACACAAATGGTTCACAGTTTTTCATACTGTACAAGTCTGCAACTCATTTGAACTTCAAGCACACAGTCTTTGGTGGAGTTGTTGGAGGCTTGACTACGTTGTCGACTATGGAGAAGGTCCCTGTTGATGATGACGATCGGCCTCTGGTGAGTGCACCCCCCCTTCCCCCTCTTTCTCTCTCTTCTCTTCTTCTCACCATCTTTGATTTTTAGCTGAAAGCCATGTTGCTTCGTGTCGTAATGAAATAGAGCCATGTTCTTCTAATAAAGTTCATTGTAGATAGATCGGCTTTTAATCTTGATAGATAAGTATTAAGATTCAACCTATAGACATTATTTGAATAAGGAAATAAGCGTTCTAGATTTTTTGAAAGATACTGTTAGGAACCATCTGGCCAAAAGCTTAAGCTAAAGTAGTGGGCCGACAAGGCATATCATGCTCTTCAACACTCCTCACGTGCATCTCCCGCTTGCACGTGGAGAGAAACCAAAGTGCACGTGCAATACTAACGCAAATGCAGAGGGGGAAACAAATGCAAATGCCAAGACTCGAACTCGAGACTTGGTTGCAAACCTGAGTTCTGATACCATGTTAGAAACCATCTGCCCCAAAAGGTTAAGTTGTGAAGTAGTGGGCCAATGATGCATATCATGCTTTTCAACAATGTATAATCTAAAGGAGGACAATATTGGGTCGTTTGTCAGGATAATCACATTTACGTTTTAGAGCCTCTTTGGTTTGAGATTTTGGGCATACAGGAATTCTAAATTTTTAAATTTGATTCATATATAAGTATTTAAAGCTCAAACTTTATATGTTAATTTACCGGTATCTGATTTCAGCATTACACAAAAGCTTGAAATGATTGTGCACTTTGTGCCAAAAAAACCCTTTAAATGTAAGATATTTATTCTTCATTGGCAAGAGAACACTCACACCATAGGGCGGCTTGATGCTCAGAAACTACTACAATCTTTAGAACATTCATGTCTTGGTTGGTTTTAAGCAGTTCACAAGCATTCAAAGCTGTAAAAATTCATTTGATAGGTTTTTGACTTATTCCTAGCCTTCTGTAACAATCTTCTAGTACCGTCAATAGGCATTAAGGTACAACCCCCACGGTATACTACCATCCTAGAACATAATCCGATGCTTTCTTCTTTATTATTTATTTGCGTTTATTTTTTGGTTGCTTACTGGCTTATGGCAGTTCCGAGCCTTACTAATATCGTTACTATATTCTTAAATTTTTCTACTACTGTTTCTCCAGGAAGAGATCAAGATAACAAATGCATCAGTGTTCATCAATCCTTACACTGAATCTGATGAAGAAGAGGAAGAGAAAGCTAATGATGAGAAAAATACCGAGGACGAAGATAATGTTAGTGTCACAACTTTTTCTTCCTTGTGTCCAAGGGCTCTATAATGGATTTGATCAATTCCGAACCCAGCCTGAGATGGGTTTTACTTTGGAAAACCCGAACCTGACCGACCTGCTTTGACCCTGCCTGATCCGTTGTAATATGTGGTATTATAAGGATATTTATAGGAAAAAATTATTATATTCAGGTTTGGTCGGGTAAAACGGGTTTATTTGACGTAACTTGGACTTGAACCCGGATTTATTTTAGAAACTCATATCTGTCCCTGTTAAAAAAAAAAGAGCCCCATTAAGCTCAGGTCGAGTTCACCAGGTCGGGCCATTTTGCCATCATTATCCTAGGCATCTGGCATTTTTTTCTTATTCCTTCATGCTGATATTGACCATGCCACATTTATACATTTTTCAGGATAAGGTTGGGTCCTGGTTTAGCAATCCAGGTACAGGAATTGAGGCTACCGGCGGTGGTGTTGGGAAGTACTTGAAAGCAAGGAATGCTCAGCTCGAATCTACCCCTGATTCTGGTCAGCAGGCTGTAGGTGTGGCAAAGAAAAGGAAATTGGGTGCGTCGACAAGAGAACTTAAAGATTTTTCTGCCTGGTAAGATTTTTGCAATTTCATCCTGTACCATAGTTGTAGATATCAAAATTGCCATGGATCCGGCATTAGGCCCAACATATTCGTCTGACATGAAAATCAAGTTTAGCGAAGAATGAAAAAGATAGCAATGGCAATTTGATTTGTACTTTACGTTCTTCGGTTTGATGTAATCAATCAGAAAGGTTGTAGAATTTATATATATACATTTTTTTTGGGTCGATATAAAGCACTATTTCCTCATTAATCAAAGGGTGAAAGGTTCTATGGTTATCTTATTGTATTTTTTTGCATGAAAACACATTTCGCCTGAGTGCAGAAGGTATTCATTAGAAATTTAGAATATATGAGTTTTGAGGCACTAAGATAAGGCAACGTTTTATTCAACTCACCTGACTTTGTGCTGTATGTTTTTTCTTTCTACTAAGAGATTTTCATCATTAACCTCCCAAGGAAGTGCACACGTTTTTTTCTAAGAATATATTTCACATAATCAATGGTTAACAAAAAATTTGTTTAGTACAGTGAGATTTAATACATTAGTTACTTCTCAAAATAAAATTATACTCTTAGCCTCTTAGGTGCCGTTTGATAGAAACACGTTAAATTATAAAAAAAATAAAAATGAATTGTATTAGAAGTTGGAAAATAAGGGGTTAATGATACAGTAAATCCTAAAGTTTGGGTCAAATTTTATTCCTATACTCAGTTTTAAAAGTTGCAAGCGGAACCCTGAAGTACATTAAGTGACATGTTTTAAATCTTCCGTCAAGGTTCGTTAGTTTTTGTGGAAAGAATGCTGACGTAGCCCACACGTGGATTTAGATTGCAAAAATATATATATAAAAAAAAACATAAAATGAATAAAGGAGAAAAAAAAATTTAAAAGAAGAAGAGAGAAGGAAGAAGAAGATGCAGCCACAACCATCTCCCTCCCCCATCCCCGCTGCCCTAACTAGATTCAAGAAGTTCAGAGGTCAGAAAATGTGAGCCATGGATTTGAAAATTGGAGATATGGTATGGGCAAAGTTTAAATCTCATATGTGGTAGTTGGGGTAAATTTATAAACGAAGCTTTAGCATCTCACGGAGTTTATGAGACAAAGAAAGAGTGGGTATAATTGGAGAGAAGAAGAAGAGTGTGATTGGAGGGAAGTTTTGATATATTTTAATGGTGGGTGTGATTGAAGAAGAAGTTTTGATATATTTTAATGGTATGTGTGATTGAAAAGGAAAAAGAAGATGAAGAAGTTTTGATGCATTTTAATGGTGGGTGTGATTAGAAAGGAGAAGAATCCCCTTCAGCCCCATGCTTTCTCATTCTCGATCTCTACAATGGCTCGAAGCATTTGAATTTGTGGCTATGGCAGTGAAGGTGGAGGTGGGGGGGTTGGGGGTTTACTGTTGATCTTCTTCTTCCTTCTCTCTCTTCCTTTTATTCTTTCTTTTTTATTTTTTCATTTAAGACACATCAGCATCCCGTTCAAAAATTTTACGGGGTTAGGCGGAAGGTTTAAATCGTGTCACTTAATGTACTTCAGGGTTCTGTTTGCAACTTTTGAAACTTTAAGTATACGAATATAATTTTATCAAAACTTTAAGGTTTATTATATC
The DNA here is from genome assembly GCA_021464415.1 of Lonicera japonica. Classification (NCBI taxonomy): domain Eukaryota; kingdom Viridiplantae; phylum Streptophyta; class Magnoliopsida; order Dipsacales; family Caprifoliaceae; genus Lonicera; species Lonicera japonica. The sequence goes on from CM038469.1 coordinate 16,188,225, forward strand.
ATTAACCCGAAAATAAGTTAGAAACATGTGTTGAGATGTTTTTCATCTCGTGCTCATTTTAAGAGTATATATATATTTTTCATTTTTTTATTTTTTGTGTAAAATTTTCTTACTTGCGGAAGAATTGTTTTCTATGAAAAAAGTGAAAAAGTAAGAATTAATCTCAATACATATATTAACTTATTTTTTAACCTTTCATATAAATTAATTATATTTTACCATTTTTCATTTTATTATGAAAGAAACCTTAATTTAGAAATTTCCAGAACGGAAACTTTCGTTGGCGTGCTTGGCTGTTGGCCACTTCAGTAGGGTTTCGAGTGCTTTTTGAGTGACTGAAAAGAAAAGAAAGCAATTACTTTGGTGGTGGCAACCTGAGTTTCTGCTGCGTGTGGCCCTCATGGGAAAATGCCTTGTCTAGTAAAGCTAACCACCAATAAATTTGGCACTTTTGGGGACTCAACAATGTCATAATCAGAACTAAAATGTATTTCTCCATCTTGAATTAAAAATTTATTTTGAATTTAATATATATTTTTTTAAATAATAATTTTTGACCTAATCAATATTTAAGAATAAACTTATCATCTGTGTTAATTAAGAGTTTTTCATTCTGAATATGAATCATATATTTTTAAAAAATATTAGTTTTTTTAACCTAATCAATAATCAAAAAATAAACTTATTTTCAATGGCGAGATACAAGACGAAGAAAAAAAATTTCGTGGAAAAAAGCAAAAAGTAAGAGTTAATCTCATCATATCTTTCAACTTATTTTACATTTTCTCATATAAAAGTTAATTTTTTTAATTTTTTATATTGCTATCAAACAGAGCTTTAATTGCCTCAAATTCAGTCTTATTTTATAATGCACATCGCACCATGTGCAAGAAAGGGTTGGTCACATACGAGGAATCAAACTCCATAAAACCTTGTTACATAACGAGGATAATCCATTACGTTACCAGACCATTGATCAAAAGATTACTTGTTGGATGATCACAAGTATATTCCACATGCATCATTCAATATATACAATTCATTAATTTGCTTAGCCAAAATTGAAGTGCGCTTGAAAAGTTGTGTGGCAGTTTAAATTTCCAAATGGAAATAAATTATGAAAATTTGGGGAGTAGTAATATTATTATTTTGTTACGTACAAACATGCTACGCCTTAATGTCCCAAAATAACATTGTACACCTTATTGGCCCTTTCAGAATTTTTTCTTTTAAGTCAAATTTATAATCTCTTGTGCTTAAACACAAGTAATACAAACTTTAATCATGCATAAAATAAAATTTATTAGTATAAAAATAGGGAGAAAATAACACACAACAATTATGTGTCTTCTTTCGATTAACTTATTTTGAATTTATTTTATATTAATTTTATGTCAATTTTATTTTTATACTTATATTTTAACCCTCCCAAAATTAAAATTTTAGATCCGCTACCGGATTCTCCTAGTTTAAGACCGAAAAAGTCTTGTGTGGTGGGGAGGGGGACGGGTGAATCCTGATTTTTATGTTTATGGTCAGATGGAAAAACCCTAAAAAGAAGTTCCCACTACTACTACTACACTAGTTAAATATATATATATATATATATATAATATCTTTTATGTATTTTCTTTTTTGCTTTGCGTGGGCCAAAAGTACCACCTTTCCTTTACTTGCTTAAGCCTTGCAGCAGATGCACCTATCCTATCCACCATCAAAGTGGCTTTTCTGCTCACTGTCACACCTTGTATCATAGTGGTGGGGACAATACAATAAATAATAACATATTACAATGGGCCCCCTTCGCTCAATTTTTATTGACCAGAACAAAAGTCTTCAACTAAAATGATGTAAATTCAGGCAATTTTAACAATAATATTTCTAACAAGGGTGAAGATATTATTATACTTAATATCTCTTAAAAATATTCACATTTTTTATTTAATTTTTGACAATCGAATAAGGTACATGTTATTCAATTATAAATGATCGAATATAAACTTAATAAAACTTAATAATGTCCTATTTAATTGTCAAAAACCAAGTATATAAATTTATATTTAGCCCTTAAAAAATGAGTAACACATCTTATTCGGTTCCAAATGATCGAATGAAAGTAAGGATGTTATTGAACGTTTTTGAGATGCCAATATCTTCACCCTTATGACAATATTAATGATCAATTAATCAATACTACGTACTGAGAGAGACATATGTTTTAGCAGAAGAGAGGATAATTTTGAAAATTAAAATTTTAATAATTCTGACCCCGGGGGGTAGCATTATGTTTCTGCAAAAGAGAGGATTCTTTTAAAAATTAAAATTTTATTAATTCTGACGGGGGAGCATATATATATACATATATATTAACATAATATCGTAGGGATGTTTTTGAATTTAGCCCTGGGATTTGTTGTTTGTATTTAGACCTTAGTATTTATTTATTTTGAGATAGTATTTGAGTGCCATTTTAAATGAAATCTATTTGTTGATTGGTCAAATTATCAAATGCCATTAGTTTGTATCAAAAATGTCCAAAATGCCCTTGTTTACTATTGTCATCTCCTTTTGTTTAAAAAGAGTAGCCAGATATTTCATTATACCTAGTTGTAATGTATGTGCGATGTACATAATTTTTGGAGATAATTTAAACGTATAATTGAAGAGTAGAGATAATATAATATATGGTGATTTAAACTTTGGGTACCGTTTGTTCTTGTATATCAAACGTTGGATGTCAAAGTTTTGCATAATAGGTGTTTGGGTGCCATTTTGGACGAAATCTGTTAGTTAACGTGGTCAATCGTTTGCTCCATTAATTTTTGACCATTTTACCCCTAAGCAAGAGTAATATGTTTTGTCTTTTTCTAGGGGTAAGATGGGTAAGTTGGGTAAAAAATTAACGGAACTAACGGTTGACCATGTTAACTAACGGATTCTGTCCAAAATTGCACTCAAACACCTATTATGCAAAACTTTTGTACCCAACGTCTGATATGCAGAAACAAATGGTACCCAAAGTCTAAATCACCTTATAATATATATATATATATATTTATATTTTGGATATATTTGATGGATAAACCCATTTGTTTAGGGGGAGAGGGAGGGGATGGGAATCGGACCTAAGCTACCTACATGAACAATATATTCTCACATCACTTGGAAAACTCCCTGTATCTCATAATATAAAATCATTTTTAAAAAAGTATATAAATAACGGAATTATAGATAATTATTGAAATCACATTGCCAGTATTCTGCAAGTTTTTTCCATACACATAATGTCTATACTATTCCTTCACAATATTTCAAGAAGTACTTTACAAATTGAGAATTCATGAAAATATTTCATGTTACAGTAAGTAGATGACATAGTTGTACAAAACTTATCATAGATAATATTTTACAAAATACGGGTAAAAAATTATATATAACCATAAATTAAATACATCCTAATTTGCAAGACATGAACTATTGCAAATAATACAAGAAAAAGCCAAAGGCAGAATTTATGTGCTTCTTGTTTTGCAATGATTTCTGTTTCCAAATTTTGTAAATATAATGAAATATCCGACTGCTTTTGACCACAAGGAACTGAAAACAATAAATAAGGGCATTTTGGTCGGTTTAAGTACAAATTGCTCTTGACCTGTCAAAAACTCCTCCGTCACTATTCTTAGTAGTATTCTAGTAAATAGAAAACAGTGGAAACACTTGGTGGTGCATATTGAGAGAATCGAAGAAATAACTCTTCTAGTTAACCGCACTCCAGTTTGCTACGCACTTTTTGGTTGTGTTTGATGCATTAGATTAGAGAGTTGAATATAATTATTTAATTATATCCGGAAAAGATAAAACAATCCCATCTTTTAGGTGGGATTCGTTAATCACTCTCGGTGGGATAAAAAATTTTAGTGGAATAAACAATCTGTTCGGATATCTAATTCTGACGACCATCAAATATGAGATTAGATAAAGTTATCATATACTATTCTCTTATCCTATCCTGCACGTAAAACATATCCTTTAGTTAGCTTACACTAAAATATATTTCATCTAAAATGACACTCAAATACTAAATACCAAAACAAATAAATGGGAGCTAAAGTCTAAAACACCCATGATGGAGACCATATCCTATCCCCACAGGGTGCTGGCCACTAAACCCACTAGTGACTAAATTAACACGTTTTCTAGGATTCTCCAAACATATAACCCAACCCACTCGCCGTCCTAAGATTCTCTCTATGATCCCAACCTTTCCATTCTTTCTGCTTGATACTACAAATTCAGAACACTTTACACATATACATGTACAGAGGGTTTCGGAAAATAATAACTTTAAGTAGATATAAATATTTGATATAAAAATTGACATATTAAATATGGCAAATATGTATTGGCTAAAAGAATCATATCATATTACATTATAACCAATGACTGATTGACACATTGATATGTTAGTTTTTATGTCTATGTAAAATTACTCTTTTAAAAAACACGTTGATATGTACCCATTTCAAGAAAAAAATTAAAAAGAAGAATGGGGAAGAGAAACCCGTTTCGAGGGGGCGAAACCTCCAAAATGGTTCACTTTGAGGAGAACTGAATCTCCATTGAAAAAGTTAAAAGAACTCTATGTAAACTCAATATATTTCATTGTACTCCCTCTGTCCCAATTTAATTGTCACACTTTGAAAAACGAAAATTTAAGGAGACATAATGATTCCTCCAAGAGAAAATACTTAATTTAAAAAATGTCCTTTACTTTTCTTCTCATTGAAAGATGGCGGGATCCAAATTAAAAAAAGTGTGGTGAGTTTAAAGGGTAATATTGGAAATAAAAAAATTGATATAATTAATGACATACTAAATGTGGAAAGTGGACAACTATTTTGGGACATTTATAAATGGAATAGTGAACAATAAAATTAAGACGGAGGGAGTATTTTTTATTTGACAGAAACAAAGTATATATAGAAGATAACATAGAATTAACCGTCTCCACTTCCTCATCTACTAACCATCTAATCTGCAACCAACCGCAACACCTAATAATTCTCCTAAAACTACCCACTGCTATTATCCTCAAACGAAATACAAAATAAAACGTAAAATACTAAATATTAATTAACATATAAAAAATAGGTACGTAACATTCCTATATTTTCAGAGTAAATGGTTAATTTTATTACTCCCTCCGTCCCAATTTAATTGTCCACTATTCCATTTATAGATGTATCAAAATAGTTGTTCACTTTCCACATTTAGTATGTCATTAATTATAACAAATTTTTTTATTTCTAATATTACCCTTTAAACTCTCCGAACTTTTTTTTAATTTTGGGTCCCACCACTTTTTTTATGAGAAGAAAAGTAAAAGACAATTTCGAAAATAAATATTTTCTCTTAGAGTAATTATTATGTCTACTTAATTTTTAGTTTTTCAAAGTGTGACAATTAAGTTGGGATGGAGGGAGTAAATAAAATTTCAATCAACATTGTTAAATTTAACAAATTCAATCATGAAATTCCGTCAAACTTTTTGATATATTTTTATTTTATAAAAATGCACACGTTTATCAAGTTTTGAGGGCGCCACTTCAGCCTAACGGGAAATGACCAGATGAGGTGCGTGGGCGCCCCCGTTTAGAAGGAAGGGTCGAACGTTTTGGGCCTGTAGCTTTCCCCATCCCCTCTTCGTCCGGCGGTGCTTGTACTGGGGTGTGCCACTTACTCATTTTAATTTTAATTAAAGTTTGTGCTAAAATTCTATGCATAAATAATATATATATATATAGAAAATTTACGTTACATACCATATATATGGATTAGATCTTTTGAGGGGGTAAATAGATGAATTTTTTTGATGAAATTTGGAAGATATGATCTTTATGATTAGTAGATATGCACCAAATTTCATTAAAAAAATCAATTGAAAAGTGGGTTAACAAAATATTTAAAATTTTAACCAGCAAAAATGCACATATGTATCTTTCCGGTTGAATTTTTGATGAAATTTGGTGGAGATGGTCCATTAAACATGAATCTTCACCAAATTTCATCAAAAAATTTATCCATTTACCTCGTCAAGAATCCTAATCCATATATATGGTATGTATGGAAAATGTTACATCTATATGTATATGTAAGGTCAACCATTATGTTTATGAATTGTTGCTTACAAACGAATAATTTAAGAAAAGTAAGTGCAAGACAACGAAGGTAGAACACACAAGAACTTTGGTATGGGTGGCTTTCTTGGTCAATTCATGGTCGGTCTAGTTTACGTCCACCGTCTTTGTAATGTGCCGTACTTTAATTTGTTTTAAATTGAATTATGTTAGTTTATTTATACTTATGTGAGTGATCATTTAGTGATTTGGGTGGTCCGAATCGATTTCCGTTGGTAAATAGGAAGTTTTGGTTCTTCGCGATTCGTTAATTCTAGCTAACTTTGAGCTACCGTAATTTCTTCATTACTTATTCAATTAAGATGTTGTTCGCATGTGTGTCTAGAATTTGTACCATTCTACAACTTTCGTGTTTTGACCGAACGCTCGTTCGCATTCCCCGTTGGTCAAAACAACGTGTGAAGTAGGTCGATTAGTAAATTCTGGTTATTCGGTAGCGCTTTGGAAGAGCACCGTCTTCGGTGAATTTCTGGGAATTATGGGCCTGTTTGGTCCATGTTTATTTTTTTTTTCTCCAAATTTTAAAAACTATACTCTTACACTTCCCAAAATTTATTTCACTTTACTTTCTCTCTATAATTTTTTTTAAAACACCATAAACTTCAAATTCAAAAATCAAAATTAAATAAAAAATATATATTTAAAACATACTCGTCGACATCTATAAAATAAGATCCATTGTGACTATTTTTTGAAATTTTTTTATGAAATTTTTAGTTGATTGAAAAAAACTCAAAAACAAACCAAATCCACTTTTCAACATACTTCAAAATTCTACCAAACATCATATTTTAAAAACTCAACTTAAAACATCAACCAAACATCACCTATCTATCTAAAATTTGGAAAAACTTCCTTTGAGGAAGTTGTAAATCTTTGAATTACCTTTATGTAAACATAAATATCACCTCAATCGGCGTTCCGAGCAAAAAGTTATGGCCGAAACAAAAACAGCCAAAAAAGAGCAAAATTTACATGCGGACAGGTATGGCATATTTGGCATACCGGTCCGATAGTAAATTTTTGGGAAATTTGTGCCCCACATACCGGTATTTGATATTTGGCATACTGATCCGCCAGTTAAACTTTTTCATCGACTTAAACGTTTTAAAGCTATTTTTTTGTCATTTTTACCCTAACTTCGACCTAAACACTTTCACACACCTCTCGATAGTTCTAGAGAGATAGGGAAGGGAATTATTAAGCAATCCTTGCGTATTTCTTATCATCTATCGAAGATTTACACTCCAAATCATCCAAATCTTCTTCTTCTTCACTATTCATTGTTTTCTACCTTCGTGTTTTGCCATGGGAACTCAAGTGTGAGCTTTAGCAACACGGATAGAAGTTAAGCTTTATCTATTTGGGGGGTTTTGCCATACTAGGAGCGAGGTGGCACGGGAGATTTAGGATTTCATAGAATAGGGCTTCGATTATCATCTATTCTCATTCCTTTTCACTATTAAACTTGAGGTAGGGTTTTAAACTTTATTTTTTTTATAAAAGCTCAATAATATGATTTTATTCACCGAGAAAAGAATGATTATACATATATGGTGAATATAAAGCGCATATCTCTTGTTATTGATTATACATGGATGATTTTGTAACTGTATGTTAATATGTTGATCATATCATTTGATATTCATAAATGGTGCATGGTTGAGTTATGGATTTCATAAAGAGAAATGAGGTATGCCATATAAACTCGATATTCACAGCGTATTTGATATCTACAGGATGTCCTTTAGGTGTGTAGTAGATGGTTTGATGAAAATGAATTAAAGAATGATTTTTGTATACACTAAAGGATATGAATAAGTGTTTATTGGAGTTTACATGGCATATGTTGTTTCTAGCCTGCATTTAGAGCATGTTATGCACGCTATGCATGATTATTGTGTCAACCCGGCATTTTGATGATCTCATGGCAAGTCCGGAGCATATGAATAAGTGTTTATTGGAGTTTACATGGCATATGTTGTTTCTAGCCTGCATTTAGAGCATGTTATGCACGCTATGCATGATTATTGTGTCAACCCGGCATTTTGATGATCTCATGGCAAGTCCGGAGCATATGAATAAGTGTTTATTGGAGTTTACATGGCATATGTTGTTTCTAGCCTGCATTTAGAGCATGTTATGCACGCTATGCATGATTATTGTGTCAACCCGGCATTTTGATGATCTCATGGCAAGTCCGGAGCATTTTTATGGCGTATGGCATGATAATTGTCTCTTGGGAGAATTATATCTCGTATCCATGTTGTGGATGACTTTCTATGCGTGTGTGGCACTCTTGAACATGTGATTATCTATCTTCGGGAGTTCTTTATTCGTATGTGAATATATTCTTCGCTATATTATATGGTGGGATGTTGCTCACGATTATCTGTATCTGTTTGGCCTTCCGTTGGTGAAGGGGAATGATTGTGATTAATGTTTGTCGGGATGGGAAAATTAGTAGGGCCTAGTGCCCATGGGTTGAAAATTCCTAAACCTCCATAGGGCAACAAGTCGTCGGCTGTCTAGATCTCGCAGTGAGAAGTCCGAAAATCTAGACAATGGCAAGACATTAGATAGTAAGTCGTCGGCTGTTTAGAGCCCGCGGTGAGTAGTCTGAAAATCTAGACAATTGGTATGACAATAGTAGAATGATGTGATAATGTTGGACTGTGGTCCAGTTGTTAATTATCTGTTGGTATTCACCCGAGACGGGGAGGCCATGTTATGATCCCAATGGTCATATCTCCTGGGGGTGGTCGAGCCCATATTATGATCTCGATGCCCATATCTCCTGGGGGCGGTCAGGCCCACTGTTATTATTATTATGATTATGATTCGGCTCAATTTCAGCAATTCTCTTGGTGAGATGATGAGATGGTGTCATCATTAGTATTATCATTCTCTTGGCAATGTGGCCCATATTATGTCTTGGTGACGTGGCTTAATGGTTGACACAAGGGATGTAACCTGCACATACATAAGCATGCATTGTTTTGTGGAATTATGGTTTTAAATTAGATTAATGGTTAAGGAATAGATTATAATTAAATTGCATTGTTTTATAGGACAATGGTTTCAAAACGAATCATTGGATAAAGTATGAATTATTATTAACTGTAAGATATGTTTTAAAAGTATTATCCATATTATTCCCCCTACTGAGCTGTGAGCTCATGCATTTTTTCTAAAATAATACAGGTACCCAGGAGTCGAACGTGGATAAAGAGGTTACGAGATCGGGGGCGAAGTAGATGGCTCTGATACTATAATCATTTTTGTGCTGTATATATATTTACGGGAAGCCACGGCTAGTCTGGAATGTTATCTACTGACTTGCACATGCTTAGTTTGGTTTTGTATATTGGTCATATTCTTGTGTAAGAATGATACTATTATTTTGGCACTTTTTGCTTGATTGACACGTGACATAAGCATTAGATGCATATATACATAAAAAGCCCTCATCTTGTATAATTCTATTTGATTTGACATGTGTTATGTATATTGTTTGGATTCTTTATATTTATATACCCATTTTAGTCAATTTAAGATGGGTTAGTAGCACTCCAGGTCTTAATTACTTGTGTTATCCCGATAATTAAGGCGGAGGTGTTACATTTTGGTAGTGGCATTGATGACCTTTATTGATAATGATAATGGTGATTACAGAGAGAGGGAGAGGATTATCACTTTTGTACTTTGGGTTTTCTGAATGAATGGGTTTAATGGAGGCTAGTCTCTCATATATAGATGTAAGAGACTAGCCGTTACGAAGAGATATATACAACTTTCCCATGTTTAGAGGGAGTGGAGATAATGGTGGGTGTTATTGGTTAAGGGCTAACTGGCGGTTGGTTGTGGGACGTGTCTAGCACGCTTCACTTTACTGCTGACATGTGTCACATTACTATTCTTCTCTTAGGTGTAGCCCCGAGCTCGGTCGTAGGCCAAGAGCTCAGAATATACATATGCTCGGACTTTTGTAACCACTTTGGTTCTCCCTTGAAATAGCTAGTCCAAGTTGTAAATTAGGTTCATTGCACCCACATATATAGCAAGGACTTTCCCATTACACTACTAATGTGAAAAATTTTGGGTCCTTACAATTTCCCACTATTAAATCCTTAAAGTCCTCGTCAGGCCGGGGTCATACACAAGCAATTTCAACTCTTGCTAGCTGCATCCAGGAATTTTGGCTCACTGTCAGCTACACAGACATGACCTATAATATTTTCATGTTACGTGGTAGTGGTCCCAGGTCTGCTCTGATACCAAATGTAACCAATCGGGTTCTCCCACAAAATGGCTAGCAAAAGTTTTAAATTAGGTTCATTGCACTCACATATGTACTAAGTGATGCGGACAAGGCTAACACAAACTTAGACTTGATTGAAGCATTGACTTGTTTAATCTGGACCAGTGTTAGATGAAATTGGAGCATAGGGGAATGCATGGAGAACAGTGCAAAGTCATCTTTGCAGTTAAATAGTTTCACGTCGGAACACAGCAAAGACATTTTTGCAGTAAAATAGTTTTACGGCGTTTCACTGCAAGGTCATTTTTGGAGTAAAATAGTTTTATGGCATTTCACTGTAAGGTCATCTTTGCAGTAACAGTCTTATGGCATTTTTTTAATTTATTTTGTCTTACTTAAAGACCAAGGATTTTAGATAATTATTATTTAGAGTAATTGTCATGTTAGGAATGTATTGGGCCTATTTTAAAGTTTTTATTAATTTCCTTATTGCATTAGGAATATTCTAGGAGTTATTATTTCCTTTTTTAAGTATGATTAGTTTCCTTATTGTAATAAGATTTTAAGGCTTTATTTTCTCCTATTTAAAGGAAGTTGTCAAACATTATTAGATATTGTGTCTGGCGGTAGTGGGGTGGAAGTACCGCAGTGGGTATGTGGCGGTGGTGGGGTGATATTGCCACAGTAGGTATGTGCGATTTCAGATCTACAGAGAAAAAGAAAGGAAAGTGAGTAGAAGAATGGTTTATTGGTATTATTTTGGTATTTGGTAGAATGGTACAATTGGCAATGGTACGTCACAATAATACCATGGCAATACAAATATTTTGGTATGGTACAATACCAATCGTCATTGTACCATTACCAAACTTTGGTACATTTTGGTAATGGTACGGTATGGTACAGTTTGGTGCAATATATTTGTTACAATTTCCCACCCTTAAATTCATGATGATATGCTATTATTTAGTGTTTTAACACCTTTGAGTTCTTATTCGAATTTGTTGAGTAATTTGAATTGATTAAATTAAGTTGTTCTTGACTTATCAATCAATTCTCCACCAATTGATTATGGCTTCATTTATACATACCAGGGTTCAATTATTGTTTCAAGGGTTAGGTGGGTTAAAGTTTCCACCTTCCATCTTTCGACAAAATTTCAAGGTTCTTGTTACGTTCATAGTCTAAGGGTTGAGTATCCATTAAACTGGATAGGAAAATGATTCAAGATCGCATCACCAAGGACCTTCTCATTGCACTACCAAGTGGGATATTTTGGGTTGTTGCAAAACTTCCCTGTGGAAATGGTCCAGGCTGATGCTCGGACTTAATAATTTTACCCCCTTCAACTGCCCCCCAAGTACCTGAACTCGGTCGATGGCCTTGAGCTTGGACCTTTGTACCCAATGATTTTTCTTGGTCTATATTGTTCCACGTGGCACCTCATGATTGGATCTTCTTTTGAATTTATGGCGGGAGGACAAGTGTGACGTGCAATTAATGCTTCTCACTATGAGGAATGGTTTATAAGGAAAGGAATCGTGAAAGAAAATTTATTGTAAGTTTCCTATCATTTAACCCAGTTTCTTCCTTTCCTTCCAAACGATTTTTTCATCATTATATTATACGATTTTGAGCGTATAAACCCTAGAAATAATTACCCGGTGGCCAATTACTTTTGATGAGGGTTTGGTTCACTTCGCACAATGATTCATTCCTGAGGGATTCATAGTTAGGCTTCGAGAAGGGAGAAAACCTAACCATCCTCCTTAGAGTTAGAGAAATCGCTATATACACAGTGTTCTTTGAGCAAGCGAGAGTTAGGTTACCCATGGTTCCTATATTGTGAGATGTTTTGAGAGCTACTTATATATCCCTATTCTAAATGAGCATAATGGAATTAGGGTGTTATTAGGTTGTGTAACCTTAAATAGAAGGATGGAGGTAAGGTTGACCCATAGGGAGATTTTTTATCTGTACTCCTTTTGCCACTGCTTTTAAGACCATGCCACGTTCTACTTCAGAGCTCGGGTTGGTGCTCCAGATTTGGTTAAGTGTTTGACGAAATTTGAGAAAGGATATCATGGGGATTTGGTAGTAGTTGGGGGAATTGAAGTGATGGTCACCCCCATCAAATAAATCGCCGTATGAGTAGTAATGTTGGCAGGAGTTTTTCTTTGTTCTTGATATCTGCTGTGCTTAAGACTTTTTCTCTATTTCTTGAACTATTCCTCATGTTACTTTTACTTGTCTTTGTGCAGTATCCCCTAAAAAGCCAAGTTACCACTTTATTGACAGGGATTCCGTCAACCCAGTATTGAATTATAATAAAGCTCGGCTAGAGAGTATAGACCGCCAATCAAGGACTGTTTACAATTACTTGGTTATACTGGGTGGATAAGTATTGGGTTGAAAAAAGACTAAGTTAGCTAGATTGGTTAAGCCCAAAACAGAGACCCAAAAATCTTGAGGATAGACAAAGGGTGAATGTTTGAGCACTTAAGTAGCCACCTATTCTTCTTGGGGTGGTCATAAGAGAACCTACCGATGTGCCCACAACTGCTGTTCCATTAAGGAAGGCTTTTGCTGATGGAGACATAAATACAGGATCATTTGATATTGCTTATAGATTGAACAAAAAACTTTTGCTAAAATCCTATAAGAATAAAGGGATTTCACCTTTGTGGATCATGTAGAGGATCCATATGAGGAGACTAGGGTTTGAAAGCATTAGATTGCGATTTGGTCAGATTTTTTAATTCTCGCTGGGCTACAAAAATCAATTGTTTTCGTCATCGAAACGACTTCTGATAGTCTTGATTTTTTTCGCAAAAATAGTAACTTTGTGTTTCGAACGATGTATCCAAAAATCAATCTAATCCAACGGTGCGATCAAAAGTTACGATTGATTTACGACTGCAGTACCGAAAACCTAAAGATCTTCTATCGTATTCCTTCTGCCATCAAATCTTGCACCGAGTATGGGCTATGGTATCCCCAAGATTTTATCCTCTCTTAATAGAGAAAACTTTAACTCATGAGAATTATAGTTATAATGAGAAGAGACAAGGCTGGCGTATATATAAGGCTACGAAAGGGACCTTAAGGAGAAATAAGTGTTTGGGCTTCCTATGAAAAGTTGGAATCTTAATTCCACTATGAATTAGTTCCTTCCATAAATTATAATTCACACCACTAAAGAATTATAATTGTACTCCCGTCCTTATCTCAAAATTAAATTTCGAGCTCATTGTTATTAAATACATATTATTCTCCCCACGTTAAGATTACAGATAACCGCCATTTAAATTAAATTACTGACAATTATATTTAAATGACTTCTTAATCCTTGAGCCTACCACTTAACTTATTTGACATGTCGGATTAACATGATCCACCTGCAGGGTTTGACATGATCAAAACTTATAAGCTTCTCAAGGAGCTATCATCAATCCCTATACCGGGACGTGGATTCCGTTAATAATTAATATTCATCATACATATAGTGTCGTCATCCAATTCACGAAGATTATTGATCCATAAATGAATCTCACTCTTAATGAGTCAAAACAACAAACACTACATATATATGTTTATTAATTATTTTAAGATTAAGAGTACAAGTAATCATAATAACCATGGAATTTTAAATTGTTTTATATAGTCAGTATAAAAATAATTAACCCAAACTGGTCCTATTCAATACAGACAAAGTGTACTAGCACAATGAGTTAAAGCTATGCCGTTTTCTGTAGTCAAGATAAACTATTAAAACTTGTGCTACAATCCTACCGATGGGTGTCCAATTCCATTTAAGACTGTGAACCATTAAAATTATATTCCACAAGAACCGATGATATGATCTTCTATGTGTAAGCTATACTCTACACACTAAATCATCTACTATATGGAATAAAAAACACACATGCACAATATTTAAATAAATAATATAATGCAATCATTGTCCATAAAGATTCTAATTAAAATAGTAAAACCAAGTTTATAACATATCCAAACCAACAAGAAAATTATGGCTTTTAGTATATCACTCTAACAATCTCCCACTTAGACTCAAAGCCATGCAGCTATGCATTTCATTCCCATTCCCTCAACGTGAACACTCTATGTGTTTTTCCTTGTTATGAATCCTCGGCTCTTTCGTGTTTGCAACCGTTTCACTATTATCAAAATAAAGTGAAATAGCTTATAACATTGAAGGTGGTACATCTAGATTCATTTGTAAGTTCTTGAGCCAAACCGCTGCCTTAGCTGCTTCTAAAGCAGCCACATATTCAGCTTTCATGGTGGAGTCAGCAATGCATGAGACCTCTTAGATTAAACACATAACCTGAAGTTGACTTTTTGGAATCCTAACTTTTGAATAAAAATCCTTGTCTGTGTATCCAATAGGTACTAGACTGTTTGCTTGGTAAACCAACATAAAATCTTGAGTCCTTTTAAGGTACTTAAGTATATGTTTTACCGCAGTCCAGTGTTTTTTCCCTGGATTAGACTGATATATGCTAACCATACCAATGGTAAAGCAAATATCTGGTCTAGTACACAATATAGCATACATGAGGCTTCCCATTGCCGAAGCATAAGGAATTTTCCTCATCCTCTCTATCTCATCATGTGTCTTATGACATTGATCTTGGATAGAGTGATTCCATACCAAAAAGGGAGAAACCCTTTTTTGGAATCTTGTATACTAATTCTGGCAAGAATTGTATCGACGTAAGTACTTTGGATAAGCCCAACATCTTATTTTTCTAATCTCGCATAAGCTTAATACCAAGGATGTGACTGGCTTCTCCTAAGCCCTTCATATCGAACTGACTTGTTAACCATACCCTCACTGAAGATAATATTTACATATCACTTCCAATAAGTAAGATATTATCCACATACAATATCTAGAATACCACTGCGCTTTGCCTATGCCTTTTGTACACACAAGACTCATCCGAACATTGATCAAAATCAAAAGATTTGATTGCATGGTCAGAAAAGATGTTCTAAGATCTAGACACTAACTTAAGCCCATAAATGAGCTTCTTGAGCTTGCACAACATGTGCTCTTGGCCCTCTGCTATGAATCCTTCTGGTTGCATCATATAGATGCTTTTTATCAATACTTTCATTAAGAAAATCTGTCTTGACATCCACTTGCCAAATCTCCTAATCAAAATGAGCCGCAATAGATAAGAGAATCCGAATAGACTTTGGTATGGCTACCGACGAAAAAGTTTCATCATAATCGATCCCCTTCTTTATGAGTGAACCCTTTTAGCAACAAGTCTTGATTTAAGCCCGTCTAATCCTTTCAATCTCTTATATAGCCACTTGAATCCGATAGGTTTTATCCCTTTGGGTAATTTTACAAGATCCCAGACTTTGTTAGAGTACATGGACTCCATTTTAGATTTCATAACCCTTTTCCATTTTCCGTATCTTTATCTTGAAGTACTCCATTGTAGTTAAAAATGGTTTGTTTCTTATTCATCAGGGACCTTGTCATAAGACTCTCCCAAGAACATAAAACGACCAGGTTGACGAACAACCCTCCCACTACGACGAGGCACTACTTGTGTTTGTGTACATTATGCAAATATAGAACATACTAACTCACTATCTACACGTTGTGCTGGTTCAAGAATCTACGTATTAGTGATTTGTTCAAAATGTGCACAAGTATCAGCAATCCTCCCACTATGACGAGGTAATGGAATGTCGATATCCATTTATCGTGGTATTTTCTCTTGTACTAAAGGTATAGACGAATTGTGCCCTGTTTTTCTTTCCTCTCATTTCCACTACAACAATACTACTCTTGGGCTTATGGTCTATGATATAATCCTGTTCTAAGAATCTAGCATTGATAATAATAACATTATATTCTTGAGGATTATTAAATAAACCACACTTGGTTCCTTTTGGATATGCAACAAAGAAACACATTTTTGTTCTTGATTCCAACTTATTCGTATTACTTTTCAGCACATGTGCTGGACTACCCTATACCCAAATATGCTGCAGACTAGGCTTATTTCCAGTCCGCAATTTTATGGGTGTAGTAGGTACTGACTTTGATGGTACCAAGTTCAGAATATATGCAGCTATTTCTAAAGTATTTCCCCAAAAAGAATCAGGTAGGTCTGAATAACTCATCATAGATCTTACTATTTCTATAAGAGTCTTATTCCTTCTTTCTGCTACACCATTATGCTGTGGCATCCTCGGTGCAGACAATTAGGATGTAATCTCATTCTTTAATAAGTATTCTTTGAACTCTCCCAAGAGGTATTCACCACCACGATCTGATCATAGTGATTTGATATATTTTTCTAGACGCTTCTCCGTTTCTGCCTTGAATTCTTTGAATTTTTCAAAGACTTCAGACTTACGTCGCATTAAGTAAATGTATCTATGCTTTAAATAATCATCTACAAATGTGATGAAATACTCAAAGCCTCCTCTAGTCTAGACATTCATGTGACCATACAAATCAGAGTGAACCAGTTTTAACTGTTTTTTAGCGTTATAGCCTTTTGCTGAGAATGATCTCTTAGTCATTTTACCTTCTAAACAGGATTCACAAACTGGAAGTGCCTTCGCTTTCAATGAACCTAACGGTCCATTTTTGACCAGTTTTTGAATTCTTTTTAGATTAATATGACCAAGGCGTAAGTGCCAAAAATACATTTGGTTCAGGATTGATGATTTAAAGATCAATCACTAATGTTCCAGAACAAACAAACTATTTATTTTTTCTAATGATAACAGATTTATCATTAAAATAAACGAAATATTTGTCCTCAACCAATCTAGAAATATGAATCCAATTCCTTCTAATGGAAAATACATATAGTCATTCCTTAATCATTAATATCCTATTCTGACTAGACTAAAGATAAATATCTTTTACTGCAACTGTTGCCACATTCGTAGTTGCCCATATGTAAATTTTCTCTATTTTTAAGTTGTCTGGCTTCCTGGAACCCCTGCAAAGTATTGCAGACATGATTAGTGGCTCCCGAATCTACACACTAGGTACTAGTAAATCAGACCACTAAACAAGATACAACAACAAATAGATGAAATTTACATATGTTGTTATAACGGTTTAGGAAACAGGGGCAGTCTTTCTTCAAATGCACTTTCTATTGACAGTGAAAACATTGGCCCATAGGCTTTTTCACTCCTCCTAGAGGTTCAGCGACTACTGCACGCACTGCTCCTTGTGGGACTGTAGCTTATGCATTCTACTTCTTTCTTTTTTTTGCTTTTGGGCATGGAAGTTGAAGCTTTCTCAGCCACTAGAGTACTAGCTAGCTTAGCAAGGAGTTCCTCAGCTGCTTGGAATTCTTTAAGAAGCTCCAACGATGAATAAAGCTTATTCATGTTGTAATTCTCTCGGAATCCCTTAAATAAGTCTAGCAGCGACTAGAGAACGATATCGACCTGAGTTTCCCCATTGATTTCAGCTCCAAAGATCTCTTAGTTCATTCAGAAGACTGATCGTCTTCAAAACAAGATCCTTAACTCGGGTTCCTTCAGCAATAGTCGTGTTCATGAGGCCTTTCATCGAAACCTGCCTTGCGGCATGATCCTGATCCCCAAAAATATCTTTGAGGGTCAGCATTATGTCGTAGGCGGTGGCAAAAGACTAATTCCAATGTTGTAGCACAATTGACAAAAATGCCAGAATGTAAAACCACACCATCTCATCAGCCTTTTTCCACCTCCGGCAAGCCTGAGTTTCCTCATTGGTCGCCCCCTTACCAGGTTCTGCTGGACAAGACTCAGCGAGCACAAACTTGTACTCTTTAACAGTAAGCACAATGTTCAAGTTCCCTTTTTCAATCAATATAATTAGGTCTAATCAATTTGTTTTAGTTGAGAATAATTAAAAGTGGATCGAAAGAGTTTGCCATTTTAAAATTTGAGAATCACATACAAATTATGATGGACAATAATAACTTTGAACATATATTTTAAATATGGTACCCTCTACCATTTCAAAAAGCGTTCACCAGCAGCCTAAGACTTTGAATAACATGCCCCGTTAATGAGGTCGTCTATTATTCATTATTTTTTAGACAGATGTAAACCTATTAAATTTTACTATCTAGACAATCCTTTATCGTCAAGCAATACATACTATCTAAACAATCTTTTATTGTCAAGTAAAATATACTATCTAGACAATCCTTTATTGTCAAGTAAAATTTAAATAGCCGACTTTCTTTGGTCCTACAAATAATAGTAGAGACTCAGTTGGAGAGCATACTATTATTTATATCTAAGTGTACACCATCATTTAATTTAGTCCAATGATTCTGCAATTTATTCTCTCCGATATGGAGGTGAGCACTAAAACCCACACGAAAAATAAATCACATCATTTAAAATTATCAGTCACTAATGATTCTGCAATCTATTCTTTCCGATGTGGAAGTGGGCACTATAGCACACATGAAGAATAAATTACATCATCTACAAACTAATGATGGAGACTGTGGGATTTTTATGTGAAAAAATCCCTCACCCACTTAGTATTTAAAACATTATTTTCTGAGGGTTAAGAAAATTTTATATTAAATTCTAGTTAACTAAAATACAAGGGTATGAAATATAAAAGACATGTGTAAGAAAATTATTTTGCTGCTTTTTTTTTTAAAAAAAACTTATATTTTTCAATTACGCAAAATTTATATTTATATACCCTTTTTTAATTTGACAAGAACCAAACATAAAATAAAAGGTGATGTAGGTATGGTCATGTATCCAGGTTGTCCAAAATTATAAGAAAACCTAATAATTAAATACATATGACCAACACACAATCACGCAAAGCATTAAACCATTCAATAATAAGAATAATCAAATTCCTGCTATTTGGTCCAAGCATCATCATCCTTAATCTGTTGGAAATATGTAACGACCTATGTCGCCACTTCATTGACTATGTCGGGAATCAACCTTTGTGGAAACGTCTTCTTCAACGTTCTTCGTTAAAGAAACTGCAATCTTAGATACAAAGGTCCTATGCCTCCATTTAAGGAGTTCACACATAAACTATTATATCTAAACTGTAAATAAAATTACATAGATCTTATGCCTCATTTTAAGGAGTTCACAAATCTAATCTAAATTTTATTTACAACCATGAATAAAACCAAAATCATCATGCACATTAAAATTAACCACGAATAAAAACATAGTGGGATCCAATCACATAAAACATAATTACATGACCATAATAGCGGGACAAGAACACTGCAAAACAAGGGTTAGCGAGTTCTACGTTCTATCCAACAATAACATGCATGAATAGATTTAACTAGACAACATGGCTAATTCAATCCGTACGATGTATCAAAGAAAACCAATTGCTCTGATACCAATTGATGGATACATAAATATAGGATCATTTGATATTGCGTATGATGGAAACTTAGTTTGAGAATCATTTAATATTGCATATAGACCGAACAAATTTTTTTATGTAAAACCTTAGTGCGGAATTGGATTTTACCTTCGAGATCTTTCTGGTTTGATCTCGTCTCAGCACGAACATGGGTTGATGGAGACGAATCGAGAACACGGGCTCAATAGAACCTCAAGATCTTTTATCGTATTCCTTTCGCCGTGCAATCCTGTACCAAGTGTGGGTTGCGGTATCACCAAGATCTCTTTCTCTATTCTTTACGGCACAAGCCCTAAATTTGTGAGAATTATTGTGTTGAGAAAAGAGGCAAGGCTGGCATATATATAAGGCTACGATAGGGACCCTAAGGAGAAATAAGTGTTTGGGCTTACTATGAAAAATCGGAATCCTAATTTGATTAAGAATTGATTCTTTCCATAAATTATAATTCACACCACTAAAGAATTATAATTGCACTCCCGTCCTTATCTCAAAATTATATTTCGAGCTCCTTGATGTTAAATACTTATTATTCTCCCCACGTTAAGATTTCAGATAACCGTCATTTAAAATTAAATTACTGACAATTATATTTAAATGACTTTTTAATCCTTAAGCTTACCACTTAACTTATTTGACATGTCGGATTAACATAATCCACCTGCAGGGTTTGACATGATCAAAACTTATAAGCTTCTTAAGGGGTTATCATCAATACCTACACCGGGACGAGAATTCTGTTAATAATTAATATCCATCATACATATAGTGTTGCCATCCAATTCACGAAGATTATTGATCCATAAATGAATCTCACTTTTAATGAGTCAAAACAACAAACATTACATATATATGTCTATTGATTATTTTAAGATTAAGAGCATAAGTAATCATAATAAGCATGGGATTTTAAATTGTTTTATATAGTTAGTATAAAAATAATTAACCCAAATTGGTCCTGTTCAATACACACAAAGTGTACTTACACAACGAGTTAAAACTGTACCGTTTCCTGTAGTTAAGATAAACTACTAAAACCTGTACTACAATCTTATTGATGGTTGTCTAATTCCATTTAAGACCGTGAACCAATAAACTTATATTTCACAAGAACTGATGATATGATCATCTGTATGTAAGCTATACTCTACACACCAAATCATCTACTATATGAAATAAAAGACACTCACATGCACAATATTTAAATAAATAATATAATGCAACCATTGCACATAAAAAATTCTCATTAAAATAGCAAAACCGAGTCTATATACTGAAATCAATAATAATAAAATCATGGCTTTTAGTATATCACTCTAACAATCTCCCACTTAGACTCAAAGCCATGCAGCTATGCATTTCACACCTATTCCCTCAACGTGACTTTCAAAAGTGTAATAGCTGAATGCACTGAAGGTACCACATCTAAATCCATAAGAAAGTTCTTGAGCGAAACTGCCTCCTTAGCCGCTTCTGAAGCAGCCACATATTCAGCTTCCATGGTGGAGTCAGCAATACAAGATTGCTTAATACTCTCCAACTAATGGCCCCCACCTTCTAGAGTAAACACATTTCTTGAAGTTGACTTTCTAGAATCCCTATCTGACTGAAAATCTGAGTCTGTGTACCCAATGGGCACTAAACTATCTGCCTGGTAAACCAACATAAGATCTCGAGTCCTTTTAAGGTACTTGAGTATATGTTTTACCGCAGTCCAGTGTTCTTGCCCTGGATTAGACTTGTATCTACTAACCATGCCAACAGCAAAACAGATGTTTGGTCTAGTACACATCATAGAATACATGAGGCTTCTTACTGCCGAGGCATAAGGAGCTGCCTTCATTTTCTCTATCTCATCAGGTGTCTTAGGACACTGATCCTTGGATAGAGTGATTCCATGCCTGAAAGAGAGAAACCCTTTCTTGGAATCCTGCATACTAAATCTGGAAAGAACTGTATTAATATAAGTAGCTTGTGACAAGCCTAACATCCTATTTTTTCGATCTCGCATAAGCTTAATACTAAGGATGTGACTAGCTTCTCCCAAGTCCTTCATATCGAATTGACTTGATAACCATACCCTCACTAAAGATAATAACCCCATATCGTTCCCAATAAGTAAGATATCATCTACGTACAATACTAGAAATACCACTGCATTTCCGTTGCACCTTTTGTACACACAAGACTCATCCGGACATTGATCAAAACCAAAAGACTTAACTGCCTGATCAAAACGGATGTTCTAAGATCTAGATGCTTGCTTAAGCCCATAAATAGACTTCTTAAGCTTGCACAACATGTGCTCTTGGCCCTTTGTTAATAATCCATCTGGCTGCATCATATAGATGCTTTCATTAAGACTTCCATTAAGGAAAGCTGTCTTGACATCCATTTGCAAAATCTTGTAATCAAGATGAGCCGCAATGGATAAGAGAATCCGAATAGACTTTAGCATGGCAACTGGTGAAAAGGTTTCATCATAATCGATTCCTTCTTTCTGAGTGAACCCTTTTGCAACAAGCCTTGCTTTAAAGGTTTCCACCTTCCCGTCTGCTCCTCTCTTTCTCTTATATATACCCACTTGCATCCGATGGATTTTATCGCTTCGGGTGGTTCTACAAGATCCCAGACTTTATTAGAGTAAATGGACTCCATTTCAGATTTCATAGCCGTTTGCCATTTTTCTGCATCTTTATCTTGAAGTGCTTTATTGTAGTTAAAGAGATCCATTTCGTGTTCATCAGGGACCTTGTCATAAGACTCTCCCAAGAACATAAAACGGTCGAGTTTACGTACAATCTTCCCACTACGACGAAGCACTACTTGTGTTTGTGTACCTTGTGCAGGTATTGAACTTCCCAACTCACTATCCATACGCTGTGCTGGTTTCGGAACCTGTGTGTTAGTGGTTCGTTCAGGATGTGCACGAGCATCAACAATTCTCCCACTACGACGAGGTAATAGGATAATATCTATCTCTTGTGGTACTTCCTCTTATACTGAAGATATAGATAAATTGTGCCCTACTTTTTCTCTTCTTATTTCCTCTAAAACAACACTACTTCTGGGCTTGTGGTCCATGATATAATCATCTTCTAAGAATTTGGCATTGGTGTTAACAATAACATTTCGTTCTCGAGGATTATAAAATAGGCCACCCTTGGTTCCTTTAGGATATCTAACAAAGAAACACACTTATGTTTTTGACTCTAATTTATCCGCATTACCTTTCAGCACGTGTGCTGGACTACCCCATATCCGAATATGCCGTAGACTAGGCTTACGTCCACAATTCTATGGGTATAGTAGGTATTGACTTTGATGGCACCAAGTTAAGAATATATGTTGCTGTTTCTAAAGCATATCCCCAAAAGGAATCAGGTAGGTTTGAATAACTCATCATAGATCTTACCATTTTCATAAGAGTCCTATTCCTTCTTTTTGCTACACCATTCTGCTGTGGCATACCCGGTGCAGACAACTGGGATGTAATCCTATTCTCTGATAAGTATTCCCTAAACTCTCCTAAGAGATATTCACCACCACGATCTGATCGTAGTGTTTTGATACATTTTCCTAGACGCTTCTCCGTTTCTGCCTTGAATACTTTGAATTTCTCAAAGGCTTTAGACTTTCGTCGCATTAAGTAAATGTATCAATACCTTGAGTAATCATCAGTGAATGTGATGAAGTACTCAAAGCCACCTCTAGCCTGGACAGTTATGGGACCACACAAATCAGAATGAACCAGTTCTAACTTTTCTTTAGCCCTATAGCCTTTTGCCGAGAATAGTCTCTTAGTCATTTTACTTTCTAAACAGGATTCATAGACTGGAAGTGCCTCCACTTCCAATTAATATGATGAAGGCGTAAGTGCCAAAGATATGTTTGATTCATTTTTTAAGGTTCCTTTCTCTTAATTGGTAAACTATTAGTGTTATTCAATTCGTATAGTTGTATATAAAGATCATTCACCAATGTACCAGAAGAAATAAATTGTTTATTTTTTCTAATAATAACTGATTTATCATTAAAATGAACAAAATATTTGTCATCAACCAATCTAGAAACATAAATTAAATTCCTTCTAATGGAAGGTACATATAGACAATCCTTAATAACTAAAATCCTATCCTGACTAAAATGAAGATAAACATCTCCTACAGCAACTGCTGCCACCTTCGTAGCATTACCCATGTGCAGATAAATTTCTCCATTCCTAAGTTGTCTGGTTTCTTGGAACCTCTGCAAAGTATTGCAGACATGATTAGTGGCTCCAAAATCTACATACCAGGTACTGGTAGATCGGACCGCTAAACAAGTTTCAACAACTAATAAATGAAATTTACCTCTATTGTTCTGGCGGTTTAGGAAACGGGGACAATCCTTCTTCCAGTGCCCTTTCTGCTTACAGTGAAAAAACTTGCCTACAGGCTTTTTCACTCATCCTTGAGGTCCAGTGACTGTTGCACGTGCTGCTCCTTGTGGGACTGCAGCTTGTGCGTTATTCTTCTTCTTTTTTTTCTTGCATTTAGGCTTAGAAGTAGAAGCCTTTTCAGCCACCAGAGCACTAATTGACTTACCAAGGAGTCCCTCAGCTGCTTGGAGTTCTTTAAGAAATTCCGACAATGAATATTTAAACTTATTCATATTGTAATTCAGTCGGAATCCCTTAAATGAATCCGGCAACGACTGGAGAATGATATCGACCTGAGTTTCCCCATCGATTTCAGCTCTAAGAATCTCTAGTTCATTCAGAAGACCAATCATCTTCAGAACATGATCCCTAACTCGGGTTCCTTCAGCCATTGTTGTGTTCATGAGGTCCTTCATCGCAACCTGCCTTGGGGCACGATCCTGATCCCCAAACATATCTTTGAGGTTCAGCATTATGTCGTAGGCGGTAGTTAAAGACTCATGGTGATGTTGTAGCACATTTGACATAGAAGCCAAAATGTAACACCGTGCCATCTCATCAGCCTTTTTCCACTTTCGGTAAGCCTGGGTTTCCTCTCCAGTCGCCCCCTCACCAGGTTCTTCTGGACAAACCTCAGTGAGCACAAACTTGCACTCTTCAGTAGTAAGCACAATGTTCAAGTTCCTTTTCCAGTCAATATAATTAGGTCCAGTCAATTTGTTTTGGTTGAGTATAATAGAAAGTGGGTTGTAAAAGTTTGCCATTTTAAATCCTGAGAATCACATAATAATAATAATACAAATTATAATGGGCAATAACAACTTTGAACACTATATTTAACTATGGTACCCTCTACCATTTTAAAAAGTATTCGCCAGCAGCCTAAACTTTGAAAAATATGCCTCGTTAGTGAGGTCGTCTATTATTCATTATTTTTGGACAGGTCCAAACCTATTAAATTTTATTATCTAGACAATCCTTTATTGTCAAGTAACATAAACTATCTAGACAATTCTTTATTGTTAAATAAAATTCAAATAACTGACTTCATTCAGTCCTATAAATAATAGTAGAGACTCAGTTGAAGAGTATGCTATTATTTATATCTAAGTGTATACCATCATTTAATTTAATCCAATGATTCTGTAATTTAATCTTTCATATATGGAGGTGGGTACTAAAACCCACACGAAAAATAAATTACATCATTTAAATTATCTTTCAAAGAAATTTGTATAATGATTTCACAATCTATTCTTTCCGATATGGAGGTGAGCACTATAACTCGCACAAAGAATGAACTATATCATCTATAAATCAATGATGGAGACCGTGAGATATTTATGTGAAAAAATCTCTCACCCACTTAGTATTTAAAACATTATTATCTGAGGGTTATAAAAAATATGTTCAATTCTAGTCAATTAGAATACAAGGGTATGAAACATAAGACCTATGTGCAATAAAATTATTTTACCGCTTTTTTTTAAAAAGAAAAACTTAAATTTTGCAATTGCACCATATTTATATTTATATACCCAATTATTAATTGACAAGTATTAAACAAAACATGATCTAGGTGTGCTCATGTATCCATGTTGTCCAAAACTATAAGGAAACCTAATAATTAAACATATACTACCAAACACACAATCACACAAAGCATTAAACCATTCAATAACAAGAAACACAAAATCCCTACTATTATGGTCTAAGCTTCTCCCCAGTCCGTTAGGAAACTGCCACGACCAATGTTGCCACTTCGCTGACTATGACGGGGATCGACCTGCTCGGTCAGGTCGCGGGGTGCGGGGCAGCGCCCCGTTAGAAACCAAGAATTTCGATTAATTTCTGAATCAATCTCCGTGGTAAAAACGCATTCTTCAACTTCCTGCCCCCATCTTCGTTAAAGAGACAACAGTCTTTAGATACAAAGTCCTATGCCTCCATGTAAGGAGTTCACACATGAATTATTCTATCTAAATCGAAATCGAAATTAATTACATAGATCCTATGCCTCTGTTCAAAGAGTTCACATAACTGATCTAAATTAAATTTACGATTACAACCATGAATAAAACAAAATCATCACGCACATTATAGTAACCACGAATAAAACCATCGTGGGATCCAATCACATAAAACATAATTACGTGACCATAATAGCGGGACAAAAACACTGCAAAACAAGGGTTAGCGAGTTCTACGTTCTACCCATTATTAATATGAATGAATTGATTTAAACTGGGCAACATGGTTAGTTCAATCTGTACGCATTATTAAATAAAAATCAATCCCTCTAATACCAATGGATGGAAACTTAGTTCCAGAATCGTTTAATATTGCGTATAGACCGAACAAATTTTTTTATGTAAAACCCTAGTGCGGAATCGGATTTTACCTTTGAGATATATCTGGTTTGATCTGTCTCAGCACGAATAGGGGTTGGTGGAGACGAATCGAGAACACGGGCTCAATAGAACCTCAAGATCTTCTATCGTATGCCTTTCGCCGTGCAATCCTATACCAAGTGTGGGCTGCGGTTTCACCAAGATTGTATAGATTGAACAAAAAACTTTTGCTAAAACCCTATAAGAATAAAGAAATTTCACCTTTATGGATCATGTAGAGGATCTATATGAGGAGACTATGGTTTGAAAGTATCAGATTGCGATTTGGTCAGATTTTCTAATTCTCACTAGGCTGCAAAAATTGATTGTTTTCGCCACCGAAACGACTTCTGATCGTCCTATTTTTTTGAGATACTAGTAACTTTGCGTTTTGAATAACATATCCAAAAATCAGCCCGATCTAACGGTGCGATCAAAAGTTACGATTGATTCACAACTGCAGTACCGAAAACCTAAAGATCTTCTATCGTATTCCTTTCGCCATCAAATCTTGCACCGAGTGTGGGCGATAGTATCACCAAGATTTTTTCCCCTCTCAATAGAACAAACCCTAACTTATAAGAATTATAGTTATAATGAGAAGAGACAAGGCCGTCGTATATATAAGGCTACGATAGGGACCTTAAGGAGAAATAAGTGTTTGGGCTTCCTATGAAAAGTTGGAATCCTAATTCCACTATGAATTAGTTCCTTCCATAAATTATAATTTACACCACTAAAGAATTATAATTGCACTCCCGTCCTTATCTCAAAATTAAATTTCGAGCTCCTTGTTATTAAATACTTATTATTCTCCCCACGTTAGGATTACAGATAACCGCCATTTAAATTAAATTACTGACAATTATATTTAAATGAATTCTTAATCCTTGAGCCTACCACTTAACTTATTTGACATGTCGGATTAACATAATCCACCTGCAGGGTTTGACATGATCAAAACTTATAAGCTTCTCTAGGAGCTATCATCAATCCCTATACCGGGACGTGGATTCCGTCAATAATTAATATTCATCATACATATAGTGTCGTAATCCAATTCACGAAGATTATGGATCCATAAATGAATCTCACTCTTAATGAGTCAAAACAACAAACACTACGTATATATGTCTATTAATTATTTCAAGATTAAGAGCATAAGTAATCATAATAACCATGGGATTTTAAATTGTTTTATATAGTTAGTATAAAAACAATTAACCCAAACTGGTTCTATTCAATACACAGAAAGTGTACTAGCACAACGAGTTAAAACTATACCATTTCCTGTAGTCAAGATAAACTATTAAAACTTGTGCTACAATTCTACCGATGGGTGTCCAATTCCATCTAAGACTGTGAACCATTAAACTTATATTCCACAAGAACCGATGATATGATCTTCTATGTGTAAGCTATACTCTACATATCAAATCATCTACTATATAGAATAAAAGACACACATGCACAATATTTAAATAAATAATATAATGCAATCATTGCTCATAAAGATTCTCATTAAAATAGCAAAACCAAGTTTATAACATATCCAAACCAACAAGAAAATTATGGCTTTTAGTATATCACTCTAACAGTTGCAACATGCTTATACAATTTTGATTCTAAAGTTGGATGAGCTTCTCTTGCCAACATGCCTCCCAAGGTGAAGAAGATAGGGTAAGCGCTCCAAGCTAAGACTCGGGTAGGTCAGTGCTCTACACCATTGATGTTACCACTGCTAGGAGGGGCAGAAAAGACAAAGACATAAGCCCATCAAGTACGAGTTCAGAAAAGATCTTAATGGGACTCCTTCACCACCATTACCACCACCAACTGAGGGTGCCAACCTTTCTGAAGGAGGAGGGCAGAAGAAAGAATTTATGGCTAACCTGATAGTCACTCCAGTCCAACTTGAAGATGTGGTTGGAACTTCCCCGGGGTCTAAGACTCAAACTGGCACCCTAATTTATATGTTCATGGCAGGCTAATGAGGGAGTCAGGCTCTCTTTATGAGAGCCCTGCCTTTGTTTCGACCATCGTGATGGTCATTAATAATAATGCAGACATGGATGAACGTGCCCAAAAATCTATTCCTTAATTAAGGTTTGAGACTTTCCAAAACTTCTAGAAGGTAACTAATTCCCTTTACTTGTATCTATTTTCTTAATCGTCCTTCTTTTATTTGTTATACTTACTAATTTTGATTTTATGGTTGGTAGATTATCTAGTAATTTGATGTGTTAAATGAAAGGATGACAGTCTTCTCCAAGCTCTAACATGAGGGCCTCCAAAAATTAGAGAGGAAGGAAAAACCTGGAGGAAGATATCAAACCAAGAATAATGAGCTTAACAATTCAGCTACGGAGGTGGCCAAGCTGAAGAAAAAGCTAGAGGAGACTCAAACTGAGCTCGGTGGTAAGAACTCTAAGCTGGAATAAAGTAATAAGAAGTTGGCCGACTATGAGGCCAAATATGCTAAGCAAATGGGATACGACTATTGCTTCGATGAGCAAGTGGCAGTAGTTGTTAAGATTCAGATAAGGCTCTTCTAAGCTGGCTATAATATGGGCCCAGATGCAGCCTTCATCTCCTCTATCAGCAAATTGAGGGCTCCAATCTCCATCCTAACATATTTCAAATATGAGTAGGATGAGCCAGTGCAGGTTGCTGGGGATGATAATGTTGGAGGGGCTGTGGCTAGTTGAAATGTTGACGACATTACAAATAATGACCCCTATCAATTTGGACTAGGCTTTCTATCCCTTCTTCCCCTTAGGCTTTATTCCTACACTTTTTCTTTTTGCTACTCTGTAATCGATTTATTTTTCGTTTCTATATGAATTATTCTGTTGTGAATGGACATTTGTTCCATTTATGTCTTTATGTTTGGTTGTTTGATTTTGATGGTTGGATTTATCATTAGTTTTGACTTGGCTAAATTCACAAGTCTTATAAGCTCAGAAATAAATTAACACTCAACTTTCATGCACCAAGTGTAGGTTTTGGGGGCTCGAAAAATACTTATTAAGTTACACACTTTAATTTAAATTAAAAAATGTAGTTCGTATAAGCCTCATAAGCTCAATTGGGCTTAAGTTAAATACTTTAACTTAGCTGAGAAAAATGTAAGCTTCACAAGCTCAAATATGTTTACGCTAAACACTTTAATTTAATTGAACAAAATATAAGCTTTATAAGCTCGAATATGTTTAAGTTAAACACTTTAACTTAACTGACAAAAATGTAAGCTTCATAAGCTTGGATAGGTTTAATTTAAACACTTTAACTTAACTTGAAGAAATGTAAGCTGCATAAGCTTAGATAGGCTTAAGTTAAACACTTCAACTTAATTGATAAAAATGTACGCTTTATAAGCTTGGATACATTTTAAGTTAAACATTTTAACTCAACTGATAAAAATGTAAGCTTCATAAGCTTGGATAAGTTTAAGTTAAACATTTTAACTTAATTGACAAAAATGTAAGCCTCGTAAGCTCGGATAAGTTTTAAGTTAAACACTTTAACTTAATCGATTAATGAGCTTCTTAAGCTCGATAAGGAAGTTTTATTAATACTGCATATTTACAAGATGGAAAAGCTGGAAAGCCAATATAATTTATTAATGGTAGAACTTTTGGACACATTATATGTGTTGGGGATAGGGTTTCCCTTTAGACCTTCTTAAGATAATAAACTCTAGTCCTAGTTGGGGCAGAGCTTCCGTCACATGGCTTGGTGGTGTTGAGAGTAACTTTTTTGAGGACTAAATCCCTAACTTGGAAACTCCTAGGCTTCAATTTATATTCTCTCTGCTAGAGCAAGGTTTGCTGGCAGGAGGCTAGATAGAATAAGGTGTTTATCTTATTTCTTTGGCTAAATCTAAGCCTTCCTCTAGAGCTTGGTCATTTCTTCTTACTCCAAAAAGGTCGACCTAAGTGAAAATAGGCCGACCTCAAGTGGTATAATAGCTTATGTACCATAGGTTAAAGAAAAAATGGTTTCCCCTATAGACCTTATAGGAGTTGTTTTTAGGCCCACAATATAGTTGAGAGTTCTTCTACCCATATCCTATTTGCTTTATTAAGCCTATTTTTTAGATATTGTTTGAGGCATTTACTTGTCCATTGCCTTGGGGATAACTAGAAAATGAGAGATACTACTAGATTTCATACTTGTTAGAAAGATTTTTGAGCTTTTGAACTAGATGCCATTGTCCATGATAAGAGTCCTTGGTGTGCAAAGCAAGTGATGATATTTGATTCTGTGTAAGGGTTTTACTTCCACCTATTTGGTGAAGTAGTCTATGCCAAAAAGTAGGTATTTCTTTATTCCAACCTTATAAAATGGCCCCATGAGGTCCAATCCCCATTGAGCAAATGGCCAAAGGTTGGTTAAGGGATGGAGATCGATAGTAGGCTGTCTGATGATTGGGGACAGCTCTTGCAATTTTCATACTTTTGAAAATAAGCCAATGCACCCTTCTGCATGTAGGGCCACCAATACCCCTGTAAATGAGCTCGGTGGGCTAAGGACCTGCCCTAGTGTAGCTTCAACAACTCCCTTCCTGCACAACACCCCTTCTAGTGAAAGCTAGTATTTAGTAGATCGCACTTTGATTTTATGTGCTTCCTTACTGTCGGATGGGTGTATGCCATGTTTGAGGTAGGCAATGACAGGGTCCATCCAACTGAGACTAGGTTAATGAACATAACATGACTTTACTAGGATTCCTTGTTGGGCCTAGGGAGGTATTTTACATCAATGGTTCTTTTCAACTAGGACTCCACTACTAAAGTTAGGTAGCTAAAGCATCTGGTTAACTGTTGTTAATTCTTGGGAATCTTTCCACGTAAGCCAATGTAAATGTCTTTAGGAGTTATTGGGTTAACTTCATATAAGCTTTCATTATCTGGTTTTGAGCACAATACTCCTATGTTTACTGGATGACCACAAGTTGTGAGTCACAGTTAATTCAAAGATTCTGAATACCTAAGGCTTTTGCGTTCTTTAATCCTAGGATGACGGCTTCGTGTTATGATTCATTCTTAAGGCTTTCCCTATGTAGACATCTAAAATCCAAGTCCTTGCTTAAACAAGATTTTCAAAAAGTGGAATATTAGTTTTATTTTGATTTCTCCAGTATAATTGCCAGTTCCAAAATTTACCCTCCGGTGACTTTAGGACTATTCCTACACTTTCCCCATTCCTATTTGATGAACCATCAATGTGTAAACTGTAGGCTAGTGCCGAGTCTTCTTCTATGCCAATTCCAAGTTGATCCATCTACTTATTTACCTTTATTTAAGGTGTGCTAAGCCTTTCAGGGACTATCTTTTGACCTCCAGTTGGAGGAGCTAGCGAGCTAGCTGTTATAATTGTGTCATCTGTAAATTCTGCTACAAAATTTGCCAAGACTTGCCCCTTAATGGTTGCGTGGGGCTTATTTTCAATGTGGAACCTATTATTGACATACCACTTTTCCATTATTCCCGAGAGGTCGGCATTCCTTAAGGTTGCTCTGATGGGATGGGATGGGATGGGTTGTGAACATGTTTATAGGGTAGGCATTGAAGTAAAGTCTGAGTTTCCTTGATGCCGTCACTAAGGCAAATGCCAACTTTTCGAGGGGTAAATAGTTGAGCTTTGGGTCCATAAGGGACTTGTTTGATGGAGACATAATTCAAGGTTCGTTTGATTTTGCATATAGCTTGAACAAAATACTTTTGAAAACCCTATAAGAAGAAATGGATTTCACCTTTGTAGATTATGTAAAGAATCCATATGAGGAGATTAGGGTTTGATAATATCAATTGTGATCTAGTCAGATTTTTTCAAATCCCACTAGGCTATGAAAATAGATCATTTTCACCATAGAAACGAATTCTAATTGTCCTAATTTTTCGCGAAATAATTATAACTTTGCATTCCAAATGACATATCCAAAAATTAGTCCGATCTAACAGTGAGATTAAAAGTTATGATTGATTAATGACTGGAGTACTAAAACCTAAAGATCTTTTATCGTATTCCCTCCACTATCAATTCTTGCACCGAGTGTGGACTATGGTATCACAAAGATTTCTTCCTCTCTCAATGGAACAAATCCTATTTTGTGAGAATTCTTGTTACCATAAGAAGAGCCAAGGCATATATATAAGGCTGCAATAAGGACCTTAAGGAGAAATAAGTGTTTAGGCTTCCTATGAAAAGTTGGAATCCGAATTCCATGGTGGATTCAGTAATGCATAACTGCTTGATACTCCTCAAACTAATGACTCCACCTCCTAAAGTAAGCACATAACCTGAAGGACCTTTTAGAATCCCTACATCTGACTAAAAATCTGAGTATGTGTATCCAACAAGTACTTGACTGTTTGCCTGGTAAACCAACATAGAATCTCAAATCCTTTTAAGGTACTTAAGTATAGGTTTTACCGCAGTCTAGTGCTCTTACCCTGGATTAGACTGTTATCTACTAACTATGCCAACAGTTAACCAAATTTTTAGTCTAGTACACAACATAACATACATGAGGATTCTTACTGTCGAAGCATAAGGAACTGCCTCTATCCTCTCTATCTCATCAGGTGTTTTAGGACACTAATCTTGGATAAAGTGATTCTATGCCTAAAAGGGAGAAACCCATTCTTGGAATATGTATATTAAATCTGGTATGAATTGTATCGATGTAAGTACCTTGCACTAAGCCCAACATCCTATTTTTTCAATCTCGCAAAAGCTTAACACTAAGGTTGTGACTAGCTTTTCCCAAAACCTTCATATCGAACTGAATTGATGGCTATACCCTCACTGAAAATAATAGTCACATGTTGCTTCCAATAAGTAAGATATCATCCATAGACAATACCAGGAATACCACTACATTTTCATTGCGCCTTTTGTTCACACAAGACTTATCTAGACATTGATCAAAACCAAAAGACTTGATTGCCTAATCAAAACGAACGTTCCAAGATCTAGACGCTTGCTTAAACCCATAAATGAACTTCTTAAGCTTGCATAACATGTGCTTATGGCCCTTTGCTATGAATTATTATGGTTGCATCATATATATGCTTTCATCAAGACTTCCATTAAGAAAAGCTATCTTGACATCCATTTGCCAGATCTTATAATCAAGATGAGTTACAATGGATAAGAGAATTTGAATCAACTTTAGCATGGCTACCGGCAAAAAAGTTTCATCATAATCGATCCCTTCTTTCTGAGTGAACCTTTTTAGCAACAAGCCTTTATTTAAACTCGTCTAATCCTCTATATCTCTTTTATACCCACTTGCATCTGATAGGATTTATCCTTTCGGGTGGTTTTACAAGTTCACAGACATAGTACATGGACTCCTTTTTTAGATTTCATAACCCTTTTCCATTTTTTTGCATTTTTATCTTGAAGTGCTTCAATGTAGTTAAAAGGGTCCGTTTCTTGTTCATAAGGGACCTTGTCATGAGACTCTCCTAAGAACATAAAATGATCAATTTGATGAACAAACCTCATACTATAACGAGGCACTACTTGTGTTTATGTACCTTGTGCAAATATTGAACTTGCTAACTCACTATTCACATGTTGTGTTGGGTTGGGAACCTACATATTAGTGGTTTGTTCAAGATGTGCACGTGTATCCGCGATCCCCCCAACTACAAAAAAGTAATGGAATGTCGATATCCATTTATTGTTGTATTTCCTCTTGTACTAAGGTATAGACGAATTGTGCCATGTTTCTCTCTCCTCTCAATTCCTCTAGAACAACACTACTCCTAGACTTGTGGTCCATGATATAATCCTCTTATAAAAATTTGGCATTGGTAACAATAACCTTACATTATTGAGGATTATAAAATAAGCCAGCATTGGTTTCTTTTGGATACCCAACAAAGAAACAAACTTTTGTCCTTGATTCTAACTTATCTACATTACCTTTCAGCATGTGTGCTGGACTACCCCATAGCCGAATATGCTTTAAACTGGGCTAACGTTCGCTCCACAATTCTGTGGATGTAGTAAGTACTGACTTTGATAGTACCAAGTTGAGAATATATACTGCTGTTTCTAATGCATATCCCCAAAAGGAATCAGGTAGGTATGAATAACTCATCATAGATCTTACCACTTTCATAAGAGTCTTATTCCTTCTTTCTGCTACACCATTATGATGTGGCATCCCTGGTGCAAACCACCTGGGACGTAATCCCATTATCTAATAAGTATTACTTGAACTCTCCTAAGAGGTATTTACCACAAGGATTATAGTGATTTGATACATTTTCCTAGAAGCTTCTCTATTTATGACTTGAATTCTTTGAATTTTTCAAAGGCTTCAAATTACGCCGCATTAAGTAAATGTATCTATAGCTTGAATAATCATCATTAAATATGGTGAAATACTCAAACCCTCCTCTAGCCTGGACATTCGTGTGACGATATGAATAAGAGTGAACCAGTTTTAACTATTCTTTAGCGCTATAGCCTTTTGCCGAGAATGGTCTCTTAGTCATTTTACCTTCTAAACAAGATCAGAAACTGGAAGTGCCTCCATTTCCAATGAACCTAATGGTCCATTTTCAACCAATCTTTGAATTTTTTTTAGAATAATATGACCAAGGCGTAAGTGCCAAAAATACGTTTTGTTCATTTTTTAAGATTCCTTTATTTTAATTGGTAAAATAATAGTGCTATTCAATTCACTCACTTGCAGTACTGACAAGTCAGGATTAATAATATAAAGATCAATCACTAATGTACCAGAACAAACAAATTGTTTATTTTTCCTAATGATAACTGATTTATCATTAAAATGAACAAAACATCTATCTTAAACCAATCTAGAAATAGGAATTTAATTCCTTTTAATGGAAGATACATATAAACAATTCTTAATTTCTAAAATCCTATCTTGACTAAACTGAAGATAAATATCTTTTACTACAACTTTGCCACATTCGTAGCTGCCCATACGAAGAAATTTTTTCTCTATTTTCAAGTTGTCGGGTTTCCTGGAACCCTTGCAAATTATTGCAAGCATGATTAGTGGCTCCCGAATCTACACACCAGGTACTGGTAGATCAAACCACTAAACAAGATACAATAACAAATAGATTAAATTTACGTATGTTGTTTTGACGATTTACAAAACGGAGACAATCATTCTTCAAATGCACTTTATGCTTACTATGAAAACATTGATCCACAGGTTTTTTCACTTTTCCTTGAGATTCAACAACTGTTGCATGCGTTTCTCTTTGTGGGACTATAGCTTGTGTGTTCTTCTTTTTCATTTCTTGCTTTTAGGCATATAAGTAGAAGCTTTCTTAGTCACTAGAGCACTAGATAGCTTACCAAGGAGTCCCTCAGCCACTTGGAATTCTTTAAGAAGTTCCAACAATGAATAATTAAGCTTATCCATATTGTAATTCTATTGGTATCCCTTAAATGAGTCTGGCAGTGATTGGAGAATGATATCGACCTGAGTTTCCCCATCGATGTCAGCTCCATGGATCTCTAGTTCATTCAGAAGACCAATCATCTTCAAAACATGATTCTTAACCCGGGTTCTTTCAACTATAGTTGTGCTCATGACGTCTTTCATCGCAACCAACCTTGAGGCATGATCCTGATACCCAAACATACCTTTGAGATTCAGCATTATGTCATAAGCGATGACAAAAGACTCATGCTGATGTTGCGCCACATTTGACAAAGATGCCAAATGTAAAACCGCACCATTTTATCAGCTTTTTTTCATCTCCCGCAAGCCTGGGTTTCCTCATCGGTCACCCGTTTGCCTGGTTCTTCTAGACAAGCCTCGGTGAGTACAAATTTGTACTCTTTAGCAGTAACCACAATGTTTAAGTTCCTTTTTCAATCAACATAATTAAGTCCAATCAATTTTTTTTAGTTGAGTATAAATAATAGTGGATTGAAAGAATTTGCCATTTTAAAACTTGAGAATCACATAATAATACAAATTATGATGGACAATAATAACTTGAACACATATTTTAAATATGATACCCTTTACCATTTCAAAAAGCGTTCACCAACAGCCTCAGACTTTGAGCAACATGCCTCGTTAGTGAGGTCATCTATTATTCATTATTTTTTTGACAAGCTTAAACCTATTAAATTTTACTATTTAGACAATTTTTACTGTCAAATAATACATACTATCTAGACATTCATTTATTATCAAGTAAAATTTAAATAGCTTACTTCTTTTGGTCCTAAAATAATAATAAAGGCTTAGTTGGAGATGTAATACCTCGTTCTTTCCTTCTACCACAATCGCCTTCATTCGTCCACAAATTCGGTTCGTAAATCATACGTTTCGGTCCTACATGATTTGATGATTTTAGTTAACTTTGGAGCTCCGTAACTTCTTCGTCCCTTATCCGATTTAGTCTCTGTTTGTGCCTATGTTTAGGTATCATTCCATTATATGAATTTCATGTTTTGACCAAGAGCCAATTCATACTCCTTGTTGGTCAACACATCGTGCGAGTAGGCCGGTCAGCAAAAGTTGTTCATTCGATAGCTTAGGGGAAGAACGCTATCTTCGGAGGATTTTTGGAAATTATCCATCCATAATTTGGGAAAACTTCCTCTTAGGAAGTTGTATATCTTTGAATTACTTTTTCATGGACATAAAGGTCACCCCAATCGGAGTCCTGAGAGAAAAGTTATGGCCGAATCAAGAACAGTGCATAAAGGCCAACTTTGCATGCGGACCAGTCTAATGATTCTACAGACAGGTTAGACCTTTAAAAATTTGGACAAATGGAGACTGCGGACTAGTCTCCCATTTTTTGCATACAGGTTCGCCTATTTTAACTCGGCACCGACTTTAGCTCATTTTTAAAGCGCATTTTATCCATTTTCATCCCATTTTTAAGAAAAACTTATAGAGAAAATTAGAGAGAGATGATAGCTCATTTGTGAGGGTCCTTGGAGAGATTTTTACACATCTTTCATCCTCCATCCAAGATCAAAGCTCCAAATCATTCAAACCATCATCCAAATCACTATTCATCATCTTTTACCACTTTCTTCTTCCACTGTTGCTTGAGCTCGAGCTAGGGTTCCGCAATACAGCCTCTACGCTTCATCAACTCCAAGATTAAGCTTTTCCAAGGTGGGAACACTATTACTAAAGCTCTTTTTCAAACGATTACTTGTTGCATTAGAATTTTCACTTCATATTTGAGTATTTTTTATAAACCTTAGGTTGCTTGCATCTAATGGGGTTTGGGATATATAAAGCTTCAATTGTTGGTCAATATCGTTAGATTATCCTTCCAATTGCATGATTCAACCATTATATCCATGTTTTAGCTCATATACACAATGATTCATATGAGACCGATCTTATAGTCATACGAATGACCTAAGAATTGGGGGTTTTGGGTTGGTGCATAGTAAGAGTTTAATTATGGGTTATAAATGGTAGACATAAGCACACATATGTATATATATGGCATTATTAGCAAGTATAGAGCTTTCATTATGAGATTGCCCTATAAACCCACAAAGGCAGAACCGTAAATAGGAATTTGTGAGTCTAGCGCCCCATATAGACCATTGTAAGTATTAATGATGAAGATATAACCTTGATATGCTTTAGGTTATAAATGTTGACCTTAAAGTCAATTAATCTTATTTTGATAATTACAATAAGTTAATAAAGTGTTATTTAACTCGGTTGTTCCAATGATGATAGCCATTTTAACCGATATATCTTCCGACCAAGTGTAACTTCAAATCGAAGCAAATCTCACACAAGCTTTACAAACGCCTCTACTCACAAGAAATGAACTCAAGTGATATACATGTGCTATACAAAGCCAAGAAAAGATCTAGATCATCAAGCAAGTGAAGATATGCACAAGAATGATCTCCACATGTTCTACAAGTTATCAAAACCAAGAAAGGATCAAGAACATCAAACAAGTAAAGATACGCACAAGAAAATCAAGCATCACGAAGACTCGAATTATCATTAAATGGAGTGAGTGCTTAGATCTTATGTAAAGATACTTTATTGATAAAATACCTATAGCTCAAACATATTCTTGCATCTTTTAAAGATTGATTCAAACTAGCTTGAAATTGAATTTATTTGAAAAACATTATTTTACAAAAACCGATTTTCAAAATAAATTCATATTAATTTTAAATGATCATATTTTAAGATATAATAAAAATAGTTATCTTAGAAACCTATATTTGAGGTTCAAAAATCATTAGAATTTTATTTGAAACTAAATTGTTAAATTGCAAAAATATTTTTATTTCACATCTAAAATTCGCTCAATTTTTGTCCAATTTTGATCTAACGGTAAGATGGAGGCCTTCCCGGACTCCGATCATTTTGAAATTTTTACAGTAGTTAGACAACATCTCCTGGCAATTTTGACTAAAATTTGAGTATGATCCAACGGTCTAATTGGGAGAAATTAACAAAACAATTTTGAATATTTTTGTCAAAACTAGCTGTTGGAAAGTTTGAAAATGTATACCTTGGAGCCAAAACCTCTCTTAATCATCCCCAACGGCCATATGATTTTGTAAGCTATAAATATAATGTCTTAGACATGTTTTAACACACTTGAATCATTCTACAAACTTATTTTACATATATACAAAGTTATTCAAGTATTCAATTCATCTTATTGATCAAATTCTTCATTTTTGAGCTATATACTTTGATCAATTTTGATATCTCTTAGTGTGAGCTTCATTTGTATTTTGTTATACACAAGAGAGATATTGTACATTGGTGTTAGCCACCAAAACTTATTCAAATCATATTTGTGAGAGGTGTATCTCATAGAATAGCAAGAGGGATTTCTTGTGAGAGTATTGAGGGTGTTTCAATACTTGTAAGAGTGTGTGAGAAGAATACACTTGTAGAGGTTTGATCTTCACCCGGAAGGAGATTGGTTATAGTAGAAATTCTCGGGAGAACTAACCGAGCGCGGAGTAGGGGAACAAGCCGAACCGTGTGGACAAAAAATCTTCGACTTCGATCGGTTCAATCTTTCTATCTCTTGCTCTATTATATTGTGCTATTTATTCATTGTGTTTGGAATTAACTTTGTTCTTGATTGCTTGATAAATATAGACATCAAATATTTTTAAATCATTTTTAAAAATCCGATTAAGTTTTAAAAACCCTATTCACCCCCCCTCTAGGGTATTTTCCGACCTACAATAAACATAACTTGGTGGGACATAGGGTGCCATGGCTATAGTATTATAAGGTTAAGCATACTTTGAACCTATCGCTTAGACGAGAACTATAGGAACCGATACATGATTTGATAAAATGACTAGAGAACCCTCATAAAACATTAACGGCCTTAGTTTTACATATGTGACATGTAACGATATATATATATATATATATATATAACACCAATAATGAACCGGTTGGCCGTAATACTTAGTTAATAATTAGACGATAAATACATGGAGTATAAGCATGACGACAACACTTATTGTGATGATGAATGATGATTATAATATTAATAAATGAACAGTGGATGATTGTATATTGTATCTATATGTGATTTTCCATATGTGTGATGGATGATAGTGTGATTGATGATATATACATTGTGAAGAATGATATAATATATTCCTATTGATACGATCACACATATGGGCTGGATTGATAGATTGAGCACCAAGTAGCTCCCGCATGGCTCAAATATGGACTGCCTAATTGTCGCCCGTGGGTGAAATTCCCTAAACTATGCACGGGAAAAGAAGAGGGTGACTCCAACTGTGTTTGAATGTCCACATAGGAAATCCCACTCTATGCATCTTGTTTTCCAGCTGACTATGTGTCCCCGGGCTATAGAGTTTCTACGGCAAGCGGAGTAGTTCCTATGTGCCACTGCTTGCCCAATGGTGAGTAACCCGAGGAGTAGTTAGGCTACTAATGGATATCACCCTGCTAGGGTGTGTCCTGGTGTAGTTCTTATTGGGTGTCGTTGGAGGCTTGTATAGGTGTTTTCCTCGTTAACTATTCGGAGTGTTATCCCTAGAAAATGTCTTTCGTGGATTATCTCCGAATGACTTACTTGGAGAACTAAGTGCCTGAGCCATTTTCCCACCTGGAGAAGATATGGATAAGAACCTCAGAACCTTCGGGATTTGCTAGTTCTGTTGTTCTGGGCCTGGTTAGACCGCAGGGTGAAACTAAGGCATTATGAAAGAAATATGATACGGACCGATGTGATGTGGTTCAATGTTATTATTATTATTATTATCACCTTTGCATCATATAGATGTTGTTATATATATATATTGCCTCGAATATGTGTATGATGTAGAGGAACGTGAACACTTGTTGAACGGATCATAATGCACATAGGAAGCAATTGACCATTCATAATGTACTAATATATATAAAGTGGAAAGTAATGATATTAATGATCCCTAGAGATATAGTGCGGGCGTGTGAAAACATCTAGTTTATGGGATAGATGGCCGGATCATAACGAACATAATATATTAATACTCAAAGTGGCAAGCATGGCTACCAGTATAACTAAATGAGAGGACACTGTGACGTAATGCATTAGATGAATGATCTAGTGGAAACGCTTATTAATTGGTCAAGCATGTAATTTCATAATGAACTAATTACAAAAAGGAAACGATAAATGCTTGGCTATTAGTTACCGGCTTATGGTATAAGTATCGGATAGTATAGTATAGTGTTGAATTATAAGCTGAGGGGCAATCCACCATAGCATGACAAACCTTTGGAAACTAGTTTGTGATGAGATAGATTTATGCCAACAACTCTGTGGTGATGCGAGAATCAGTAGAAGAGTATTTTATGGAATGTCTAGGGACGGGATCTGTCAACTAGTAAGCTTCCGGGACGGGATCTTAGTGAGGTTCGACATGTACTTGTGTGTGGATTGCATTGCATTATTTTCGAACCCTTTTAGTAAAGTAAAGTATTTACTTTTTGTATAAACCTGCACCCGCTTATGTTTGCAATGTGTATTTTATATACCAAACTATATAGTTACTAGTGAGCCTGGATTTGGCTCATCCCATTTTCTAACAGTTTTGCAGGATAGGCTTCAAGGTTGGAATGCGGTGTATCGTTCAGAAGCCTCTGATGTCCACAGAACTTTTCGGTCTTTAAATTAAGGACCACGTGTATAATATTTTGCTTTGCATAACTCTTTGTATAATATAT
This sequence comes from Lonicera japonica, assembly GCA_021464415.1. Taxonomy (NCBI): domain Eukaryota; kingdom Viridiplantae; phylum Streptophyta; class Magnoliopsida; order Dipsacales; family Caprifoliaceae; genus Lonicera; species Lonicera japonica. Next base: position 16,230,167 of record CM038469.1, read on the forward strand.
GGACTTTGGTTTTGTTGTATAATGATGTTTTGATTTGAGGGGTGAATTTCTAAATATGAATGGATATGATTTCATTTATATAAAATGATTTTAAACCTTACCTGGTGGTTTGCTATTTAAAATAACTCCACGTGCCAAAATTTCCTAAAACTGACTTTTGATTGAATCGTATTTTCATTAAGAAAGGTTTTTAATATAAACCCGCCATCGCGCACGGCATCCGTGATTAACAGGGTCTCGTAAGTGAAATCTCATAATGGGATTCAGGGCGTCACAAGAGAGCGTACTATCATTTATATCTAAGTGTATATCATCATTTAATTTAATACAATGATTAATTTATTCTTTCCGATATGGAGGTGAACACTAAAACCCACACGAAAAATAATTCAAATTATTTAAAATTATCTCTCAGAGAAATTTGTACAATGTCCGCAATCTAATATTTTTGATATGGAGGTGAGTACTATAACTCACACAGAATAAACTACATCATCTACAAACAAATGATGGATACTGTGGGATTTTTATATGAAAAAAATTCCTCACCCACTTAGCACTTAAAAAATTATTTTCTGAGGGTATATAAGGAAAAATTATGTTCAATTATATTCAATTAAAATACAAGGGTATGAAATACAAGACCTATGTGTAATAAATTTATTTTACTACTTCTTATAAATAAAAACAATTAATTTTAATTGCACAATACTTATATTTATATGCCTATTATTTATTTGCAAGCATCAAGCAAAACGAGATCTAGGTGTGGTCATGTATCCATGTTGTCCAAAATTATAAGGGAACCTAATAATTAAACATATACGACCAAACAAACAGGCACACACAACATCAAACCATTCAATAATAAGAATAATTAAATCCCTGCTATAATGGTCTAAGCTTCAACATCCCTAATCCGTTAAAAACCTGCCACAACCAATGTCCCCTCTTCGCTTACTATGACGGGGGATCGATCGTGATAAAAATTCATTTTTCAACATTCTTTGTTAAAGAAACAGCAATCTTAGATACAAAGATCGTATGCCTCTATTTAAGGAGTTCACACATAAACTATTATATCTAAACTGTAAATAAAATTACATAGATCCTATGCCTCATTCTAAGGAGTTCATAAATCTAATCTAAATGTAATTTACATACAACCATGAATAAATACAAATCATCATGCATATTAAAATTAACCACGAATAAAAACATGGGATTCAATCACGTAAAACATAATTTCGTGACCACAATAGCGGGATAAGAACACTGCAAAATAGGGGTTAACGAGTTTTACGTTCTATCCAACATCAATATGCATGAATCGATGTTACTGGACAACACGATTAGTTTAATCCGTATGCAGTATTAAAAAAAAACGTATCCCTTTAATACCAATTGATGGAGACATAATTCAAGGATCATTTGATATTATATATAGATCGAACAAAATACTTTTGAAAAACCCTATAAAAAGAAAGGGATTTCACCTTTGTGGATCATGTAGAGGATCCATATGAGGAGACTAGGGTTTGATAGTATCAAATTACAATTTAGTTAGATTTTTTTCAAATCTCGCTGGGCTGTTGAAATTGATCGTCACTATCGAAACGACTTCTGGTCATCATGATTTTTTGCGTATTTATTATAAGTTTGAGTTCTAAACAACATATCCAAAAATCTTCCCGATTCAACAGTGAGATCAAAAGCTATGATTGATTTACGACTGGAATATCGAAAACCTAAAGATCTTTTATCATATTCCCTCAACCATCAAATCTTGCACCGAATGTGGGTTACCGTATCACCAAAATTTACTCCTCTCTTAATGAAAAAGATCCAAATTTGTGAGAATTCTTATTATCATAAGAAGAGCCAAAGCCGGTATATATATAAGGTTACGTTAGGGACTCTAAGGAGAAATAAGTGTTTGTACCTCTTATGAAAAGCTGGAATCCTTATTCCATTGTGAATTAATTCCTTTCATAAATTATAATTTACACCACTAAAGAATTATAATTGCACTCCCGTTCTTATCTTAAAATTTTCAAGCTCATTGTTACTAAATGGTTATTATTTTCCCTATGTTAATATTACAGATAATCGTCATTTATATTAAATTACAGAAAATTATATTTAAATGATTTCTTGATCTTTAATCTTACCACTTAACTTATTTGATATGTCAGATTAACATAATCTACCTGTAGGGTTTGACATGATCAAAACTTATAAGCTTCTTAAGGGATTATCATCAATCCCTATATCGAGACGTGAATTCCGTCAATAATTAATATTCAGCAAACATATAGTATTATTATTCAATTCATGGAACTTTTTGATTAATAAATGAATCTCACTCTTAATGAGTCAAAACAACAAACATTACATATATGTCTATTAGTTATTTTAAGATTAAAAGCATAAGCAATCATAATAACCATATGATTTTAAATTATTTTATATAGTTAGTATAAAAATAACTAACCCAAACTAGTCATGTTCAATAAACACAAAGTGTAATAGCATAATGAGTTGAAACTATATCGTTTCATATAGTGAAGATAAATTACTAAAACTTGTGCCACAATTATACCAATAGGTGTCAAATTCCATCAAGACTATGAACCACTAAATTTATATCCCATAAGAACTGATGATATGATCCTTTGTGTGTAAATTAAACTTTACACAACAAATCATCTACTATATGGAATAAAAGACACATATGCACAATGTTTAAATTAATAATATAAAGCAACCATTGCCCATAATTTTTTTTTGTTAAAATAGCAAAATTGTTATAACATATTCAAAGCAATAAGAAAACTATACTTTTTTAGTATTTCACTATAACATTGTTGACATAGTAGACTAGTTTTTGGGTCTTTTTCTTGGATTAGGGCAGCACTGACAACTTAAGATAAGGCTGATAAGTACATGTACAACTATTTATGTGACCGAGGTATGGAGATGAGTGGTGGGTTGCTGATGTGTGCTTTTAGATTTGCTAAGGCTTTCTCACATTCTTATGTTCATTGTAGTTGCATGCCCCTTTTTAAGGCATGGAAGAATGGGTAACACTTATTTGAGCACTTTGAGATAAACCTGTGACGGGTAGCAACCATCCCTGTCAACTTATGCATTTTATTGACTCTCGTGGGAGCTTGGATATTTCTTAGATCTTCAATTTTTTTTGGATTTTCCTTAATTACCTTATAATTGACTAAGCACCCAAGGAAATTACTAAAACTAACCCTAAAAGTGCATTTGGCAGCATTGAACTTCATCTTATAATGTTGGAGCACTTGGAATGTGGCATTGAGATCCGATATATGACCCTCCTTCTTCTTACATTTGATGAACATGACATCCAAATAAACCTCCATAACTTTGCTATGTGATCCTTAAACATTTGCGTAACCAACTATTGATAAATGGCCCTTGCATTCTTCAGGCGAAAGGGCATGACCTTATAATAGTATAGATTCATAGTAGTGATGAAATATGTGTTCTCCTAGTTAGTGCCGAATAAAGGTATATGATAGTAGCCAGAATATGCATCCAGAAAACTCACTCGTTCATGTCCTACTGTAGAGGCCACCACTTGATTAATTTTGAGAAGAGGAAGGCTGTCTTTAGGGCATGCCTTGTTGAGGTCTATAAAATTAATGCAAAGTTTCCACTTCGTATTATGTTTCTTCACTACTACTGTATTTAAGATGTAAGTAAAGAATTTTGTTTCTCTGATGGCTCTTGCTTTGAGTATCTTTTGGACTTCCTTTTTAATAGCTTTTGCCTTTTATAAAGAAGCTTAAAGTGGTTTTGCTTGATAGGCTTAAAGGTTGGATCAATGTGGAGCTTGTGACATATAAGCTCAGAGTCTATACCTGGCACATCGTAACGCTACCAAGCAAACACATCTATGTTGTCATTCAAAAATTTGACGAATAACTCATTTTCTTCATTGCCTTATTTAGTAAATTTTTTATCAAGATCCTCTTGGACCCTGTCTTTGGGCAACCCCCCATTTTGAACATTGATGGGGGTACCCGAGCTTTGAGTGTTATTTATCTTTTGAACCTTCCTGAGGGGCCACGGCTTTCTAGTCGAACCCTGCTCGGTTTCTTGCCTTTTGTCTTCTCCCTGCTCTACTTCTCTAATGGCCATATAGAAACACATGCAAGCTTGTTCCTGGTTCTTGTGGACTTCAACTACTCATTCGAGGGAAAGGAGTTTTAACTTTTGAAAAGGTGATGCCACTGCCTTGATTGCTCCAAGTTAATTCTTTCCTATCATAGCATAATAAGGGGTATTGATGTCCACAATGAGAAATTTCATGGTTGTGTGTACCATGTCTATTCGGGCTAGGAGCCGAACACGTCCCACTAGCCAAATTGCTTCCCCACCAAAGCTGAAAACTGGGTAGTTAACTGAGATGATGTCTTTGGAGGGAAGGTTAAAGAATCTATAAATGTTTTGGTACATGATCTCGAACAAGCTTCCAGGGTCAATAAGTGCTATCTTGACATCCTAAGTTGGAATGTTTAGAATGTTGACATCATTGTAGGGGATCTCCACGCCTGGGAGGTCTTTGTCAGAGAAGCTCAACTATTGTGAGGACCCTACCATTAGGCGTTTGTTAGCAGCTATAGACATGGTATGTGATGGTACGATTTTAAAATAAGTGATATATTTTGAATATAAATTATTTAGACTTTTTGGTATTTTTTTTCTATGGGATTATTTTATGGTGGGTTAAAAAGATGTTATGGAATGGATAAACGTGAATTATTGAACAAATTTGTGGATATGCATGAATTATGGATAAGCTTGAATTACATATGGACTTGAAATTTGGATAAACTTTAAAATAAGATAATTATAAAAAAAAGTGAAGAGAAATATAAATTTTCATGTGCTGCCTCATGTAGCTATTTTCTCACCAAGCTAATTTACTTAGCAACGAAGGAATGAGGACTATATATATGAGGGCCATTGAATATCGAAATTCATTGGCAGTAAATAAAAAAAAAATAAGAAGAAAAAGATTCTAGATGGAAGAAATGGGGGAGAGAGAAGACGATGCTTATAGAGAAGTCTTATTATAGTATTTTAAGAATTGGGAAGTGTATAGCACACTCCTTTCAAATCTCTAGAGTATTCATTTTGAAATCTCTAAAGTATCATCTCTTTATATTCTTACTTTTGTACTCTATTTGAAATAGTTATTCACTAACTTGTTTTTATATGTTATTGATTGGCTCTACTTATTCTATTGTTACAATTTTATTTCTTTAATTTATATTGTACAATTTTGTATTAATTGTACATTATTCCTATTGTATTATGTTAAAACTCTGCTCTAAACGTACCCATTCTTATATAGTCAATTATATGTGGATATATTTATTACATCAGTTACTATGCACATGTGATTTTGGGAGAGGGATTAGTTAGTTAATTGACATCCACATAGTGAACTTATAAGATTAATTACTTGTAAGGGCTCAGGAGGGTGTGTGCCTTGGTGATCATTGCTATACTATGTAGATGCCTGGATCGGCTTTGTGTGGCCAGGGTTGAGTTTGGTTTGATCAGGTAGTTTGTGAAACTAGCTTGTTCTTGTGTAATAGTAACTCGTGTTGCATAAATATATCCCATATATAGAATATTTTTTAAAACCATTAACTTAATATCTTTATCAATCCATTATTGACAAATGTCACTTGTATTTTGATATCTCTATTGTCGTTGATGAAAAACTTTTCTTTGATTTCCATTCTTGTTGTGTTGTATACTTTCCCTTTACAGAGTGCAATGGAATTTAGGATATAGGTTGGAAAGCTAAATGATTTATTTATATTAGCATTGTCAAGAAAAGAAGATATAACGTATTTTATTTTGGATTGAGAAATTGTACTTTTGGGTTTAATGAGAATATTGGAGGATGATATATTTTTAGTCAGTTATTACATGTTCTTTCATAAAACAATCTTTCTCACCCCGGAGGGTGGTCTCGTGAATTGGGCGTGACATGGTCTCTTGGGGAAAAACCTTGCCATACATTTGGACCTTCTAGAAACTATTTTAGATGGCATTTTTAGTAAGGATGGATTGGTTTAAGATTCCATGGATCACATCAATGACTCCCACTGTTCTCTGCTCGGTTACTCCGTTTTAATGCTCAACTTCTCTGTTTTGTTCAACTATTCTTCATAAACTCATTGACGTGGCCCTTTTTTTTACTAAGTCCTCCATAAACAACTTTAGCGATTTTCAATTTTCTGTCATATGGCCATGGTCCTTGTGATAGGAGCAGAGCTTATCTAGGTCCCTCTTGCTCGGATTAGAAGGCATGTCCTTAGACTGCTTAAAGAAAGGTTTGTCATTGATTTTGCTTATAAACTAGTAGATAGGTTCCTTAAACATTGTATTAACTCCTATGTAGGAAGTTTCATATAGATTTTCCCTTTGCTGGTCCCCCGCCCTTTTTCTTTTGCCATTAGTGGAGCTCGTCACCCTTTCATCTGGTATGTGGCCCCTTTGGATTTTGTCCTTTTCTAGCCTGTAATGCCCGACATAGAAATCATATAAGGAGTTAGGCTTCTATATGATGAGGTCATTGTAAATAGGGGAATTTGGAATGAGTCCGTTTCTAAAGGATGTTATGGCTACTTAGGATCACTCCATTTCAATCTCATTGTAAACGTCCTAAAGCCTCTTAGAATAATCCCCGAGGGATTCCTTTGGCTTATGTCTCAGTGCCATGAGCTCGGCTAGGCCCTTGGGAGGTCAGAAGCTGGCTATGAACTTGGTACAAAATTGTTTTGTTAAACTCCTATAACTATCAATGGTGCCCTGCGACAGTTAGCAGCACCATTTAAGAGTTATCTCCCCTAGGCTGGCGGGGAAACATTTGTAGAGTTTAGCCTCATTTTCCATTCAAAAGCATCATGTCTGGTCATAAGCTCGAAGTGGTGAGTGGGGTTTAATTTTCCTTCATAGAGGGTGAACTTTGGTATGGTTAATTTGCAGGGAGGATTTGCATTGGCTATTTTAGAAGTCAATCATACTTCCTTTATTTTCTCTGTGTGACGCCCTGCGAGTGATGAGTACTCCCTTGGGGGGGAGGAAGTGTAGCTCAAAGGGGGCATCCCACATCGAAAAGTGGGGGATTCATTGAGACCCATATAAGTAGGAGTTGATCGCTAATTAAGTACGAGGCCTTTTGGGGGCTCACTAGCTTCGGATCCCATCAGAACTCCGAAGTTAAGTGAGTAGGCGGCCAGAGCAATCCCAGGATGGGTGACCCTTTGGGAAGCTGGTCGTGAGCTCCCAGAAACAAAACCCTAAGGGAGAGGGCTGCCCAGTTGGTGCTGGAGCGGAGCCGCCTAGAGGGGACAATATCGTAATGAGGTAGGACCGGGTCGTTCCAAATGGTCTGGAGTGGAGCCGCCTAGAGGGGACAATATGGTATTGAGGTGGGACCGGGTCATTACAAATGGTATCAGAGTGGACCCCACATAGTACGATGTGTCGACAAGGACGTCGATTCCCTTGGGGGGAAGGATGTGACGCCCTGCAAGTGATGAGTACTCCTTTGGGAGGGAAGTGTAGCTCAAAGGGGGCATCCCACATCTGAAAGTGGGCGATTCCTTGAGACTTATATAAGTAGGAGTTGGTCGCGAATTAAGTACGAGGCCTTTTGGAGGCTCACTGGCTTCGGATCCCATCAGAACTCCGAAGTTAAGCGAGTAGGCGGCCAGAGCAATCCCAGGATGGGTGACCCCCTGGGAAGCTGGTCGTGAGCTCCTAAAAACAAAACCCTGAGGGAGAGGGCTGCCCAGTTGGTGCTGGAGCGGAGCTGTTTAGAGGGGACAATATCGTACTGAGGTGGGACCGGGTCATTACACTCTAGGCCTTTTTGCCTAGATCTCAGGCGGGTTTAGTCTCTTCTTACCGTGATTTTGGATGGCATTCAATATGAAGTGCTTCATATTTTCGTCTGACCTGTATTACGGGAGGTTAGGTTGAATTGGTTGGTCAACAACTTTTTGGTGGGGTTGAAGGAGTGCTCCCTTCTGGCCTTGGGCCCAATTTTGAGAAAGGCATTAACCCATAAAGAGCCAATTTTTTGTGCCCGCACGTCTTGATTGTCGGTGTGGGCAATTCCTTTTCTGAGTTCATGGCCATTATCCCAACGACTTTCATGCTTTTTTGGAACTGAGGGTGGTAGGTCATTGTTAACCTTGGTCTTACCATTGGGAGATCGACTAGTGTAGGATTCATGATCATCTGGATTGGAGGAGTTAGCCAGGAAGCATTTGGCCAGATCTACCAAGCTTTCTCGTAATCGTTGGTTATCCTCCATGAGGATTTTAATGAACTCTTTATCACCATTGGGCATAACTCGGTGAGAATGAGTCAGCCAAGCATGATATCTACGCCAAGATGGGCCATTTTCTCGTGCTTTGGTAATTTTTCGGTAGTGAGGTCGATTATCTACCTCATTTCCCTTCTGAGGATGGTCACATTGGGATCTGTTCATGACATTGATATCTTTGGACTTTAAGGGTTATTGATGGGGACAAGGCTGCTGAGGCTGAAGATCGTGGATTGAAGCCTACTCAAGCCCAATTCAAGTTCTTGTGGGTCTAGTTCCAAAAGTTTGTGCAAAGAAATTCAAAGAAGTGCTTAATGGACTGAGTCAAGCAACATGGGCTCAAGTCAACTCGTGGATGCCCATTAAAGGTGTTGAATGTGTGTCTCAAGTTCAAGGCTGGAATTCTATAATTTAAGCCTTGGAATAATCTGAAATATCATATTTTAAATAGTTTTAAATTATATGACTTATTTATTATTTCCTTACTCAAGTAGGATCAGGAATGTTTTCCTTATTCAAATAAGATTGGGAATGTTTTCCTTAGTCAATTAGGATTACGATTGGTATTTTCCTTATTGTGTTTGGATTAATATTTTTCTTATTTTATGTGGATTAGTATTTTTCTAATTGTGTTTAGATTAGTATTTCATTTATACACCCTATTTAAAGGGGCTAATTGTATTATTTTAATTAGAGAGAAGATTGATAAATAAAATTTGAAATTTTATTTCTCTCTGATTCTTTGAAGAATTATTTGAACTTATCAAAACTTTCCGTGTGTTCAACATCGACTTATCAATCTGCTCTTCTATCATCAGTTATGGCATATTCAACATAACAAGTTTTTCATTTCTTCATAAGTGACAGGTCGCGGTTTCCTCTACACATTCTTCATTATATTGAAGTTCTTGCTTCTTTATATTGAAGTTCTTGCTTCTTTATAAGCAATTTGTCGAAGTTTTCATATTCAAATATGATTGTAAAAACGATTTTGCGATCGTATTTACTACAAATTTTGTCAGTGTCTTGGTAGGGTTCGTATCGGCTATTTTCATTGTTTCCTTCCCCTACAAAAGAGACAAGATTTTCGTCTTGTTGGTGGGACATTGGCTTTAGTTAAGGTGGTTAGATGAGGGCGAATAATCTGAGTTTTTGGAGGAAAAGCACTTACTTAAAGAAACAATCATTTCCACAAACGTTGCCAATTATAAGGTCAATTATTATGTTTATGAATTGTTGCTTCTTCTTTTTTTTTAATCAAATTTTAAGAACTCTCATATCAGGAATACCGTCCCTATCTACTCTAGTGATACCTACAAGCTTTTTAGGCATATCACGACTACAAAATGAAAGTTTCCTCTTCTCTTGTAACCCAACATTAGCAAGAAAATCAGCCGCTTTGTTACCCTCCCTGTAAGTGTGTTGAATAGCACAATCCATTTTAGGCAGAAGCTCCACAATCATACAAATCTCGTAATGAACAACCCATGGAACACTAATCATTTTAGAAAGGATCTTCACCAACAATTGTGAATCCACCTCAATATCCAAACCGTTAATACCTCTCTCATTGCAAAGATCAAGCCCTTGTAAAAGGGCTCTCGCCTCAGCAATAGTGTTAGTCATATTCCCATAGTAGTGTTTATGAATTGTTGCTTACAAACGAATGATTTAAAGAATGCAAGTGCAAGATAATAAAAGAAGAACACACAAAAGATTTTTGGTAAGGTTAGTTCTCCCGACCAATGGATGATAAGTCTAGTTTACGTCCACCCTCTGGTAACATTACGACCTTTATTGGTAATGATAATGGTGATTATAGAGAGAGGGAGATGATTACCACTTGTTTACTAAGGGTTTTCTAAATGGATGGGTTTAATGGAGGTTTGTCTCTTTTATAGATGTAAGGGGCTAGCCATTACAAAGAGATAGATACCATTCTCCCATGTTTAGGGGGAATGAAGATAATGGCGGGTGTTGTTGGTTATATGTACTAAGTGGCGGTTGGTTGTGGGATGTGTCTAACGCGTTTCATTCTATTGCTGACACATGTTACATTGCTATTGCTTCTCACGGATATAACCCCGAGCTCGACTGCAGGCCAAGACCTCAGAATATACATGTGCTCGAACTTCCCTGTGGAAAATGTCCAGGATGCTTGGATTTGATATTTTTGTCCCCTTCTATATATATATATATTAAATGTTGCTGAGCTCATTTCATTTTGGCACACCTAGTACCAACTCCACCTGCGTTTTGGACACATACGTAAATTACTATATCCGAATTGGTATCAAGTTAAACTACCATCTCATGACACCACTATATATTAAAATTAATATTAACATATATATATGCATATATTAGAGAATTTTGTATCCGTATGTTTACTTTTAAATCGATATATATAAGAACAATAGTAAGTGGTTAATTGCATGAGGCAATGGATTAAAAGTTGTAGAGAAAAACTTAGAAATTAAGACTCTATTTGATAATAATAAAAAAAATAATAAAAAAATACTTGATTTATGTAAGAAGTTGAAAAATAAATTGAGATATGTGATGAGATACTCTCTATCTCATACACATTTTTATGAGTAAATTCCTCCGTCTTTCATTATTTTTTGTGAATATTTTTTTTCCACAACCACCAAAAAATTTTTTTTTATTGAAAAAGGCACAAAGTAAAAAGAAATATCACCACATGTCTCAACTTCTTTTTTAACTTCTTACAAAAATCAACTATTTTTATTTTGTTTTTTCATGATATTATCAAACGGATCCTAAGACTCCATTTGATAGCAACATGAATTAAAAGCTACAGGAGCAACTAATTTTTTCATGAATGAAGTCAAAACGTGCGAATTAATCTCACCGTATCTCTTAACTTATTTTCTAATTTATCACTCAATTTAATTTATATATTTTTATCATTTTTATGTCGCTGGCAAACAAAATTTAAAAAGACGGAAAAATAGTCTCAATCGATTTTCCATATACTCGTTCTACATAGACATAGTATAGGCCAAGAATATGTATTACTCCATCCATCTCAATTTAATTGTCCACTATTCCATTTACGGCTGTTCCAAAATAATTGTCCACTTTCTATATTTAACATGTCATTAATTACAACATTTTTTCATTTTCACTATTACCCTTTAAGCTCCCCCCACTTTCTTTATTTTGGGTCCTGCCATCTTTTTTATTGGAAGAAAAGTAAAGGACATTTTTGAAAATAAGTATTTTCTCTCAGAGTAATTATTATGTCTTCTTAATTTATAGTTTTTCAAAGTATGACAATTAAATTGGGACCGAGTGAGTACATGTTTTTGAGTTTCACGGAGGTCAGTAGATCAAGCTGTTCACCCTAATACTCATATATATATATATATATATACATGTTTAGTACAACAAAGGACAATTGGATATGATGCATGCACCTTGCAATATTATGTAAATTGGACATCAATCATTGCTGATTTGATCAACAAACATGAACGAGAAATTGGAATGTCTCCATTTTTAAAATGAAATTAATAACTCTAATTCTTTTTATTTCTTTAATAAAAGTGATGGGCAAATTAATTAGATGTTCGAGAAGCAGTAAAATATGAGGATTTATATGGTTTCCCTCTTTACAACTTTCAACATTTCAACCACTCGAGTAACTCTAATTTTGAAATAACTCTCATTAATATCATATATAGCTAGGCATGAAAATAAAATAGAAAATAGAGAAGTATTAAAAGGTTTATTGCCATAATCTTTTTATATGCCCTTCCACTCAACTTTGCATTAAGACGATTTCAACTACGGTCTAATAGAGTCGAGAAGTTGGCTCAGTGGAAAGTCTTTCTTTTAAATTTTTTTAATAACTAGGATTCGAGTTTCACCAGCTACCATTCAGTAGCTCCTTCCCCCATCCCCTTAGTTGTATAAGATTTCTTGTGTTTAAGAAAATAAAAAAAATTAGGCTCTAATAGAAATTAAATTTTAACCTTTAGTCATATTTTGCTAGCTTTCTTGCACTTAAACTTACACATACTTAATTGACGTATTTACCACTTAACGTAGTAGCACCAAACAGCTAAATAGATAGTTGAAACATGTGAGCAAAGTTCACTATATATATTACAAATAACACAAAGCTTAATAAATTCTTTTTCATACAATCAACTGATCAAGTCCATTTATCCTATTATTACTAGGGTGGAATGGAACTTCAAATTTCTCCATTTTTTTAATTTTTTTTTACATGACAATTACGCTATCAGACCATAAGACAACGACCTAATGGTCAATAGATTCTCCTCTTGAGACTCTATAGCTTTAATAATGGAGAAAGCATCCCCTTCCAAGCGAACATTCCTAAAAACAATTTCAAGAGCAAAATGGATAGCCAAACACAATTTTTGCCTTTGAATGTTTAATGGGAGAGTTTTAAGTATTCAGATGTACAATAAGTTGTTTGTTTTTTTCAAATCATTGAGAGTTAGCGGCTATTTTTTTTTTAATTATTAAGCATTCAGTATTAAGAGGCACTAGCTCCACTGAATATTTAATATTGGATTTGAACCATTGTTTATTTAAACACACGTGCATAATATTCAGAGCTTCATTCACAATAAAAAACCAAACAGCACTTTCAAAGCTTAGATTCAATATTCAACATTCAGCGGTCACTGATCAGCATTTAGCAATCAAAGGTTAAAAAAAACAAACATACCTTTAATTATTCAAAAATTTCCATTATCCATTACTCATGTTATGATCAAACTAGAACGGCAGTCTAGATAATATAATCAATCTAAAATAGATAAACAAAATCCAAAGCCAAACCAATTTTCTTCTTCATAAACCAAAAGTAGTTAATCACAAAACATAATAAGCTAATATAATTAATATTTTCGCTTCACTTCAACTCACTTCTATTCTATTAAACATTGCCTTTTTTCTCCATTTAAAAAAAAACAAAAACAAAAAAAAAAAAACCACACGCGTACAAACTTACCGCCAAATTGCTATTGCTAATCAAGTCAAGGCTTCCATGCACTAGCCCACACCACCGGCTGCTCCTTCCAACACAAGAACATTCCGGCAACTTCTGCCGCCGCATCGGAGCAATTCACCACCGTCCAACAACCCTCCTTATACCTCCTCAATAAAGCACGAACATCATCATTCACCTCATCGCTAAACGCAACGCCGCTAAACCCACTATCATTAAACTTACGCGACCAGCACGTAGCCCTCTCTCTCCTCTCGACCGACTCCGCCACCGGCCGCGCCACCAGGTCCACCACCGCTCTCCCCGCTGCCCTCTCCAACATCAACCTCTCATTACTCGTCTTTGAGAAACTCTCATCCAACGACTCAAAATAAACCCTAAAAAACCTCAAACACTCGTCAAATCCTTGAACAAACTCAAATCCATCAACTCCAATACCGAAATCAGCCTCCTCCTCAACCATAGTAACAATCCTCGGCTCCAATCGCCGGAAAATCGAGATCAAATTCTCTCTCCGTCCGCCAATCGCCCCCACTGATCTCAATGATCCGTTGCAATTAATCGCCAACGCCTCGTCGCTTTGAATCTCTAATCTCTCAAAATTTAGCTCCGACAAATCGCCGTTGTGGTGTATTACGTTGAATTTGAAGGGGACTCCCATGAGCCGAGCGAATCTCTCCATTCGGCTCCCGATCTCCTTCATCACCTTTGTGGCCGCCCCGGCAGCAGCGTCTCCGGTGGCGGCAACCACCACAGTGAGGCGGAGGTGCGGCGTGTCATCACTGCGAGTAGCAATGGACTCGAGAAAAGTAGGCCACTGCGTGCAGAATGTATTTCCTATATCGATTATGTGGAGTTTTGGTTCGTTATCAAGAGCTTCAATGATTGCCCCGTTGCAAGCAACGTGACCGAAAGTGGTCCAGGGGCTAACGTCTTGGAATTTGAGCAGCGTCTTTCGTGTGGATTCGAAGGAGCAGTTTTTGTCCGACGCTGAGGTCAGCGTCCAGTAGGTCCGGTCACCGGATTCAGTTATCCGGCTGAAAAGCGCGTGGAGGAAGTAGGAGGCGAGTTTTTGTTCGGTGTTGCCATAGGGTGTACCAAGCTCGTTGAGCATCCACATAAGCTGTTGGACACGTGTACTATTCCTTTGAGCTATGGCTCGGGCCGCCTCAAGGAGGATATCGTAGGAGGAGGAGAATTCTAGGGTTAGGTCACGTGCGGGAGAGTAGTTGAAGGTGGGGGGTGGGTTTTGGCAGTGTTGGGGGTGAGGATAGTATTGCTTAGAGGAAGAAGAAGAGAAGTCTTCATCATCATCCATGAAAGAATTGAAGCATTCTTCTTCTTCTTCTCCTTCTTCTTCTTCTTCTTCTTGATGTTGATGCGAATGATTGTTGAATTTTTTGGAAGATTTAGAGGTTCTGGTTGAGTTGAAGGATTGATGAGTTCGAAGGCTCACTAATCTAAACAGAGTATTCATTTAACTTTTGAGTATAAGAGGCGCATGAAATATGAAGGTTTTACTAGTTTGAACACAAGAAATGATGGGTAGTTAACTGTGAATTGGGTTAGATTATGTACGCATGTACGAAAAGAATGTCTTTCAATTGTATGTGTAGCTACATTTTTCACATGCACAGTTTTAGAGGGAGAATGAAAGAGTCTAAAGTGATTAAAATTTGCTCTTCTTTGAGACTAATAGGGTGGGTAGGGGTGTTTTAGCGATAAGAGTAACTTTTACCCCCACAAGGTGAGCCGGTTCCAACCTTATGCGCCGGTGTTGTTGAGCAGCTTATCCCCTTCTCTCTAACCGCCGCTTTAAATGGACCAAAAAAGGGGTGGGTGGAGCCGTTGAGAGTCTCCTTTAGTGTTGAGTTTGTTAAAAATTTATGCAATCAAAACTATTTTTCTTGAAAAATTAAATTCGTATTACAAAAGAAATATTATACGCTTGTTTTATTAGTGGTTATGGGTTTTAAATGATCTATTATTAGATGCGTAAAAAATAATAAGCCCTTGTTTGGTACTTTAGATTTTAAAAACTTAACTCAAACACAACTTTACTTTTACACTTCCCAAAAAAACCTTAATTTTATTTTCTCTCTTTAAAAAAATTTTTAAAACACCATAATTTTAAATTCAAAAATCAAAATTAAATAAAATATATATATTTAAAACATATTCGTCGAGATCTACAAAATAAGATCCATTTTAACTATTTTTTGATTTTTTTTATAAAATTTTTTTGGTTGGTTGAAAAAAACTCAAAAAAATAATCAAATCCACTTTTCAACGTACTTCCAAATTCTACCGAACACCATATTTTAAAAACTTAATTCAAAATATCTATCAAGCAATCCCTAAGTCTTTTCATTTACAAAGTTAATCAAAACATACTATTCTTCTTTGCTAGTTGCACTCCCACTCTCGCAAAGTGTTAATTTACACGCAATCAAACGTAAGTAACATGATATTAATCAAGTTGTATGATTCGTACGCATTGTAGAGAAGTCTTGACTACCCAAGGACCAAAACTAGTATCTTGTATGGTTAAAACTATGTATAAAGTTGGGTGAATATAGCATTACGTTTCTTTTCTAAGTAATCAATCGGTGCCTGTCTGCAATTGTAAGAGGGATTGACCAAAAAGAGGTCTTTTTTTTGTTACAACTTTGGAAAAGTGGCATGGACTATGAGGGCTTTAGGAAATAGAATTTTGTCTGACAAAAGATGTCCAAGAAAGAGTGGAAAAGATAACATGGTCCTTATCAAGAAAATTGGCTTAGTGGAATCAGCTTTTCATTGTGTGATAGCTAGAGATCGAGATAGAGAAGGGAGGAACCGGTGGGGGTGGACGGACTTGGGGTTGGGATGTAACCGGTGCGGAACTAGATTTTTTTTTAAAAATCAAATAAGTCTAATATTAAAGTCGTTTTTTAAAAATTAAAAAAAAAAATTATTATATTTGTTCAAGATTAAGGGGCAAGCTTAATATTATTAATAAATATAAAAAATTAAAGGGGAGTAAATTTAATTCAGATACATATATATATATATATATATACAACTAGCGAAAGTGCACACTCTATGTGTATATAATAAGATATTAGTAATTTTTCAAATTATAAATATATAATAATGACATTCTAGTTATATTTAAATGTGTTTTGAGTAATTTAGTAATTTTATGTAAATAGAGTAATTTAGTTATTTTGTACACATACAAAAAATCCTTTACTCGCACTTAATATATAGTATATATTTTAAAAATAACTATAAAAGTAAAACTTTAATTAATTATAAAAAATTTAGGGGGCAATTAAGGAGAAATTTAAATTCATTTGAGTTACAATTATTAGGAGTATTATATCCTCTCCTTAATGATCCAATATACGCGTACTTTTGCTTTTTGGTGAATAAAAAATACTCATTCTCAAATTTTGATGCATCCCTCCTTAATTGGTTAATCTTTTGCGCACCCAAATTAAATGAAGCAAAAATGAATCAACTTTTTTAGACTAATTAATAATGACTAATATTAGATCGCCAATTTCTATAACTTAAACGAGTGGATTAATTTATTAGTAAAGGTATTCACTAAAATCGGACAAACTTTGAATTTCTCATATAAAATGGGGATAATTTTTTTATTATTTATGATCAAAGACAAAATAATAGACCTTTCTTTTTATAAATTAAAAAAAAAAGAGTAACTTTTTAATTTCAATTAATACACACTGGTCACACAAGTTGATTTATAAAAATTGATTCAAGTTGTTCATATATAATAAAGATCTTTAGAGAGAGAGTGTGTGTAAAAAGCTGCCGGCGTGCGGAGTCACCACTACTGCTCTCAAACAATAACCATTTCTTCACAATTCTTTGCCTCCCAATACCACCCCAAACTCTGCCAAAAAATGCCCTACTTTTTCCTTTTTTTATACTACTACGAACACCCATAAATTACATTAATTATTACTTCACATAGAGTACTAAAAAAATATAGTCAATTAAAGAGTGCAATATTAAAAATATCCGTTAGAGTTCAGGGAGTACTGAGTTCATACTTAACACAGCGAATTAGCTCCTATAACTTTTATAACTGTGTAATAGGCGTTTCGCTAAATTTAACACCACTAAACCCTTAAAAAGAAGAACGTCTGCTCTTACCACTAGACCACAATACTACAAAGTATTTCTCTACTTTTAAAAAAATTGTACACAATACTACTAAGAATCCAGAGCATGTTTCACTTTTCTCTCAACGCCATGATCATAGCTATTATAGTCTATACATAAGCACAATGAACCCCAGCAGGCTAAGGCCATATCTCTGCCTATATATGGCCCATCTTATAGCTTACCTCCTCCATTAACATATCTATTTTTTTACCATTACTTTTCAATTTGGACCGACTTTTATAAAGTTACTATTCTTAGCCAAATGGGTTCATATTTTGAGATTGAACCCCCAACCCAGTTGTGGTTGTGCCGTGTTTGTTTGGCACTAAGGAAATAAGTAATTGCTTGTAATGGAAAAAAGTGTAAACATGTTGCCTTTTTGTCAATTTTCTTTCTCTTTCACAATTAAGGTTCGATCATGATGGTTTTTTGTGTATCTCCATACTCCATTAATTCTTTCTTTTTTCACTTGTACGGTTTCTTGGATATTGCTATTGTATTGATATGCTAATTAGAGTTGATTAAGTTGATTGGGATTCAAATGTTTTAGTTGTAAAATTTAAATTTGAATCCTACGTACTATATTTTATGAACCTATTGCCAATAACTCCTTTTGGTAGTCAATCTGTAAGAACTACTGTAAATGTTCACCAAGACTTGAGGCCTCCCCTCACTTAAACTTTTACGTACCAAAGCAAAAAGTTATTGTATTGGTCCTATTTAATAGTTGGTTATTTTTAAGGAGTTTTGAATTATATATTTATTTTTCATTAAATTAATATCTCAAATCTTATTATAATACATAAATTTATTGTTATAATAATAAAAGTAGACATGGACAGTAATTTATAGCCCACGGTAATGCTTGGTTTAAAAGTTTGAAAAACTGAAACTTCAATCTAGTCTTCGGTAAGTTAAAAATAAAAATGTTGGACCGAACAAAACAATCACACCACGTTCCTTCTTTTTTTTTCTTAAAAATTGTTCTTTTAAGCATATTGTACCTTTTGCTTCTCAATATATATAACATACATTTATTGAATGTGGCTCAAATATTAATGTCCTAATTAACCGTCGGTTTGAATCAAAGAAATGGGAAGGAAATTAAAGTGGGATGTGGATTACAATTCTTTTGTTTGTTTAGATTTATGAAGGAAATAAAAAAGAAAAGGAGGACAATGTTTAATCTTTTATTTTGTTTCCTTCCGATGTTTGAAGGAGCTGAGTAGGAGAGAAATGAAAAGATTTTAATGAATTATTATCCATAATTTTAAATTTAACCATAATTTGTTAACAATAATATAATAAGGGTAATGATATTAGTACTCTACAAAAGTACTCTAGCTAGCACTCTAAAATCGTCTTTAATGACACTTTATATAGATTTTTTAGATATTTTTTGTCCTTAAAATTGAGTTTAGAGTGTTAGAGTACTTTTTGTGGAGTGCTAATATCATTAGCCTTATAAAATTGTTAACAAATTATGGTTAAATTTGAAATTATGGGTAATAATTTATTAAAATATTTTTAGTTCTCTCCTACTCCTCCAAACATCGGAGGGAAATAAAATAAAAGAATAGAAGAGATTGACAATTTCTTACATGTCCTCCTTTTATTTTCTATTCCCTTCATATACCCACACACATATATATATATATATTTAAACAAACAAGAGAATTGTAATCCATTCTCCACTTTTCCTTCCCATTTCTTTGATTCAAACCGACGGTTAAGACATTAATAAAATGTATGTTATATTCAAACAAGATTTTATTTTATTCATTTTTAAACTATCATTAATTATCTAAATAATAATAAAATTAAACTCATTTATTCTCATTCATTCCGCTTGTAATTAACTATTTCTTTTCAATTCCCCCCCCCCCCCCCCCCCCTCAAACCATGCAAATGTTAATTAAACCTAATAATGGATGGTTCAATTGTGAAAATGGTCTAAGCTGGTAAGCCCAATCTGACGGGCCCTCTTGTAAAAAAAAATCATGGCCATTTTTCAATATTCCAAAACCAAAACTAAGTCCGTTTCGAAATATATTCCATAAACAACTCACCCCACATTTTATTCACCAGTCAACTCTTTTCTTTTTTCATTTTTTTTTTTCATATTTGGATCGGGCCCCTTTTGTGCAAGGAGACATGCTGCTAAAAAAATGGATTAGACATGAATACACGCATACATATAAATACATTATTTTTATACAATATAAAAATAATCTAATTTAAAATGAAGAAAATAAAATATAAAAATATTGTTTATTTAATGATCGAAAAGTTTTTGGTGTCATAACCAACAAACACCTCCATTTTAGCATAATAGATATTTGAAATAAAAACAATATTGATAGATGATAATCTATCAGTTTATCACTAAGGGAGTAACACTTGAGTAACCTTGTTTGTTAATAGGTATAAATATTTATTAACCAAAACTGATGTTCGCACAGCAATTTTAACTTGCCAAAAGCAAACAATTTATTTCGATTAAAGACCGTATATTGTTTTGTAGAGTTTTTCTACATGGACGTATTTATTCAATTTGGCTATTACTCAATGGTTAGAATAAATTTTGATAAGAACAAATGTACGTGATATGAATTCCACTTGCTAATTAATACATGTTGACCAAATGGTACGTCAATTTTTATATCAAATATATATGTTTCTCTAAAATTATTGTGATTAAGATTAATGATTTGTGCTTTTCCAAAAAAGCCACCCTTAGGCCATATCCAATGGCTATTTCTATGAATTCATTTCTATACCCCTATCATGGCGCGTTTAGTAGATTTTCTATGTCTATTTGGCAACAATATTGGGTTCATAGAAAAGTGTCAAACAAAGTGTCTCGAAGGTGTTATTTATATCTTATTTTTTAATCTTAATTGGCAATTGTGTAATTAATTTGATTGACTAGGAAGCTGTGGGGTCTATTTAATTAATGCCAATTAGGATATAAAATTTCTATAACTATTTTTACAGAAATGGTGGTAGAAATTTTTCATGGAATTCATTTGCCACGTTACATGGAAATCCATAATAAAAGTCTCATTTGAGAGAGTTTTTCCTAATTTAAATTTCTATCATAAAATTTTGTATTGCTTAAAGGATCGTTGGAGATGGGATTAGTAATTTACCTTTTAGAACAAAACGTAATACTAATCAAACTTTTAATTATAATATATAGTATTTGTTTCAAGTATTATAAGTTTTAGTTTCCTCTGAAAGTATTGTTATTTCAAATATATATTTCTTTATAAAATAAGGATAATATAAAGTGACCACATTTACCACTTGAGACCCATATGATTGACTCATACCTCCTTAAACACTTTCACCAATTTCATGGTAATAATCCAAACAAACAAATGCATGAATTCGAGGAATTTCTATGACATCATACTTTTCTTTCTTTAAGTTTTATATATAGAACTGTAAGTAATGGATAGATCTGCATGGTTTTAAAGAAAGAAAAGATTCGAACTTAACATTATATATGAATATTCGTACTTTCAACCACTTGAGTTTAAACACAAATCTTATCACAAACATTCTTTGTTGTAGTGAATAACTTTGTTATCAGATCTCATTAGTTCTAGTGGATACCCAGTGGTTACAAAGTAAGATTTACCTACTGAAACATTCACTACTAGCTCTACCAAAAACCAACCAAATATGTGCAAATAAACCTACATGAACAAACAAACAAACAAAAAGCCCCTGCTTCTTTTCTAATTTCTCTCTACCAACATTGCTGGTAAAATTTTTTTAAGAAGAATTAGGAGTGATAGAACACCTCGAAAAGGCTCTTCCCCTATCTTGATAAGCTTTTGCTACCAAAAACAATGTTAAAATCACCATCACAATGGAAAGAGATAACATAGAAGCCCATAACATTATGACCGAGGTTTTGAGCGGTTTGCATTGATGCAAAATGATATTGGTGATAGCTTCTTTGACAGAGGAGCATCGAGCGAGGTTCTGCATATCGGGAAATACATTAATCAGATCTTGAATTGAATGACTATAAGCCCAAGCCTTGTTGTAAGCGGACTCTGGAAGGAATCGAGCATTTGCTTTGCAACTTCTTGTTGAGTTCTGCTTGTAGCAAGTGAATCTTGAAAGAACCTACAAATGAAACTCTGTCATTCGGAAACTTGGGTGTATGTGGTTGTCTGAATCTGAAGTCTAAACTCGATATCGGGAAGTTTTGTTTGTTTTTTGTTTGAATATAATTTCTGAATAAATAATAAACAAATTCTTTGGACCATTTTCCCTTAAAGAGTATGACCAAAGAATTGGATTGAGGGAAAAAATAGTACTAACCATTCGGACTAAATTGTTCAGTCCCAAATTAACCATAAAATCTCTGAATTCTTTAACCAATTAATCAAACACAAACTAACAAATTTTAAAACTTGAATCCCTTAAAAGCATATTTCATATGGCCAGCACCATAGGCATTGTTTGATTCTTATGATTCTTATGAGTCTACATGGGTGAAAATTATTTCACCCGAACCAAACAAGGCCTTCAAAAGAGAATGCGCAAATCCAATAGCCACTTACGTTTGGTATATCACCAATTGCAATAGCATCCTTTGGGCAATTCTCTGGTACGTATCTATAACCCGGTCCACTAGAGAAAGGATCACAAATTTCCGAAACACCCAACAAGTCATCTTTTCCAGTTAACAGAAGCAATTCATGTATCTCTCTTATTTTTGAGTTCAACTTCAAGGAAAAAACAAACAAACAAACAAACACGCCCAATAAGTAAACAAATAAAAATAATAATTTCATAGTTCCAAGTATTAAAATAACCAACTATAGAATCACCTCGCTTATGATTTTATGAACATTCTGTCCAATTTTAACCAAGATTTTATCGGCAGCTGAAGAATCTGCACATGACAGCATCGACCTGAGGCTGCTATTTTGGGGGTTATTGTTGAATTCCTCAAAAGCTAAACAAGTGTCTTCCATGAAACTGCATATTAAAAATGTGCACTTTAAGCACGAGAAGAAAGTGTGTAGTGTCCAGAAGTATGGATTTATGGGTGCAATTGATAACTTATGTGGAAAAAATTAAATGGAAAATGAGAAAATTGGGCTTAACCAAGTTGTACCATGGAAATTGGTTCAATGGAAAAGAATACATTCTTTACCAGTAAAGATGGAAACATGAAATCTTGAGCATTTTTCATGGAAAAAAGCCGTTATCAAATACATCCTAATAAAGAGGACTTCTTACTCACGTGTGAATGAAGAAATCAAAGCCGGTCATCATCCAACTTAGAGTTGTTAAAATCCAGCAGAAAAGAATGATTCTGAAATAAAGAGAAAGATCAAGAAGGAGTCTGAATCCAAGAAAGAATTTCTAGCATAATAAACGTCACAACTCAAAAATATCGTGCATTTACATTTTTTACTTACAGGACAAATCCGGGCTGCCAATGCAAGAGGAGCAGAACTGAGCCAAAGCAGTAATCTATTAGTCTAAACAAAGTTTGTTTTTTGTATCAAGTTTGCCATAAGAAACCAAATAGGTAAACACACAGCAAGAAGAAATTGTAGGAGAGTAACACCAAAGATTGAGTTCATTGGTTTACCAGGAAAATAATTGAGTTCCTAGGAATTTTTATACATGGAACTTTTTCCATGGAAATAGAAAGCTTAAGGCGAGTGGTTTCTGAATTATATGAAAAAAAAAAAAAACAAACAAACAAGCTAACAAATTTGGCTAAATCTAGTTGTTTCTTGCAACCTTGATTCATGGATAGTTCTATTCAGTCACCACATGGGAAAATATACATTTTTGATAATTTTTTGAAGAAATGAATTGCAATCAGACACGCTTTAGTTTCCGCATGACATAAAGTATGGATCAAGTAAATGTGGTAACGGAGAGGACTCAAGTCCCTATAAAAGGCGATCTTTCAATATTGAAATGAAAATTTCAGCTTAAAAAACATTTTGTGTTGATCACTATATAGTGATTATAAAACCTTCTGTTGCGGGTCAAAGAATTAATGATCATGAAAAGAGCCTCACCTAATGCAGCGATGAAGAACGCCATGTTGACACTCACAACCACAAGATTCGCTATGTACCTGAAAAATAAATAGTAAGGTTAGGTGGATCAAATGGAACCTTAAAAGCCCTCGTCTAGTAGCTCGCTTATATAGTTGATGAAAATTGCAATGCTACAGTTATCAACTTCATCAACTAGTTATTCATACATGGTTCATTAATGTGTTGTACATTCAGGACATACAACCCATTAATGTAAACAGTAAGATATCTAGTTGATAAACAGGTAAGAACATATTTTTTTCAAATGAAAAATGCAAGGGGGATGCTTACAACGTTTCAACTGCTTGATTACTAGTATGTCTGTTTTTATCAACAAAACCGTGAATCTCTTGAGATCCTTTGTCTAGCTGGCGTGTTGTTTTGTTCAAGAGCTCACACGTGCGGTGTTTATAGGGCTGTAAAAGGATTTCCATATCTTGCAACCCTATGGTAACTCTTCCAATTGTCTGTTGAACAGCATCCCCAGCTCCGAAAAGGGTTTCTTTTAGCTTTCTGGTTCTGTGCACGGTGATCTGGTTTGCTGCCATTGTTAAACCTGTAGCAATTCTTCAAATCAAAAGCCCCACAAACCTACATTAGATCATTTATTCTTCATGTAGTTCTCCATGACTAAAGTAATTGCTTAGACAGTCCTGTTGGAAAAAATGGGTATTAAAGTAATGTTTTGAGCCGTTTTGAGCATAATTTTAAACGGGGCTTCACAATCAATTGTGAAAGAAAATTATAGATTCGTGTTCTCCTCTATGAGTACATCGAAATCGTATTTTAGTTTGTTCAAAACAGATATGGGGTGAATGAGAAATTGTCACCTAAAGTGAGCTACTTCAGATGGAAAAATGGAATGAAAAGTATTAGTCCCACATTTGAATTTTGTGGGAAAAACTATAAGCTTATAAAGGGTTACTTTTCATGAGCTCATAAGTTTTTAAGAAAAACAAGGCTCTCTTTCGCGCATCCAAGCCGTATTAATTTAGAAAACGTTTGAATTATCTTCTCCTTTTTTGTTCAAAATTCAAATTTTGAATCATTTGTAACAGCCATATTAATTCAGAAAACGTCTAAATTAATGCTCACAGTTACACGAGTTAGAAATGTCTGAATTAATACACGAGACTCGGTTTAAATTTGTTTTTTGTATTCTTTACTACTACTGTAGTTTAATTCTGTTTGTACGTACCAACTTTCTAACAAGTCTTTAGAACAACTTAGTGGTTATAATTTCCCAATTTCCATTGCGCATTAATGGGCAAAGGCTACAATCTCAATCAGTGGTTGAGCCAGGATCTTTTCTCATGTACGGCAATTTTATACACACAAAAATACACGAGCATAAATATGCAATTAAGGGTATAATATACTTGGTAGTTGGGTGTGACAAAAGACTCTTTTTTTTCATTTTTATAATATTAGTAAGATTTAGTATAAGACTCTAAAATGTACAAATAATCTGTTTTTATAGTATGGATGTAGGCATGAGTTGTTTTTGTAACATTGATAATGTTGTAGGCTAGAGTAATCTGTTTTTGTAACATAGATGGTGCCATAAGCGTAACAATTATATGCAAGTAGAGTCAGTGTTGCAAGACGAGGAATTTGAAACGTGTAATGTTGTAGGAACAAATAACATATAGTTTATTCCACTTAAAAAGTGGCGGCACCTGTACTAAATCAATAAACATAAATGGGCAAAATTAAAATTTTCACAAACATGAGCATGTTAAACTGAAATTTTGAATTTTGGGTAGGGCACGTGCCCCGCATTTCCCCCCATTTAGATCCATCTTGGATCTCAATTGTATGAAGCATGGGTTTTAGATTCAACACCTAATACCGGCGGCCTATCCAGGAACTTTAGTCCAATGGATATATATATTACGTTTCTGGTACGTACCGGTCCATATGGACTAGGCTTTTTAGCGATGGTTTTTCGTCACCAAAACATTGGGAAGATGTTTTAAGTGACGAAAAACTGTCGTAAAAAGTCTAGTCCGTACAGATGGTCCGCACTTAAAATTTTATATATATATATATATATGCTATAATGTGAAAATGAGATTTGAATCCGTGACCCTTATTCTAAACAACATGCAACTTAATCACTGGTTCGAACATAATCACCAGTGTCGAGATTTTAAAAACGTATCAAGAATTATCTGGTACTATATAATATTATACACACGCATCGAGTATACAACATGTTCTAATATATATGTGTGTGAAGATTTATACATAAATTAATGAAATTTTAAGAACAAGACAACAATTGGCAAGTGAGATTCATTTGATAAAAAATATGGGTTAGGATTAATAGAACTTACAGGGCAAGAAGAGTGAAGATGAGGACAAGGAAGAAAAGAAAGTAGTAGGAAGAATGTGAATGGGTGTCAAGTGGGGAAGAGGTGGGAGTGCAATACTTGAGGATTATGTAACCCCCAAATCCAATTCCCATTAACATCCATACTCCCGCAACTCCGTATCCATGAACTCCTGTAAATGCCGCTGACTGAAAAAGCCAAGAAAATCAATTCTAATAAGTTTATAACACACGTTAATCCATTCTCAACCATAAGGTTCAAAAGTAAAAGAAAATTGTAATTTGAGGGCTGGACAAAGCGTAATGTCTCGTGAATTTCCTAGTGCGCGCAAGCTGATCCAATCTAGTGAACAAACATATTTTAATTTTAGCCATTATGAGACACCTGGCATCAATACTGTTAGAGGATAAAATTCTCTTATTAATCTAATGTTGAACTTCAACATTTCAATACAAGGCAATGATATTTACGCCAACCACTCACAAGAACTCTAAAATACGGAAGGGTTCCTTTTTCATCAAGATAAACTCCACTGTTTATTTGAGTACTCTAATAATTATATATGAAAGCCATCATTTTATTAATAAGAGATTTAAAAAAAAAAAGCTAAATACATTTTATTTTATGTTTTACGTGTAACAATATTTTATGCATGTTCATTGTGATACATGCATCTTATGCACAATGAGTAATGTCAAACTATTATTTACTACAAATTAATTTGATAATGAATCCTACTTTATCAAATGAATTTAATAAATAGTTCGCTTCTTCCAACTCTAGAACTCTTTATTACAAAGGTTACATTTAATTAATTAACTAAAAAGTTCTCAATTTACATGCAATTGAAATTAAGTGTACATAAACTAATATATATGCATGTTACATCAAAATATTTTTTCTCGATTTTACACTCGTGTTATGGACACATGCATGCATTGACTAGTGCGAATACATATTTAAAAATAATTTTTTATTGTCAAGAAATACTCCTCATCATCATATCTACGAACAGACGGTTTGCTTTATATATATATATATATATCATAAAAAAAAATTCTACTTCATCAAATGAATTTAATAAATATAAGAGAAGCTAGAGAAACATACAGCCCAATAATGTCTGTTGCCAATATCAAAATCTCCATGATAAGCTTTGAAGTGGTTCAAAGGATCAGGTCTGGTCTGATCAAGAAGAGGGGAACCAAACACTGCAGATTTATGAGACAACACTGAACTAGAAACCAATACCAATACAAAAGGAAGAACAAACCCATTGGGCTTAGACATCACTAATTAACCCTCCCTCTAATTAATTATTTTATTTGGCAGAATGAAACTGAGTCCTTTCTGCCAAAAATTCAAAAAATGACAAGCAAATTTTACTCAATAGAGAGAGAGAGAGAGAAAAAAAATAAAGTAAAATATTTATTTAGAGAGAGAGGGTGGCAAAATGCATTGGCTTAAAACTTGCTCGGTAAGGTAGGAATAGCTTGTGGGTTATGGGTTACTGTTTGACAGAGTACTCTGTTTTTTTTTTTTTTTTTGCCTATTTCAATAAATGATACGTGTGCGTCTTAACGGTTGATGAGGGACGAGTTTTATTGTTAGCCCAAAGTATACGCAGCAAAATTTGACCACATTTTCTTGTGCTAATCTTTCTGCGGAAGCCTATGCTTTTTGTTTAGTGGCCCACCTGTGACTTGGTAATTTCCTTTTAATGGGTGAAAGTGTCCGGATTAGTTTGCGAACACTA
This sequence comes from Lonicera japonica, assembly GCA_021464415.1. Taxonomy (NCBI): domain Eukaryota; kingdom Viridiplantae; phylum Streptophyta; class Magnoliopsida; order Dipsacales; family Caprifoliaceae; genus Lonicera; species Lonicera japonica. The sequence continues at coordinate 16,257,930 of CM038469.1, forward strand.
ATTTTCAAATGTTCGGTTAAAGACAGACTATCCGCATTGAGTTTAAGAGACTTAGGTGATATTTGGTTAATATTTTAAGTTGAGTTTTTAAAATACAGTGTTTGGTAGAATTTGAAAGTATGTTAAAAAGTGAATTTGATTTTTGTTTGAGTTTTTTTCGATCAACTAAAAATTCTTATAAAAAAATTTCAAAAAATAGCCATAATGGATCTTATTTAATAGATCTCGACGAGTATATTTCAAATATATATTTTTTATCTAATTTTGATTTTTTAATTTAAAGTTATGGTGTTTTAAAAAAAAAATTTAGAAAGAGAAAGTAAAGTAAAATAAATTTTGGGAAGTGTAAAAGTAAAGTTGATTTTAAGTTGAGTTTTTTAAATTTTGAAAAATAAAAACCCATCGAACAGGGTTATAAAGTATTATTTATAGCGTATCTCCCATACCTTGCATCTTGTCGAGAAAATTTTTAGACATTGTTTGTAACTCACTAATTTTACCTAGTTTTTTTTGAAACAAAAGTTTGGCAATTGATAGTGTCAAAGTAAATTGTTATTGTCAAAACAATGTATTATACAGCATATAATGCTCCGACAATATATATTTTACTCTTATAATACTAATTACCTAAAATTTAAGAGATGTTGCCGTTAGAGCGCCATATATTTACACGTAAAAAACTTAAAAGATCTTTAAAAGATAAAAGGAATTTATAATACATATATAAACCTTTTTTTACCGTATTGCATATTGAAATTGAAGTAATAAGTGGATGAGTTGTCAACCTTACCAGCAATATTGGTCAAAACTAGAAGAAGATTGGACCAACAAGTTGAAATTAGTGTTTTTGGTAATACGAGTATAACATGGTTCGCAACTTTTTTAATAACATTTGGTATATATTTGAGTTCGTTTCATCACTTGTAAGTGTTTGTATAAGTAAAATTAGACACTCAAGTATACGCGATATGTGTGCATATTTTTATTTTTATTTTTGATGTACACTTTTTTAATGTACACACATATGTAAATTGAAATAATTTTTTTAAGGAAATGAAGAAGTATCCCCATAATAAAGTATTGGTTTCTAACCCAAAATTCGTAGATTTGAGTCTTATACAATACAAATTTTTATATTGAAAATATTGTCTGTCTCAAATAGGAAAACCACCAAAGTTTGGTGTTATACCCGAATTTAGTGGCTTCCATTTTAGAATAGTATAGATTTTTGTGTACCTGTGAAATGACTATGCTAAACATAAATTGGTGAAGTCAAATATCTTATATCCTATTAACATACTCTTTAACTTGCTTATTGGCTTAATCTTTGTAATTGAGGTTATCGACCCCAAGGGCGGATCCAGGATTTCATAAAGGGTGGACTAAGTTTAAGACAAAAAATAATTTGAGACAAACAAAATTTGATAATTTTCTTTCGAATGTAATCTTAAGAAACTTTTACATTAAAGTAATCAAAATACATACAATTGGAGCAAAAAGTGAAACAATATTAGCACAGTTGCTATTAATTTTACACATAAACAAAGTACTAAACAAACAATTAATATATATATACACACGCAATAATTCAATATACATAATAGTAAAACACACTCTTTCTCAATGTGGTTATTACACGTGTTCCCCTTATCTTGCCCTTTTTTAAATGCCGTACTAATAGGCATAGACGTATTTCTCCTACCTCGTATTCTCTAGGGTTTTTCCAATCACGTGCAACTCTCTCCATCACCGTTTGGACAGTCTCTCATCTTTATGTTGCAGCTCATCCTTACCAAAACGATGTAAACTCCAAAATACTTTGAACCACTAGAAACCGTTATCTCCAAATGGTTATATTCTCAAACGGTTTCGTATGGCCCTAATTTGATTCATGGCCTCTTTTTATTCTCCCCTTCTTCATCTACAATCCTCCTTGATTGCATTTCCCGTGCCTACGACTACATCTCACTCTCTCTACATAGTTATGACACGTGTCCCCCTTATCTTGCCCTTTTTTAAACACGGACGTAGACTTATTTCTCCTACGCCATCTTCTCAAGGGTTTTCCAATCATTTTCAATTCTTTGCATTTTCGTTTGGACAGTCTCTCATCTTTCTGTGACAGCTCATCCCTATCAAAACGACATAAACCCCAAAATACTTTCAACCGCCAGAAATTGTTATCTCCAAATGGTTATATTCCCAAATGGTTTCGTATGGCCCTAATTTGATTCCATGGCCTCTCTTTATTCCCCCTTTTTTTCATCTACAATCCTCTTTGACTGCGTTCCCCATGCCTATGACTACATCTCAAGCTCTTCAGGTAATATTTCTTTTCTTTTTGTATTTCATATAATTCCACAAATCATGAAGGTTGCCATGTTTCATGCAGATTTTATCCATGATTATGCTTATATATCCTCTCTATGTTTTGTTTTAAAGTTATTGCATTTGAATAAGAAATTTATTTTATCTTTTTTAGTTCATTGATATTGGTATTTGTAATTATTTGGGAGAAAAAATTGGGTCTCCTACCGGCATAGACTTCAAAGGTAAGTTTTTTATCAAAATTGCTTTCACTTGGTTTTGTTTTATGTCTTCTTGAATGAGTGATCTGATGTTTTGTTCCAATTTTATTGCTTGGTTCTTAACATTGCCTCAAGTTTTATTAATTTTATTTAGTGTTCTTTACTTTTTGGTATTGTCTATATGATTTTCGTATTAATCTCTCCCACTCACATAAAGAGTCCACTATTCCAATTTCAAGAAAACTAGGCTATGATGAAATTATTAATGCATGAAAGTCAAACATAAACTCTTAATTTGGAATGGAGGAAGTATGTAATTTTCTCATTAGTTTTGCAAGCATGCAAAATACCATTTGGTGAAATGCCATAGAAAATCTTAATATGTGTTTAGTCCCCTACTATTTTTCACCATTTTTAATAACCTTAATAACTATATTTAATACTCTCTATGATATATTTCTTGTGGAAAAAGAGCATTCTTCATTTACTTTATGATCTCAATTGACATTTACTTTACAAAATTGTGATAAGTTTCAAATTTATTATTACCTTATTCTTTCTGAGAATTTGAATTTTGACTCCTAAGAGTACTGCAATTTTTTGTCATAGCATGGCCAAAGATTTCCTTTCTTTGCTATTTTTAATAATGGCTTGTGGAGAAAATATTCAATAAAACAGTTATAAGAACACATGTTATGACATATCCAATAAAATTGCAGGAAATCAATGAAAACAAATCCCAATATGTACTACACTTTAGGGGAAAATTATTCATTATGTTTCTCTTTGGGTTATTCTAATGAACTATTCTTAGTTGTATTTAACCTCATACTAAAAAGAGTGATGGAGACAAGGCTATTGTGTGGAGTTAACACAATTCAGAGGCCATTCCAGTTCCAACAGGTCCAATTACAAAGTCGTGGGCTAAAAAATTAAAGGTTTCGCTTAATGAATTAATTCAAGCTATTTGGGCTCAAGAAAAAGCCACAACTAAACCAATTGAATGAGAAAAACGTGGAGCACAAAGTGAAGGCTGGATCATGCTTATTCAAGCTCAAACTAATTGAGAAGATGATGTGTCAAGAAATTGGTACATTTTAACCCACTAATTTATACTTTGGAGAGCATATATTTTTATATTTGTTGTATTTTTAGTGTTTTTCATGTGTTTAGAATTAAATTGGAAGATTTCAAAGTAAGAAGATATTGGCTGTGCACATCACCTGTATTCAAGAAAATTCTTGTGCTAATCCGTACAGAATTTGAAGAAAACTCCAGAGACAAAAGTTTAAGATCTTTGAGTTAGCTACGCGCGGGCAAAAACCTTGCATCAATTGAAATTCAGAGCAGGAAGTTATGGCCGAAATACGATCAGTGCGCCAAAATATTAATTACAGTGAGAATGGGCCATTTTAGTGAAGATGGGTTTGGTTATAAGTAAAGGGCCAATCCATTCAGCCCAATATGCAAGCCACAATCTAGCGAGCCAATTTAAATAGCAAGCCCACTTCATTAATCCAACTAAGCTCAGCTGCAGTCCATTAAGCAAGTTATGCCCAACTTCATTCAATTAAATCAAGAAAATCAAGCAAGCCCACACAGCTAAGCCCAAGGCCACATTGTAACGCCCCTCCCTTAGGGCGATAAAAATGGATAAATAGAATACAACTATTCATTAATTACAATAGATTTCCATAATGCAGCGGAATCAATTTCTATAACTTCTAAACTACAAGAATCTCTAGAATTCCTCCACGAGCTCTCACCATCCCATCCCGTGTCCTTACCCCGAGTACCTGTAGATGAAAAACATGTATGGGAAAGTACACCATATATAGAGGATAAAAGTGAATCCGTGAAATCAATTGAACCACAACAACAAATACACATACTTAAACCAATCATCACACAAGGCCACATACCCGGCTCTTTCATGGCTACATGCCAAGTACCACCATACCAATTCATGCCTTACTTCACCCACGCCCTCTCTGCGAACGTTGCAAACCGGGCTATTGGACTGTTGGCAAATCCCCGGTAGGTGTAGTACTTAAACATGTACCAATCAATTGCCAAAGCATTTAAGCCAAACATATCACATATACCAATCAATACCAACAAACACATCACGGAGCCAATGAATAAGCAATACAAGATGAATACAAAAATACGGATATCAAAGAATAGCTCTAGAGCTTACGGAATGCATACAAAATACTTCCCATACCTTAACCACAAAAATCAATCCATATTCGAAGCTCTGTTCGGTGAAATCTTAAAGCTCTCATGTCACCACGCTCCTAGCGTGGCAAGATCCTCGAACCAATGATGTATAAACCCTCGTTCCCGTATCCAACGCTCAAGCTAGAACTCTTATGGGGGACAACAAGGTAGGAGATGATGAAAGTGAAGGAGAGGAAGATTTGAATGGTTTAAAGCTTTAATCCTTGGATTAAGAGGTTAGATGTGTAGAAATCTCTTTCTTTCTCTCCCTAGAGCTCTCTAGAACTCTCTAGGGATGTTTAGGAGTGTTTGGGTCGAAGTTGGGATAAAAAGAGTATAAAAATGGCTTAAAAACGTGCTTAAGTCAGTGGAAATAGTTAACTGGCGGACCGGTATGCCAAATACCGAATACCGGTCCGCGCTATAAATTTTGGGCTCTAGGCCACTGTTTTTGTTTTAGCCATAACTTTTTGCTCGAAACTCCGATTAAGGCGTTCTTTATGTCCACGGAAAAGTATTTCAAAGATCTGCAACTTTTTAAGAGGAAGTTTTCCTAAATTCTGGATATATGTTTTCCAGAAATTCACCGAAGACAGCACTCTGCCAAAGCGCTACCGAATGACTAGAATTTTGCAATGGGCCTACTTTGGGCCCTGTTTTGATCAACGAGGAGTGCGAATTGGGTTTCAGCCAAAACACAAAAGTTGTAGAATGATATGAAATCTAAAAGTAGGAATAAACGACAGTTAAATCAGATAAAAGACGAGAAAGTTATGATAATCCAAAGTGGGATAACAATAAGGAAATCGGGTAAGATAAAAAACTTACGATTTAAGAGCCGATATTGATTCGGACCACCCGAATCACTAAACGATCACTCACATGAGCATAAAGAAGTTAATACAACATACTTAACACTAATATGAACACGGGATGTTACAATCTCCCCCACTAAATAAAATTTCGCCCTCGAAATTTAATTAGCGTCGCAACGGTCTCTCAACGCAACCTATGAAAAATCTACCCAAAGGCCAAGGGTTGTCGCAACCCAAGCTCTGATACCAATTTGTAACGCCCCGCCCTTGGGGGCGATAAAAATGGATAAATAGAATAAACTGTTCATTAATTACAATAGATTTCCAGAATGCAACGGAATCAATTTCTATAACTTCTAAACTACAAGAATCTCTAGAATTCCTCCACGAGCTCTCACCATCCCATCCCGTGTCCTTACCGCGAGTACCTGTAGATGAAAAACATGTATGGAGAAGTACACCGTATACAGAGGATAAAATTGAATCCGTGAAATCAATTGAACCACAACAACAAATACACATACTTAAACCAATCATCACACAAGGCCTCATACCCGGCTCTTTCATGGCTACATGCCAAGTACCACCATACCAATGCATGCCTCACCTCACCCACGCCCTCTCTGCGAACGTTGCAAACCGGGCTATTAGACTGTTGGCAAATCCCTGGTAGGTGTACTTAAACATGTACCAATCAATTGCCAAAGCATTTAAGCCAAACATATCACATATACCAATCAATACCAACAAACACATCACGGAGCCAATGAATAAGCAATACAAGATGAATACAAAAATACGGATATCAAAGAATAGCTCTAGAGCTTACGGAATGCATACAAAATACTTCCCATACTTTAACCATAGAAATCAATCCATATACGAAGCTCTGTTTGGTGAAATCTTAAAGCTCTAGCGTCACCACGCTCCTAGCATGGCAAGATCCTCGAACCAATGATGTATGAACCCTCATTCTCGTATCCAACGCTCAAGCTAGAGCTCCTATGGGGGACAATAAGGTAGGAGATGATGAATAGTGAAGGATAGAAAGATTTGGATGGTTTAAATCTTTAATCCTTGAATTAAGAGGGTAGATGTGTAGAAATCTCCTTATCTCTCTCCTTAGAGCTCTCTAGAACTCTCTAAGGATGTTTAGGAGTGTTTGGGTCGAAGTTGGGATAAAAAGGGTGTAAAAATGGCTTAAAACGTGCTTAGGTCGATGGAAATAGTTAACTGGCAGACCGGTATGCCAAATACCTAATACCAGTCCGCGGAGCATAAATTTCCCAAAAATTTGGTGCTGGACCGGTATGCCAAAAATGCCATACCGGTTCGCGCTATAAATTTTGGGCTCTGGACCACTGTTTTTGTTTTGGCTATAACTTTTCGCTCGGAACTCCGATTGAGGCGTTCTTTATTTCTATAGAAAGCTATTTCAAAGATCTACAACTTTTTAAAGGAAGTTTTCCTAAATTCTAGATATATTTGTTCCAAAAGTTCACCGAAGACAACGCTCTGCCAAAGCGCTATCGAATCACCAGAATTTTGTAATGGGCCTACTTTGGGCCCTGTTTTAATCAACGAGGAGTGCGAATTGGACTTCGGCCAAAACACAAAAGTTATAGAATTGTATGAAATCTAGAAGTTTGAATAAACGACAGTCAAATCTGATAAAAGATGAGAAAGTTACGATAATCCAAAGTTGGCTAACAACAAGAAAATCGCGTAAGATTAAAACCTTATGATTTAAGAGCCGATATTGATTCGGACCACTCGGATCACTAAACAATCACTCACATGAGCGTAAAGAAGCTAATACAACATACTTAACACTAATATGAACACAGGATGTTACACACATGGCCCAGCTTTGTCCTTGAATGCAAGACCATGCCCACAACTCAAGAAAACCCTAAGCTACCAATCAATTATAAACACAAGAACCTGCAGAGAATCAAGGAGCACAACAGCAGCCGAGCACTCATCTCTTTCTTTTTCCTTCCTTCTTTTCTCTTTCGTTCTTTCTTTAATTTTTGCAGAAGCTTTGTTTCTTTATTATTGATAGTATTTAGATGCTTGAATGCTTTGTAGACTATTGCAATTAATTCAGAATTATTTTCTTCTTCTTCAATTTATTTGCGCGTACTCAAGTAAGTATTTAATTTATTTATTTGTGCATTATTTAATTATATTTTGTATTTTAATTGCAAGCATGATAGGCTAGATTATTATCTAGGGTAGAGGATGATTATATTTGATTGATTCCCTTGCACATATTCATGCCAATTAATTCTACCAATTTAATGCTTTAATGTTAAAAATAATTCTTCCTATTGAATGCCTATTTTAATTGATATAAAAATAATATTGGATTCTCATTATAATTTGTTAGATTCAGTTTGTGATTTGTTAAAAGCAGATATAAATTGTGTTTTGACGAATATAGTAAGTGTTTTGATTTTATATATAAGTTTGGCTATGGAAGAATTAATAATTAGACTTTAAAAATTAATTGGGCTTAAATAATTTTATTTTTCGCGTCTAATATAGTCGAGAGACCAAATTAATGCGAGACAAAGAGTAGAGTTTATTAGGCATGAATATTAGGAACATGATATCAAATATATGACTTCTCCACCCTAGTATTTCATAAATTGATTATTTTTCTAATATTTTATTAATTGATTATTTAGCTAGTGTTTTATTAATTAAATATTTTATTAGTGTTTTTAGTTAATAACTCACAATCTCCCAATTTCTAAACTAGATTTGGAATTAATCAAAATTAGTAAGTGGTAAAAAATATCAAGTCCCTTGGGTTCGACCTCGCACTTGCATACACTATACTATATACTGATTCGTGTGCTTGCGAGTAAATAAAACAAGTTTTTGACGCAACAAGTTTTTGGCGCCGTTGCTAGGGACTTGATAAGTCGTCTCTCCATTTTACTAATTTAAATTATTTCTTTCTACTAGTTCATTTTATTTTTATTTTAAAAAAAACATAGGATTAGAGTAGTGTATGAGCATTGTTTGGAAGCGTGGTATTAATAGACTGAATAGGATAGAGAACCTAGAACTTAATCCTTTGTTTGAGATAGGAACAATGGCTGATGAACAGGAGGAGACGAAGACTTTAAGGAGCTTTTATCTCCTATCACTACCAAACCACCTTCATGTATAGTTTTACCTTCCACCACCGCAAATCATATCGAGCTTAAACCGCAAGTGATGCAACTTCTTCCAGTTTTTCATGGAGTTGATCAAGAAGATCCTTATCTCCATATTAAGGATTTTTTAGAAATTTGCGCTACCTTTAAGTTTCAAAAATTTTCAAATGAGTTAGTTCGTTTACGTTTATTTCCTTTTTCCCTGAAAGGAAAAGCAAAGGCGTAGCTTAATTCATTACCTTCTAGGTCCATTAGTAATTGGGAAACTTTGGTTTCCAAATTTCTTACTAAATTTTTCCCCATGTCAAAACGAATGAACTTCGAAGACAGATATCGAATTTTTGTCAAGAAGATCATGAAAAATTCTTTGAATCTTGGGAAAGATTTAAGGACCTACTCCTCAGATGTCCCCACCACGGTTTTGAGACATGGAGATTATTACAATTCTTTTACAATGGATTGACTCAAACTAATCAAAATATGATTTAGTCAATGAACAGTGGTACTTTTCTTAGTCTCACTGAAGATCAAGCTTATAATTTTCTCGAGAATCTTTCCGAGAGCTCTCAGCAATGGGATTTCTCTTCTCGAAGAAATTCTTCTTCTTAAAACAAAATGAGGGAAGGCATCTATGAATTAATCGGAGGTGTAGAGACTAGAAGGCAGTTAGATAGTTTCTCGAAGAAACTTGAAGCGCTAACAATGCGGCTGGACGGTAATTCTGTTAACCAAGTTCAAGCTGAAGGATGTTCTGTGTGTGCTAGCCCTATGCACACATCGCAAACTTGCCCCTCTATGGTAGGATTCTCCGAATTCGCGCCACAACAAGTTAATGGGATGAATGACTATAAGAAGCAATTCAGTAGTCCATTCACAAATACATACAATCCAGGTTGGAGAAACCATCCAAATTTTTCGTGGTCACAAGGTCAGCCTATGTCCAATATGGGTTCCTCATCATCTAATGTTCCACGACAGCAGCCACCCCCTGGTTTCGGTCCTCATGCAAATTCCTATCCATTATTCCAACCTACTCCACCTGCTCCATCATCCCATGTCACTCCAACACAATTCTCATCTTTGGAGGACACTCTCAAATAATTTATCCAAGTGACACCTAAAACAATCAGACTTCAAGCCAGCTTTTGCAAGAAGTCAAAAATAATGACCTTATGAACACTCAAGCCATCATCAGGCTAGAGAATCAAATGGATCAAGTGGCGAGTCAATTGGGTGAAAAAGAAAAGGGAAAATTTCTGAGTCAACCAATCCCGAACCCTAAAGGTGTTTCTTCGAGTGTGTCAGCTTTTATCCCACCAAATGCACAAACACATAGGCAAGTCCAAGCCATCACCACACTTAGATCAAAAAAGATGGTTGACAATAAAGTGAGTTTGCCAGATAGCAATGAAGAAGAAAAAGAAGAGCAAATTCCAGCTGAGGTTGCTCTCACACCTCAAGTTATGAACCAAGCTCCTCCTGCTAAGCAAGTAATTAAAGATATCTCGAGTAGGACTTTTGTTCCTAAAGCTCTATTTCCTCATAGGCTTAAAGACAATAAGAAAGGTACACAATTTGAAGAAATTTTGGAGGTGTTTAAGCAAGTCCAGATAAACATCCCATTACTTGATTCAAGAAAGCAAGTACCTTCTTATGCTAAGTTCCTCAAAGACTTAGTCATTCAAAAGAGGAGAACAAATATTCCGAAAAAGGCATTCTTGGCTGAACAAGCAAGCTCCATAATTCAATACATAATCCCTGTCAAGTATAAAGACCCTGGCTGTCCAACAATCTCCTGCAAGATTGGGGATAATCATATTGAGCGAGCTCTAGTAGATCTGGGGGCCAGTGTAAATCTACTGTCATATTCTGTGTATGTGCAGTTACACTTAGGAGAGTTAAAGCCGACTCCAATGACAATCCAACTTGCTGATTGATCAATAAAAATTCCAAGGGGAGTTATTGAAGATGTTCTGATAAAGGTAGACACTTTCTACTTTCTAGTGGACTTTGTTGTCCTTGACACTGAACCTGTTCAGAACATTAAAGGCCAGAATCTTGTGATTATAGGGTGACTATTCCTTGCTACTTTTAAAGCCCTAATCAATTGCAGAAATTGAGTAATGAAAATTTCTTTTGGGAACCTCACCGCTGAGCTAAATGCCTTTGACATTAGCAAAACTTCTATAGACACTGATGATGATGATGTTGGTCAAGTCCACTAACAGTCTAGTAGAGGAATATTTCCTACAAAATGTGCAAAGAGGACCCATTAGAGGCTTGTTTGTCTCATTTTGGTTGCGATTTCGACATAGATGAATCAATAGAGCAAGTCAATGCGCTCTTGGATTCAGTACCTGTCATGGGTACACAATCTTTTTAACCAAAACTAGAGCCTTTCAATCTTTCATCAACTCCTCAACCTCCTTCCATCGATGAACCACCAAAGCTGGACCTGAAGCCTTTACCTGATAATCTAAAATATGCCTTTCTCGGTCTAGCAGAGTCTTTGCCAGTTATTAGAACTTTTGATCTTGATAATGCTCAAGAAAAGCAACTGCTTAAAATCCTTCAAGAGCATAAAGAAGCTATAGGGTGGTCAATCGCAGATTTGAAAGGGATCAGCCCATCAGTTGTAATGCATAAGATTCACTTAGAGGAGAACTCAAAACCCTCTCGTGAACCACAAAGAAGGCTGAATCCGGTAATGCAAGAAGTAGTTAGGGCCAAGGTACTCAAGCTTTTAGATGCGGGTATTATCTACCCAATATCTGATAATGAATGGGTAAGCCCTGTGCAAGTAGTTCCCAAGAAATCGGGAATTACAGTGGTATCAAATGAGCATAATGAGTTAGTTCCATCTCGTGTCCAGACGGGATGGCGTGTTTGTATTGACTACCGAAAATTGAACTCGATGACGAGGAAAGATCACTTTCCCCTTCCTTACATTGATCAAATATTAGAACGGTTAGCTAGTCATGCTTACTATTGCTTTCTGGATGGTTACTCCGGCTATAACCAGATTCTAGTTGACCCAGTTGATCAAGAAAATATGACATTCACGTGTCCTTTTGGTACATTCGCCTACTGACGCATGCCTTTCGGGCTATGCAATTAACCTGCCATTTTTCAGCGGTGTATGATTTCCATCTTTTCTGACATGGTAGAGTGATTCCTAGAGGTCTTCATGGATGATTTTTCTGTGTTTGGGTCTTTGTTTAAAAAATGCTTGGAACACCTAACTCTAGTTTTAGAGAGGTGTAAAGAGAAGAATCTCATGCTTAATTGGGAAAAATGTCATTTTATGGTACAAAGAGGAATTGTTCTTGGGCACATCATCTCTACAAAGGGAATTGAAGTGGACAAGGCTAAAGTTGATTTAATCTCTAACTTACCGCCCTGCGGACAATTAAAGAGATTTGTTCATTCTCAGGCCATGCTAGATTTTATAGGCATTTTATCAAGGATTTTAGCAAGATTGCTAGACCTCTATGCATTCTTCTTTCTAAAGACGCCCCATTTGTGTTTAATGAAGCATGCCTAAAAGGCTTTGAAACTTTAAAATCTGCTCTGGCCTCCACACCTATCATTCGGTCCCCTAACTGGAATCTTCCATTCAAGATTATATGTGATGCATCTGATTATGCGGTTGGGGCTGTTTTAGGTCAGAGAATTGATAAAGTCCCTCGTGTAATTTACTATGTAAACAGGACTTTAAACGATGCTCAACTCCATTATTCCACCACAGAGAAGGAGTTGTTAGCTGTCGTTTTTGCTCTGCATAAGTTTAGATCCTATCTTTTGGGATCTAAAGTCCTTGTCTATTCAGATCACGCCGCTTTGAAATACTTGCTTTCTAAGAAAGTTACAAAGTCAAGGTTGATTCGGTGGGTCTTGTTGCTACAAAAGTTTGATTTGGAGATTAAAGATAATAAAGGAGCTGAGAATGTTGTAGCAGACCACCTGTCTAGGCTCATAGTTGAATTCTCTAGTGATTCAGTGCCCATGGCTGAAACATTTCCCGATGAGCAGCTAATGCAAATTTCTCAGTCACCTTGGTATGTGGACAATATAAACTATCTTGTCACTCGTGAAATACCAAATCATTAGTCAAAGTAAGATAAGTACAAATTTTTATCTGAGGTGAAGTATTTTTATTGGGATGATCCCTATCTCTTCAAGTACTATCCAGATCAGGTAATTAGGAGATGTATTCCTGAGAAAGATCAAATGAAAATTCTCTCCTTTTACCATGATCAGCCATGTAGAGGCCATTTTAGTGGAAAAAAAATAGCTGCTAAGATTTTGCAGTGTGGATTTTATTAGCCTTCATTGTTTCGAGATACACATGCCTATTGTGTAGCCTGTGAGAGATGTCAGAAGTTAGAAAGTCTTACACGCCAAAGTATGATGCCCCTTAATCCCATTTTGATAGTGGAGATCTTTGATGTGTGGGGGATAGACTTTATGGGACCCTTTCCTAACTCATTTGGCAATCTCTATATCTTAGTAGTCGTTGACTATGTCTCAAAATGGGTCGAGGCTACTGCGTGCCAAACAAATGACCACAAAGTGGTGGTCCAATTTTTGAAAGAACATATTCTTGCACGTTTTGGTACACCTCGCGCTATCATCAGTGATGAGGGGTCACACTTTTGCAATAGACCATTTGAAAGTCTAATGAAAGTACGGAGTGATCCATAAAGTGTCAACTTCGTACCATCCACAAACTAGTGGACAGGGTGAAATTTCAAATACGGAGATTAAGCACATTTTGGAAAAGACGGTAAATCCTACTAAAAAAGATTGGTCAGTTCGATTAACAGATGCTTTGTGGGCATACCGTACTGCATACAAAACTCCCATTGGAATGTCTCCTTACGGCTTAGTTTATGGTAAGGCATGTCACCTGCCTATTGAGTTAAAACATAAAGCTTTTTGGGGTGTTAGACAGCTTAATATTGATATTGACCAGGCAGGAACCCATAGGAAGCTCCAAGTGGCTGAGCTAGAAGAGATAAGGAATGATTCTTATGACTGTGCCAAGTCATACAAAGAAAGGATGAAAAGGGTACATGATCAAAAGATTCTTCGAAAATCATTTCACCCTGGCCAGAAAGTCCTTTATAATTCCCGTTTGCATCTGTTCCCAGGTAAGTTGAAATCTAAATGGTCCAGTCCATTCCTTGTCCAGCAGGTTTATCCTCATGGGGCCATTGAGATTCATAATCCAAAAGATGGTAGTGTGTTTAAAGTGAATGGCCATCGTTTAAAACCATTTTTGGAGTTTGAAAATCCAGAAGTTGAAGTTATGCTTCTGGAGAATCCTATTTATCGGGATTGATTTTTCAGGCTATGATTATTGTATATTATTATGTATAATATTATATTTGGATTTCTATTTTTCTTTTCTTTGTTCTCTCTCTAACAAAAGTGCAGGTTGATCTTTCTCATTGCGCTTCATTGTCACATGGTGATATTTTACCTTTTCTTATTTACTTGTCTTTATACATTGAGGACAATGTAAAATTTAAGTTGGGGGGAGGAATTTATTTGCCTTATCATTCTATGCACTTCACATGTTACACTTTGTTAGAAATTGAACAATTTTTTTCAATATTTCTTTTCTTAAAAAAAATCAAGAAAAAAAAATCAAAAATCAAAAAAAGAAAAAGAAAAAGAAAATGCAATGGTTCTTGGATTGATTTGAAGTTTCCCTTTGTATAGCCAGTGTGCAAACGATGACGCATTTGTCTTAATACATTACATGTGCATGCCTAGCTCTCTTACTATCATTATTAAGAGAAATTTCATGATTTTCAATCATCATTATATTTGAGCACATATGACAACTTATGCATGACTAGATGGAAAAGTGAGCATAACTGAAAATTCCTGAAAAACATAAATGTGGAGACTAAATAACCCGTGAGTATTTGAGCCAATCTTCTCATTTGAGGGTTTTGACATCAACTCTTGATTTTTGAAAAGCGTATCTCGTTGAGTAGTTTTATTATTCTTTGCTTTGATTGAACACTAGAAAGGTACGTCCATGAAATGCAACTTCTCTTAAGGATTCTTGATATTATTTGAACTGAAGTACTATAAACTTTAGGAAGTGACTTAGGGCATCTTTGACAGCCTACATTTAGCCTAATCCCACCTTGAAATATATACCACTAGTCAACCCTTTTGAGCCTTATATATAAGCCTTTCTTTCATAGCCCAATATCCTTACCCTACTCCAAATAGGAGTATAAACCATATTTATATAGCCTACCCTTTATCTAAGAATGTTTGAGATGTTATTTCTATATATAGGCATTAGTGAAAAGAGAGCTTGAAATATAAAAAATCAGTGATGAGAAAAAAGGAAAATAATAAAAAAAAATAGCTCAAATAAAATCAAGTTTAGCTTGAAATTTTAATTTTATGCATCTCAATATGTTTCTTAGATCTTTGAAGCCTTTTATACCACTTCATTTTATTAGACACCACCCTAAGCCTTACATTACAACCCGAAAAAAGTCCTAAAGATCCTTTGAAATATGTTTTTGATGTGAGAGTGGTAGAGAGAATCCAATTATGCATTTCACCTTTCTAGTGGGATTTATCCTTTCATGAGACTCTTGTTCTTTCATTTATAGCGTTTTTCATATATATACATGCGAGAGGCATTTGAATTTGAATACATTTACTCTTTATAGCCCACATGTAATGAGAGCATTTACACCAAATTCTTGAGTGTTTCATTTATGGAGTGTATACCATGTGAGGAGTTGAGTCAAAGCACAGTTTGGATGGGATTTGAAAGCTTTGCCTACTTAGATATCAATGATGTTATGTTGTTGTTAATTCACACACACACAATAAGATTGGAGAGAAAGAAATATTCTTATTAATCTTGCTAGTTTGAGAACTTTGATATTGCATGTGTGTCGGATTGCTTAGCATACAAGTGTTTTGATATCTTTATTGAGTTATTTACATTTAGTGAAAAAAGGGGAATAAATTTAAATGAGAACCGTTGCATTCGAATTTTGTTAGTATATTCACTGCAAACCATCACGAGACTTCACTCATCCTCTTGGGGGAACCATGGGGTTTAAAAGGCTTGTTGCACGTGCCAAGTGCAATCGCGTTTCCGCGAAACAGAGCTAGGATTAGTTATTTTAATTTCTTAGATTTTTATTAGCTTTACTCGAGGACTAGCAAAGTATAAGTTGGGGGGAATTTGATGTGCCAAGAAATTGGTACATTGTAACCCACTAATTTATACTTTAGAGAGCATATATTTTTATATTTGTTGTATTTTTAGTATTTTTCAGGTGTTTAGAATTAAATTGGAAGATTTCGAAGTAAGAAGAGATTGGCTGCGCACATCACCTGTATTCAAGAAAATTCTGGTGCTAATCCCTACGGAATTTAAAGAAAACTCCAAAGACAAAAGTTTAAGATCTTTGAGTTAGCTACGCGTGGGCGAAAACCTTGCATCAATTGAAATTCAGAGCAGAAAGTTATGGCCGAAATACGATTAGTGCGCCAAAATATTAATTCCAGCAAGAATGGGCCATTTTAGTGAAGATGGGTTTGGTTATAAGTAAAGGGCCAAGCCAATTAACCCAATATGCAAGCCACAACCCAACAGGCCAATTTAAATAGCAAGCCCACTTCATTAATCCAACTAAGCTCAGTTGCAGTCCATTAAGCAAGCTATGCCGAACTTCATTCAATTAAATCAAGAAAATCAAGCAAGCCCACGCAGCTAAGCCCAAGGCCACATGACCTAGCTTTGTCCCTGAATGCAAGACCAAGCCCACAACTCAAGAAAACCCTAAGCTGCCAATCAATTATAAATACAAGAACCTGCAGAGAATCAAGGAGCACAGCAGCAGCCGAGCACTCATCTCTTTATTTTTCCTTCCTTCTTTTCTTTTCCGTTCTTTCTTCAATTTTTGCAGAAGCTTTGTTTCTTTATTATTGATAGTACTTGGATGCTTGGATGCTTTGTAGACTATTGCAATTAATTCAGAATTATTTTCTTCTTCTTCAATTTATTTGCGCGTACTCAAGTAAGTATTTAATTTATTTATTTGTGCATTATTTAATTATGTTTTGTATTTTAATTGCAAGCATGATAGGCTAGATTATTATCTAGGGTAGAAGATGATTATATTTGATTGATTCTCTTGCACATATTCATGCCAATTAATTCTACCCATTTAATGATTTAATGTTAATAATAATTCTTCATATTGAATGCCTACTTTAATTGATATAAAAATAATATTGGATTATCATTATAATTTGTTGGATTCAATTTATGATTTGTTAAAAGCAGATATAGAGAGTGTTTTGATTTTATATATAAGTTTGGCTATGGAAGAATTAATAATTAGACTTTAAAAATTAATTGGGCTTAAATAATTTTATTTTCTGCATCTAATATAGTCGAGAGACCAAATTAATGCGAGACAAAGAGTAGGGTTTATTAGGCATGAATATTAGGAACATGATATCAAATATATGACTTCTCCACCCTAGTATTTCATAAATTGATTATTTTTCTAATATTTTATTAATTGATTATTTAGCTAGTATTTTATTAATTAAATATTTTATTAGTATTTTTAGTTAATAACTCACAATCTCCCAATTTCTAAACTAGATTAGGAATTAATCAAAATTAGTAAGTGGTAAAAAATATTAAGTCCCTTGGGTTCGACCTCGCACTTGCATACGCTATACTATATACCGATTCATGCGCTTGCAAGTAAATAAAACAAGTTTTTGACGCAACAAGTTTTTGGTGCCGTTACCGGGAACTTGATAAGTCATCCCTCCATTTTACTAATTTAGATTATTTCTTTCTACTAGTTCATTTTATTTTTATTTAAAAAAAAAGACCCCACAGTTTTTGGTGCCGTTATCGGGAACTTGATAAGTTTTTCATGGAGTTGATCAAGAAGATCCTTATCTCCATATTAAGGATTTTCTAGAAATTTTTGCTACCTTTAAGTTTCAAAAATTTTCAAATGAGTCAGTTCGTTTACATTTATTTCCTTTTTTCCTAAAAGGAAAAGCAAAGGTGTGGCTCAATTCATTACCTTCTAGGTCCATTAATAATTGGGAAACTTTGGTTTCCATGTGTATGTAGCCCAAAATTGTTGAGCTCCGGTACACATGTTTTTTAGCATAAATTATTTATTTATTATTATTATTATTAAGTAATTTAGGAGACTAGTCCTTATTTAATTATGATTTTTTTTTGTTTTGAGGTTTCCTTATTGAATTTGATTATTGTTGCCTAAGTTTCCTATACCTTATTTAAAGAAGGTGAATGCCATGTATTTTTCAAACTTTAATCATTAATATTATTTAGTGAGATTAATCATCTTTAGTTCTTCACGAACTATTTGGACTTATCGTTTGTCCATGCCGTTCACCCGACTTATCAATCGGTATTCCGCACCCGGTTATTGTAACAACCTGCCTGTAAAAGTAGGTGCTACTGGATGTTGTCCTTATGCAACAGCTAGTACGATAAATAATATAACAAACTTTATTATATCAAAGTGCGGTACTGATTGAGCCCAGAAATTGCATTTCTAATCCCTTAAATAAGGTTCAATTAGCTTTTAGTTATCGTCTAAAACTGAAAATTGCATGTAAATCTAGTTTAAGTATGAAAAGAAGGCACTGCATTATATTTCTGTGTTACTAAGTCATTTTTCAGGCCTAAAGTGGTTAAGCAACTGAAGTTGTATGCAAGATAAAAGGTTAAAAGTGGAAAAGTGAAAAAATAAGGTCCGAAGAACAAGCGGGTATCCATTCCGAAGCCCAAGACGAGAAAAACTCCTCAAACTACCCCCAAAGCGCTAAAAAGAAGAGAATAGCAAGTCCCCAAGCATGAATGAAATAAATGCAAGTGTCCAAGAGTGATCCCAAGAGGAAAGAAGCTCAACCGAATCAATTCCGAAAGTTTTCGAGTAAAACCGAGAACTACCTTAAAAAGTCCGAAGTTGTAGCAGATCAAAGTTTTTCTACAATGGAAATTTAAAGAAATCTCCAAAAATAGAAGTTGTAGAGATTTAAATTACGTACGTGTAGGCAAAAACGATGCGTCAATCGGAGTTCGAAGCAAAAAGTTATGAGCAAAAGAAGAAGCAGCCAAAAGAAAAAGAAAAAAATATATATGAGGATCGATCCCCATATAAGGATCAATCCCCACACCAAGATTGATCCCCACATGGCGAGGATCGATCCCCACTTCAATTTTTGACCCGTTTTAGGTTTTTGGCTCTTTTCGGCCCATTTCTTCAAGGATCCTCCAACCCACAATCAGAGGCACTTGTGGGACATATAAAAGACCACATATCTCATAATTTAGGGTACGCCACACTTGAGAATCAATAGAATAGAGATGTTGAGAGCACCGTAACTTTCTAGGAGTTTTTACACTTGTCTATCGATTGAACCTCGAGTGATTTTTCTTTTCTTTCTTCAAAACAATTATTAGGATAGTTTAATTATCATTTTTGAAGGCTGAAACATCAGTGTATGCTATGATTATTCATCAATCAATTTAGTTTCAATTGCAATTAATGTTCTTCATCCCGGTAAACCCTAGTTTTCTAATTTCTTTCAATTCAATTGCTTATAATCGTTTGTTTGCTTAGATATTCATAGATTAGTTGTTAGGGATCTTATATATTTTGGAATTAACCCTAAACCCTTGTTTTAGGGGCTAGTTCTAGGGTTTATATATCCGTTTTGTCGGTTTGTCGGTTTTTCATTGATTTATGCTTGTTTCTCGTTCTATATTCAAATAGTTATCATTTTTCAATGCTATTCATGTGTAATTCATTGTTGGTCATAAGTAATCTTATTTTCCAGAATTATTAGGGTTTTAGTCGAATTTCTTCAGTTTATGTCCGTTTTAAGTCTGTTTACTGTTTTAAGTATAAAATCTTCGTTTTAAATCGGAATTGAGAAATTCGAAAGCTAAAAGTTTCCAAATTTGATTTTCTATGTTCTTAGGTATGTGTCTAATTTTTTTCATAAATTCAAATCTTTTTTGCATGTTTACTTTGAATATGTCTAGTTAAATCGCTTGTTAAAGGTGCGTAGTGAAAGATGCGAACTTAATCTTTGAATGTAATCCAATTTAGGTTTGAATTTGATTTTTTTCATTGGTTATAGATCACCTACTAAATGTATGGTTATTTTCTTATCTTTGTATGCCTTAAAAACATGTTTCCATAAGTTAGCTCAGAAATTCCATTTGATTAAGAATCATAAAACGTTAATTCACGGATTTTCGCATTAAAACCCTAATGTGGCTGATTTGAGGGCGGTATTTATCCTCTAATTAGTTAGGTTAGTTTCTTAAGTGAATTGACTGATTTGGTGCTGTTTTGATATTTATTTATGTAAGTGCCGAAAAAGTGCTAGTTTTGACTTTCAGCGTTCTTTTTAAGACAGATTTGCTTTGAATCACGTTCAAACATATTCAAACCTTATGAGAGTGTTAAGATACTGATTTTTGGAAATTTTAATCAACTTGGATTGTTTTTGTCACGCACTAGCAATACTAGGTTTTAAATTACACTTTTTCAAATTCAAAAAGTTTCACTATCGAATTATATTGCTCAAAGCTAGTTTATATAGTCTTTGTCATGCATGGGCTCTGATATACTTCTAGTAGCAATACAATTGGATGGTTGGAAGGTCTAGGAGCTGAATCTTAGTGAAAAATCTTATTTAAACTGAAATTTGGATTACCCGATTGGACTAGTTTCATACTCCCTAACTACAGATACCCCGAACGTTTGTTTCTTGTTGGTTTAAGTTCACTTAGTAACCTATTTTGTTCAATTCATACACTATTTTATTTTATTTATTTATAGTTCAATTGCATGTTCCCCTAGTGCAATTAGGAAGTCTTTTAGGTAGAAAACTTGCGCTTTTGGATTCCCTTTAATTTTGCACCCTAGGACTATATTTGCTTTTAGTTTTAGTTTAAGTTAGTTAGTAATTTAATTTAGTTTTATTTTTTATTTCATATTCCTCATTTCAATCATCTTTTATTTTCTTTTACTTTCTTCCCCTGAGAGAGATAACTAGAAGAAATAGGTTCCTTACCTTCCTTATGGTTCGACCTTAGACTTCTCCAAGTATACTATAACTTGGTCGCCTGCACTTGGGTGTAATATTTCGCACTTTCTGAACATAGTCAAGTACATTCAACAAAATTTTAGCATGATGTACGCATTCCCTGTAACGCCCAGTATTTCCATTGGCGAGTTAATCCTTCCATTAAACCCGGTAAAGGCTTTATCGCCATTAGAACGTGAACATTGGATTTCGAGCCTCGCATATTTGACCCGACACCTCTAACATGTCATATTATATATATATTAAGTTTGTGGGATCAATTTTTTCTTTATTCGGGTGGCCCGAATCGAAAACGAGAAGTAAATCGCGTGTTTTGAACTTTTCGAAAAAGTTAATTTTTGGCCAACTTTGAAAAGCCATAGCTTTTTCATCGGAGGTCAAAATGACTCTCTGTTTGTAGTCACATCTTCATCTCAATCCCGTCTACAACTTCCACGTTTTGGCTAAAATCCAATTCGTGCTCCTCATTAATCAAAACATCGTGCAAAGTAGGTCGATTAGTAAATTATGTTCGTTTGGTAGCGCTTCAGCAGAGCGCTGTCTTCAGAGCATTTTTGGGAATTACAAATCCATAATTTGGGAACACTTCCTTCATGAAAGTTGTAGGTCTTTAAAATACCTTTCCATGGACATAAAGATCACCCCAATTTAAGTTTCGAGCAAGAAGTTATGACCAAAATACCAGTAGTGGTCAGCATCAGTGGGCATCAGTACCCATCAGTCGACTGATGACTATGCCTCAGTCGACTCTGATGACCTCCTGAGTGGTCAAAACTCGAATTTTCTAGTGCTTAGTCCCTATTTTTTTACAACCAAAACCCTCTCCTCTTCCCATTTCGATCCACAGACCTCCATACCCCTCAAGAGAGTCCTTGTGAGAGATTTTGAGAGATTCTTGGGAGATTCTTCATGATTTTTTCATCTCCATTCAAGAATTTTGCATCAAAAGGGTACTATTCATCATTTTCCTCACATTCTTGAGGGACCCCGCAGTATTAGTAGCATACTCTATAGTCCGTAGGGGGACCCCGCAAGGCGGCATACCCTTCACCATCTAGGTGGTCCACAGGGGGACCCAGCCTTGGGGGTTGCATACCCTAGCCTTGGGGGCTTAGATCCTGATCGCTGTGCACAGTCGAAAAATCCTAGATGGTTAATTATGATTATGGAGATTTATTGTGATATATCCATACCGACGTATTCAGCCTCCCAATGGATGAGAGAGGGGATGTAGTCCTAGGGTTTATAGCTTCCCAGGCTGCGGATTAGTTGTGTAACTCTGTCTTTCAACGGACATACTTGCACGGGTGTCCACTTGTTAAGTATTTTGAGCGTAGTCCCTGGGAAAATGGCCTGCATGGGTTTAACTCCAAATGAAGTACAAGTTAAGATCAAGTCCCTGGGTTATCCGTTCGTTAGGAGGATATATGATTCGTTTAGAGCTTTGAGGCCTTTGGGAACCGAGTTCTAGGCCTAATGTACTGCGGGCGTAAGCTAAGGCTGGATATTAGAGTTACGAAAATATCTATTTATGCATATATCTTATCATGTTTAACAATTGGTGAAATACCTTATAGTAAGCCAAGTATGGATGAAATAATGCACTATAAGCAAAGCGATAACTATGAATACTTGGCTTAGGAGATTATCATACCTCACACATTGTTAGGGAATCAAGAGCAGTTATCAACATTAGTCACAATAATATCACATCGGAAGGAAATGATTCATATGGCTTAGTTTCCATATAATTGTACTAAACGACTTACCTACTTTTATATAAAATATGTATGTGTTCTCTAATGAAAAATCTTATTTTCTATATAAATTGTTAACCTAAAAGTCACTAATCTTGTTTTGATAATAACAATAACGTTAATCATGTGTTATTTAACTAAGTTGATGTTTTGAGTAATAGCCACATTTAATTGATCCCACGTGGACTAAACCGAAAAGCCAAAGCCAAGATTATTCACCTACAAAGATTTATATTATCAAGGTCTCATACCTCACACAACTACTTGATCAATGCACTATCACAATGGCATTTCTATGAAGATCAATGCCTCAAAGAAGAAAAGAAACGAAGATACAAACAAAGCCCTCGAAGACTCGTTATTTTATATTTGAGTGAGTGCTTATATTTTCTATGTAAAGGTTCTTGTTTGATTCTCTTTATAGCTCATATACTTTGTTTTTACACAATTAGATCGATCAAATCAAAGTTTTCTTCAAGATCCTTTCAAAACATCTTTTTGGCAAAAACCGGTTTTGTATTTAATTCACTACAAATTCTAAATGATCTTATTTGGAGTTCTACCAAAAATAGGTGTCTTAGGAACCTATATTTGACCTTCCCAAAGTATCAAAACTGATTTTAGAGCTAAATTGTAAAAGTGTAAAAATTGCATTTTTGGCCTGCCAGACAGAGCTCATCAATCGACTGATGAGCAGTGCTCAGTCAACTGATGGCCACTCAGTCGACTGATGGTCCAAAAATTAGCCGTTGGATTTTTGATTTTTTACCATTTTTGACACCAAACTTCTACCAACTCCATCCAAACGGCCATATGTTGTCCAAGACTATAAATACACTATCTAAAACATATTTAAACACTCTTGAATCATTTTAACACTATTCTCTTCATTTACATTCAATATTCAAAGATTCAAGAACATTGCTTTTGATCAATCATCATTATTTTGAGCTATAAATTATTGATCAAATTTGATATTTCCTAGTGTGAGCTTAACTTGTAATCTTCATACACTTGAGAGCTATTATACATTGGTGTTTGTCACCGAAACCTTATTCTTCGAACATTAAGAGAGGTCTATCTCTTAAAATAGCAAGAGGTTGTACTTGTGGTGAGTGTTGTGAGATAGCAACATTTGTAGAGTGTGAACACTTGTAGAGATTTGATCTTCACCCGGAAGAAGATCGGTATTAGTGAAAATTCTCGGAGAACTAACCGAGCGCGGAAGTAGGGGCTAACAAGCCGAACCGTGTGGACAAAAAGTCTTCGACTTCTATCAGTTCAATCATTCTATCCCTAACTCTATTATTTATTGCTATATTTTCTTTGAGATTGAAATTACTTAAGTCTCTTGTTTGATTACTTGATATAGACTTTAATTATTTTTAAAACAATTTTAAAAATCTGATTTAGTTTTAAAAACCTTATTCACCCCCCTCTAGGGTATTTTTCGACTTACATAAACCCTTATAGTTCCCACTGAGCCCGAACTTGGCTCATTCCTTCCTTTAAAACAGTTTTGCAGGTTCGTAACTGATGGTGGCATGCGTAGCACATTTATAAAAGCTCTAATGACCGTGACCTACTTTGTAGTCCTTTAACTTAAGGACTATGCGTTGAGGCTTTTATATCTTGTAATTAAACATTTGTATTGTATATAACCTCGTGTTTATTGAAAAGGACATGAAGTTGATTGTATTTAAAGTAATCTCATATGTGGAGTGTTTTTATTGAGTGTTTGTTTTTTTTAAATGGCTTGGACAGAGAATGTTCTTTTGATTTATAGGGCGGATATCAGATTTTATAAACTCCACATGCCAAAAAAATTCTGGAATAGATTTTTATTTAATTTCTTTTATAAATTACACCCGTTGTCGCCTATGACACCGTGATTAACAAGGTCCCAGATGTGAAAACCTCTTAACGGGATTCGGGGCACCACAAGTTAGTATCAGAGCAATAAGTCCAATTTTCTTGGCAGGGTTCATGAGTAGATGAGTGACCTAGAGAAGTATTGCGTGCGGATCCTTATTGAGTCTTGCCTTATTTTATACTTGATGTATCTTTCCTTTCCTAACATACGCCTAGCAATTATTTTCGTGCACTCGTGCCCTCAAAAAGTCTCGTTCTAGCGATGTAAATGTTATTCTTTTTCCATCACGAGCTCCGGGATCAGGGCCGATTCCATTTTTTGGAAGTAGTGGAGAAAGTTGATAAGGTCATATAGATTGACGAACATGAAACTCTTTCCTTTGATCCTTATATCCATAAAGGCTACTATGAAATTTCGGTTCTAGCTATTGTAGTTATAGATCCACCATCCATTGGAAGTGATGTTGTCCTCCTAGGACAAGTCATTCTAAACAGTTTAGGGCAGTGAAAAATCATTAGTTGAACGTCCTTATTGAGAGTTGATCATGAGAGCCCGAGGAGATTCTCCATTTCTTGGCTATTCGCATAGAATTGATACTATAGAGCCTTAGATCGGAGTGCTTTATTCGTTAGAATCGTGGTCATTATCCAAATAGATATTCATTGGCGTTTAGTGTACGCGTCTTTTGTTCATTACACATTCTTCCTCTAAGAAACTCCCTCAGTTTGAGGTTAGGAGTTTTATCAGAGTGACACAGCGGAAGTATAGTGGAACTGTTAGATTCAAAATCACGAGTTAGTACGTCCGTATACATTTGATCGGAGCACGCATTAGAGACAAGACATTTCCTTTTCATCTCATTTTTCCTATGTTTATTTCCCTCGAGAATTGTTTCATTTATGATCCAGGTGATGATAGATGGTTGTTTTATAGTTAATCTACGTTATAAGTCCTATTATTTCTTTGGGAATCTATTACCTCCCTTGCGAATGAGTTTTTCTATTCATATTGGTGTGCTGAGGGTCATTCTTCCTTATGCAATAGTAAGGAGACTGTGGGTTAGGTCACCTAGGTAGGTTAGTTATTATTTATTCTCATGTCTTCGGAGACGGGAAACACCGAGTGTCACCTAGTGATACGGTCCAATATGTCGAGACAACATTTATTCTAATGCAATTGATATAATTAGTAGCATATGGCGTGTTACTCTATTAGATCTGAATTTCCTTGACCCCTCATTATTAAGTTCCAATTAATTCAAGCTTATTTCTTGTGATCCGTTTTCATACTCATTGAATGTGCTCCATGTTCGGGACAAGTTTTGACATTATGTTAGCAATGGGCGACAGTTGAGATATAATTTAATCAGCCGCCTGATCAACGGATGACTAAATTATGAATCCACAGTCTTCTGTCTCCAACAGAAGTGAAACGTGGCTTACTTGTATTAGTGGCCAATCCATTCCTTGTATTCACCATATTTTCTTCTTTAGTTCCTAAGGGTGAATTCCGAATTAGTTGATTCATAGACAATTGTGTTTATTTCCTCGGATACCATTTTGTTTGGACTCATAGGAAGTCGGATTACATGGGTAATTCCTTAGGCGCGATTACTCGTTTACGAGAGAACTTTGTGGGCATTGCTAATTTTGGCTTAGTACAAGATACACATAGAGTGTATTAGTGTTTGTTAGTAATCATAGTTTTTACGTTCTTATTAACATATCACGTCAACATTTTTCATTCGAGACGTAAGCCTTGATCTCGACAACCCTCCAGCCTTGAAAGTAAATCAAAACATTGCCATGTTCTTCTTCAGTGCCATTGTGATTGGATTCACCGGGAGTTAGAATGTAGGATCATTTCCCTTAACGCGATTCCTCATTAGTAAGCACACTTAACGAATGTTGTGGACTAGGATTTAATTTCATTAGTAATTATGATTCTTATGTTCTTAGTGAAGAATCCTATGCGCTCTTTTCATTTCGAATAATGAACCTTGATTCTGGTACTTGTTCTTCTTTCGTTTCGTTACGATTAGATTCAATGGGAACTAGATATATGATGATCCCCTTTGATGCTATTCTTTGTTGGATGGATATGCCTAGCGAACATTGTGTATCATGATTTGGCATTCAAATACACATGGGGGTTGCAACGAATTCTATTTGTAGTCACAGTCCACATATTCTTAGTTTGGTGAATCGGGTCTTACGTTCAAGATTTGAGGCTCTATCTCACATCCTTTCGCTCACATAAAGCTACATAGTCTTTTAATCCATGCGCGCAGTGTGGACGGCTATTCCTATTCAGACTTTGGTCGCAGCGTTATGTTAGATTGAGTTTCGCGATCAGGTCTATCTCCAGTTCTGGATCATGAGTTAGTCCTATAGGGTGGAGATTTAGGTACCACGTCGAATGGTTGTGCCGTGCTGTCGAGTATTTCGGTATTTTGTCGCATACACCACTAATAAGAGTAAAATTTTGCATGCAAGAGTGAGCAAAAAGGGTTCTAGCTTGACAATTTTGTTCCCTTGTCATTCGTTATGGTCATTCCCTTTATTTTGATTGTCGAATTGTAAGATTTTCTCTTATTCGCGACAGCGGTTTCCTTTTACTAAAGAGGGGAGATCCAGTATGAGTTCGAAGTCATGCGTTCTTTTACCTCCAACCCATCCTCTGGAATTTCGAGGACGAAATTTCTTAAGGAGGGGAGATTGTAACGCCCAGTATTTCCATTGGCGAGTTAATCCTTCCATTAAGCCCCGGTTAAGGCTTTATCGCCATTAGATCGTGAACATTGGAATCCGAGCCTCGCATATTTGACCTGACACCTCTAACATGTCATATTATATATATGAAGTTTGTGGGATCAATTGTTTCGTTATTCGGGTGGCCCGAAACAAAAACGAGAAGTAAATCGCGTGTTTTGAACTTTTCTGAAAAATTAGGTGGTGTTTGGTGGATGTATTAAGTTAAGTTTTTAAAATATGGTGTTTGGTAGAATTTGAAAGTATATTGAAAAGTGAATTTGGTTTTTGTTTGAATTTTTTTTAACCAACTAAAAAATCTCATAAAAAAATTTTAAAAAATAGTCACAATGGATCTTATTTAATAGATCTTGACGAGTATGTTTTAAATATATATTTTTTATTTAATTTTGATTTTTAAATTTAAAGTTATAGTGTTCTAAAAAAATTAGAAAGAGAAAGTAAAGTGAAATAAACTTTGGGAAATATAAAAGTATAGTTGATTTTGAGTTTAGTTTTTAAAATTTGGGAAAAAAAACAAAAATAAAGACATACTAAACATGCCCTTAATTTTTGGCCAACTTTGAGAAGCCATAACTTCTTCATCCGAGGTCCAAACGACTCTATGTTTGCAGCCACGTCTTCATCTCAATCCCCTCTACAACTTTCGTGTTTTGACCAAAATCCAATTCGTACTCCTCATTGGTCAAAAACATCGTGCAAAGTAGGTCGATTAGTAAATTATGTTCGTTTGGTAATGCTTCGGCAGAGAGCTGTCTTCGGAGCATTTTTGGGAATTATATATACATAATTTGGGAACACTTCCTTCATGAAAGTTGTATATCTTCGAAATATCTTTCCGTGTACATATAGATCACCCCAATTCGAGTTCCGAGCAAGAAGTTATGACCAAAATACCAGCAGTGGTCAGCATCAGTGGGCATCAGTACCCATCAGTTGACTGATGACTATGCCTTAGTCGACTGATGACCTCCTGAGTGGTCAAAACTCGAATTTTCAAGTGCTTAAACTTTATTTTTTTTACAACCAAAACCCTCTCCTCTGCCCATTTCGATCCACACACCTCCATACCCCTCAAGAGAGTCCTTGTGAGAGATTTTGAGAGATTCTTGGGGGATTCTTCATGATTCTTCATCTCCATTCAAGAATTTTGCATCAAAAGGGTACTATTCATCATCTTCCTCACATTCTTCCTCCATGGGAGCTTAGGAGAGCTTGGAAAGAACTTATTCCAGCCATCATCAACACTTCAATCATGGATTAAAGCTCCATACAAGGTGGGAACACTAGTATAAACCCTTTTATTTAAAGTAATTGTTGTTGTATTAGAGTTTTGATACAAAATGTGTATTTTTGTTAAAAACCCTAGGTTAGAATGTGCATATGGGATTGGTGGGGTTCTATGCTCAATTATTGATACATATTAATATATTATTTCATAAATCACGCTTACAAACAAGTATTATCATAATATGAGCTTTGCACATGCATATACACATCATACCCATTTATTAGCTATGGTATAAACCATGGATCAGGGGAATTTCGGGATAAGGATTTAAATTGGGGTTAAGGGTGCGTTATAAACCACAATTAAGGATACTTATGCTACTAGATTTTTGTATTAGAGTTTGCCCTTGCGTATTATACAAAAACCCACATGGAGGCTAAGCGTATAAACTAAGTAATTGGGGAAATTGGTGGTTTTGAAGGTTTCTACTTTAACGAATGATGGATTATGGGTTATAAAAACCTAGATATACACATTTATGCCATGAAATACTTGGGTAGAATATTATCTTTGAGTTTTACATTAAAGTCCACCGATAGGAACATAAATGCGATAACACTAGAACTAGTTGCCTACATGAACCGTAGTTAGAGTTTAATGATGAAGATTATTATTTAAGTTTAACACTTGAATTAGTGAATGTGGCCTAAGTACTCGAGTATAGTGTATATGGCTCTAGTCCCACAGATTAGAAAACAAGAAGAAAATGATAACTAAAAATACTATGAATGGCCATAACACTTGTAAATGATTATACAAGTTATTATATTTCTGAGTGATGAATACTCATATTCTAAATCCTATATGTTTCATTATGCGTTGTGGTATTCACTTATATATCTATGACGATTAGATTGCGATTGTTGTTATTTTTATTATATTGGTCCTTAGAGGACATGATTTGCAAATACATGATATCTATATATAGAAGTACGTATTTGTGGATTACGTATGAGTGTATTATTTAGAAATGCCTTCTATTGACCTTTTGGTTTCGTATGACATTGAAGGTCCTTGGGGGGACTTAGCCTTCGCGGCTACATACCTTGGTTAGCGTATACATACCCTGGTCCGCGTAGAGGGACCCCGTTATATTAGCGGCATACTCTATGGTCCGTAGGGGGACCCCGCGAAGCGGCATACCCTACACCATCTAGGTGGTCCACAGGGGGACTCAGCCTCAGAGGTTGAGATCGCGATCGCTGTGCACAGTCGAAAAATCCTAGATGGTTAATTATGATTATGGAGATTTATTGTGATATATCCATACCGACGTATTCAGCCTCCCGATGGATGAGAGAGGGGATGTAGTCCTAGGGTTTATAGTTTCCCATGCTGCGGATTAGTTGACTCCATCCTTCGACGGACATACCTGTACGGGTGTCCACTTGTTAAGTATTTGGAGCGTAGTCCCTGGGAAAATGGCCTGCATGGGTTTAACTCCAAATGAAGTACAAGTTAAAATCAAGTCCCTGGGTTGTCCATTCGTTAGGAGGATACATGATTCGTTTAAAGCTTTTAGGCCTTCGGGAACCGAGTTCTAAGCCTAATGTACTGCGGGGGTAAGCTAAGGCTAGATACTAGAGTTACGAAAATATGTATGTATGCATATATCCTATCATGTTTTACAATTGGTGAGATACCTTATAGTAAGCCAAGTACGGATGAAATAATGCACTATAAGCAAAGCGATAACTATGAATACTTGGCTTAGGAGATTATCATACCTCACACATTGTTGGGTAATCAAGGGCAGTTATCAACATTAGTCACAATAATAGCACATCGGAAGGAAATGATTCATATGGCTTAGTTTCCATATAATTGTACTAAACGACTTACCTACTTTTATATAAAATATGTATGTGTTCTCTAATGAAAAATCTTATTTTCTATATTAACCCTTATAGTTCCCACTGAGCCCAGATTTGGCTCATTCTTTCCTTTAAAATAGTTTTGCAGGTTCGTAACCGAGGGTGGCATGCGTAGCACATTTATAAAAGCTCTGATGACCGTGAACTACTTTGTAGTCCTTTAACTTAAGGATTATGCCGTTGAGGCTTTTATATCTTGTAATTAGACATATGTATTGTATATAACCTTGTGTTTATTGAAAAGGACATGAATTTGATTGTATTTAAAGTAATCTCGTATGTGGAGTATTTTTATTGAGTGTTTGTTTTTTTAAATGGCTTGGACAGAGAATTTTCTTTTGATTTATAGGGCGAATATTAGATTTTATAAACTCCACATGCCAAAAAATTTCTATAATAGATTTTTATTTAATTTCTTTTATAAATTACACCCGTCGTCGCCTACGACACCGTGATTAACCGGGTCCCGGAGGTGAAAACCTTTTAACGGGATTTGGGGCATCACATTTCCTCAATGAAATTCAATCCTGTTCAAAAGTCTAAAAACTTTACGGACAACTTTTCAATACCATAAATAAGTCGTAATCCAAATACACACTTTTCAAACTCCAAATGTCAAGGATGGCAAGTTCGAAGTCTCTATAGTATGATAATTATACAGTCATAAAAAAAGGAAGTCTTAAACAACTATCGAAGATACAAAGAAATACTTAATAAAATAACAAAGTTTATTCAACTTCCATAGGGTATCAAAAATGTTCTAAGAAGTACTCGGACCTGTCTCACGACCTTTACCCAAAACTTGTGTAGTGCCTAAAAAGGAAAAATAAGGGAATGAGCCAAACTAGCTCAGTGAAACTATGGGGAACGGGAAATGCAATACAAAAATTACAATCATTAAAAGTGCTAAACTAAAAAAAAGTAATGCATAATACCGAATTTACAATAAAATCTCAAAATTTGAAAATTTATTGTCAGTCCGCCCTAGCCCCCTAGCCTTATAATATGTACAATAATCCAACCACCTCCTCCTCCTTCTCGACCTAATACTGGTACTAGACAGAAATACATATCACGTAAGCACCCCATCTTACCATGGGTCAGTGCACTGGTAACCAGATTTAATAGGCACCCCATATTACCATGGTCCGGTGCAATATATATATATATAGCTCATGTATTACTATACTAGTGTCGATCCGGTCTCAACAATATGTCTGCCGTCATTCGTATCTTGGTAGTAATAGTGCTCAGAGAAAATTTTATTAAAATTAACAAATGTATCCCATGTGATCTTCATAATGTTATCCACTAGATATAAGTTATCACATGCTTAAATAATTATAAAGTTTACCTTTAAAAAAATTCATGGATTAATTACACCATTTACCGCTTTAATGCTAAAATTTAGTAGAATAACACTTTTCTTTTATAATCATGTTATTATACTGAAAATGACCAACAATTAAATCATAAATAATAATGAAACATAATCTCAAATTTTCCATGAATTTATACTGGTCTTAGTCAAAATTTCCCAATTTCTACAATTTAGCAAAAACTAGTAAAATGAGTAATACTAGACCGACTAATAACCTTATCGAATGCCTCATGCATGTTTAACCTCAAAATTTAAGTATGATTTTAAGAACATTAACATTCTAAAATTTGGTAAATTTTGATGAAAATTCTATTATTAAACATGCATGGGACGATTTTAGCAATTTTGGTACCAAAATCTCAAAACAACACATGAATACCAACATGCACTACAATCAGCCCGTAACTCCATCATCAATAACTCATATAATAACTAAAAGCATGCTCAGATTATATATATCAAGTATCAACCACATACGTACAAAGAAAAGTAAGATTTTGGTACCGATAATCTAGTATTATTACTCATACAACAATCTCAAAGCAAAGAATGAAGAAATGAAAAGAAGTTCCCACCTTAGTAACCTCTGGAAAGAAATATGTATAGCTCCTAATAGACCACCTACAGTAATTGAATGAGGAAACCGACCCCAAAATTAGATTTGCCACGCGAAAAGCTAGTGAAATCCGAGATCTCAAATCAAAATCCTTGAATTTGAGCTATGAAACCTACATATTTCTCCCTCAATCACTCTCCCTCTCTAGAACTGTGGAGCTTGAAAATGGACTGAAATTAAAGTGGAAGAGGTATAAAAAAATGAGTCAAAGATGGTCAATTCATTAAAAATAATGCTAGGACCAAAATGTAAAAATAGTTCTGAAGCTTGGACCAAATTGTAAAAAAAAACTGGCAGCTTGGAACAAAATGACATTTTTTCAAAAAAAATGCCAAACTGGCTCATTTCATGTCCAGATTATGACGATACTTTATAAAATTAATCTAATAAATATATATGACTTCTCGAAAAAGACAAAACTTAATTCAGGATCTAGAAGTAATCGAGGCAAAAGTTAGTGCTCGATACAAATTTTAAAATTTTAAATCGAAACCAGCAAAAGTTTAAAACAAGGGGTGTTACAGTTGTGGAGTCTTCGATTTTCATCAAATCTGATTGTAAAAACGGTCCATATTCATTGATTTGTTACATTTTTTGCATGTATCTGTGTTGAGGTTCGTACAACCAATTCGTTGTGCTTGCAAGTTTCATGCGTTATCACCGTGGGTCTTATTCGTTGGTATCAGAGCTTGCTTCTACTATCAGGTTTTATCTATCAATTATTCTATTATTGTTCTTTATGATTATGTCCTTGTTCTTCATATTCATCGAGTGCGTTCATCGTGTTCTTCGTCATTTATATATTTAAAAAAAATATTCAATTTATAATCTATTATTGCCTAATCTATTAAGAGCCATAAATTGCCATTAATAGACACTGATTGTAGCTGTTACCGCGAATATGTCTTAGTCAGAAATCTAGGATCTGAATTTTGAAACTTTCTAGGGTTTATATTCCGAATCTATTATGGTTATAATTTCGATTACGTAAACCTTATTCAATATTGAGTTGAACTCGGTTGTGTGACCCTAAAGTGTTATTGTTTGAATTCTGATTGCATATAACCTAGTTGCTGTGATTAAAATCCAAATTGCTATTACTATTCAAGTTTCAATTGCGCTTAATTTCTTTTAAGTTTCAATTTCTATAAATTTTGGTAAAAACTGAAGAATAACATAAATCGAGACCCAGAAAAAAAAATCTGAAATTCACAATTATTTTTTTTTGGATTTTGATTATATAGGGTTCAAACAGTCCGAAAATTACTTTACCCCAAAACCAAATTTTCACACCTATTTTTTCATTATTTTGTATTTGTTTTCATTGGGATTTTTATTTCTTATTGATTCGTCACTTGAACTTTCATTCACATTTTGATATTCAATTGAGTAGTTCAATAAGAACCTATAGAACATTAATTTGAGTGAAAAAAGGCGTAAGTTGTGAGTTCATTACAGGGTAAAAGCCAATAATTATTGAGTGATACACGAGTGAATTGGGTGAATAATTCTTTAAGCAAAACACGTGAAGGAGTGCTTGTGAGGTCCATAATTCTATCTTACAGGTTATAAACAATGATGAACAGGCAAGAAGTGGGCTCGAACGAGGAAGGTCGATAACAAACCATTCCGAATCTCCAAATGCAAGCTTTGTTGGGGGAGATGAGGAAGATGTTGAGAACAGAGATGGATCTAGTTCATAAACGAATAGATTGAATGGAGAATGCACAAATCGAGCAATCACATAATGCTCCTAATGTACGTAGGAGATGGAGAATCCAACCTAGAGAAGTAAGGGTGTGAGAATCCGGATCCACGACCCGGAATTCTCTTTCCTTTTATTTTGAAGGAAAACTTGTTTTGTAGAGTCGCCAGTTTGTTTTACAAGAAAACAAACAAAAGATCGTAAAAAAGATAATTTGAAAACAAACTATTTTTCATATGTTTGAAACTAGAGATTTATTTAATAACTTGTTTCACTAGGGTTCGGGAACTACGTTACGAATTGGAAAGGTGTTAGGCACCCAATTTGCCCTTTCGGTCTCATAATTGATCATGTATTTAATTCCTATTTTAGACATCTTGCAAGTAGTTTGAATAGTTTTTAAAATAGTCCTTTTCGGATCAATTTAGTTTAAAATTGTATTTTGAAATCAGACTCGAGCTTTGCGAGCACCTACGTATTAATTCGAAGAACAAAATCAGAGTCTCGTAGTTCCTTATGTTTGGAAAGTGTTTTTAGTATTTTTGTTTTGTTTTGAAAACATGTCAAAACATATTTTAGTTTTCTTGTAAAATTTAGAAAGGACTTGTTTTGAAAGCAGTGGACTTCTTTGCAAGTTATCTAATTTTCTGTATTAAAACTCGTATTTAAATGCGGTATTGAAATTCAGGAGAGTTATAGATGAATGTACATGATGCGCTTGAAGAAGAATGAGGACCACTTGCTTCCTCCTTTTTCAAGTGCATTAGGTAGGTCTTTCTACAACTTTTATGAATTTCAATACTGCATTTTAATACGAGTTTTAATATGGAAAGCTAGATAGCTTGCAAAGAAATTCATTGTTTTCAAAACCAGTCTTTCCTAAGTTTTACAAGAAAATTAAAAAACCTGTTTTGCAAGTTTTCAAAACAAAACAAAATACAAAAACAGTTTTCAAACAAACAGAACTACCAGACTCTGATTTCATTCTACGAATGAATACGTAAGCGCTCGCAAAGCTCGAGTCTAATTTTAAAATACAATTTTAAACTAAATTTATCCCTGAAAGGATTATTCTGAAAACTATTCAAACTACTTGCAAGATGTCTAAAATAAGAATTAAATGCATGATCCATTAAGAGGCCAAAAGGGCGAATTGGGTGCTAACACCTTCCTAATTCGTAACGTAGTTCCCGAACCCTAGTGAAACAAGTTATTAAATAAATCTCTGGTTTCAAGCGTATAAAAGATAGTTTGTTTTCAAATTATCTTTTATACAATCTTTTGTTTGTTTTCTTGTAAAACTAACTGGCGACTCTACAAAACAAGTTTTCCTTCAAAATAAAAGGAAAAAGAATTTCAGGTCGTGGATCCGAGTTCCCCCAGCAGGGACCTGCGGTTGGGGCCCAGCCGTACGGCTGACAGGTAGCCGTGCAGTTGGGGGGCTACAGCTGGCACTACAAAAATGGCCCGAAACGCCTAAAAAAATTCAATTTTTCTAACGAGGCACTGTGCCGCACCTCGCGACCTGACCGCGGAGGTCGATCCCCTTCCTAGTAAGAGAAGCGGCGACATTGGTCGTATCAGACTCCCGGTGGATTCAAAGTCAGAGTCTTTCCTAATAGTCTTCTATATGCATGATGACTCAAGACCTAATGTGAAATGCTTGTTTTATAAAAAACCAGTGTTCATACGAGAGTCGTGAATTGGTGTGTTCACAAAGGGTTGACAATAAAAAGTACTATAATGAGGATTTTGAAGTTAACAATGATTGGAATCGGGTGGTGTGAGAACTCGTGTCCTCGACGCCCGGGGGTCCTCGTGGGCGGCGATTCCGTTTGTTGCTTTGGAATTAGGTTTTGAAAAGAATAAGAATCGCCAGTTTGTTTTACTAAACAAACAAAAAAGGTTTGTGTAAAAGAGACGTATTTATGGGGTAAATATCCTCTTATACACAATGTATGCGAAACCAGTTGATTCGAGGGTTCGGGGATTAAGTTACGAATCGGGAAGGTGTTAGGCACCCAATTCGCCCTTTCGGTCTCTTAAGTAGGATATGCGTGTGTTATAATTCAGTTCTTGCATGCTATTGCTATTACTTTACAGCTTTTCGTGCTTGCCTTAGAAATCGGGATTTTGGGATTGGGATGAAAACGATGTGTTTCCTAGTTCGCCCATGATTTAAAAATAAGTGTGTGTGTGTGTGTGATTTGAAAAAAAAAAAAGAATTTGAGAATAATAAATGCAATGAAACAAGTGATTTTATAAAGTATTGGGCTTTTCGGAAACTAATTCAATGTGGAATCTTATACTCGATATGATATGAGGTGACTTGACCGATCGTGTACCATAGTCTATTGATTAAACCGGTATAGATGACAGTAGTGCTCTCATAATCGAGTATTTATCACATACACACCGCAATCTATGAGTTAGATTGGATATATAGCGATTATCGATTCCTTCGTATAACAATACCGCTAATCCGGACTTTTGAAAAAGTAAGAAAGTAATAATACTATTTTGAAATTGGATTAGGGTTTATTATACGCCTTTGGTTTTGAAAAACAATTTGAAAAAGGGTTTTGAAAAGCTATCAAGTGATAGAAATTATGCAGACAAGAATATGAATTATAAAACCGACGAATAAATAAAAGAAGAGAGAGAAAATTATACCTGAGCCTCCTTGGAGGGAGAGAATAAGGATCTCTTGGTGTGTACCACGAAATCCCCTTGATTGTTGATGCCTATAATGAATGGAGGGGGGGGGTCTATTTATAGTTGTCAAAATACTTGGAGAGCAAGAAAAGATATTGCAACTAGGACTCTTGGAAATTACCGCGAAGCCTTCCCACCGTTGGATCATCCTGATTTTTGGATATGTGTTGTAAATAGGAATCTTATAGATCGTGTTAAAATTTCAGGTCGATCACAAATTGGGAAGGTCTCCTTTCGTTCTGATTTGTACGAAGAGTTTGTGTCCGCGTAGGAAAGGTACTTGTTGTAGACAAGGTCCCTTGTTTGCACGACAAGTCGTGTTCTAACCGTTGGATCATGCTGAATTTTGTATATGTATTTCCAATATAAGTCTTCTAGACTCTGTAAAAATTTGAAGACGATCGGAATTCGGAAAGGACTCGGTCTCTTCGAATTGGTACAAAGAGTTTGTTCCCGCGTAGGAAACTTACTTCCGTACAACAATCTCGACAATTGAACTTTCAACCGTTGGATTATGCCTAATTTTTGATATGTTTTCCCTCCAAATGTTTTCTAATATTTTTCAAAATTTGAGGGCGATCAGAATTCGGGAAGGCCACTATTTGTTTTAATTTTCTACGAAGGACATTTCGACTAAAATTGCACGATAGACAAATTGATTCTTGAGGATCCCATGTCCGACAAAGCTGAAATTTTAATATGCTCTTCCCCACAATAAGGCCTATCCACTTACCAAACTTCAAACCATTTTAACTTCGAGAAGACCTCCATTTGACCACCCGAAATAAACTCGTGATTTTCTGAATTTTCGGAGATCCGACCGTCAAATTGAGCTGATTTTCGAGTATGCTACTCCTTTTGATAATGTCTAACGACTCTCAAAGTTTGAGGATGATCCGAAATGTGTAACTCTTCTTTCACAAGTATCCAGGAGTTTTGACGGTTTTCGATTCCGACAATTTTCGATAATTCTGTAACTCCTCATCCGGGGTCCTTTTGGCTTTCTTCTTTGACCTGTATCACATTTACATAAGATATACTTCTAGGAATGCTCGTGCGTGCATGCGTGTTCATTTTTTTGAAAATCAGAATTCTTGCGAGGGTCGCAAAATGAGGTGTTCACAGACCCTCTCAGCCTGGGTTCTTTGTGAAGCAAAGAAACCAGGAAGATAACGAGAACGCATCATTTTGCGGCACTCGCATTAATCACAGATAATATTTTGAAAACAATGCAATGCAAATGATGCCACGCTATGCTGCTTATCTCTCTTCTTGGGATGGATGGGCGATTTTTGGAATGTGTCGTGTACCTTGCTTTGATGTGTGATCCACGTAGAGGGGTGAGACCCTGCCTTAACGGGATTGGAAACCGTGTAAAGGGTGAGCCCCTACCTTAACGGGATTTGAGAACCGTGTAGAAGGTGAGCCCCTGCCTTAACGAGATTTAGGAACCGTGTAGAGGGTGAGCCCCTGCCTTACTGGATTTGGGAACCGTGTAGAGGGTGAGCCCCTGCCTTAACGGGATTGGGGAACCGTGTAGAGGGTGAGCCCCTGCCTTAACTGGATTTGGGAACCGTGTAGAGGATGAGCCCCTGCCTTAACGGGATTTGGGAACCGTGTAGAGGGTGAGCCCCTGCCATAATGGGATTGGGGACCGTGTAGAGGGTGAGCCCCTGCCTTAACGGGATTTGGGAACTGTGTAGAGGGTTAGCCCCTGCCTTAACGGAATTGGGAATCGTGTAGAGGGTTAGCCCCTACCTTAATGGAATTTAGGAACCGTGTAGAGGGTGAGCCCCTGCCTTAACGGAATTTGGGAACCGTGTAGAGGGTTAGCCCCTACCTTAACGGGATTTGAGAACCGTGTAGAGGGTGAGCCCCTGCCTTAACAGGATTTCGAAACCGTGTAGAGGGTGAGCCCCTGCCTTAACGGGATTAGAGAACCGTGTAGAGGGTGAGCCCCTGCCTTAACGGGTTTTGAGAATCGTGTAGAGGGTGAGCCCCTGCCTTAACGGGTTTTGAGAATCGTGTAGAGGGTGAGCCCCTGCCTTAACGGGATTGGAGAACCGTGTAGAGCGTGAGCCCCTGCCTTAACGGGATTGAAAACCGTGTAGATGGTGAGCCCCTGCCTTAACGGGTTTTGAGAACTGTGTAGAGGGTGAGCCCCTGCTTTAACGGACTTGTAAACCGTGCTTGTGAATCGTGTAGAGGGTGAGCCCCTGCTTTAACGGACTTGTGAACCGTGCTTGTGAACCGTGTAAAGGGTGAGCCCCTGCTTTAACAGACTGTGTGAACCGTGTAGAGGGTGAGCCCCTGCTTTAACGGACTTGTGAACCGTGCTTGTGAACCGTGTAGAGGGTGAGCCCCTGCTTTAACGGACTTGTGAACCGTGCTTTTGAACCGTGTAGAGGGTGAGCCCCTGCTTTAACGGACTTGTGAACCGTGTAGAGGGAGAACCCCTGCTTTAACGGACTTGTAAACCGTGCTTGTGAACCGTGTAGAGGGTGAACCCCTGCTTTAACGGACTTGTGAACCGTGTAGAGGGTGAGCCCCTGCTTTAACGGACTTGTGAACCATGCTTATGAACCGTGTAGAGGGTGAGCCCCTACTTTAACGGACTTGTGAACCATGCTTGTCAACCGTGTAGAGGGTGAGCCCCTGCTTCAACGGACATGTGAACCGTGCTTGTGAACCGTGTAGAGGGTGAACCCCTGCTTTAACGGACTTGTGAACCGCGCTTGTGAACCGTGTAGAGGGTGAGCCCTGCTTTAACGGACTTGTGAACCGTGTAGAGGGTGAACCCCTGCTTTAACGGACTTGTAAACCGTGCTTGTGAACCGTGTAGAGGGTGAACCCCTGCTTTAACGGACTTGTGAACCGTGTAGAGGGTGAGCCCCCGCTTTAACGGACTTGTGAACCATGCTTGTGAACCATGTAGAAGGTGAGCCCCTACTTTAACGAACTTTTGAACCATGCTTGTGAACCGTGTAGAGAGTGAGCCCCTGCTTTAACGGACTTGTGAACCGTGCTTTTGAACCGTGTAGAGGGTGAGCCCCTGCTTTAACGGACTTGTGAACCGTGTAGAGGGTGAACCCCTGCTTTAACGGAATTGTAAACCGTGCTTGTGAACCGTGTAGAGGGTGAACCCCTGCTTTAACGGACTTGTGAACTGTGTAGAGGGTGAGCCCCTACTTTAACGGACTTGTGAACCATGCTTGTGAACCGTGTAGAGGGTGAGCCCCTGCTTCAACAGACATGTGAACCGTGCTTGTGAACCGTGTAGAGGGTGAACCCCTGCTTTAACGGACTTGTGAACCGTGCAGAGGGTGAACCCCTGCTTTAACGGACTTGTGAACCGTGTAGAGGGTGAGCCCCTACTTTAACGGACTTGTGAACCGTGCTTGTGAACTGTGTAGAGAGTGAGCCCTTTCTTTAATAGACTTGTGAACCGTGCTTGTGAACCGTGTAGAGGGTGAGCCCCTGCTTTAACGGACTTGTGAACCGTGCTTGTGAACCGTGTAGAGGGTGAGCCCCTGCTTTATCGGACTTGTGAACCGTGTAGAGGGTGAGCCCCTGCTTCAACGGACTTGTGAACCGTGCTTGTGAACCGTGTAGAGGATGAACCCCTGCTTTAACGGACTTGTGAACCGCGCTTGTGAACCGTGTAGAGGGTGAGCCCCTGCTTTAACGAACTTGTGAACCGTGTAGAGGGTGAACCCCTGCTTTAACGGACTGTGTGAACCATGCAGAGGGTGAACCCCTGCTTTAACGGACTTTTGAACCATGCTTGTGAATCATGGAGAGGGTGAGCCCCTGCTTTAACGGACTTGTGAACCGCGCTTGTGAACCGTGTAGAGGGTGAGCCCCTCCTTTAACGAACTTGTGAACCGTGTAGAGGGTGAACCCCTGCTTTAAC
The DNA here is from genome assembly GCA_021464415.1 of Lonicera japonica. NCBI lineage: Eukaryota > Viridiplantae > Streptophyta > Magnoliopsida > Dipsacales > Caprifoliaceae > Lonicera > Lonicera japonica. The sequence goes on from CM038469.1 coordinate 16,298,739, forward strand.
GGACTGTGTGAACCATGAAGAGGGTGAACCCCTATTTTAACGGACTTGTGAACCGTGCTTGTGAACCATGTAGAGGGTGAGCCCCTGCTTTAACGGACTTGTGAACCGTGCTTGTGAACCGTGTAGAGAGTGAGCCCCTTCTTTAACAGACTTGTGAACCGTTCTTGTGAACCGTGTAGAGGGTGAGCCCCTACTTTAACGGACTTGTGAACCGTGCTTGTGAACCGTGTAGAGGGTGAGCCCCTGCTTTAACGGACTGTGTGAACCGTGTAGAGGGTGAGACCCTGCTTTAACGGACTTGTGAACCGTGTAGAGGGTGAGCCCCTGCTTTAACGGACTGTGTGTGATTGTTCTGTCAGTGATTCTATTATGGTGCATGTTTCCTGGGGATATGATGATGGCTAAGAATCGATGGTATAATGATTGTGGCCTGCTGGGGAGATGAGAATTCCTACTTACTAGGATAAAGGCTGAGAGTTGATGATCTGCTGAGGATATGAGATCTCCTACTAGCATGGATAATGGTTGATGTGCAGGTTAATGATCTGCTAAGGAAATGAGAATTCCTACTGGCTAGGAATATGGCTGAGGGTTGATGCTGAGGAGGTGAGAGTCTCTGAGAAGACATAGAGAGAGAGTTCTGGTGTGATCTTTTTTTTTTTTTTTAAAAAGTAGTACTTTTGGCTGGCCTCTTTCTTCTTGAGAGGTGATCGAGTTACGTTCTCTCTGTTCTCGAACCTCGTGCATGAGTTTTGGACTTTGCTTCTTGCTCAGCTTCTGTGGCATTTTTTTCTCTTGTCACTAGGGTGCGATTCTGCTTATTGTTTCCTGACTTCGCGAGAGAAGAATTTTTTTTGCCTGCATCATTTTCTGTTTTTCAATGCCCTTATTCCTCCTTGATTGATTGAAAGCTTTTTTATTCAGCTTTTTTTTTTTTGCAAGGTCAGCAGCCTTCCTCACCCAAGACGTAGCACTGGGCTTTTTTGTCTAGCTGTCACTCTTGGTGTGGCTCTCACTGCCATCTTTTTTTCTACTTTTTTCAATTTTCTTTTCTTTTGGCACTGTGGGATTTATCCTCTTTTCTACTCTTTCAATTTTTTCTTGTACCCACTTTGTTTTCTCTCACTTTGTCAGGTTTTTTTTAGCATCATCGTCCTTACGATTTTGAGAATGTTGTCTTTGAAAGTTCGCATTTGACATCGTCGTGCTGTGTTTGTGATTTTTGGTCCGAGAACCTTTGGGAGCGTATCTTGAAGACTTCTCGAGCGAGAAGAAGTTAGGCCAAAAGTCCTTTTTGTGGGGGCTTGTTCCCCGTGTTTTGCAAAATTTTCTCATTCCAGTCTTTCTCTCTATCTTTCTCTGATATCCTATCAAAAGGGGCTTTTTGGAGAAGGCTTGAGTTTGCCTATAGGAAGGGCTTTAATATGTGCTTGTGGAAAGGGTTTGGGTTGGCGCCTGTAAAAGAAGCTTGGATTGGATTGGTGCCTGTAGAAAGGACTTTGGATTGGTGCCTGACGAAAGGGCTTTGGATTGGCCTGTAGGAAGCGCTTGGATTGGTGCCTGTAGGAAGCGCTTTAGTATGTGCCTGTGGAAAGGGTTTGGGTTGGCGCCTGTAAAAGGGGCTTGGATTGGATTGGTGCCTGTAGAAAGGACTTTGGATTGGTGCCTGTGGAAAGGGCTTTGGATTGGCCTGTAGGAAGCGCTTGGATTGGTGCCTGTAGGAAGCACTTTAGTATGTGCCTGTGGAAAGGGTTCGGGTTGGCGCCTGTAAAAGGGGCTTGGATTGGTGCCTATAAAAAGGGCTTGGGATTTGATATGCCTGTACAAAGGGCTTGTGAAGTGATTCGCCTCTCTAGGAGACTTTGTGAAATGATTCGCCTCTCTAGGATGGCTTGTGAAGTGATTTGACTCTCTGTGAAGGCTTATGAAGTGACTTGCCTCTTTTAAGAGGGCTTGTGAAGTGATTTGACTCTCTGGGAGGGCTTATGAAGTGACTTGCCTCTCTGGGAAGGCATGTGATCTTATCATGACGTGATGGTAGTGTGACTAATCATCGAGGTATATACCAGGACGCAGTGGTGAAGCCTGTCTGGTAGGCCATGAAGCTTAGTGCCTATGTGTTCATGTGTATGCACTATGCAAATGCTTATGCCATGCTTCCCTAAATTTTAAGTATTCGCATACTTCTTAAATCATCGCACCATCATTTTAAAAACTTGGTTTTGAAAAGATTTTGAATCTTGAGTTGTCTGATTTATGAAGTATGTTACACTACTTGAAATTATCTAAGTGCAGATGCATGTATGCAAGATCGACAATTTTTCGAGAATATAGCAACACTAAAAAGGCAAATATTGATTTTCGGTCAATCAGTGAGTTAGTGCAAGGTGATAAGAGAAATGGAGTGCTGCCAACTTAAGATTTTGCTGATCTTGCGTCATGCTTCCATCTTTGACAAGTTGCTATCTTCTTCGAGTCCGTGTGCGTTACTGCTTTTTGCTCTTACCCTCAATTTCAGGAGGCTTACAAATATTCTTCAGAGGTAGAATTTCTGATTCCGTTGATAGGACGGCCATGGGGTTGTGATGGTGTGGGTTAAGCCACTCTCAGCGCAAATGATAAATGGAGAGGGTTGTCTTAGGGGAGTTTAGGTCTTTTTGTCGATACCCTCAGTAGATGTACCCTCGCCACCCCCAATATGTGTGAATGATGATGGTGAGGCTAGTCTTCGGGAAGTTGTTCTAGTCTTCTTGTCGAAATCTTTACTGCATATACCCTCTGCACCCTCAGTGTATGCGAGCGATGATGGTGAGGTTGTTCGGGTCTTCTTGTCGATACCCTCAGTAGATGTACCCTCGGCACCCTCAATATGTGTGAACAATGATGGTGAGGCTAGCCTTCAGGGAGCTGTTCGGGTTTTCTTGTCGACACCCTCAGTGCATATATCCTCTGCACCCTCAGTGTATGTGAATGATGATGGTAAGGCTAGTCTTCGGGGAGCTGTTATGATCTACATCAAGGATGGCTTGAGGATTATGGTTTTAAAGGGATTGGTTATGTTTAGGGTTCAACCAGGCGGTTTCGGGATCTTGCGGCGGTGGTACAATGATTTTGGCAAGGGCACATGAAGTGGGTGGTTGATGTTGATATGAACTAGGAGGCGAATGTTAGGCGAAGCTACTGGGTCTCGAGTTTGGTTGCCTTCGGTTGGGTATGGATTTGGATTGAATTGGTTTGGTTCAGCAAGTATTCTGACAGCGATTAGGGCTCAAGATGGGCTTGAGTGGCCACTTGGTGATCTTTCATGATGGCTACAAACTTGATCAGATCATGGATTAGATGATAGAGGTGTTCAAGGGTTAAGGTGCCACCCTCGGTTTGTGGGAGAACGAGACCAGGCGGCGGACCCGCTGCATGAGAAGCTTCACTGTAATTACCCTCAGTATTGTTGACCCCGATTTAATAAATAACAGCTCGGTGTTGCAATAAGGAGGCATGATCGGTAGTGAATCTGATCTCGTGAGTTGTCTAGTTTGCCAGCAGTAGATAATCGGAGTGTGGTGAAGGATGGGGAGAAAGAAGTCGGAGATTTGACCGAAAAATCAATATTTTGCCATGGGTTGAATAATTCTCGAAAAACTATGACTCAACAGAAAAATAAAATCAAAAATCACTTTTTGGTGATTAGCAAAAACAGACCGACAGCAACAACTTAAGAGCCCCGTGGATAGGTTTAGGGTAGGAATATGAATTCCTGGGGTGCCCTTATAACCTTCCGATTTTAAAAAATAATTTTTGAAAAATTCATTTTGGAAAATGACTCGGTTTTTTATAAATATTTTGAAAAATATTTTTTTAAAAATTGGGAAGTTCTCTCCTCTTAGAGTTGTTTTTCATGAAAATAGTGAAAGGGAAATTCTCACTAACGAGTTTTAGTGAGGGATTTCTACGGACGGGGTTGGACAGCCTCTGGCCGTACTTGCCAAACCAAGAGTGGTATGCATGACAAGGCCTTTTGTTCATTAATCTCATGACTGACGGGCAAAAAAAACATGCAGAAATTCACGTGTACTAGGCTGACACATCCTATATGCAAACGTGGTTGAAGAGGGTAAGGTTTAAGGCTCCCTCCTATTTGGCTAGGTCGTGCTATATACCCCAAGGGCGAGTACGTGCAAGGACCTTTTGATATACATTCTGGGTACGTGAGTGTTCTCGTCACTCGATATACCTCAGTTTGGTACTTGGCCAAGGAGAGTGGTCCCATGCGCTTTCGGTTAGTGTAGACCCGCAAGTCCACGGCCTAGTCACGACTTTGGTCCCGAGGTTGATAGGGTAAATTCACACTCGCGATAATGCATGATGATAGTGGGTGCGTGAAAAATAACAATTATGGAGGTATATTATGATAAGCGCTTTAGGATTTGTTCAAGTACTTTCAATTTTTATTTATGAAAAGATTTTCCTCAAACAATTATTACAAACAAAAAGGGAACCAAGGTATCCACCTAAATCGCATCTATGTTATCCTAAGACTAAGGCCCAAAAAGAAAGCATGCAAACATAAACAATTATCCACGCATATTCTACTCTTGTTTAGAGTCTAATCCTCTTAAAAATCCCCAGCAGAGTCGCCACTGTGAGAACCCGCGTCCTCGACGCCCGGGAGTCCTCGTGGGCGGCGATTCCATTTGTTGCTTTGGAATTAGGTTTTGAAAAGAATAAGAGTCGCCATTTTGTTTTACTAAACAAACAAAAAAGGTTTGTGTAAAAGAGACGTATTTATGGGGTAAATATCCTCTTATACACAATGTATGCGAAACCAGTTGATTCGAGGGTTCGGGGATTAAGTTACGAATCAGGAAGGTGTTAGGCACCCAATTCGCCCTTTCGGTCTCTTGAGTAGGATATGCGTGTGTTATAATTCAGTTCTTGCATGCTATTGCTATTACTTTACAGCTTTTCGTGCTTGCCTTAGAAATCGGGATTTTGGGATTGGGATGAAAACGATGTGTTTCCTAGTTCGCCCATGATTTAAAAATAAGTGTGTGTGTGATTTGAAAAAAAAAAAAGAATTTGAGAATAATAAATGCAATGAAACAAATGATTTTATAAAGTATTGGGCTTTTCGGAAACTAATTCAATGTGGAATCTTATACTCGATATGATATGAGGTGACTTGACCGATCGTGTACCATAGTCTATTGATTAAACCGGTATAGATGACAGTAGTGCTCTCATAATCGAGTATTTATCACATACACACCGCAATCTATGAGTTAGATTGGATATATAGCGATTATCGATTCCTTCGTATAACAATACCGCTAATCCGGACTTTTGAAAAAGTAAGAAAGTAATAATACTATTTTGAAATTGGATTAGGGTTTATTATACGCCTTTGGTTTTGAAAAACAATTTGAAAAAGGGTTTTGAAAAGCTATCAAGTGATAGAAATTATGCAGACAAGAATATGAATTATAAAACCGACGAATAAATAAAAGAAGAGAGAGAAAATTATACCTGAGCCTCCTTGGAGGGAGAGAATAAGGATCTCTTGGTGTGTACCACGAAATCCCCTTGATTGTTGATGCCTATAATGAATGGAGGGGGGTCTATTTATAGTTGTCAAAATACTTGGAGAGCAAGAAAAGAGATTGCAACTAGGACTCTTGGAAATTATCGCAAAGCCTTCCCACCGTTGGATCATCCTGGTTTTTGGATATGTGTTGTAAACAGGAATCTTCTAGATCGTGTAAAACTTTCAGGTCGATCAGAAATTGGGAAGGTCTCCTTTCATTCTGATTTGTACGAAGAGTTTGTGTCCATGTAGGAAAGGTACTTGTTGTAGACAATGTCCCTTGTTTGCACGACAAGTCGTGTTCTAACCGTTGGATCACGTTGAATTTTGGATATGTATTTCCAATATAAGTCTTCTAGACTCTGTAAAAATTTGAAGACGATCGGAATTCGGAAAGGACTCGGTATCCTCGAATTGGTACAAAGAGTTTGTTCCCGCGTAGGAAACTTACTTTCGTACAACAATCTCAACAATTGAACTTTCAACCGTTGGATTATGCCGAATTTTTGATATGTTTTTCCTCCAAATGTTTTCTAATATTTTTCCAAATTTGAGGGCGATCAGAATTCGGGAAGGCCACTATTTATTTTAATTTGCTACGAAGGACATTTCGACTAAAATTGCACGATAGAAAAATTGATTCTTGAGGATCCCATGTCCGACAAAGCTGAAATTTTAATATTCTCTTCCCCACAATAATTCCTATCCACTTTCCAAACTTCAAACCATTTTAACTTCGAGAAGACCTCCATTTGACCACCTGAAATAAACTCGTGATTTTCTGAATTTCCGGAGATCCGACCGTCAAATTGAGCTGATTTTTGAGTATGCTACTCCTTTTGATAATTTCTAACGAATCTTAAAGTTTGAGGATGATCCGAAATGTGTAACTCTTCTTTCACAAGTATCCAGGAGTTTTGACGGTTTTCGATTCCGACAATTTTCGATAATTCTGTAACTCCTCATCCGGGGTCCTTTTGGCTTTCTTCTTTGACCTGTATCACATGTACATAATATATGCTTCTAAGAATGCTCATGCATGCATGCGTGTTCATTTATTTGAAAATCAGAATTCTTGCGAGGGTCGCAAAATGAGGTGTTCACAGGTGGCTGCCAACAAGAGCTATGGTGGGCGGATTAAAGAATGTAGGAATTGGAAAGATATCAATGTAGGAAATATTAAGATGAAGATTCCTTTATTTCAAGGGAAGAATGATCCCGAAGCTTTTCTTGAATGGGAGAAGAATGTTGAGCTAGTATTTGATTGCCATAACTACTCCGAGATGAAAAAGGTGAAACTCGCTGCCATTGAGTTCTCTGATTACGCGATTGTGTAGTGGGACCAATTAGTGTTGAACTGCCAAAGAAATAGAGAGCGTCCTATTGAGATATAGGAATAGATGAAGACAGTGATGAGAAAGCAATTTATACTTAGCCATTACTAACGAGAGCTATACCAAAAATTATAAAGGCTTACGCAAGGCAACCACAGTGTAGAGGATTACTACAATGAGATGGAGATAGCAATGATCCGAGCAAATGTGGATAAGGATCGAGAGGCTACTATGGCAAGGTTTTTGGGTGGTTTGAACCAGGAAATTGCTAATGCAGTGAAATTGCAAAATTATGTTGAATTAGAAGATATGGTGCACATAACGGTCAAGATTAAGCATCAACTTAAGAGGAAGGGCAACCTACGCCCAAATCAATGTCTAAGCACACCCTTTTGGAAATCAAATCCCATTTAAAAGAATAAGGAGAAATCAACTGTGTCGAAGTCCAAAACTGAGCCAAAATAAGAGACGGCCAACCTTGGAAACCAAGGTAAATCTGATCCTACTACACCTCGAAATCGTGACATTAAATGTTTTAAGTGTCAAGGCAGGGGTCACAAGGCGAATTAATGTCCCAATCAAAAAGCTGTGATGATTCGAGACAACGGCCAAATTAAAACCGACAAAGTGCCCGATTCAGATTGTATACCACCATTGGAAGATGTGAAAGATGTGGATGAAGAAGAAGAGCTTACGGTTCAAGGAGATTTTTTGGTTGCAAGGAAATCTCTTAATGTGCGAGCTAAAGAAGATGAGGAAGTACATCGAGAAAATCTCTTCCATATTAGATGCCACGTGAACAGTAAGGTGTGTAGTGTGATCATTGATAGCAAAAGTTGTACGAATGTTATAAGTACTACTATCAGGGCCGGCTTGAGGAAAAATGAGGCCATAAGCGAAGTTTAATATTCATGAAAATTGGGGCCCCGTATCATTGTCTTCTTCTTTAACAAAACAATCTTAAAATCATAATATTTATATATTTGAAACCAAAAAAACTCCAAAAACTATAACCAATCAATTACCAAATTAAAAAATATAATAATAATAATAATACAGACAACAATTAACATAACATTGATAGATAAATCTTCGAGTTTGTAACAAAAATATACAAAACCATCCAAGTACTATGTAATAGCCTATTCTTCATACAATAAATACACCTAATATTGTACAACTAATCAAGAATAAAACTAATATTTAACAAGTAAAGTATAAATAACTAAATCTGACAATACAAAATTAGGGCTAAATAATCATAAATTCTAAATTGTAATTTTGCATACTTTAATACTTGTGCTAGTCTTCAAGAAATAGTATAAATCATAAATTCTAAATCATAAATAATCATAAATCATTAAATCAATATTATCCTAAATAATCATAAATCAAGAAATATGGAATAAAATCAATAAATAATCAACAATAAACATTCAACAAATCAATCTCATGCTAATTGCTAAATAATCAAAAATAAAAAAATATGGAAGAAATGGAAAAGAGAAAACGAAAAATCAAGAAATTAAGGCTTAAGAATCTTAACCTTGGTTGGTGAGTTGGTGCCAGTTCGGAGGCTTAGAGTTCGCAGGCTTCCAACGGAGTTGAGGAGGAGAGGAAAAACGAAGCTGAGGAGGTGGAGAGGAGCTGGGGTGGAGTCGGAGAGGAGAGAGAGAGAGAGAGAGAGAGAGAGAGAGAGGAGAGGGAAAAACGGGAAAAAAGGAGAGAAAGAGGAGAAAGGCGCAGCAGTGGAAAAGAGAAAGGAAAAGGAGGGGAAGCCGTAAATGAGAAGGAAAAAAAAGAGAAACAACTCTCAGGTGGCATTTAGTATGACAATTTTGCCCTTTTATTTTGATCCCTCATCTCCTGTAGTGTCACAGCCTAACCTGCCACCCACTCTCCGTCCATTTTGCCTAGCTCTCCCTTTTATCCCTCCATTTTATTTGCTACTACCATCACTCCACTATTCTAAGCTCCTTTTTTATCCCTCCATTTTATCTCTATTCCCTGTGAAATCCCCTTTTATATGTTACACATATATGTGTGTATATATATTTATTTCATATTTGAATATGGAAGATGACATATATATTGTGTGTGTATATAAATATATGTATTCTGGGATTTTTTTAGACGAGAGGTTAGGGATGGAAGAGCAGGGGCGGGGAGTTGGTTGGAGTTAGAGCTGGTGGATGGGGGTTGGGAAGGGGCGGGGGAATGGTGGTTGTGGTTGTGGGTATTAAAGAGAGAGTGTGTATATAATTTTGTTAAAAGAAAAAGGGCAAAATAGACATTTTACACCCTTTAAAATTAAGTTTCAGATTTAAGTGATAAAGTTGCCACTTAAAATTTTGGATGAAAATTTTAAGTTTTAAATGGTAAAAATTAAGTGGTCACTTAATTTTTTAGGTTACTGAACAACTTTTTGTACCACTTAAATCTGAAAATTTTAAGTTTTCATATTTAACTGGTAAATTAAGTGGCAAGTGAACAACACCTCAGTATCTCTCTCCTTAATTTAATTTATCTTACTTTTCAAAATGCCCCTCAAGTTTGCTTCCTTACAATTAGATACCTAAATTTTTATTTTTATTTTTTGTGCCCTCTCTCCATGTGGGGCCTTAGGCATTTGCCTTGGTTGCCTCCCCATGGAGCCGGCTCTGACTACTATGGTGGAAAAGTTATGGCTTCCTATTATTAAGTATCGCATGCTATATAAATTGCAATAGCTGAATGATAGTGGAGAGATCAAGGTGAACAAGCAAATGTTACTCGCGTTCCGTATTATGAAGTATGAAGATGAGGTTTTATGCGACATCGTGCCAATGCAAGCCAGACACCTATTATTAGGGCGACTATGGCAATTTGATCGCCAAGTGAAGCATGATGGATTTACCAACACATATTATTTTGTGCTCAATCAAAAGATGATTACTCTCGTACCTATGTTACCAAAACAAGTGTATGAAGATCAATTGAAATTATAAAGAGAGAGTGACCAAAAGAAAGAAAGTGAGCTTAAAAAAGAGAGCGAGGAAAAGAAAGAGAGTGAGAAAAAAAAAGACATATAAGAAAAGAAAATTAGTGAAGTTGAAAAGAATGAGAAAAAGATAAAACAAAAGAACTTTTATGTAAAAGCGAGTGAAATTAAAAAAGCGTTATATTCGAGTCAGCCGATGATTGTACTTTTGTACAAGGATGCATATTTAAATACTAACGAACTTAACTCGACTTTGCCTAGTTCTATTGTTTCTTTGTTTTAGGATTATTCAGATGTTTTTTTGGCTAAGATGCCACACGAGTTACCTCCAATTAGAGGGATTGAGTATCAAATTGATTTTGTACCTGGCGCTACCATTCCAAACAGACCTGCCTATTGAAGCAACTCGGAGGAGACGAAGGAATTACAAAGGCAAATGTCTGAATTAATGGATAAAAGGTACATGAGAGAAAGCATAAGTTCGTGCGTCATTCTGGTGATTTTAGTGCCTAAGAAGAATGTGTGTTGATTATCGAGCTATCAACAATATAACGAAAAGTATTGTCATCATATTCCTTGCTTAGATGATATTAATGAGTTGCATGGGGCTTGTGTATTTTTTAAAATTGATTTAAAAACTGGTTATCATCAAATTAAAATGAAAGAATGAGATGAATGAAAAACTACTTTTAAAACAAAATATGGGTTATACGAGTGGTTGGTGATGCCCTTTGGGCTAATTAAAGCACTGATCACTTTCATGCGTTTAATAAATCATGTTTTGCGTGCATTTATAGGCAGATTTATTGTTGTCTATTTTAATGATATCTTGATTTATAACAAAACCTTGGATGATTATGTTGAGCATTTAAAATCAGTTTTAGATGTGCTTCGAAAAGAAAAGTTATTTGCTAACATGAAGAAGTGCACTTTTTGCACCGATAAGCTTGTCTTTCTTAGTTTTGTTGTGAGTGCACAATGTATACAGGTCGATGAGGAGAAAGTACATGCAATACAAGAGTGGCCGAGTCCTACAAGTATTGAGAATGTACGAAGTTTTCATAAACTTGCTAGCTTTTATCGGTAGCTTGCGAAAAATTTTAGTAATATAGCCGCGCCGCTGACCGAGGTGATCAAAAAGAACGTGAGATTCAAATGGTGGTTGAGTAAGAGAAGGCGTTCTGAATTTTACTAAATCGTTCGAGCTTGAGTGTGATGCATCGATGTTAGACATAGGGACTATTCTTATGCAAGGAAGAAAACCAATCACTTATTTTAACGAGAAATTGAGTGGGGCAGCCTTAAACTATCCGATGTATAACAAGGAGTTATACGCGTTGGTTAGAGCATTAGAAACGTGGCAACACTATCTTTGGCCTAAGGAGTTCATGATTTACACCAATCATGAATCTTTGAAGCATTTGAGGAGCCAACACAAGCTGAATAAGAGGCATGTGCATTGGATCGAGTTCATTGAAACATTTTCATATGTCATTCGATACAAGTAATGTAAAGAAAACATTGTTGTTGATGCGCTTTTGCAAAGGTATGTGTTAATCTCTACTCATAATGCTAAATTACTTGATTTTGAACATATAAAAGAATTGTATCCATTATATGCTGATTTTTGTGAGGAATATAAAGCATGTGAGAAAAACGCAATGGGTAAGTTCTTTAGGCATGATAGATTTCTATTTCGTGAAAACAAATTATGTATGCTTAATTGCTCTATGCATGACTTGTTAGTGGGGGAAGCCCATGAGGGATAATTGATGGGGCACTTCAGGATTGCTAAGACCTTAGATATTTTGCAAGAGCACTTCTATTGGCCACGTATGAAAAAAGACGTTGAGCGAACTTGTGGAAGATGTGTCACATGTAGGCAAGCGAAATCTCGTGTGTAACCGTATGGTTAATATACACCATTACCTATTCCTAGTGAACCTTGGATAGAATTTTCTTGGATTTTGTTTTGGGTTTACCTAGGTCTAAGAATGGTAGAGATTCAATTTTTGTGGTCGTGGACAGATTTTCTAAAATGGCTCACTTTATTCAATGTCACAAAAACGATGATACTTTGCATGTTACTGATTTGTTCTTTAAAGAAATTATGAGATTGCATAATACGCCTAGGACGATTATTTTTGATAGAGATGCTAAGTTCTTAAGTTACTTTTAGAAGACCTTGTGTTGTAAGTTAAGAACTAAGTTGTTATTTTATACTACTTGTCACCCTCAGTCTGATGGTTAAACTAAAGTTGTGAATAAAACTTTATCTACTTTGTTAAGGGCTATCATTAAAACGAATATTAGAATATGAGAGGAATGTTTACCGCGTTTTGAGTTTGCTTATAATTGTACTGTTCATTGTACTACTCAATTTTCACCTTTTGAAATTGTGTATGGATTTAATCCTTTGACTCCACTAGATTTATCTCTTTACTTTATTCTCAATATACTAATCTTGATAGAAAGAAAAAAGCTGAATTTGTTAAGTAGATTCACGAGAAAGTAAGGCTCAACATTGAAAGGATAATGGAGCAATATGCAAAGCAAGCGAATAAAGGTCGTCAAAAGCTAATTTTTTAAACCCGGAGATTGGGTATCATTGCACATAAGGAAAGAACGATTTCTGGAGCAACGTCATTCTAAGCCACTTCCTATAGGAGATGGACATTTTCAAGTTCTTGAGCATGTCAACGATAATGCTTATAAGCTTGATTTACCAGGTGATTATAACATTAGCGATACTTTAAACGTTACTGACTTAAGTCCATTTGATGCAAGTGACAATTTGAGGGCAAATCATTTTCAAGAGGAGGGGAATGATGGAGACAAGGTTGTTGTGTGGAGTGAAGACAATTCAGATGACATTCAAGTTCCAATAGGCCCAATTACAAGGTTGCGGGCTAAGAAATTAAAGCCATCACTTAATTGATTAATTCAACCTATTTAGGCTCAAGAATAAGGCACAATTAAACCCATTAAGGGAGAAAAATGTGGGGTACAAAGTGAATGATGGATTGGATTATGCTTATTCAAGCCCAAATTAATTAAAAATACCATATGTATGCAGCCCAAATTGTGGAGCTCCAATCCACACGTTTTTTTTAGCATTAATTATTTACTCATTATTAGTATTCTTAAGTAATTTAAGAGACTAGTCCTTATTTAATTAGGATTTATTTTTGTTTTGAGGTTTCCTTGTTGGATTGGATTCTTGTTACCTAAGTTTCCTATACCTTATTTAAAGAGGGTGAATGTTATATATTTTTCAGACTTTAACCACTAATATTATTGAATGAGATTAATCCTTTTAGTTCTTCATGAACTATTTGAACTTATTGGTTTGTCCGTGGTGTTCACATGACTTATCAATCCGTATTCCGCAACCAGTTATGGCATCTTCGATTTTCATCAAATTTGATTGTAAAAATGGACCAGATTCATTGATTTGCTACGATTTTCATGTGTATCTGTGTCAGGGTTCGTATAACCAATTTGTTGTGTTTGTGGGTTTCCCGCGATATCATCATGGGCGTATCAAATAGTCATTTAGGGTACATTACATATATATATATATAAATTCAATTTTGGATTAACATCTGCTCGTGCAGAGAATATAACAAATTATTTGTGATAAATTCAAGTCTAGCACCAGAGCTGGGTCATGGAGTAGAGACTATGCATCCATCCGGGATTCACGTGGTCCAATCACTAGAGCCAACGTAAGGAAGATCAAAGAGGCACTTATGATTATGGTCCAAGAGAAGATGAATAAAGCTAGAGCTTGAAAAAGCATTCAAGGAGATGAAGAACAAGAATGGAGAACAATGCTTAACTAAGAAGATGTGGAATCAAACTTGAGGGGATTCATAAAGCATGGAGGAGTTTCAATGTGTTTAATGGAAGCTAAGGATGTTGGAAGATCATTTAAAGACATGACAATCAAGTCTCAAAATTTAAAATGAAGTTTGAATCAATGAATTGACTTCTGGAAAGCTCCAAAGTCGATTTACAGTAAAACAGCCTTGATAATTACATGTTCGAACACTGCAAACTCTCTTTTACAGTAAAACAATTTATGGCTTTTTTGTGTGTAATGCTAAAAACCCAAGGATCATGGATAATTAGTATTTAAAGTATTGTCATGTTAAGAGTGTATTGGGCTTATTTCAGAATGTTTATTAATTTCCATATTGCTTTAGGAATATTCTAAGTGTTATATTTTCCTTTTCTAAGTATGTAGTTTCCTTATTGTAATAGGATTCTAAGTCTTTGTTGCCTCAAATTTAAAGGAGGTTGTCAAACACTATTATTGGAAGTTATCATGCTATGCAATTATTAAGTATTTTAACACCTTTTAGTTCTTATTCGAAACTTGTTAAAAAAATTTAATTGTTTTTGACATATTAAACAATTATCCACCAATTGATTGTGGCATCTTTTATACATACCAAGGTTCAATTCTTGTTTCAAGGGTTGGGTTAAGATTTTCATGTTTCATTTTTCGACAAAATTCCAAGGTTCTTGCTACATTAGTAGTCGAAGGGTTAAGTATCCATCAAATTGGTTACGAAAACAATCCGAGATCGTATCACTTTGTTTTTATATAACTCTTAGAACTCTTAGTGCTACAAGCAAGTTGATAATGGCTTTATTGAATGATTATCTTCTTGCTTAAAAGATATGTCTTTCAATAAATTTTAGATAAATTGATTAATAGAATTTTGAGAGTTTAATTCTATTTGGTTCTTTCCGAACTATTTAACTTATTAGAATTTATGTGGCATTCATCCTTGACTTATAAAACGGATCTTCTATCTTTGTTTGTGGCATCTTCATTATATCAAGGTTCTCATTTTTTTATAGGTGATGGACCGCAGTTTCCCCTGCCATCTTTCCCTTATACTAAGGTTCTTGCTTGTTTGTAAGAAAAGGGTCAATGTTTCATTCGAATCTGGTCGTAAAAACGATCTTTCGGCCGAATTTGCTATAGGTTTCATCATATTAATAACGGGGTTCGTAACAATAATTGCTATTATTAATTTATAATACTAAAATAAAACACATCTATTAATCAGAATCTTATCACAAAAGTGGATGTTGTTTACCATTTTCAACACTTTAATTTGTATTTTTCTTTGTTTAATCATATCTTAAATTTTGTTGTATGATTAGTCATAATTTGGATTATTATATTTATGATTGTTGAAAGAATTTCCTTTAATTGGATTATATTTGCCTCTAATTCTATTTATGTAAATCATAATAGTCATAGTGTACAACTTTTTAATCAAATTTTGTAAATAGATTGTTAATGTTAGATTTGAAACAATATCATAAATATATGTTTTCTTGCAAATAGATTTTATGCGATCCAATTTGAACGACACGAATTGATCATTTTGGTGGGTCATTACACTATATGCCATATTCTAATTAGGATAATACTTTTGGAAATAATTTTTCAATATTATTTTATTGCATTTAAAGATCTTAATGTTCTAATGGTGGATCATGGTATCAAGGGATTCCATTTTTAAGGGTATGTTTCTATATTTTTTTCCCTAACCATTTATCATATTAATTTTTGTGGTTGTGTAGGTTAGAAGGATGCAAGAAATGAGTGTTGGGAACCCGAATCTATTAATTTAGAATTTCTTATATCATTAAGACAATGTTTCTTTATTATATATATTAAGATTTTTGAATTACAAGTTATTACATGATTTATTAAGTTAATAATGTCTTAATCAACTTATATGTAACTCAAAAATACTTCCACCTACTTAATATTAAATATATTATGTCTTATGATTGGTACATCTTTTAGCAATGATTTTTATGTTTACCTTTCATCCATTTTCAAAATAGAAAGGAAGTCTTATAAAGAGATTTTATAAAAATGCATAACTGCTATGACCTTAAAATGTGTTTGTTTGTCTACAACATTTTTTGCGCTTCACTGAGAATTCTATTTGAATGTGGATGCCTTTTGTTATGAAAAAACTCAAAGGGTTTATTACGTGGTTCTTAAAATTGCTCAAAACATTAATATTCAATTTCATTGGTCACATTCTTTTTTTGTTCCAATTTTCGTTACAACTTTTCAATGTATGATACAATGCATTTACTCAAAAAATAAATATACTACTCTTTTCGCCGTAAATTGAGATTAGCAGTGACACTGACATCAATTTAACCAATGTTCATAATTACAAATTCTTCTAAATTAACTTCTTAATTTTGAAATTTAAAAAAATCTCTCCTAATTTCGAACAAAGTAATTTTTACATATGGTGACTATAAAATTAAGGGTCTTTTTGAGTTTTTCCCGTATTTATAATGCATAATTAGAGATACCCCTATTTTAGTAATCATTTGACTTAACTCCTTGGTTTTTAACGGACCTTTAATTCCATCTGAATTTTTTGTGTGGACCATTTTATCCTTTACTATTCATCTTCTTCTTAAAAGACCCTAACCCTCCTTACTTTTTCTCTTTAAATTTGAAACAAATGTACCTCTCCCAACAAATCATCCACACAAAGACTCTTTTCTCTCTTTTCATTCTTTACTTTCCATTTATTTATTTCTACTTCTACTTTACTAGTTCACTACCACTATGGAAGCCATGGATTGCCCTAACTTGAAGAATGTGCAATATTAGTGGCCAACAGTGAATTACTCATAATCCAATTAAATCAAATCGAGATGCCGTCGAAATCAAAATCAAAATCAAATTAAAGTGAAGTGAATCAAAATTGAGTCCAAATTAACACAGAAACACAATCAAAATCAAGTTGAAATCAAAATTGAATTACTCATAACCTAATTAACTTGTAACCTTTTAGTGAACTCTTAACCATTTAGATATTCATATAACGAAGGAAATCCATAGATCTAGGTAAGGGGTTTAAAAATCTCTTTATGTAACTATGTTGGATATCTCGCCAGAAATGTTAGATAGTTCGCCAATGGTGTTGAGGAGATCTGAGAGTGGTAAGAACCCTCAAATTACACGCAAAACAACAAAACAAAAGTCAATGGCGAAAAATTTCTAATTCGGACGCCCCAACCAAAGATATATTAAATCATTGATTCTTAAATCAGAGAAAAAAATTCGTTTTAGTCCCAAACAAAGAAAAAAATAAAAAATAAAACTAAGGTTTATGACTAAATAAAACATATCGAAAATAACTGAATCATCCAAAGAGGCTTCATAAAATGAACAATTACAGGGAGATTGTTAAAAATACGGTTATTATATTTATTTATTTATTTAGGGATATATATATATATACCGCCAAGATCAGGTGTGGACCAATCCGTATGGACTGATCTTTTTTATAACGGTTTTGTGTCATAAAAAACACCCCAAAATATTTTTATGACGAAAAAGTGTCATAAAAGGACCAATCCATAAGGATTGGTCCATACCATAAACAAACCCTATATATATATACGAAATGGGCAAAAGAAGTAAGAAAGATAAAGGTGGAAGAGAAAGAGAAAGCAGAAGGATCTATGATTTTTCCTCAAATGGTAGCTAATCATCCAGTGCTTGAATGTGTGTGTATATATATTGGGGCTATATATATAAAAATTTTGGGGTTCAAGGTTAGGGGTGAGGGTAAATGGTTAGAGCATTACTTTTTTGAACCATGTTAGAGCACTATCAAGTTTCAGGGGTAAATTCAAATGATTATCAAAATAAAGGGATATCTCTAATTATGCATTATAAATAAGGGCAAACTCAAAAAACCCTAATTAATTAAAAAATGATTAAACATACGTAATATATATCCATAAAACAGCCTTTTACAAAAATATGTGTACAAAAGGTAAACAAACTAAAAAAAAGTAATATAATTTTTTTATAAAACGCCCACCTATCGGGCGGGTAGCAAACTAGTACATATATTATAATACACATAAACTTTATAGTTTCATGACAGAGGAAATTGACTTGCGTTAAAGGGGTCATGTATGTATGTTCACTTTTTACGCAATATATTGTAGCCCAGATGCAGGGACCATTGATATTAAGGGTTAGGTAAGAAAGTAAGTTTGGAATAGGTTGAGCTACACAGTGAACTGGCTCGGGCTGCGTTGGGCTAGCAAAAATTTATAGAACAACTAATGGGTACAAAATTTTCATGGGTTGAAGCCCTGGTCAGACCAACCCCCCCCCCCCTCCCCCTCTCCCATTTGCCCTTGATCAACCCGATTTGTTTATAGAAGAGGCAAAAAACTTCAAGTATATTCGAAGGCCTCGTTTCCTCCCTCCTAACCCCATAGAAGTACAATCATTATTTGGTATCAAAGGATTCCATTTTTAAGGGTATGTTTCTCTATTTTTTCCCCAAATCCTTTATCATATTAATTTTTATGATTATGTAGGTTAGAAGGATGCAAGAATTGAGTGCTGGAGAATCTCTTATGTCATTAAGACAATGTTTTTCTATTTTATATTCTGAGATTTTTGAATTACAGGTTATTACTTTATTTATTAAGTTAGTAATGTCTTAATCAACTTATATGTAACTCAAAAATACTTCCACCTACTTAGTATTAAATATGTTATATTTTATGATTGGTACATCTTTTAGCAAAGATTTTTATGTTTACCTTTGATCTATTTTCAATATAAAAAGGAAGTCTTATAAACCATGTTTGTTTGTCTACAACATCTTTTTCACTTCACTAAGATTTATATTTGAATATGGATGCCTTTTGTTATGAAAACCCCAAAGGGTTTCTTAAGTGGTTTTTAAAATTGCTAAGAACTGTTGTGGAAACAACTCTGTTTTGTCTTTCATTAGATAATCCCTTTAAATAGGGCATGAATACAATTGTACATAAGGTTTACAAAGAATCCCAATATGGCCCATAATACATAATTTACACAGTAAAATCCCTAATACATATTCTACCTAGACGATAGCACATTACGTGTAATTTCTTTCAACACTCCCCCCTGTGCCGAGTCAAAGATATAATGGTACATGTCTTGTTGCCTCATTAAAACCTTGTCAAATAACAAAACCCTTTGGAAAAAATAACCTTGATCGAAGGGAAAATAGTACAACATTATGACAATTATGTTAGACTTTCTCCGTTAAGTCTATACCTCCATTTGATTCTTACTTCGATCAATAGAGTTTGCACATATTGTTACCTCATTAAAAACCTTGTCAAGTAACAAAATCTAGTGGAAAAATAAACATTATACTAAAGAAAATAGTATAACGTAACATCATGTGGATGTTAGACTCCCCCTCAAGTCTACACATCCCCCTGATGTTTACATTAATCAAGGAATTTAAAAGGCTTATGCATGTATCGTTGCCTCGTTAAAAACCTTACCAAGTAACAAAACCTTGTGGGAAAAATAACCTTGGTCGAAGGAAAATAGTACAATGCGATTGATGACATGTATGTGTTAGACTTCTCCCTAAGTCTACACTCTCCCCGATCCTTACATCGATCAAGGGAATTTGGAAAGTCTACACATTCCTATGCTTTTCACAAGTTTCTCAAATATAGCCTTCGGCAAATATTTGGTAAATAAATATGCTACATTATCCTCAGATCTTACTTGATTCACTTGAATCTTGAGGAGAGCCTGTTGTTGCTGATTATACAAAAACTTTGGAGATATATGTTTCATATTATCACCCTTGATATAACTTAACTTCAGCTATTCGATACAAGCTGCATTATCTTCATAAATGCAAGTAGGCTCTTCATTAGTAGAACTTAAACCACTAGTCCCTCGAATATGTGTAATGATAACCCTTAACCATATAAACTCACGAACCACCTCATGTAGCGCGATGATCTCATAGTGTTTCGAGGAGGTAGGCACAAGAGTTTGCTTGGTTGATCTCCAAGATATTTTTGTGTTCCCAATAGTGAATACATAACCAGTTTGGGAACGGCCTTTATGTTGGTTAGAGAGGTACCCTGCATCAGCAAAACCAACCAAAATATCATTTGGAGTTTCAATGTAGGGGCTAGCTTTTTTTATATCAACACTTACTTTAAAGATTGTTGTGCAATCTGCAATTACTTTTGCCTCTATGTAGGGAAAGAATAGTCCCAATTCAATGGATTTTTTTAGATATCGAAAAAAGTTCTTGATACCATTCTAGTGACGCTGCATTGACGCTGAGCTAAATCTAACAAACAAGTTCACTGAGAATGCTATGTCTGGTCGAGTACATTGGGCCGAGTACAATAATACGCCTATTGCACTTATATAAGGAATTTTAGCTCCTAACACCTCTTCATCATCTTCCTTTGAATAAAATGGATCTTTTTTTAGATCTAAACTTCGACTGATCATAGGAGTGCTAGCAGGATGCGTTTTGTCTATGTTGAATCGCCTGAGCATCTTTTGGACATACGCACACTGGTAGATTAATATTCCGTAAGCTCAATGTTCTAGTTCAAGACCTAGACAAAATCGAGTTTTCTCAAGATCATTCATCTTAAATTTGGTTTTATGTAGCATGCGGTTTTTCTCATTTCATCAAGAGTACCTATTATATTTGTAGGTTGAAAAATACCCTAAAAGGGGGTGAATAAAGTTTTTGAAACTTAATGGAATTTTAAAAATAGTTTCAAATAAAATTTAAATGATAAAACTTTAATACAATGTATATAAGGAATTAAGTATGTAAAACAATCATACAAGCAATCAACAAGTATAAATACGAAATAATAAAGAGCTTGAGTTTAGAGATATTGAACCAAATAAGACAATGAAGTTTTGTTTATGCAGTTCGGTTATTTAAACCATACGTCTGTGCCCGAGTAGGCTCCCGAGAAATTCCACTAAAACCGATTTTCTTGTGGGTGAAAATCAAACATTTACAAGTGTATTTTTTCTCACTACACTCTACAAGTGTTATTCTTCTTACAACACTTAACAAGTGTGATTCTTCTCACCACACTCGACACAAGAAAACATCTTGCTATTTTATGAGAAGCACCTCTCATAATTTTGAATAATAAATGTTTAGGTGGTTTTGGTGACCAACACTAATGAACAATAACTCTCAAGTGTATTTGAATACTATAAATAAAGCTCACACTAGAGTTATCAAGATTGATCAAAATATATAGCTCAAGAACAAAAGATATGATCAATGCATAAACTAGAAAACTTGAATATTGTGTATATATGAAAAATAAGATTGTAGGATGATTCAAGTTGTTAAAACCATGTCTAAGACCTCATATAAATAGCTTCCAAAAGTATATGGCCGTTGGAAGAGATAATAATAAATTATGGGTCAAAAGTAAACATTTTCAAAATCTCCAACAGCTAGATTCCAGGCCATCAGTCGATTGAGTGGCTTTTCTTAGTCAACTTATGGGCACTGACCAGCCAGCCAATATCCCAAATTTTGGACTTTTGCAGTTAAGCTCCAAAATTAATTATAATGCTTTAGGACCTTAAGAATATGTCCGTAATGTTGTGCTAAGACTCCGCTAGAACAAGCCTTAGCACAAGCGTAGGATCGACCGGACAATTATAGGTACAATAATTAAAGAAACAAGTACCACTGATATTCAAGCAATACGAAAAATAAGAGAATAAATAAGAAAACAACTAACCAAGCACGCAAGCAATTACGTGGTGTCGGCAAAATAGCCACTAATCCACCCGGATATAACTATTATTGATGAGACCAATTTCGAGTACAATATGCAAAACAAACCCTAGCCGCCAATTAGAGCTTTCAATATTATCTCTCAAATATACTCTCTAATCTAGCTAGTAAATAATAATAATACAACTCATTAAGTAAAATCTATGACAAGGGATCTATTTATAGAGTATAAACCCTATGGGTCTAAGAATGCACAAAGCCAAAACCTACTAGAAATTGGATAATACAAATCCAACTAGGATTTGGACAATACAAAGCTAATTAAGAATTGGAAAATATAAAACCTAATAGGAATAGGATTCCTATATATGCAGAGCCAAATCTTCACCTAAGACACCTAATTTCTAGAAAATTCAAAAATAAGTTCATTTGAATTAATTAGAAAATCAGTTTTTGTAATAATGAAGTTTTTTAAGGGATTTGTTTCAAACTTGTTTTCAATCATTCAAACCATAATGCATGATATAGTTGAGCTATATATGATTATCAAACAAGTAACTTTACATAAATCCAAGATACTCACTCAATTTGAAAAATAAATGAGTCTCTGTGTGCTTAGAATACTTCTTCAGTTTTTCGCTTGTTTTGAGCTATTGATCCTCATTGATATGGCATTGTTCAAATGCTATATTCAAATTGTTAGAGAGAATAACACAATTTGTGTATGGAATACATTTATAGAGGATTGAATTCACCATCAATTTTGTAGGTTTTATACCACGTAAAAAGTTTTTTTATTGTGGCAACAATTTGAAAACAAATATTAATTTTATTGTTATTATCAAAATAAAATTAGTGACTTTTAGGTCAATAATATTCATATCATCAACATAAACAGCTACAATTGAAAATCTGGAACTTGTTTTCTTTATGAATACGTAAAGGCATAATTCATCGTTTTTACATCCCTTCCCAATTAAGTAGTCACTTAGACAGGTATACTACAACCGTCCGAATTGTTTTAATCTGTAAAGTGAGTGTTTCAACTTAATTGCAAACGCACTCTGTGGTTTAGAGTCATTAGACTTGGGTAATGTAAGGCCATCAGGTACTTTCATATATATCTCTGAATCAAGATCTCAATAGAGATATGCGGTGACCGCATCCATAAGCCGCATTTCCAGTCCTTCGAAAACTGCCAAGCTAATTAAGTAGCAGAATATTATAACATCCATTACGGGAGAGTATGTCTCCTCGTAGTCAATTTCAGGGCGTTGTCAGAAACCTTGCACTACAAGGCAAGCCGTAGACCTTAGAACTTAATTATTCTCATTACACTTTCTGACAAATACCCATTTATGTCCTACAGGCTTTACACTTTGTGGGGTTAGCACTACCGGACCAAACACCTGTTTTTTTGCCAGATAATCTAGTTTTTCCTGGATTGTTTCTTTCCATTTATGCCAATCTGCTCTTTGTTGACATTCTACAACAGAGCGAGATTTGACATCGTCATACTCTATGATTTCTTGAGCAACAGTGTATGCAAATATATCATCAATGTATATGGAAGATCTTTTCATCAACTCATATCCCCTCTCATAATCCATTGAGATTTCTTTGTTCTCTAGAATCATTTCAAATATTGGAGCATCCTCCAGTACTGATTCATGAACATAACTGTAATCAGAGATAATCTCATCAAAGGGTTTTTTTTCATTGATGATTAATTTATCACTTTGTGCTTTACTCTCCCTTTTCTTTCTTGGGTGAGTGTCAGTTGAACCAAGTGGCCTCCCCCTCTTTCCTTTAGGCAGCCACATCCTCAAATTGACACCTCCGCTAAGTGTGGTAGTAATATTTCTGTCTGCAACGCCGTACCCCTTCTTGGGGAATTCTAACCTTGTAGGCACATTTGCAGCTGGTAAATATGATCTCATCACTTTTGTGATATCAGTAAATGCATCAAGCATTAAATTTGCTACGTTTTGAAGATTGATTATTTTTCACTTCAATTTCACATTGTGAAGTGAGGTGATCAAAATGAGACAAGGTGGGAACAATCCACGACAATTCCTGTCGTTCCCTTGAAAAATCTATTTTTTGTCTCCCCTAACGACAAAAATACTATCTCATTGAAGTGACAATTTGCAAATCTAGTGGTAAAGAGATCACCTGCCAAGGGTTCCAAATAGCGAATAATTTTTGGGTATTCATATCTAACATAAATACCTAATCGTCTCTAAGGACCCATTTTATTGTGTTGTGGGGGCGCAATTGGCACATATACTGCTGCGCCAAATATGCGTAAGTGTGAAATGTCATGCTCATATCTAGTTACCAACTGGTACTCAAAAAATGGTTGGTTAGTAGTGGGTCTGAAATGAATAATTAAAGCTATATGTAATTTTTCATAATCCAATGCAGATATAGGTAAGTTAGTGCACATAACTAATGGCCTAGCCACCATCTGTAGCCTTTTAATGGTGGCTTCTGTGAGACTGTTTTATGTATGCACATGGGGAACAGAATGCTATACATCGATCCCAATAGACATGCAATAATCATCAAATGCTTTTGATATAAACTCTCCAGCATTGCCAAGCCTTATAGATTTGATAGGATGATCAGGGTATTGAGCCCTTAAACGTAAAACATGTGTTAGGAGTTTTGCAAATGCAGCATTTCTTGTGGACAATAATGCGACATGTGACCAATGTGTTGAAGCATCCACCAGAACCATAAAGTACTTAGATGGTCTGCATTCTGGATGGATAGATCCACAGATATATCGTTATATCCTTTGTAAGAATATGATATTTTCTTTTGTATCTTTAGCATAGGAATGTCTCAATCCTGTTTTTGCTAAAAAGCAGGCTTTGCAAAATGAGTTATTTGACATAGTCAAAGAGGCATAATGGGATAGGGGTAGTGGTTCTGGTAATTCAGAAGGTAAATTCTGTTTTTAAGCAGTACTAAGGTTGACACCTTGTAATGTGGCGGATTTTTATCTCATTTTATTTTTTACTCAAAAAAGGGATGTCCATGTGAGTTCTTTAAATTATGGATCATCATGTCATGACCAGGATATGCTAGGCAGTCGTGCCAAAGTTCGTATGAGTCAATGTCCCACATTTTATTATTGGTGACAGCATGCGATTTAATGATTCAAATAGTAGTTTCTTTAAAATGGGTTTCCTTCCACATTCATTAAAGGTAATATAAAGGTACTATATTCCATTTTCACAGTGAGTTTCTATATGAAAACCGTTGTCACGAATATCTTTGAAACTCAATAAGGCTCGGGTAGCTCTTAGTGCATACAGGGCATCTGTGACTTTAAATAATGTGCCATTAGACAACAAAAACCTAGCAGTACCTTGCCCTTTTATTACTTGGCAGTAGTCACAAAGAAATTATGGGTTATTAATTCAACAAATAATTGCTTATTTCTTCAGATAATGTGGGTGGTTCCACTATCAACTAAACATTCAAATTCTCCTCGAGTCATTCCTACAATAATGAAATCAAGTATAAAATCCAAACCATGTATATAAAAAAATCGAACATATCAAATTCATCAATATAAAGTCCAAAATTTAATTAATAAAACCAACGATAATCAATCCAATAATCATACATGTACATCAAAAACACGCATAACATACCAGACGCCATAGGTAATCGAAAAAAATTGAAGACTTGAATCTTCTACTCTCTCTAAATACTTGCTCAAAAGCCTCTCAATGGGACTAGGCTAACTGTATTTTGAACTGACAATTTGTGAAAGTAGGGACCAAGTATTTATAAACCAGGTTAACCCTACCCATCAAGAGTCTACCAAGAGTGAAACACGCTAGAATGATTATTAGGTGAGAATTTAATCAAAAAGTTAATACCTTACGTATTTATCAAGCTAGAATTTAACTTGAATAAAATACCATTAAACTTATCTGATTAAAACCACCTATCTATATGCATATCTTTTAAACTCAGTATATTATACATACCAAGGTACACCTTAGAACCCATATACTCTATATCACTTTCGGGTAATTTAACAATTTCATAAATTGGTTTTAATCATTAATTCGGGTTTTAGCAATTAATAAAAGATCAGCACGTCCAACTCCCTTTGCATTGAGGTTTTTTCCACTATTCATTTTACCATAGTTAGCCTTAAGAATTCTTTTTATCCCAACGAACCTGGCATTGTTATTCAAAAGAACCTCATTATGCCTTTCTAACGCGAACCCGAATCGTCTTTCTTAGCCAGGCTAATGGATCCTTGACCCGTAGTCTGTAAACAGACTAGAACCTTGGAATCATGCGAAAGATGGAAGGCGAAAACCTAAACCCAACACTTAAAGAAGCGTGAACCTTAGTATAATCGAAGACGCCACAATCAATTGGTGGAGAATTGATTGATAAGTTAAGAACAATTGAATTAATCAATTCATGTTCAACATGTTCTTAGAGAACACAAAGAGAAAACTCTCAATATTATTAATTATTCAAGTCTTATTTAATAAAACAATAATGACGCCTCCTTTAAATAGGAGAAACAAAGCTAGAATCCTAATTCAAAAAGGAAATTATTTCCTACTTAGAAAAGGAAAATAAAACACCTAGAATATTCCTAATACAATAGGAAAATTAATAATAAGATAATAAAGAAACTATTCAAAAAGGAAATTACTAATTTTAATTCTTAATTGAATAATGAGACTCAAGAAGCCCACTAATTTAAAACCAAAGTAAATTAATATCTTCTAGATTATTCCAATGGGCATCCTTGCGGTTCTAACCTCTTGAACTTCCACGCCCAATCTTTAGGAATCCCATGTAATGCTTGATCAACTTTTAGGCTTCTTGCATCTCCTAGTATGTTTAATTCAAGGCTTAGATACTTGTATTTCCATGCCCAATCCTTGTACATGAGCATAATCAAGCCTCCATTTAGTAACTCACAATTTCCCTTGGTTGAATATAATGGAGGACTAGACGAGATCACATCATACCCCTCTTCTTCAAGAAGATTCGTCCTCGAATCTTGGCTAAGCATTGTTTGATTCAACCCGCATCTACCAATTTGATGTATGACCTTCTTTGACAAACGGAATTTATCGAACTTGAGGCCATGCTTCAACTCGATCATCTTTAGTTCATTGAAGAAACGTCCCAGCTGATGATTCGGATGGAAATCGTACTTGTTCACTCTAATAAAATCAACATGCTCCACTTCATCAACTTTCAAAATACTTTCCTTTTGTAACTTCATTTGATCTTCATGAACTTGCTTAGGTGGCAATGGAACTAGAGTAATAGTAGTTAAAGTCTATTGCTTGTCGACTCGTCCCTCAATGGGAATCGATTGGCTTTCCTCGATGTAATTCTCTTCAACTTGCACTATAACTTCTTCATCTTCTTCTTCTTGCAAACTTGGAACTACACCTTCAACCCACAACTCGCCTTCTTTAGCCGTCACTTCAATTTTCTCGATCTCATCGGTTTCCGACTTATTCTCTGATAGTGGCGTAGATATGGTTGGCTTTTCCTCCTCTTTACAATGATTTGATTCGCAAGAGGATGTATTCGGACTTCGCTCTTCGCTGCCCCTCATATGGAATTCAATATAAGCTTCCATCATCTTCCCCAATTTGTGCCATTCTTCGGGATCATTCAAAGGAGTCTTCTTCTTGATACTACGCATATTGTTGTCTCGAATCCGAATTTCTCCAACCTCACCACCATGTCTTATATTAGTAATAACCGAATCCCATTCATCTTCAAATTTAACTTTACGAGGCTAACTTTTCAATTTTTATGTAGGAGCCTTATTCAACCGCATGCGCCGTTCAATCTCTAATTGTGTTAATCGCGCACTATCGCGTTTAATCTCCTCTTGAAGCCACCTTTCTCCATATTCAAAGTTTAGACAAGACATACTTTCTGCAAAACAAAGATTAGTGCAATAAAAATAATTCTCACCACACTCCCTTTCGTGTTTCGGTCAAAAAATGACACTATAATTTTTTTTATTTTTTTTTGTCTCGTGTTTATCACACAAATAATGATATACTCACAATTTTCTCTTTGGAACTTTTAAAACAAGTTGAATAATATGAATATCACAAGTCCTCAACAACTAATCGCACACCCACAATTAAATTGGATGCATTCAACAATGTAATACCAAGGACTCAAGAAACCAAAATTCTAGCAATATTAATGAGCCAAACGAATTTCTAGAATTGCTAGAGTATGCAAGCAGAATTTTAAAACAATGGCAACAAGCAAATCCCTAATTTAACACAAATCAAATATCCTATGACTTTCTAGATTTTTTCCAATCAAACGGAATTTATATGGACCAAAGTCACAGGATTAAAAACCCAACAAGAAGTATCAATGAATAATCTAGGGTTTTAACAATGAGCTCAATTAAAGATCATAACTCTAGCAAGAATGAATTTCAAATCGAATACTAGGATGCTAGAATAATCAATCAACAAATAGAATATAAAAACCCTAACAATGAATTTAACAAGCTTTCTAGGGTTCTTCCAATAAAGAAAATCCAAAAAAAAAAATTCAGAAATTACTGTTCACGCGAACACTGTTCATCGCGACTGTTCATCACTGTTCACCGATTACTGTTCACGGCGTTGTTTATTGGGTACTGTTCACGCAAACACTCTTCATCGCGATTGTTCATCACTGTTCACCGATTACTGTTCACGGCACTGTTCATTGGGTACTGTTCACCGGAATTTTTTTTTTTAAGAGAATCTATAAACCCTAACACAATTTGGAATAAGATTAACAAGAATGAAGGCCTAGGGTTTCAAGAATCTACTACGAAATTGAAAGAACAAGAAACTAAGATAGAAAAGTCTGCTCTGATACCAATGACACGAACCCGGATCGTCTTTCCTAGCCAGGCTAATGGATCCTTGACCCGTAGTCTATAAACAGACTAGAACCTTGGAATCACGCGAAAGATGGAAGGCGAAAACCTCAACCCAACACTTAAAAAAGCGTAAACCTTGGTATAATCGAAGACGCCACAATCAATTGGTGGAGAATTGATTGATAAGTCAAGAACAATTGAATTAATTAATTCAACATGTTCAACATGTTCTAAAAGAACAAAGGAGAAAAGCTTTCACAATTTTATTAATCCATGACTCTCTAATAAAATAATACAATCAACCCCTTTAAATAGGGTGTAGAAAGGAATTACTAATCCTAATACAATAAGGAAAGTAAAACAATCCTAATTGACTAAATATTCCTAATTGAATATCCTATTTGACTAAGGAAATATTCCTAAAACAATTCTAATTGAATAAGGAAAACATTCCTAATTCTAATTGAATAATAAAATAATAAGCAAGTCCTCTAATTTAAAAATAATTAAAATACGATCTTCTTTGAATTTTCTTGCACGAGCTCTTGTAATCGAACCCCCATGAAAACTTGATTTGGGCCTACGTATGCTTCAATCCACGTGCTTGATTATGTGCTAGCCTTGTCCGCATCACTTTCAGCCACTTACAGTAGGTTAATCAACTTATTGAATGTTATGATTCTTTTGCTATCATACTTAAGCTTATACTAGTTCACTAGTATAAATGCTGAAGTAGGGAAAGTGAAAGAGTTTTCTTAATCATATCATCTTTTGGAGATCATTTTCACAAAAGTTGGGACGTGCCTTTAGGTGCAACATGTCCATGTTAAAGTCGTTGACCCTTTTATAGTCAAGCAAGCGGATTTCATTTCGCTAAACGGTCAATTATAAGAGCAAAGTGTCATGAATGTTCCCAAAACATTGCTTAAGGGCATCCCATAGTTCTTTAGGTGTCTTCAACTAAAGGTACTCCCAATATAGGCTGTGATCAATATGTCTCTTAAAAAACATTAATGCATTTACTTTCACCTTGTCAAACAATCCTTTGTCTATGGGGTCATTGGGTCAACAAGTGTAGCAGAATATTCTTTGGCCACAAAAACGGTTTCTACATCAGAAATCCATCAATAGTACTCAAGTCCTTTTAAGTCCAAAATGTCAAATTTTGGTCGAGTTGGGTCGGCCATCTTAATAAATAATAGATAAAATATTACACAGTTATGAATACATCTATGTTAGTTATTTTTCAAGAATATGAATTAGATTTCAAAACTGAGATCCATAATGGTCACATTTTTCGTTTCTATATGAAAATACTTTATCATAGTAATTATAATACGTGTGAACTTTCATCATCATGTCAACTTTCAAATTTAGGACATACTAAATAAAACAATTAATATAAGTAATATTCAAAATTTCTTAGCATGCTAATTTACCATAATTATAGCAATTATAAATTTAATTAATTTAACTCAATATATATATATATACACTTGCATATACCAATATTTGAATTGAAATATACCAGTAATTGATATATATATATATAATACTAAAATTATTAATAAGAATAATTAATATACTACTAATAATTAATACTCATTATTGTTATTATTATTAGTCTTAGTATGAATTAAAGATATAAACAGATCAAACAAAATTCGACAACAAACAATTGATATAAATTTTCGTGCAAGTATTATGCATCCAGAGTGCAACATCCATCAAAAAAATTAAAAGAAAAAAAAATTCTAAACTAAATTTATAAAGATGATCACCGAATTAATCTAACAAGTTCATATAATAGTACTCCTTTGAATATATAAATAATTTTTTTTTCAATATTTACATTCTTCTTTGGATCCAAGTTTCTTTACAACTTTGCAATGTATTATGATACATGCATTTACTCAAAAAATAAATGTACTACTCTTTTCGCCTTAAATTGAGAGTAACTGTCACACTAACATCAATTTAATCAATGCTCACAATTACAAATTCTTTTAAACTTCTTAATTTGAATTTTTTTTAAAAAAAAATACTCCTAATTTCAAACAAAGTAAGTAATTTTTACCCACGGTGACTATAGAATTAAGGGCTTTTTTTTAGTTTTCCCCTAATTTATAATGCATAATTAGAGATACCCCTTATTTCAATAATCCTTCGACTTAATCCCTTGGTTTTTAACGGACTTCTAACTCCATCCGAATTTTTCGTGTTTGAACCATTTTGCCCTGTACTGTTAATTTTCTTCTTAAAAGACCCTAACACACAGAGACTCTATTCTCTCTTTCCATTCTTTACTTTCCATTCATTTACTTCTAGACTAAACTACACTAATAGCCCTTAAACTATTGGCTCAATCTCACTTTGGCCTTTAAATTATAAAATGCTCCACTTATGCGCTTAAACTTTGAGTAAGTTTCACTTTGACCATTCTATCCAAATTTTTCGTTAAGTTGATGGAATTATGGGAATTTTTGTCATTTCAATTAATTTTTTTTTAAATAACTTAATTAGAAAAAAAAATATAGTAAAAATACCCTAATGACCTATAAACTATTGGTCCAGTTTCACTTTGACCTTTAAACTAAAAAACGCTCAACTTAAGTGCTTAAACTACTAAGCATTCTCACTTTGGCCCTTTCGTCCAATTTTTCCATTATGTTGGACGGAATTAGGGACATTTTTATCCTTTTAGTTAATTCTTTTTAAAAAACAACTTTAATTAGAATATTTGTAAAAAAAAAGGAAAAGAGAGAAACCCACAAATTCCTTTTCTCTCCTCATACACACACATATATAAATACCTGCACACAACCACATCCTTCGGCCACCACGACCTCTCCACCATTGCCACCTCCGACCACCTCCTCCACCATCACCACCACGACACCGCCATCACCATCACCATCTCTTTATCTCTCTAAAACCTTAACATTTCCTCTCTCATATACATACATACATACGTACGTACCACCACCACCATCTCCATTTCACCTTCTCCACCTCCGGCCATCGGAAAAAGTTTACAAACTTTAATTTACATATCTCTCAAAACAGTTTAGATCTGTAGATTGATTTTAAGAGGTTGGAAAAGGGGCTAGGAGATTTGAAAAGTGTGATGAGAAAATTGAGGGTGCAATATGAGAGAAAAATGGCATATGAACAAAAACAAATGATTGATTTAGATTGTGTATATGAGAGGAGAAAAAAATAACTTGAGAGAAAAAAATGAAGAGGGTGGTGGTCATGGTACAGTTGGAGCAAATAGAGTGAGGTAGGAAGCAAGGTGGAGGTGGACATAAGATGAAGGGGGTGGCTACCATGGTGGTGAAGGGATGATGAAGGTGGGGGCATCGTTGGTGTGATGAAAGGATGATGGTGGTAGTAATGGAGGTATAAGGGTGGCTATGGTGGTGGAGGGAATAAGATGATGGTGGTAGATATATTTGTGTGTTTTTATATGGAGACTTATGATTTCAAAAAACCAAACTTTTTGATTCATATTAATTATAAAAAAGTGTTGAACTAGTGTTGAAAATCACCAGACCGGTTTTTTGTTGAACCAACTTAAAAAGTAACTAATAAAATTGAATTTTGAGTTAAAATGCCCCTGATTCCGTCCAACTTAACGGATAAATTGGACGGAAGGGCCAAAGTGAGACTCGTGCACTAGTTTAATCACCTAAGTGGAGCGTTTTTTAGTTTAAAGATCAAAGTGAGACTTGAAGAATGTGTAATATTAGTGACCAACAGTGAATTACTCATAACCCAATTAAACCAAAGCGAGATACAATTGATACCAAAATCAAAATCAAATCGGAAGCAAATCAAAATTGAGTCTAAAACGACACCGAAACACAATTAATATCAAATTGAACTCAAATTTGAATTCCTCAGAACCTAATTAAAAAGCTCTTTATGTAACTATGTTGGATATCACGCCAGAGATGTTAAATAGTTCGCCGGCGGTATTGGAGAGCTCTGAGAGTAGTGAGAACCCTCAAATTACACTCGAAACAACAAAACAAAAGCCAATGGCAAAAAGAACTAATTCAGTCGTCTCAACCAAAGATGTATTAAATCATTGATTTTTAAATCTGAGAAACAAAATTGCATTTTAATCCTAGGTGAAGAAAAAATTAAATAAACAAAACTAAGGTTTCACAACTGAAAAAATTGTACCTAAAATAACTAAATCATCCAAGGAAGCTTCGTAAAACAAACAATTATAGAGAGATTGTGAAAAATACGGTTATATTCAGGGATATCTATGAAAAGGGAAGAGAAATTAGAGAAAGATGAAAGTGGAAGAGAGAGAAGAAATAGAGAAAAATGCAGTTAAAAACACATAAAACCCTCGAAGTTTACACCGAGTTTCACTTCTGTCCATAAAGTTTAATTTAGCACTCATTTTATTTAATATGTTTTATTCTTGTAAATGTACAAATAAAATAGTAACTAAATAGAAAACGTGATTTTTATATGTTTGCTCATTGTTTCTAGAAAACCATGACTATAATTAGAATCTGAACCAATCTTGTATCGCTATTAGTATTCCATGATTAAGTTAAATTGATTTAGAAGAAAAAAAAACATATGTCAAAACCTAATAAAACTGAACCAAAATCAAACAGAAAAACTTGGTTCGAGTTTAGGTTTAGAAGATTTAGAAACTTAACCGAAATTGGATTTTTACATTTGGCTTGAGTTTGGGATACCCTAGTTTTTTATCCCGATCAAAACCGAAAACGAAAACATCCCTATCTTGCATTGTAAAAACAAAAAAACAAAAAAAAAGACAAACTTGCTTTTGAATTTTGTTTCTTTAACAATGTACATTGTTGATAAATTATAGTCATGTTAACGTATGACTTAAGTGCATATACCATGAAACTATAAATAAAAAGAATTAAATAATATAAATTTTTATATAAAGTGTTATTTTTTTTAATTTATAATATATTACATAATAGTAAAATGGAGGAATTTCCTCCATAATTTCTACATTAATTATGCCATTAATTATTAGAAATTTAATTATCATCCATTTTTCATCTTCCTCCTCTTTTCACTTCTTATTATTTTTAATACTGTGGTCATTTCTCTTCCACAAATCAAAAGTTTAAAGTATAATATTCACATCAAATATATTCATTTAATTGTATAATTTGATTATTCGGTTTCTCCTATCATTGTTTATTTATTTCCCAGAGTTACCATTAAAATTGAATCGAACATATAAACAATACATTTATAATAAGTTTGTAGGCTAATTAATGTTTGTATTACTACTATGGATTAAATCAAATTTAAGTACCCATAAATAGTTCGAATATAATAATATATTTTTTCAAATTTTAACTTAATAATAATTTATAAAAAAAATTATTTAAAAATTAAATAATACAACACTTACCGATCGAGCATGATACAAACTAATATATATGTAGATAATATGCGCCACTATTGCATTTATTATCATTGTCCGACAAATCAATTAGTAGGCTGAGCCCCTGTAAAATTTGGGCCTGGCCGGGCTTCAGCCCCCGGCCCGTGTGGACTAAACAGATAACGGCTCGGAAAATTGAAAAGAGTCAAATTCATCCAAGACCTCAACTCCATTTCCTTCTCTACAACCTGTAAATTTTCCAAGCCATAGCCATGCAATCCTCAGCACCACCACCTCATGGCTTTCCAAAACCTCCATCTGAACCAAACACAGACCAAATCAAACAAAACCTCCTCAAAAAAGGCGTATATCCAACTCCCAAAATCATCCACACCCTCCGCAAGAAACACCTCCAAAAATCCCTCCGCAAATCTAAGAATCAGACCCCCTCCCTCACTCCCTCCCAGCAACAAACCCTAGACGAAGAATCCCATTTCCAAACCCTAAAAGCGGAATACAGAACCTTCACCAAAGCAATAAAATCCAGAAGCAAAGATAACAACAACTCCATGATAGGGAAGCCATGGGAGAGGTTGGAGAGAACTGGACTGAGAGAGCTCGCTGATTCGAGTAACGAATATAACAGTGAGAAGCTAAAATCTGAGAAATTGAGGGAATTGAGTGACATTCTTGAGGTGGAGCGTGAGAAATTGAGGTGGATTTTGGATGATGATATTGAATTTGAAGAAGGCTGGTTCAAGGAGAGGGAAACTTGGGTCCCACCCAAGCGCAGTGAAGCCGAGGCAATTAGGTTTCTTATTGATAGGTAAGGTGTTAAATACCTTTAATTAAGCTCAAATGTTTGGGAAAATTAGGTTTCTTATTGATAGTAGGTGTTAGTTACTGTTAATTTAGTTCAAATGTTTGGGAAAATTAGGTTTCTTATTGATGGATAGGTGTTAATTACTGTTAATTTAGCTCAAATGTTTGGGAAAATTAGGTTTCTTATTGATAGATGGGTGTTAATTACTGTTAATTAAGGTCAAATGTTTGGGAAAATTAGGTTTCTTATTGATAAGTACTGCTAATTAAGCTCAATTGTTTGAGGCAGTTAGCCTTCTTATTGATGGCAGTAATTAATTACTGTTAATTAAGCTCAAATGTTTAGGAAAATGAGGTTAAATATTGATAGATAGATGCTAAATTACTGTTAATGAAGCTCAAAAGTTTGAGGCAATTAGGTTTCTTGTTGATAGTCAGGTGTTAAATGCTGTTAATTAAGCTTGAATATTTGAATCTGTCTGTATAGAAATGTGTTATGTTTTTATAGGGCTGATGTATTAAGTGGTTTATGGTGTAGGTTGAGTGACAAGGAGCTAAGCATAAGGGATTGGAAGTTTGTTAAAGTGATGAAACACTCAGATTTACAGTTCACAGAGCACCAATTGCTTAAGATTGTTCAAGGACTTGGTGATAAAGGACAGTGGAGAAATGCCTTATCTGTTGTGGAGTGGGTGTATAATACTAAGGAGCACATGCACTTTAAGAGCAGGTATATTCATTTTGTTTTAATTCTTCTGTTAATAACTGGAATTGCGATTATTGATTTTTGTTAGAGTGTGGATATGAATGATCAAAGTACTATTTGTTGCATTTCGCATTGCTTTACTTTGAGATGTTCTTGCTTCTGAAAATCTTAATTTTGTATGTGCCTGTGTTGGTTTTCATTCGTATATAAACTGCGGCAAATTTCTGGGCCGTTGAGTGATACTCTTTGTCCTTTAGTTACTTGTAGCTTTGAGCAATGTTCTAAATAGCACTAGGTGGGAGGGGGGGCCTAGTGCCTAGGCGGTTGGTTTTTTGTTTTTTTATATTTCAAAAGTCTAATATTACAAAATTATATCTTTACTTCTAGAAGGAAAATTAAGAGTTCACTAAATGATATTTCTCATAATGCAAATGTGAGGTATTTTTCAAGACAAAAAGTTGTGAAAAACTCCACCAGTTCTTTCAAATTGCCATCCTGCCAGACTAGGTAGCCACCTAGCTAGGCTAAGTGGTAGAACACCACCTAGCAACTAGGCGGGGCCTAATAGGTGGATATTTTAGAACACCGTCTTTGAGAGTATAGTTGTACTTGTATTTTGGCATGTAAACTAATATATAGCCATGGACGTGCAATTGCCTAAGATTGCTATTTGACCTTCGCACTTCTTAAGATTACACTAATTTCAACGTCATCAATAGTCAAGAATGAAACCTTTTTAGCTATTGTGGGATTTGGTACATTGGTGTTCAAATTGTGACTCTTAATTTGTCACATCCCTAAAAGGAAAGTGTACTCTTAATTTGGGACAAAGGGAGAATAAGTTGGCGTCCTGTTTATATGCCAACATTGTCTGTCCTCATATATATATTCCATAATTTACCACTTTGGATTTCTTTTGAGTGACAAGAAATTTGCTATTATTTTGTTGTTCAAATGCTGAACAAGTTGTCTTCTTTAAGAACCGACCGTCCTTGTTAATCTAAATAGCAAATCATGTGAATCAGTTGTTTGCTTTGCAAGTTCGACTTTTCAAATTTACTCTTTTTTGTTCTATAACAAAATAATGTGTATTGCATAGGTTTGTATACACAAAAGTACTGGCGGTTCTTGGGAAAGCAAGGAGGCCTCATGAAGCTCTTCGAATCTTCAATATAATGCGTGTAATGATAAAAAGAAAAGAGTTTAAATTTATATATTTGTGGTCCCTCTTCAATTATTTATATCTAACAGCTGGACAAAAATTTAACTCTAAGTCATTTAGGGTGATCGCCACATTTACCCTGATATGGCCGCATACCACAGTGTTGCCGTTACACTTGGTCAAGCTGGTCTTCTCAAAGAACTGTTGAACGTTATGGAATGCATGAAGCAGAAGCCTTCTAAGAAAGTTAAAAATATGCCCCGAAAAAACTGGGATCCAGTTCTTCAGCCAGATGTGGTTGTATTTAACGCTGTAAGAGAGCATTGCTATATCTAGATCCTAATTAAGTATCACTACTAATGTTTTTTATTCTGGTATTGGTTTAAAGTTTTTGATTATTTTTGAAATGGTGGCAGGTGCTTAATGCTTGTGTCCCTTCTCATCAATGGAAGGCCGTATCATGGGTGTTTGAGCAGTTGAGATATAGTGGTCTGAAACCCAATGGAGCCAGCTATGGACTTGCAATGGAGGTAGTTTCCAGATTATGAGACATTTTTATGTGTTTTTGTCTACATTAGAAGTCCCGTAGGAGTTAACCCCCCCCCCCTCTCTCCTTTTCTCTCGTAAGAGTGGAAGTTTTATTGGGAAAGGGATTTGAATCTATACTATATGGGTTTTTGACGAGGTTCAAGTCTGCATCTCCGCCGGCCTCAAGCCCTCTCTGGAGGCTTGCTTTTGCTCTAAATCCACTAGCTCATGTGGAATACTCCTTTCATGGTGAAACTTGCCTACTCTGATTCGAACCTGCAACCTATCACTTATGAGAGGGTGCACTTGCCATTGAGCTAGAAAGAATAATTAGTAAAGATTTGATAATTATTAGGATATCTTGGTTAGTCCAGGACAATATTTGCATCTTATAATAGATGAAGTTCTACGCAAGCCATTTTGTTCTTCTAATATTGCTATATATATATATTCCTCAAATTGTATATGTATTCAAGCCTTACAGGAAAATCCTTATTGAAAGGTAATGCTGAAATGTGGAAAATATGACCTTGTCCACGAGTACTTTGAGAAGATGAAAAGAAGCGGGGAAGCTCCAAAAGCCCTTACTTTTAAAGGTTCGGTTGTTGTCTTCCTCTTTACCATAAGGGGTATTGATTGATGGTGGCTTACTGAAATTTTTTTCAGTTCTTGTGAAGGCCTTTTGGGAAGAAGGTAATGTCAATGAAGCTGTTCGAGCGGTGAGGATTATGGAACAAAGAGGGGTGGTTGGAGCAGCTTGTGTATATTACGAGTTAGCATGTTGCCTCTGTAACAATGGGAGGTGGCGAGAGGCTATGTTGGAGGTAGGATACTTTTGCCTAAGGTTTTGTTGTCTTTGGATTATATGGGTATGTATATATATTCGGCCAGTCTCCTCTGTGTACGCACAGAGAGCAGACTTTTAGTAATGGCTTTCTGTCGCTCAATGTATCTCCAATTGTACTGGGTACGGAAAACCATTGGTAAAAATCCGATCCGTACCTGAGACGGAATATTCCTAAATATTTAGCCATCCTGTAGAGGAACTTTGTGTGTTAGGTAAATTAGCCAAATTGTTAGTTCTTGTAATCTGGAAGGATAATCTTCGTCATTTTGGTGCAACTATATTATTGAATATTGTATGTTCTGGAAAATATTAATCATGTCAAGTTTGGATTTAATCATATAACTTTAAATTGTAGCAATGTCACCAAGGAATTGAATATTTGAAGGATGATCTACTAATTTATGCGACTGAGGCAAATGCCCGGTACAATTGAAGTTGAAGGTTATAATCTAGCAAAAATAATCAAAGTAAATTAGCTTTAAATTTGTGTATTTGTACTTCTATTATATGTTGGAGACCGGGAAGCTTATTATTCTTAAAAACATGCATGTAGATTAAGAAGCTGAAAAAACTTCGTCATGCGAAACCTTTGGAGGTTGCCTTCACTGGCATGATATTGACTTGCATGGACGGTGGATATATTGACGATTGTGAATCTATCTTTGAGAGCAGTAAGAAGCATTGTGTGCCTGACATTGGGATCATAAACGCCATGCTCAAAGTTTACGGACGCAATGATATGTTTTTGAAAGCTAAGACGTTATTTGAGGATACCAAGAGAGCTAATGTTGATTCTACTATTCGCCAGAACAATAATGGTGATAATGGTTCTTCGGTTAATCCAGATGCATATACTTACAGTGCAATGCTCGAAGCATCTGCTAGTGCTCTCCAATGGGAGTATTTTGAGTATGTGTACAAAGAGATGGTTCTCTCAGGGTATCAACTTGATCAAAATAAACACGCGTACCTACTTGTTGAAGCATCTAAAGCTGGAAAGGTAAATTATCATTGCCATTATTGTGTCATTATGAGGACACACTTACAAGACACTGTGGTGTGTCATTAATATATTGGTCAGGTAATTGAGCTTACTACAGCTGGATTATGTACAAGCTTCAGTGTGAACCAATGCATGAGTGACACATCATTGTGTCATCCTAAAATTATTGTTTCATTATGTTGGCTCATTAGATCATGAGCTATGATTTTGAGTTTTTCCCATTTGTTTTTCACTACAAATTAGTTCAAATAGTGAATCAAATTCTTAAAATGTGTGTGAGAGAAAGAGAAAGCCTTTACAGCCTTTCTTGTTGGGTACTAATTCAGAGCGTTCCTTTTCTTGACATTTTTGTTTTGTTATTGTTGCAGTGGAATTTGCTGGAGCATGCATTTGACACGATATTGGAAGCAGGGGAGATACCTCATCCATCATTCTTCACTGAAATGGTATGTCAATCTACTGTTCAAGACAATTATGAAAGAGCGGTCCAAATTGTTAATGCTATTGCTCACGCGCCATTTCAAATCAGTGAAAATCAGTGGATTGACCTGTTTGAAGAAAACAGAGAGAGGATTAACAGCACTAGTTTAGAGAGACTGTCAAGTGCTCTCAATGAGCGTGTTTTATCAAAAGAACCCTCTGTTTTAAATTTATCAAGCTCACTGCAATCTCTCTGTGAATCTTCCAAAATACAATACTCCCCAAATTCAACAAATTCTTGTGAGTTGGTTTCCGATGGTTATAACAGCGGATTTGAAGCTGATGGAAGCATAAATTATTCGCAAATTTTGTCTGGGTTTAGAAATCATGGTTGGAATGATGATGACGACAACGATGATGATGAAGACGAAGACAGTGAGGACGATGATGAAATGTCATCTTTTAAAGATGATGATTCTAAAAAATCCCAGCCTTCTGCATCTCAAATACTGGAAGCTTGGAAAGAAAGCAGGGAGAAAGATGAAATTTCCGTTTCCTTTTAGCTTGACAGGAAGCGAATTCCACAGGTGATCCACCTTGCAATTTGCATATGAAAGCGTGAATCGGAAAGGAAAGGGGAGAAAAGAGAGATGCCATTTTCCACCACTTTCAGCTTGAGCAGACATGAGTTTGCTTCTAGTACACTTGGAATACACAAGCAAATGTGGACTACCTTGTATCTTGACTAGAATGTATAATTGCGAACTTGAATCTCAAATGGATATTTGAATTAAGCACGCATTAAATTATAAAAATATAATATATAGTATATTAATTATGTCTTGGCATTTGAATCAAATTGGAATACATCAGAAAGAAAACTTGGGAAAACATCAACCCGAACAGTTTTCAATTTACATATTTGCATGCCTAGCCGTGTAAGTAAACAAGATGGTAAGCGATGTGGACAGAAAACTCCGTTTCCGTTTCGAGTTTCATGCCAAACGAAAAAGTTTACGGCTATGTCGGCTATGTTCCTTGCCAATCGGGATACTTATACTTGCGTCTTCAGTCAAATGCTTGTGAAAATATTCTGCAAGTTGAACTGGATTTTAATTTAAGACAAAAGAACTTACAGAGAAAAGCATACAAGACACCATGTATGGATGAATGATATTTTCATGATGCAGATAAGTTTCTCCAGTTGATTTCGGAAATTTTTGCTGAGCATTTTATGTTATGTATGTTGGTGTTATTTATTTATCACAAAGTGATCTTGAGCAATCTTCTAATTAACTCAATTAGGGGTTAGTTCCTAGTATGATGAATCGAGACAATTTTGAAGAGGAACTCTTCTCCATTACTGAAAGAAGGGAAATATATAATGTCCAAAACTTGTAGAAAAATTTTAAGTTTGATAGCAGGGCTTCCCTATTTATAATGCTAGAAGTCTGGACCTTTTTTTTTATTAAAAGTCCAGACTTAAAATGCTTTGAAATTCGAAATGATGTCAGGACATATGTGTGCTTGAATTATTACAATCAAATAATTCCTACTCAATATATCTTCTAGTGTCGGCGGAATAGATTTTGTTACTCACTAATCTTGACCACTTCTAATATTCCTTACCTTTATCCATCCATTCACCTTTTCTACCTTTATCCTACTTGGGTTTTTCCTTTATTTTTTAATAATTTGTCCTCTTCTTCTTCTTTTTCCAGTGGAAAATATATAAAATTTCATCCTTTATTTTTTTTTCCCAGTGGAAAATGTATCAAATTTCATGTTTTCTACTTTTAGTAGTGTTTAATGCTAATTTTTTATATTGACTACTATTTTTCGAGCACAAGCACTCTTCCCCAATTTTTTATGAGGGAAATATAAATAATACAAGCTACAAATATATAATTGTAGGTTATTTTTTCACTACAAAGATGTATTTTTTCACCTACTTTTAAATTAATTTTTTTAATAAAATTTGGTAGAGCTAATCTATTTATAATATAGATCATTTCTACAAAATTTCAAAAAATAATTCATTAATCCACCCCTCCAAAAAGGAATCTTTTCGTTTTGCTAAAGTGAGAGAATACTTCCTTATAGTTTAACTTTGTATGTTATATCTAACATAAATATTTATCTTCTATGATTTTTGTTTATTTGTGCGGTGATATAAGTTAAAATAATTTAAATTAATTTTTAACAAAAGAAGGTGAGTGAGTTCAATAACTTCGGAACAAAAAAAAATAGAAAGAAAATATTCAATAATCATAATTTTCTACAAATAAATATCTGATAAAAAATATTAACATATCAAACATGGTGACATTATATTGGCCAAATGGTTGCCCAAATTATAATTGGCCAGCCGGTAAGTTCAATTATTACCGGATGCATGCCAATGGAACCATCTTGCCATCTATTATTATAAGTAATTAATAATTGATATGTTGATGTGTTAGAGTGTGTGTATTTTTTTTTTTTATTTTTTTTTTATTTTTTTTTATTTTATATATATAAATTATCTATCTTTACATAAAAGTAATCATTCAATAATTACCTATTAGTTGTTCTAATGAGTCTATTAGTTTCAAAATCTGTAAGATGACTTGATTTTTCTATAGATCTTTCAATTTTAAATTATGCAGTAAAATTCAGAACTCACAATCTCTTACAATTTTGAACTAAATAAAATTTGTTGTATCTACGTGATTTTGAAGTAAATATCCCCAAAAAAAAGACATAAAATGAAAAAGAGAACTCACCCCTTGGGAATTCCATACATATATACGCACATCACCCATATAACAAATTTGTGTTTAATCTTCATTTTCAAATTGGAAAAACCTAAATGAAGTGGGTTTGTATTTAGAATGTAT
The DNA here is from genome assembly GCA_021464415.1 of Lonicera japonica. Lineage (NCBI taxonomy): Eukaryota > Viridiplantae > Streptophyta > Magnoliopsida > Dipsacales > Caprifoliaceae > Lonicera > Lonicera japonica. Next base: position 16,340,939 of record CM038469.1, read on the forward strand.
ATATCTACCAAATCTAACACATTTATTTTTGGATAGCGAAATGGATAAATAGTAGTACCTTGCAAATCCGCCAAGGAGCATTGGGCCCTTACTTGACATAATGAGTTATTTTCCTTGCTCAACTCATTAAAAAATAAAATTCATAAACCCAATAAAAAATAACCTCTTCCATAACTATGCAAGGTGTCAAGAAATAACATCACCAAATGTTTAGGAGGTGATTTGAGCCCCCAATCTAATACAATCATATATATATATATATATGGTTTATCTCTGCAAATATAAATATGGGAAAGAGCAACTAAGACATGTGTTATTAATTGTTTAGGCCGAGCGAACAACCTTCTATATGTAAGTTATCAGTCGGATTTGTTGATAATGATAGCGCAACTGGTGATTGAAATGAATTCGAATGCACCCTTTTCTCTCTTCCCATTAAGTAGTTTCATCTCTTGTATGTAGAGGAAAAAAACCACTTTCCTAGAGTGGTTTTACTGAATAGAATTTGATCAAAACGAAAAATAGTTTAGTTGGGAATAAAGAGTGGAGTGTATAGCATGTTGTTATTCAGAAAAATATTATCTTTTTGCGCAACTTCAATTTTATTTTTTTTAACATGAGCAAAACTACATTTATATATAGAGCAAAATTGTTTGGGTTATTTTAAATAATTAAATAATTTATTTAATCATGTATGTGTAATATATCTTCATTAGATCACATGCACATGCGATACGTATGCTACTCAGATATATTTATTTAAAACCAAAATATAAAACAAATTAAAATGTTAAGTGGTCTAATAGTTAAGTAGCAGATTACTTTATCAAAGGTCCAAAGATCTCGAACCTTCTAACAAGCATATTATCAAAAGTCTAGTACAGTTTCATGACGGTTGAAATTGGTTAGACTTTATATAAATAGTATATATTGGTATCATAACATCCAAGGATTAAACCCACAAGTTTCTTAGATTTATTTTTGTGCAACTTCTAATTAAAAATTTATTTATACTTAAGTGTGTTTATTTACACATTTGCTTCATGATGGTTGAAATTGGTCTTAACTTTATATAATAGTATAGATCAATGTCATTACGTCCAAGGTTCAAACCCACTTATTTCTTAGATTTATTTTCGTGCAACTTATAATTTAAAATTTATTTATACTTAAGTGTGTTTATTTATACATCTGCTTCATGACGGTTGAAATTGGTCTTAACTTTATATAATAGAATAGATAGGTGTCATAACGTTCAAGGTTCAAACCCACTGCTTTCTTAGATTTATTTTCGTGCAACTTCTAATTAAAAATGTATTTATACTTAAGTGTGTTTATTTACACATCTGCTTTATGACAGTTGGAATTGGTCTTACTTTATATAATAGTATAAATTGGTGTCATAACACCCAAGGTTCAATCCTACTTATTTCTTAGATTTATTTTCATGCAGCTTCCAATTAAAAATTTATTTATACTTAAGTGTGTTTATTTACACATATGTTTCATGACGGTTGATATTGGTCTAACTTTATACTATTATAATAGTATAGATTGGTGTCATACCTTCTCATCTCACTGCTTTCTTAGATTTATTTTCGTGCAACTTCAAATTAAAAAAATATTTATACTTAAGTGTGTTTATTTATACATTTGTTTCATGATGGTTAAAATTGGTTTTGGCTTTAAATAATAGTATAAATTGGTGTCATAACTGTTGGAGGTAAATCCACAATTGCGCTCCTCTCTGTGGTAAATCCGGAGGGTATATCTGGTGTGCAGGTTATCGAATGCTATGGCACTCTAATGGGCCTTACGTATAAGGAAATAAAGTTGCGCCTTCGCTAACAGCTACAACTTTTGGCGCAACGGTAAGCGCTTGATCCTCACAATTAGTATCAGATGTTGTACTCTTATTTTGATTTAACAATCTTAGAGTTTATGATCATGTCTATATATCAAGGAACCGGTTTTTTTTGAAGGTCTCTCCACCCATAGACCACCTCTATTTGATGGTAAAAATTATAGCTATTGAAAAAGTAGAATGAGTATATTTTTACAATTTAGTAATTTTGAGCAATGGAGAGTTGTACTTAAAAGACCCTATGAAATTACCAAAAGAGATGATAGTGAAAAAATTGTTCCTAAGAAAATGTCCGAGTATGATGAAAATGATATTAAGAAAATTCAATATAATGCTAAAACCTTAAATGCTTTAAATTGTGCATTAAGCATAGATGAATATAACAAAATTTCTAGTTGCAAAACGGCCAAAGAAATTTGGGATAAACTTGAGGTTACCTACAAAGGAACAACTCAAGTTAAAGACGATAACATAAATATGCTTGTTCATGATTATGAACTATTTAAAATGGAGCATAATGAATCTCTTGCTTCCATGTATAGTAGATTTTCTATTATTACTAATGATTTGGATCTTCTTAGAAAAGTTTATTCTAATGAAGATAAGATAAGAAAAATTCTTAGGATTCTTCCAAAGAAGTGGCAACCAAAAGTGACGGCAATTCAAGAAGCAAAGAATCTCAAAACACTCAGCATGGACGAGCTTTTAGGATCTCTAAAAACTCATGAGAAGGAACTTCAAAGAGAAGAATAAGCGGATACAAAATCAAAGAAAACTTTAGCTCTCAAAACTATCCAATATGAAAATAATGATGTATCAATGGATGGTGATGAAGACATGGCGCTTCTATCTAAAAAATTTATAAAATTTCTAGCTAAGAAGAAAAATTTTCAAGGAAAGGATAACAAATATCCATCATCCTCTAGAAGAAACAACGATCAATCAAATCAACAAAGAGGAGAAAATGAAGAAATCAAAAAGTGTTATCATTGCCATGAACCTGGTCATATCAAGCCAAATTGTCCAGTTAGAAAAAAGGAGAAAAGGGATAAACGAGATAAAGTATTCAAACAAGTGAAGTATGCACTGAAAGGGACATGGAGCGATTCCGAAGAAGGAGAATCGGATGCCGATTCCAACGATAAAGAAAAAGCTAACATTTGTCTTATGGCAAATGAAGATGAGGTAAACTCTAACTATAGCTCATTTCTAATTATAGCTCATTTAGTGATAATTTTGATGATAATGAAAGTGTGCATAATGAATATGACGAACTATATACCATGTTTGAAGAATTACATATTAAATTTAAAATTCTCTTAAAAAGATATGCAAGTCTCAAAAAAAAAAATTCCATTACTTCTACCAAATGTGAAACTTTAGAAAAGGAAAACATTGATTTTAAAAAGGAAATCAATTATTTGAAAAATGGAAAAGAAAAGGAGACTTCAAACTTACTTGCACTATAAAATGAGGATTTGAAAGAAAAAGTAAAGGATTTAACTAATAGTCTAACCAATTTCACAAATGAAAAAGATAACTTGGATAAACTATTGGGAGTACAAAGGTGTATCTTTGATAAAGCCGGTTTAGGTTACAATCAAATCCATAACCAAAAGAATTACAAAAATTTCTTCAAAACATACACAATGCATAATCCCACTAATCTTTGCTCATTTTGTGGAAGAAACACTCATAATGCACATTCTTGTTATTACAAATAAAAGAATTTTGATAAGAACAAACTTGCTTGGATTTCTAAATGAACCACTATGTACGCTAACCCCAAAGGACCCAACTTATTTTGGTTACCAAAAGAGAAGTTACTTAAGATTTTGGTGTAGGTTTGCATAAGAGCAAAAGCTAGCAAAACAAAGTGGTTCTTGGATAATGATGCTCGAAATACATGACGGGAGAAAAGAGAAATTTCTTGAGTCTCGCTCCTAAACAAGGAAGCAACGTCACATTTGGAGATAACGCCAAAGGTAAAATTATTGGTATATGTAAAGTTTGTAAGAAATCTTCTTATATTGATAATGTTCTACTTGTTGACAGTTTAAAACATAACTTGCTTAGTATTAGTCAATTGTGTGATAAAGGTTATGAAATTATTTTTAAATCCGAATGTTGCATTGTTAAAAATATTAAAAATAATTCTATCTTGTTTGTTGCTTATAGATCTAATAACGTATATACTCTTGAACTTGATGATTTGTCTCAACAAGATGTTAAATGTTTATCCGTATTGAATGATGCTTCTTGGTTATGGCATAAAAAATTAGGTCATGCTAATATGAATTTAATTCACAAATTATCTAAAAAGGAATTAGTTAAAGGATTGCCTAAAACTAAATTTGTTAAAGATAAAATTTGTGGTACTTGTCAACTTGGTAAACAACACAAGTCCTCATTTTGCATGTTATTGTAAACTAACAATAATTTTGCAGTCCAAAAATTATTATCTGTCATTCAAAGAAAAGAAGGGAAAAGAATATGAAAATCATCAGCATCAAAATTCAAAACAGCACCGAGACTAGAAGAAGAAGAATCAACAAAATTTTGCTCCATATCTAATAGAGTTGTCCAATCATGATTCATTGGCTCGGCAACCTCCGCAACAGCATCACTTTGAGAAAATTGCGATGAATAACCTTCCAAAATAGCTTGGTAATCTGACAGAGTCGGATATGCTGGCAAACCCACATCAGTCAGAAAAGCACTATGCTCTGAAAAAATTTTGGTAATCTAAAGAATTTTAGGTGCAGCTTCTTCTGCCGACATGAGGAGCTTTAAAAATCCTCCAGATGAAGGAGATACCACCAAATCAGCATCGATTGGAAGAACTTCATGTTCTTGAAGATTTTTGGCAGTCGGATTAATATTCGGTGCAACATTTTCTGCCAAAAATAGGAGCCCTGAAGAACTTCTAGGAGGAGCAAAAGAAAAGCATTGGTTAGCGCTAGAAGACTCTCCTAATCGAGCCTCTAATACTATCATTGGTGATTGCAAAGTCTCTAACGCTGTCACCCGTAATTGTAACTCTTCTACCTTCTGTTCAAGAGAAACAATTAATGCAGTACAGCCTTTACTGGGATTCTCGACTCTCGCCTTAACTTCAAAAAGAAATGGATTGAGAGTCTCAAAATATTAATGTTCAGGAATATTTTGTAAAATATTTGCAACACTCTTTATCCCGAAAACAGTAAAGATTGTGCCATAATATTGACGACTAATCACATACAGAAAAATTTATACATATTCACACCATGGCTGACATCTCTTGCGTCTATAGTGCAAGCAGCACAAGAAGAACCTGTACAACGGAAGGTGTTTGGCATACTTGTGATTTACTTTTCGTTCCTCATAGGTACCCCCTATAAAAGTTATAAGAAGAAAATAGATCTCGAGGGAGATAACAAGAAAGAAGGGATAAGAGGCATCTAACACTGAAAGAATCCCGAAAACGAAAAATTGTTATCTTAAAAAGTCAAAAATACAGTGCCCCCCGCATGCATCTAGAATCCACCGCCCCCTCGCATGGTCTAGATCCCTTTTTGATGTTGACATAGGGGGAGAAAATGTGTGCGGTAAGATTTTTTTTTCTGCGGTAAGATTTTTTATACTAACTTTGAATGATGTGGTAAGATTTTTTATACTGACTTTAAATGTTATGGTAATATTTTAAAAGTTTTAAACTGACTTTAAATGTTTTTCTACATTCATACTTTGAAAGTTTTATTTAAAAAATAAAAATAAAATAATAATAATATTTTTAAAACTATCTCAAATATTTGCAATATTTTTTAATTGTCATCTTTGCATAAATTGAGAGGGATCATATTATTTATTTATATTTATATGCTATTTATGCTTGTTATTGTAAAAACACATTAATTTATTGTCATCCTCAAAAAGGGGGAGATTGTTGACCTAAGGTCTTAATCTTATTTTGATTATAACAATAAATCAATCATGTGTAATTTAACATATTTTTTGATATAAGTATATAGTTCATTTACTTGAAAAATTCAAGAAAAACATGACAATGATCACTCTTTCACTATTCGATTATTGGACAAGACAATGATCACTCTTTCATTATTCGATCATTGGACAAGACAAGAAAAATATGACAATGATCACTTTTTCACTATTCGATCATTGGACAAGACAAGGAAGATCAAATCTCTCAATGCAATTCATGAAGCACAAAAGATCAAAAGATTATATGACAAGCTTTTAAGAAAATATTTCAAGTGAAGATCAATTCGAAAAAACAAATCAAAGCATTCAAAAACTCGTTAATTCAGTAATTGAGTGAGTGCTTAAGATTTATGTAAAGTTATATTATTGATCAAATCCTTATAGCTCAAACGTATTCATGCATCTTTTAAAGATTGATTCAAACAAGCTTGAAATTGAATTTATTTGAAAAACATCATTTTACAAAGACCGAGTTTCAAAATAAATTTATATTAATTTTAAATGATCATATTTTAAGTTCTAATAAAAATAGGTATCTTAGAAACATATCTCTGAGGTTCACAAATCATTAGAATTGTATTTGGAACTAAATTGTTAAGTTGCAAAAATATTTTTATTTTACATTTAAAATTGGCTCAATTTTCGCACAATTTTGATCTAACGGTACGATGGAGGCCTTTCCGAACTCCGATCATTTTAAAATTTTTACATTAGTTAGAAAACATCTCGTATCATTTTGACCAAAATTTGAGTATGATCCAACGGTTAAATTCGGAGAAATTATCAAAATAAATTTGAATTTTTTGTTAAAACTAGCTGTTGAAAAGTTTGAAAATGTATACCATTGACCCAAAACCTTTCTTAATCATCCCCAACGGCTATATGGTTTTGCAAGCTATATATATGAGGTCATAGACACGTTTTAATACACCATTGAATCATTCTAATACTCTATTATTCATATATTCAAATATACAAAGATTCAATAACACATTTTAATCAATCTTTCATCTTTTGAGCTATATATTTTTGATCAATCTTGATAACTCTAGTGTGAGCTTCATTTATAATCTTCAAATACACTTGAGAGTTACTGTATTGGTGTGTATCACCACAAACAATTCATTCTTCATTTCAAAAGAGAGCTTGTCTCTTTGTAGAGCAAGAGAGCATATTTTGTGAGAAGTGTAGTGGGTATAGCTACATTGTGAGTGTTGTGTGCATAGCAATATTTGTATTGAGGTTTGATCTTCACCCGAAGAAGATTGAATAGTGGAAATTCTCGGAAAACTAACCGAGCGCGGACGTATGATTTAGGAAACCAAACTGTGAGGACAAAAAGTCTCGAGCTTCAAATTAGTTTAATATTTCTAAACTCAAGCTGTCTTTTTATTGCTATATTATTACTTGTATTTTGAGATTTCTTATTTGCTTGTCTTGGGATTTATTATTTGAAATTGATTATTTCCTTGATATTATTGTTACTTAGTTAAGTTGCTTTGCTTAAACATTTTAAAAATGTTTTAATTCCGCATTAAGTTTTTAAAACCCTATTCACCCCCCTCTAGGGTCATTATCCGACCAACAATTGGTATCAGAAGAGGTCACGGGTTCGATACCTGGGGCGCACCATTGTGGGGGGATTGTTGGAGGTAAATCCACAATTGAGCTCCTTTCCGTGGTAAATCCGGAGGGTATATTCAGTGTGCAGGTTATCGAATGTCATGGCGCTCTAATGGACCTTGCGTATAAGGAAATAAAGTTGCGCCTTCGCTAACAGCTATAGCTTTTAGCGCAACGGTAAGCGCTTGATCCTTACAATAACTTCCCAATGCTTTCTTAAATTTATTTTCGTGCAACTTTTAATTAAAAATTTATTTATATTTAATTGTGTTTATTTTCACATCTAAATTGTTGAATCTAAATTGTAAATGTGAAGTTTGAATATTAATTCTAAAAATTTTATGAGCGTTGGTAAAGAAACCCTTAATATTTTGTTTTAATACCCATTTTTTGAGCACATAAACTTAATTTTAATTTTTAAAGAGCACCCTAATTATTTGAGCATCCTAATTAAATAAAAAAAAATATTTGTTTTCCTGAGAAAAAAATTGTCCCCCTCTATCTATATATATATATATGCATATTATCTCTATATAATTATGCCCCTTTACCCATTTTTTTAACAATGGAGTGATATGATAAAAAAAATTATATTTTTGAACTAATGCTATAGTTATGTCACTATACATATTTGATGGTGATGTTGGAGAAAATCAAAATAAATGAATTAAGAAATAAAAAACATGTTCATCATTCTCAATAATTAAATAAGAAAGAAAAACACAATCATCATATACATATTCATCATTTTAGTTTTTTTTTAATTCATATTTGTGATTAACGAAGAAGAAATTAAATCAATGATACTATTTGCATTCTTAATCATTAGATACATGTTTATGGCCCTTATTTTTTTTTTCGAATAGTTATAATGAGTGTTTTATTTTAGTTCAAAGGTTTCTTCATTAAGCAATGTACGTGTGTGACTAAAATGGAGATAACTATTGAAGGTTTTAGTTTCTTATTAGGGTGTTAAGTTAGAATGGGTGCTATTTACCCTCTACAAAATATTTGGTTACACTCAAATTTTTATTTATCTTATGACAGGGAGTAAGTGCATGTTACTTGATAACAAACCAATAAAATATTTAATGATTTACTCACTTGTCATTGAACAAATAATATATTTTTATTTACGTGTTATTGGACAAATAAAACATAAAATTAAGGGAAAATGCAAGAAAAACCCTGAAGTTTAGGATCCTTTGCAAGTTAAACCTCGATATTTCAATTTTGGCAAGACGAACCTTGAAGTACAATTATGACTTCAATTCAAACCTTCCATCTAAATATGTTTGAACTATTGGACAGAATGTTGCATGGATTGCAAACATACACGATAAGTTGGACTCCAATGATGAGTGGACCGTAAAAATGGCGCGAAAATCATCCCCTTTGCATTGATCTCCCCAATAAAATCCCAAAATTCCTTTTTAATCTTAATTCCATAAAACATAAGAGGTGAGTTGGAGACCAAAGAACCCCGATTCTATAGATGCGGGAATATGCTCTTGTGGTCTCAACGCTGTGGTTCGAAGGTCATGGACGACTGGAAATTCGGGAAGAAGATTTGGAGGATGCAAACAATTTGGGGTAAATAATTATTTCTAAATAGTGGTAACAATTATTCATGCTCTTCTTTCTTTTTAATCTTTTATTCCTTTCTAAATGCAGAGTATTGGCAGCTGTGGATTTTTATGTGGGTTGATCTTCCTATATCTGACCTAGTGGGACAAATAATTTTTGGTTTAATTGGTAGAGCGAACAAGTGGAAAATCGAGGTTCAGAGGCTAAAAATGAAAAGAGAAAAAGCTACGGTTTTTGCTGGGTCATGGGTCATCATTGTTTTCTTGTTCAGTAAACAGTAGGTGGAATTGTTAGTTTGTTGAAACAATGGGGTTTTGTTTTGTAATGGTGCAAGTAGTGTTTTTGGCCTTTTATTATGAATGAAAGTAGATGTAGTGCTCTTGTTTTAATGCTTCGACACCTATTTCTTGTTTATATTCATCCATTATCCACGTTGGAAAGTAACAAAAAAATATGAATAAATCCAAGTCAGCACCCCGTCCAATATTTCAAACGGATTTGGACGAAGGGTTTGAATTGAAGTTATAATTGTACTTTAAGGTTCATCTTGCTAAAATTGAAATATCGAGGTTTAATTTGCAAAGGACCCTAAACTTCAAGGTTTATCTTGCATTTTTCTCTAAAATTAAATTAACTATTTAAAAATGTACAGATAATAGCTACCAAAATTAAAGGTACATTTTTAAAATTAAAAACTAATTTAAAAATTGAGGGGCGTTGAAACAAAAAATTAAGCAGCACCCAAATTTTATTTGTGTTGCGGAAGAGAACCTTTTTACCCACTGACACCCAAAAATTCCTCATCTGTTGGTCGCTTCACTCACACACTGCTCCCAAATCCTCCTCCCTAAATTTAATGAAGAAACCCTAAATCTTCAAACAATGATCTCGATTACCTCAAAAATTCCCTCCAAAACCCTAACTCGCCTCTTCCTCCTCCGTAATCTATCCACATCTACCGAATCTCAAACCCAAAAACTCAATCGAATCGCCGATGAACTTCTCCAGCTCACCAAAATCGAAAGATACGATTATACGATCCTTTTAAGACATAAAATGGGCTTCAACAAGTACGGACCCGCAGTTTCCGGCCTAGAGTCGGCGCAGGGATCCGCCGGAGCAGGCGCCGGAGCTGGAGAGGCGAAGGCGGAGAAGACGGTGTTCGATATAAAGCTGGAGAAATTCGATGCGGCGGCGAAGATTAAGGTGATTAAGGAAGTTAGGTCTTTTACGGATTTAGGGTTGAAGGATGCAAAGGATTTGGTGGAGAAAGCTCCGGTTGTGGTGAAGAAAGGGGTTACTAAGGAAGAAGGGGCTTCCATTATCGACAAATTGAAGGAATTGGGAGCTATTGTGGTATTGGAGTGAGTTTTGTTTTTCATTTTCAAATTGCTAGATTGAATTTTGGTTTATTTGATAATGATAAATGAAGTCTTTTTTGTTGGATGAATTCAACCTTCAGATATGATATTTTTGAATATTTGTTTCTTTATTTTGTTATAATAATATGCGTGTATATATATATATGTGTGTGTGTGTGTGTGTGGGTCGTGAATTCAATCTTCAAATATGAGATTCCAGTTTAAATGCTCTTTTCTGACCCAAAGTCTTGATGTCCCAGAGTTGTGGTGGGAATTGCTTATAGGAAAGGCTAATCTTGTTTAAACCCACATAATCTATCTTTATAGAAAACTTAAATTACTTAACCAAACAGCCCCTTAAGAGTACAACATAATCTTTCACTTCACCCCTCTTCAACCGCCTCTATCTCTGGCGTAGTACGTGAATCCAGATTTGCTGCCATGTTGACTCTCTGGTCACCGGCTTTGGTCCACACCACTCAATTTCCAAATTCTTCTAAATCGTAATCAGTATATATGTTGAAATTATAAGCGGAAAGGTTCAAATCTTCGAAAGTTCTCACTTTGCATTGATAGTTAACTAATTTATCCTCTAATTGAGTTTGAGATCTGGATTTCTTCTGGTCCCTTATTCAAGTTTCTTCACACTGATTGTTGTTTTAATTAGAAGATGCAATGTTGTTACTAGATTGAGCATATATGGATATGTATGGTAAATTATAGACCTGGCAAAATGAAGCACGACACGATAACACGACACGAAGTTATAAGTTAATGGGTGAACCCTTAACGAATTCGTGTCACTATCGGGTCCACCCGTTTAACACGGATTGTTAACAAATCGTGTTTGAATTTATACACTAAATTCGTTAACACCCGTTAGACCCGTTAACAAAATTGTAAATGTTAAATGTAAGTGGGGGCATGTTTGTCATTGCATACAAAAAAACCCTAAAGATAAAAATATCTTACTTATCTCTCTGTTATTCTCCGGCCACTCCCATTTTTTCACATTTCTAGCCCCTCTCTCTCTCTCTCTCTCTAAATTCCCAATCCCTCTTTTCCTTTCTATAACAAATCCACCAATGGCCACCATCTCTTCCATCCTTTTAAATCCTGCCATCCACTCTCAAACTTTAAGGAAGAGGAGTTCATCATCACAGAGAGATTTTCATCCGTCTCCATCTTCGTCTTCATCTCCATCTCTGTATTTTATGTTATCTTTTTCTTTTTTTTTAAAAATCTTGACTTTGTTGTATTGAAATTTAGGCAAGAATTTGGAGTACACATAGAATACCGGGTTAAACGAATCGTATTCGTGCAACCCGTTAATATAACGAATCGTGTACGAATTTTAAAAACACACCCGTTAGCCTTAACAGATCGTGTTCGTATTTGCCTTAGTTTTACCTTCACCCGTTAAGACCCGACACGAACACGATTCGACACGACCCGTTGACAGGTCTAGTAAATTATATTTTATTGGTGTTTGGTAAAATTAGCGAGATATTTGAGTTTGACAGCTATGAATCAGGATTTGAGTGATGGGGGAGGAAATAGTGATACAGTGAATTCATTCATTTGGTTCTTGAACAAGTGAGAATTCAGACAAATTAGTCAATGAATCAGCCTCAGAAACAGTAATTGTGATGAAATCGGATGAGGAACATGATGAGGATTCTTTCATTGACCAAATGAAGATATGAATGGATTGAATAAGGTAGCGGAGGAGAAGGATCATGTGAAATTGATGTAAAATGTAGGTCAAATTTGCATTTGGTGGTTTGCCTGTGAGAGAAATGAAACTTTGGCTTTTCAAGGAAGACGGGATGAGTTAACAGGAATTGGTGGGGTGAGTTTCAAGTGGGGTCAGAAGAAAGTTTTGGTGGGACTATTTAAGAACTCTCATAGGAAAATGTGGTAACAAGTTTTAACTTGTTTTGCCAACCTAAAAAGTTTGTTGGATTCAAAATGCCCCTGGTCCTCACTTAAGGTGAAATTACATTTACATTAGGGACATTTTTTAATCCAATTTTGACTTCTACAACCACTAGGCTTTGAGATTCTTGATTTCATATACTCTGGAGGTTCACTTCTCAATTTAGTCGAATAGAAGATTCATCTGAGTCAAAAGGTTGCTCTTTGCATCTTGATGAGCCTAAGAAAACAAGAAATGCTAGACTTACAAATCATTTCACATAATGTTAATGCACACATGGCACTGTCTTTTTATTAGTGGTGGATCCTAGAACAACACATCAGTGCTAAGCATGTTTATGGATTAACTTTTTGTGAAGTGTTTTTTGTGTCTAGCATTTCTCAAATAAAACATGAGCTAGGGAACAGGATTGAAGCCCATGATCTGCATTGGAATTTTTGTATCAGTTGTGAAAATGTCTACAAATTTGATATATCTTATCTAAAATCATAAAGTCATACACAAGGATGTGAAGTTAGGCTTTATACTGAAGATAGGCACGACGGTTGGTCCTGAGGGTGTGTATTGCTGGTGATCACGCAGCCTCTTGTTACAATAGAGGACTTTTAATTTATGCAAGGGACTATTATTTTAAACACCTTATTAAAATAAGGGCTGGAAAAATATGTTGGATACGGGAAAGAAAACCTGTTTCAATTTTTGTACATGGTCCTTTTTTTATCTTGGAACCGGGCATCATAGGTGTTATCACAATGGTAGAAGGCTAGAAGTACATTCTTGGGCATCGTGGCATCTAAAATGGGAGGAGGATGAGTTAGGGTTCAACTTGCGTAACGAAAGAGCGGGGAAAGGGTTCCTAGGCTAGTGACTTGATCATTCTGTAAGTAATAGACCCTGACAGCGGACCCACATCACGCATGCTGAAACGCTCTCGGTTGAGCTCTCAGCTCTTGATGAATTCTTGAATGTTTTTTTCTGCATGGGAGTTGCTCAGTGAATTTTAAAGACATATTTGACTGAAGTGCATACTAGATATTTGGGATGTATATTAAATGTATTTCACCGAGGCTGAAGTATACAAGTTACAGGTGCTCCTATGCAATTTCCCTTTGAAATTCTCCAAATTGCCTCGAACGAAATAGTAATTATAGTCTGTGGTTCAACTTTAAACTTAAAATTCTTTCTGTTGGGTTGTTTCCAAATTTGCATTGCTTGCTAGTAATTTTTCGGCGTTCATTTGAAATATGCACTCCAATTGCAAATTATGTGGTTTGTGATACTAAAAGTCCTATTCTTGCTGTTGCATGGGCGTGGGTTTGTGTAACAGAGGTTGACTGTCGTATTAACAATGAGATGATGCAACAATAGAAAAAAGTTAGTTTCTTGGAGTTCAAGCGTCCGACTCATGGGGGTGGGAGGGATTTTTTTCTTCGTTCGTAGGGTTAAGGTAGGGTTAAGGAAGAGATTTAGATCAACCTTAATTATTATTTTTTTAAATAAAATAAGGGCAGAGAGATGAGAGCTATTGGCATGATCCGTACTCTTAGTTTATATCAAATGACTCTTGTTAATATGTCTCACATATAATTATTACAACTATTGTAAACAATATCTTTTTTGCGAGAGAGAAGTTACAGTGCAAAGTTCTTATGAAACAGAACCGTTCGGCCGTGTTTGGTGGTAGTTTCTGGTGATTTTTTTTCAAAAAAATTTGAGTTGCGTGATTTGTAAAAGCTTTTTAAAAATTTGCTGTTTGGTTAGAGACCTCTATTCAAAGAACCTGCTGTTCGGCTGTTTATAATTTCATTGGAGATAGGTCACATCAAAAAAGTTGCTTTTTGACTAAGTCACATATGTGAGAAAAGGTTTGCCTACGTGGCATCAATGAATAAAGTTAAATCCATGTTCCAATTTTGAGAAAGTGGTAGCATGGAACCTCGGCTTTCTATAAATTTACAAATCTTGCCATTTTTCCGATTTTAATTTGGGAAATAGGATGAGTTGTTTAATTTAATTATAATTTATATATCTGGATTTATTAGAAGTTCATTTAATTTTTTAATAAGTTTTTTGTTCCACATCATAAAAACTTATGGACGTAAAAAATTTAAACATAAAATAAATATACATAAAATAGAGTGGTAAAAAGTTATACATATCTCACTCATCAGTAGAATTAAGTACGGACATAGCGATAATAATTATAATTATTGAAATCAAGATAAGATTGCATCCACAACATGCACATAAGGCCCAACTTCTACGGTTTCGAACTTCAATTATACCATCGAATTCGTCCATCCATATGAATGAATGTCTATGGGTTCTCCACAGTGGGCAGCGATAAAAGTAACGACCGTAGTTTCGATCAGTGCGTGCTTGATATACCCGCATTTCACCGGCTCCACATGCACACCACGGTCCCCGCATGTCATCCATGGTGTCTGCAAAAAAAATATATACAAATAATTACATCAATTTTTAGCTATTAAGATTAACATAAATTATACTAAAAAAATATACGAAATGTATATACGATTTAGCGAAGAAGTAGAATTTATTTTACGTTTACAGAATCTAGGTTGCGGTGTAATCATTCCACATTGCAATAGCAATTGCATCTCTATATTCGGACATTATATTGAGTTGAGTCTGCGACATATCCAAAACTTCTGGAATTTCCGGGTTCTCTACTGCAGGCGTAAAACTCTCAGCAGTATATTCACTAAATATTTGATCATCAGAACTATGCATTCGAATGAAGTTATGCACAGCACAACAAGCAGTCACCATCATAGCTTGCCTAGTCTGTTTATAATTCGTCATAAGCTTTAATATTGGAAACCTTGCTTTCAAAACTCCGAACGTCCTTTCAATAACATTTCTTAAAGAAGAATGTCTTCTATTAAATAACTCCTTCGGACCTGTTGGGCCATTATTATTTCCCCGAAATTCTTGCAAGTGATATCTTTGTCCCCGATATGGTGCCAAAAAGCCGGGCATATTTGAATAGCCGCAATCCACCAAGTAATATTTATCTAATACAAAAAAAAAAAATTGTCTTCAGGTATATTATGGGAGTCGATGTACATTATTACTGACATTAGTTAGTTTATGGAGTCTTTGTAAAATACCTTGAGGTGGCAGCGGAAATAGTCCCGTTTGCAATGCATGTAGCAAAACACGGGAATCATTAGCACTTCCTTCCCAACCAGAATACACAAATGTAAACATCATGTCAAATGAACATGAACCCATGACATTTTGTGCAATATTTCCCTTACGTGAACGACATGCGTTGTGGCGTTCTTTAGGTGCCCATGCATCAACTAGCGTCCCATCAATTACGCCAATAGCATTCTACAAATATTTTTCTTGTTTACTAAAACGTGCTATGGGTTGCGTGCTATAATAAAAAAATAGTAGTTGTTACAATTGTTTACCTTAAACCAAGGATAAAATTGTGGATTAGAAGCAATTTCCGAGGCCGTATCATTTCCATCTGGGAGTCGAATCAACGTAGGGGCCAAATTCACCAGTGCTTTCATAATTATTTTGAAGTGGGTATTAATCGTTTAAGTCAAATGTGGAAATCTATCTGCCGCACCTCGGTGTGTATTTCTATGTCCGACTATGTATAAAAATATCCCGACCGACTCTTCTAGTGACACATATCTATTTTTTTTCTCGTCAATGTATCCACTCGTCCTAAGTAACCCACACAAGGCTCTAAACGTCGGTGGGTACATTCGGAATAAGTTGTAACATAACACAGGAGGACCTTCTAAAATCAAATGCATATATGATGCTCCAGGTAAGGCAGGTATTTGATAAGGCAGCCTTTCTTTTTGTTGGAATATGTTTGCAAACAGAATTGATAATTGTTCCAAATCGTCGTCAGATGAACTAGAACTACTATGATAATTTGATGGAGCGGAAGTAGACATGGTCTATAAAAAATTATATAAAAATGAGATGATAAATAATTTAAAAAAAATGGTACCGTAATAAAAAGATAAAACATGGTACGAACAAACTTACCCGATGTCGTGATTTGTATGCAGAAATGTGAAATTGTCCACTTCAAACGTGAAGAACTGCCAAAAAAAAAACAGATAATTTTAAATAAAACAAATCCTATTATATTGGAGTAAATTTGTTGTATAATGAATTGTTAATAACTTATTTAGTTGATAGTATATATTACGAGTATTATTGTGTACCCTTTGAAGACAAGAAAAAAAAAATTGTTTTTTTTTATGTAGCTGCCAAAGATAGTAATTTTTTTGGTTTTTTTACTGTATAGAGCTGCCATATTTAATTAACTTTATTTTATTATGTGCACGAATGTAGACAGCATTGCATGTAACAAATAAAATTATAAAAAATGTAGACCCTCATAGTGTGCATAGTTATAGAAAAAGGTCCCTGCTACTCGTGGACCCGCACAGTGGTAGAGGTAACAGGGTACTGCCACAGTGACCATCCAATTAATTTTTTTTTATACATCTCTAATTGAGAGTTTTATTACAACATGAAGCTAAAAGCTATTCTACGGCTGCTGAAATTTTCACTTAAATATAGTCCCAGCAAACTTTTTAGTTATTATGTAATTAACAATAATTCAGTTAAGTAAATTAATTCATTGCAACAGCAAATACATTTTAGTTTTGTATATTTCAAAAGTTTAAAAATTTGTATACCTTACGCTGCTTATTAATAAGCTCAACTGGTCGGGGGATTCTTGCTCCCTGAGTCCTGCATTAAGGCCAAGGCATCCACAACATCAACGTAATTATGCTATTCCCAAAATATGAGAGAATTTGATTCACACGGGAGAGGACTTTTCAGTGGAATATATTAATATATGACTTAGAAGAAAGATGCATATTAGTGCCGATAAGTATAACATTAAAGTTATTATAACAAAAGTGCACATTAGGAGAAACTACTAACAGACATAAAAAAAAAAAGAAAACTATTCCACATAAACCGAATAAAGAAAACAGTGGATTGTTTATCCCAAAAAGGAAGGCAGTCAAAAGCCTTAACCATGCTCCACTGGTCATCCAAAGTCCCTTCATTTGAGGCCGTTCACCTATTCAATTTGCCGATCCGGATTCGAGAGGAGGAAGAAACTACGCCAATCCTTGCCCGATATTAACCTCTCAGCCGCGAGACCATATTGAACTCCATCAACGGGCATATTCTTCAGGACACTCATGCACTCGATCAAGGTGTGCTCTTCAACCGAGGTCGCCTTCGCTTGGTAGTGTGCTATCTTTGCACGCGATGACTCTGACATTGTTTCCATAAGCGCGTCTAAGGAGGTCCTGGTTCGTTTTGACGACCGACTCATGCCATCGCTTCCATGGACGTAGGCAGCGTCCATTGCAAACATGGTAGCACCACCTCCTGCATCCAATGTACCACCTCCGACATTGTAGTCCTCGTTAGAGTAAAGTGCCCCTTGGCTCGACGCTCGACCGAACACACCCGTAGCTGTTGTATTTTTAAAAATTTTAAAAAGTTTTTCATAACCAGGTAAACCTTTTTTCTTGAAAACACTCGCGTTTGGGTTTGCCTACAAAAGAATAATAATATTAATATAGTATTATATGCGGCACACAACCTTAAATCAAAAGAATGAAAATATTAGTACACTGTTTTTTTAAAGGTAATAATTGAAGCCAATCACAAGCACAAGTAAAGTAATAATAATAAAAAAAAGCAGCAGTCTATCTCGAATTGGGTTGTTACCTTCAGGTATGTCGACCACACATTCTCGTCGGCAGTTATGGTGTTCATCTCTGCGCTCCGGCCAAAACCCGTAGTATTAATAAGTTTATGGAAAGCATTGGTTTTGGTTTTCATTCTTATAAATTTTGCTCGAATTTGGACTGCGTCGAAGTACCGTCCGGTTCGCTCTTTCAATTTCTGTGAGATTTCAGTAACTTGTTTTCCACTTAAAGTATTACTTATCCTCATTCGACCCGTGTCAAACTCTTCCTCGATGAATTGTATGAAAGCTTCCTCGTGAGATGAGTGCCAATTACAAGACGACTCGCTGACAATGGGGCTACTCATCTATAGTTCATTCAGCATGAAGTTTATGTATAATTTGTAGGATATTGAAGAAGATGTGAAGAACAACTAAAAAAATGCAATGGGAAAGTACATTTGGAATTTTTAAACCACACACAATTTTGAGAAACTGGACTACAACATATCATAGCAGTGGTAGTATTAAACCCCAACAAACAAAGGCTCTACACCACGGGGTACAGGAACAGCATATTGAAATAAAAATATTTACAGAACACAGGCTGTTCGGAAAGAAATGCGTATACAAACATGGAACCTCTATCTTCGAACTACCCGCATTTCACGGCTGTCAATAACTAAGTAAAGATGGATAAAATACAATGCGAGCTGTAGGAAGAGAAATACCCAGTTGACAGTTAAAAAAATCCATAAAGAGTTTTACAAGCTTACTGTGTGATATGGGTAACACTGCTGATAGCTTGCCTAGTACAGTCGAAAAATTTGAGTGGGCTGCCAAAATTTTCCGATAGGCAGAACTCAAGTGGGGACAAAGTATGACCATTATCAACATACCAAAAACAAAAAGATAAATTCTAAACAGGTTCGCTAGTGTGCATAGTATAGAGGATATATATTAGTTCTCGATTTACCTTAATATACAGTCAAGATAAATTAAAGAAGAGTACTTAACAATGTGAGAAAAGGAAATCTATATTCCGACAGCAAACATTATTTCACATCTATGGGTCCTTGTTTGTAGATTGCCGAAGAACCCAAATTAGAAATTTGGTGCCAAAAATTTGTTAAACATTTTATCAAACACCTTATTTGCATAACAAAATATCCCAACTGTCAACATGGACATACAGTATAATTTCTTGTCTTTTATGTGCAACAAAGAAGTTGGGAAACTGACTTCACTGAAAGAAGAAAGCCCCTCTCTTATGTGCAACAAATACTTTCACATGCAGGTGGGGGATAAAAGCCAAACCTTTGATGTCTTCGCCGGGGAGAAGTTATCCGCGGATATAGTTTGGTCAGCGCTCACAAGTGTGGGCGAAGGGGTTTCTCTCTCAAGAAGCTTTCTCTTACCTCTTGTAAGCACCATTTACTCTATGTGTTCTTACTTGAAGAGGAGAACTTATTGAGCTTTATGCCCTCCACAGTGGGAGTCAAATTGATTTAACGATCGATTGATTGAGAAGCCACTCCTGACTCGACGAATGCTATTGTCGGACGAAATTGGTAGCGTAAATTTTGATTTGTTCGTACTGATACCATGTGCCTTGCAGAGATTTTTGGTTACGAAGGGGAGAGAAGCTTCAACTTTATAGCAATTTAAGCAAGAGTTGCGTAAATTACGGCGTAGGTACCAGCGTAGCTCTGTGGCAGTAGTGTGTACTACGCTGTGGGAAGCTATGGCTGGTGAGATGGTAGAGAGAAATTATATCGAAGGACGGATGTGGTTGGGGAGGTGGAAGCATTAAAAGGAACAAGACAACTCTTCTTTTGTAAAAGGCAGTGGAGTCTACGGAGGAGGTGAGAAAAAAAGGCTGACAAACTGAAATTACTTTATTAAAGTTTTTACTATTTACTGTTCACATTTTTCTAAAAAGCACATTGAAAATTGGTACACCAAACAGCAAAATTTTTGACCCACGCTAGAAATGGCTGTTCACAAACAGCCACCAAACACGCGCGAAATTCTTATTCAAGCATCGGCGTATGTGATGAGACAGCTGCAATTCTTATGCAATCTAATTGTGTGTGTTGCATTTACTAATTCTTAAATGTGCCAAAAAACCTTCCATTTATGACAAATGTACTAAAATTTATGTAACATGGAACAATCCATCTCACTGGGTGACAAACATTTGCTCAAGTATGAAATGTTTGACTTGTTGATAAATGTTGCTGATTTAGAGAAGTACGTCACTGAGTGCCATAGCCACAGTATACAATCAGACTAAAAGAACATGTGTTCAGTGTTTTCGTTTGTTTAGCGATAGACCTCCCTTTCCATTTAATTTATTTTATGAAATTTAGTATCTCATTAACAAATTCACATATAATTGTAGTATTCTTTTAGTAATATGAACATTTGCATTTTCTTTGCTAATACATTGAGGACAACGGAATTGTATCTTTCAAATTTCATTTAACGGGTAAGAAATCTTGATATCTATTCAATTCTATTTCATGTTATATGCCCACGATGTGCATGCGAGAGAGAGACCAAATTCATTGTGGAACCAACAGAAAAAAATTCAAGTCAAATCCCGCAAAAATAAAACTAATCATCTCTGTTTCCACGTTCTGATTTCCAAAGCCAGTTTAAAATGGCGTGTAGGGGTCTCATATCCAGACAAAAACTGAATTCCAAACTATTCCGCTCTACATATCTGATAGGTTCAATGCATATTTTCTAAACTACGATTTTCTTTTCTTTTCACTTCTTTATATACCACCAAAAGAATCAGTTTACATATAACAACTCACCACAAAATTTGTGCAGACTTATAAGGCTAACCCAACCCATATCCAAAGTTCATAGAGACGTTTGTTCACACTAGAGAGCAGTTCATAGAACATTTTTTCACACTAGTGAGCTGCACCTGCTAGATGTTCATCAAAAGCCCGAACCCAATTCATCATCAAACGATCTAGGGATCCTTTCAGAAGTGTTTTTTCTGGCCTGCACAAGCGAGCAAAAACAGTCCTGTTAATTTCAAAAGTTGAAGAGTTCAGAAATCCCAAACTATGAAATCCTTGACTTCTGCACTTTCTAAGAAAAAACACTAATTACAAGGTAATCAACGGGTCAAGAATGAAACTTTTACACTATCGTGCAATTTTTTACATCAATATGTCCCTAAAAGGAAACGAGAGTGGTAGTTATTTATGTTTTCATACAATATTAAGCAGTTTTTGAGGTAAATGATAACTTCTATCATTCATGAAAAGAAGTTGGATCATGATAAGCAATTTAAGGAGCAATGATAACATATTACTTTGAGTGAAGAAATCGGACCATATAGAGCAGCTTAAAAAATAGTGATGAGGTTTTCACCCTATTTTCTTAAATTTGTCTTTGGACCCTGTGAATATTACCCAATTTCATAAGTTCCGGTAAAAATACAGGGTGAAAATAGAAATTGTGAGTAAAAGGCGCAAATTACAGTGGAAGACTGTCAATAGTTGGTAAGCAGCAACTTTCAAGTGTGCAATGCGAACTCCAATATATTAAAATGTAGGCCAAAAACTCTAATTATAGAACATGGGTGCGGGTGCAAAGACAAAATTTCCCCTTCTAAAATTAGCCAATAAACGAGGAATACCAAAAGTAACATTTTATTAAAACTAACCTAATCCCCACCCAATACTTCCTCCCCCCTCCCTCCCTCTAGATGAAGGATAACTGGAAGTTTATAATAATTCTAAATATCTTTGAGTTTCAAAGTGTGACTGCTATTTGAGACAGACGGAATCTATACTAATATAGAAAGCCAACACTTCTTCCTACTTTTTAGGTAGTTATGACACCAAATTTTCAAATTCCTCAGTTACCCCCTTCCCATCACTTTTTTCCCATGGCAAACCTATTTTTTTACCACTAAACAACTATGTAATTCTTTAATATTTTAGTATTTTAAAAATAGATGACGTGCGCGCATAAAAGAATTGAGTGCACACACATTGTGTATGCTTTGGTATCTAGTATTATGAAAAGGAAACTTTGAAGATAGTAATAAATAAAGGCTTACCACGTCAATGCTGCTTCACCAAAAACTTGTGCGACGAAGAACACTTCAATGCCTTCATCGCCGCTTCAGCAAAAGCGCGCGTTACTTCAGCATCGCGCTCTGCATCTTCAGCTTCCATTGCCGCTGCTTCAGCTGCTGCAATAGCAGCTTCTGCCTCTGCAACAGCTTGGGCGGCAGCTGCAGCCGCCTCCATTGCAGTCATGCTTCTCATCTTCTCCAGCTCTGCATCAATTAGGGCTTTTGTAAGAACCCTAGTGACTTTAGTTTGTACTCTGGGAGAATCCTTCTTTCCCTCTAAGAGCAAAGGGGTTGGTGGCTCTTCCCTCACATCAAATGATTGTGCACTCGGTGCAATCCTGTACTGATGCTTTACCTATCAAAAGAAAATATTGTAGTTATGATCCATGACCAAAAAATCTTAAGTCTATTTATGTTTTAAACTATACTAGATTACTCTACACACGCATCGTATTCATTTAATTTGAGAAAATTTAATATAGAATCAAAGTGGCCTAGTGGTTAGACATAATTTTAAGCCTAGTGGTTAGACATAATTTTTACTTTCTTAATAGCAAGGGTACAAATCCAAAATCTTGTTGCAAGGATATTGTTTATGAACAAAAGCATTGCAGGGGTCAAATTGAATATAAAAAGTATGAATGGGGCCTCAAAAACGTTGAAATTCACTTTATATAACAGTATAGATAATATAACAGGAATGGTTTTGAATCTCCCTCTAAAATTTTTGCTGACTAGCACAAAAGTCAACATCAAAATGGGACTCTCAAACTCTACAGTCAACACATTGACAAGAGCATCTTTTTAAAATAGCAATACTTTTCAAACCATAACAAAATTGTGAAGGCTATGAGATAATAAGTAGATCATTTTCTAGAAATATCAAACTAAAGAAAAATGTAAAGCAAAAGGTTTAAATACCAATATTACTTTATCTATTATAAACTAAGAGTACCTAACTATCATGCAATGAATGCTGGCATGACCCAAGTTTGTATTCAATTCCTTGGCATCAAAGTAAAACAACTCAACCAAAATGTTAGAATTTCCTGTACCAGCTACTAACTCAATATGGAAGGTCCATAAAGAAACACAATGTAGATTTCTCTATTGAACCCTCAACACCCTAGTGGAAAGAAAAAAGAAAGGAAAGAACCCACCGGAGCTAAAAAAAAACACTCAGAAGAAAGTAACAACCAAACACTAGCCAGAAACAACTGATAAATCCTGGAGACGAGAGGAGGAAAATGGTTTTACAACTATAGTTAAGTGCAGGAACGACACAACTGAGGGAAATAATACTGCCAAGCAAACCCTGGGAAACTAAAATATCACTGCAAAAAACAAAAGCAGATACAAGAAAAACAATGATCAACAGGACAACATAGCCTCACTCATTAAGCATAAATTAAGTGAATCGTCTTAAGAGATAAATACACATCAATCAGAGGATTCTGGTATTAACACAACCAAAAAGACAACTATGAAGCAATACCCATTACCTTAATCAACTTTCCATTCTCTGTCAAAAGCTTTAAGCTGGGCTGCAAAAGCTTTTCCAAGTTTGGAGGTGCCGAGTAATGCTCCTACAATGGAAGTTAATCATGTCGAACATAAATACAGTAGAACTCAAGAAATCTTGTTTTTTCTAGAAATCCTAGCACGAAGAGATGAATATTCATGATTTTCCCAAGTTACATATGAGCCCATCTCAATTTGTGATAAAATTTAAGAGGTTCTATAAGAATTAAGAAATCAAATTTATATCTTATAGAAGGTAAAAAGGGAAAAGAAAAGAATGATATCTCACTAAAGAAAAAGATCATCCCCAACACATGAGCACCAAAAGCAACATAGGAGCTGGGGAGAGGGCAAACTTGCTTAGCAGTGTATAACTAATTCACTATTTGGTTCTACATAACTGTAGTCTTACGGCATCACAAATCAAATACCCTTAAGAATACCTCTATGTACATGGAAATTGTAGCCCTGCTGGAACCACGAGGCTCCTTCAACTTGTTTATAGCCTCCACTATAAGATTCTCCAACCTGAATTCATGCGGAGTTTCAACAGATCTCGTCAACGGATATCAAAAGGAAACAAGATGGTTTATGGCATCCACTAAGAGCTTATTATAACTTCTCAGAAATATATATTCCAACCTTGTCTATGAAAAATAATTTATTAAAGACTATTTTCATGTGTATCAATTTTGAGTTCTTCTAAATGATAACAACATTTCAAATGGCAGGATCCACAGTATAGAAAAAACAGTAGCAGTGA
Organism: Lonicera japonica; assembly: GCA_021464415.1. Taxonomy (NCBI): domain Eukaryota; kingdom Viridiplantae; phylum Streptophyta; class Magnoliopsida; order Dipsacales; family Caprifoliaceae; genus Lonicera; species Lonicera japonica. The sequence continues at coordinate 16,365,408 of CM038469.1, forward strand.
AGTGCTACATTTGACATATTGGTGTAAGCACACAATCAATCATCACTGGTCTACCAAGAGAAAAATTCCACATTACAGCATCTCAGTTTGTGCTCTACGCATCTTTAAAAAGGTAGCACTTTTAACATAAAAAATAGTCCAAATTTCAACAATAAAATCGTAGTCCAAGTGTAATGACATCAAGTGGCATGGGAGCAAAGACATGTTTGTGAAACTTAACTTTCAATAAAAAAACCCAAGAAACTCCAAAAATGACACTATGAAGAACTACACTACACACTTGGTATGGGATGTTAATTACTTAGAGAGTTGTACATCCGCACATTAAGCCACAGCTTTCTCAAAAGTGATGCCCAATATTTGCTTCTTGAATGGGTTTTCAGTTAAGTATTAAGATGTAAACAACCAATTGTCCTACTTTGTTTATTCAAGACATCACTACCCCACAAGAAGGAGATTGAGACGATGCATTTATCAGGTGAAAACACTAAGATTCATGTGATATGTCAGATACCCAAGATTGTTATTTATGACAACAATTCTACAGGGACATTCGCACGTGACATAAAAGACATATATTTGACGTGGCCCCAATGAATTGGTTACAATATGGGGTCCATATGAAACTCATCCTTGTCACAATACATTCTGACCAATGAGTAATTGCCAGATTGGGATGTCACTATTTCATGTCAGATTAATATGTCCATGTAGAAGGGCAAGAGATATAATTGACCTACTCCAGGTCCCATCGATGATTATTTTCGTGGTTGAATAGAATCTTAGAACTTAGTTATTATTAGATATAATTGTCCCACTCCAATCCCATAGATGACTATTTTCGTGGTTGAATGCCAAATTAAGAACTACTTCTCAAGGTTATGCCACAGCCACAAGAATAAAAGTTCAAGAATGAAAAGGACATTATCAGCTGAGAAGAAGTAATGTAACCTTGAGATTGGTTTCTTGGAACCAGCAATTTCCAACATTCCAATGGATGTAGCAAGAGGCTTAGCATCAACAATTTCGATATCGCTCGCGAGTTCTGTGCTAAGGGCCATTGAATTTTCATCAGGCTTGGGGATCTGTTGATTGTTTTTTGATGCAACTCTAGCCTTCTGCCTAGACCCAAATCCGCTTGCAAGGACATTCAGATTTCTCCATTTATCCTGTCCATAGCCACAAATGATTCATCAATATATCAGTTTTTGTCCGAGGAAAAAGGAATGCAACATATCATATTGGATAGCTTAAAATACAACAAATAGAATAGAGATTTCATACCTTGAGGTCCACATTTGACCGCAAACGCAAGATGGTGCTAAACTCAGGGTCTTTGAGGATTGTGCTCCACTTGCCTGCACCATACTTAGCCACCCCTGCTTTAAGAGCAGCTTCCTCTTCTTCCCTCCACTTTTGCTTGGGAGCACCCATTTACCATGTACAAACCTTTATACGAAGCATAGCAATCAAACTATACTCCTTATCAGCACATCTGCGAATTCAGAACATAAATTATCAAGTAAATAGACCGTATACCTTTAGAACCATCTAGATGATCAAAAAGACCAACCAAAAACAAATTCTATGTACTCATGTAACTGACAAGTAACACATATTAAACTTAAAACAATATTAATTTCTGTTTTTTTTTTCTTGCTCTTCAAATATCACAGGCAACAATCTCATTGAATCATCAAGATTTACAACTTATAGTAATTAGTATGTCATCCCCTAAAACTAAGAAGAAGCCATAAAAACCTTGAAAGTGAATATCAATTACAGCAAAACAAACATCAAAATTAATATGGCCTTGCGAGCCTGGGTCAAAGAAACAATTTACGGTAACCAAAAGTTAGCCATGCCACTTAAGTCATCAAACTCAAGTAAAATACACAGTAACCTGATTTCATAATCATATAGGCTATCCTTTCTCTCCCACAGTCAGCCATGAACTCTATATAGCCATAACATTGTCATAGTATATATATATATATATATATATTTTAGGTCGTAACCCGTGCCAAAAGGCACCATCCACCATTGAAAAAGCATCTTGTAATGTCAATAACACAATCTTTTATTCCTTATACATTTTTAGGACTCAACTAGGTCGTAATCTGCGCCAAAGGCACTATCAGCATTTCGAAAAGCATCTTAAATTTCAGCCCACACAATTTTTTATCCATATACATTTTTTAAATTCAAAAGGCATTGTCCCTTATTGTATAAGTTTATAGTTTATATATATATTTGTGTTCGTTCTGATTCATCTATGCATGCCGTACAATTCAACACCTAAATTTATAAGTTGTAACTAAAGCTATGTTGACAAAATTCGGCCTTTCATTTAACTCAATAATTAGCAACAAATACACAATTGGCGATTGAAGACTGTGTCTTTCAGATATCAACATACAATTAAACAGAAAGAGAAAGAGAAAGAGAATACGACTGTGAAATTTGAAAAACAAACATCAGAGCATATATATCATCGTTCAAATTAAATACAAGTTCACGAGTGATAATATAGTTATCTGTGTTTGTATACCAGACGAGCGCGAATCAAAGGCAAGTCCTTCACAATGATTTAGCACATGTTTCTTCGTACGATCGAAACCGCGATGAACGATTGAAACCCTAGAAAAACAAGTTATTATAGAAATCGGTCTCTTTTTCGTAAATTTCTCACTGCCCGCGCTCTTATTTTTTCCCCCTTTCCTAAAGCAGTCTGCTCGAAGAGTGTGGGGGTGGGGTGGGGTGGCGTGGGGTGGGAGTCGGGTCAAGTTCAATCTAAAAACCCACCCAACCCACCGATCCCTAAAGAGGTAAAACCTCGAATCAAAAAAAAAAAAAAAAGGTTGAAACCAATAGTAAAAATTCGAACTAAAAATAAAATAATTTGATTCAAATTCAAAGCAAGTTAGTATAAAATCGAACCAAACCAAACAGAATTATGTATAATGAAAGATGTTAATATATATTTTAAAGGGAACACATTAACTACATTATGATACAAAAAAGATGATACTACCTCTATCCCAATTTAATTGTCCAATTTTGAAAAACTAAAACTTAAGTAGACATAATGATTACTCTAAGAAAAAATGCTTATTTTCAAAAATGACCTTTACTTTTTCTCTAATACAAAAAGGTGGCGGGACTCACAATAAAAAAAATGGTAATAATTTAAAGGGTAATATTGAAAATAATAAAAAATACTCTAATTAAAGACTTGCTAAATATAAAACGTGGACAACTATTTTGGGACATTCAAAAATGGAATAGTGGACAATTAAATTGGGACGGAGGGAGTATTTTATATAAGTTTGTTTTTTATTAATTGTATGTCGTGATCCTCTTAATAAAAAAAAGTATTAATGTGTGACTTTATTATTAATTATATGATGTTAAGAATTTTTTTTATCACATACATGATGGTTAAATAATTCATCATTTTATTTATTATATTTTATTCTTATAAATGTACAAATAAAATAGTTACTAAATAGAGAATATGATTTATATATGTTTGCACCTTGTTACTTGAAAATTGCGACTTCTAATTTGAACCTGAACCAATCTTATATTATTATTAGTATTCCATTGTTATGTTAAATTAATTTAAGAAAAAAAAGGTATATGTCAAAACCGAAACATAATCGAATCGGAAAATTTGGTTCGAGTTTAGGTAAGAAGATTTAGAAATCGAAACCGAATTTTTATATTTAGTTTGAGTTTTGGGCACTTTAATTTCTATCTCGATCAATACCGAAAGCACCCCTAACTTGAAGCGTTACAATTCTAAAAATTTGAATATTTTATTATAATACGAAGGGACCATGAGATTTGATGGTATTTTTGGAGGAAGAGTGAAGAAGACTCGAACTTTGGCATAAGTGTGATAACTAGCATATTTAATCGACTTGTAATAAATATTTTTTGCTTGGATCTAAAATTACTGTCTTGTATAGGTTAAATATACAAGTTACTCAGTTGCTACAAAAATGATAATCTCATCAATGTATACTCCCAAAAGTAAAGAGAAGGAAGAAAGATTTGAGTTACATTATACACGGACAGATTCAATTACTTAAAAGAGTAATTATATTTATACTACAAAAATTTTTTAAAACTACCGCAAACTGAAAATTACTATAAAAGTACACAAAAAAATTTTAAACTACCACTACATACACCACACACTACATACTAAATATTACTACAAAATATAAACAAAAATTTTTAGAACATCACAAGAAGTAATTAAAATTAACTATTTTTTTTAAAACGTCTCTCTTATTTCTCTTTCACACTCCATGCCCTAAAAAAACCAATCACATGCTGGTCTCTTTCACTCCAAATAGGGATGGCAAAAAACCTTGCGATTTCGGGTACACATGCCCTGACCCGATGGAGGTGGGTATGGGTACAAACAATCTAGGGCGGGTTCAAGGTGAGAATTTTTAAACTTAGTCGGGTTCAGGTATGGGTGTCCTCCATTTTGTACCTGCTCCAATATATTTAATTTTATATTTTTTTTTCCTTATATATGTGTGCGTATATAATATGTTTATAAAATTATGTTATTGTTGATTGTGTAAATATATAATTTTATTTATATATGTATATATATTATCTAACATATATTATTTCTAACTTCATTCTCTTTTTTTTATAATTTTTAAAAAAAAAAATTGTCGGGTATACCCGCGGTTACCCGTTACCCGACGAGGGCAGGGATGGGGATTACCCGATAACCCGAAGTGGGGATGTGGATAGGAATGGTTTTTGGTAGCGGGGCGGAGATGAAAATTGTAAATTAGACCCAAACCCAACCCATTGCCATTCCTAGCTCCAAGCCCTAGAAACTCTTTTGATCGTTCCCTTACACTGCATTCTGGCTATCACGCTGCTCGTTCCATCTCCAAGGTAGATCTCTCTCTAGTCCACTCCAAGAAAGCAGTGATAACCTCTTTTTACCTTCCCAGGCAAGTCCTAAAATCCCCTCTCTATATCATACACACATATAGAGAAAGAAACACACACTGATCCTTTACTTGTCCTCAGTTAGGGTTTCCCTTTTCATCTCTCATTAATCTGCCCATCCGATTTCATTATTCAAATTATTCTCGATTGAGCCACTATTATGATAGTCTATGTTTGGTAATTGAGAAAATTGAAGGAATTTTTGTTCTGGGTAATAGCACAAAAATGTAAATTTAGGAAGTTAGGTGACAAGTAAAATATATAAAGAGCATTGTTGTTAGTAAAACTAATTTGAAGACACGAAATCTGCTAGCATGAATGTTTTGACAAATAACATACATAAAATTTGTATAAAAAGAATCACTCACGAAAGTTGTTTTGTTTGTTCTTTTGATGAAGTTTGAATTTCGTCGAAAAAAATGAACTATCATGTTATTGTGCTTCCTACTCATTCAATTAATTTGCATAAGTTTTTTTGGGGTAGACTTGAATTTTGAGACAAAGCTATTGAGTTATATTATTCCATTAGGAATCAAAAGATATTATAATTATTCAATTTAAATGTATATGACCCGTTAACAAACATGTTTTTGTTAGGATTCCATTTTAAATATATTCTAATTTTATATGTAACCTAATGTTATCTTGAAAACTAAAAAAAAAATCCACTTTTTTAATAGTTTCTTTAAATGGACAAAGTAAGAAAGACCATATTTTTTCACTATCTACAAGGCTCAGGTTAGGAATTGCAATCTTATTTAACATTTTTCCTTGATAGTAGAGGTTATTTGGGGGTCCTTTTATAAGCTAAAAACGGAATTAAATTTCATTTCATTCCTTTCCACGGAAAATGAACAAATAAGCAAAAGCAAAAATTAAATACTTTTTTCAATTGGGCCGAGTACATATTTTCACTGTTGAAGCTGCTAATCTGCTATTATTATTTAGGCCCATCAGTTGGGCCTAGCAACCTCGAAGCTCCCTTGTTCAGCCCTTTAAATTGTGAGTCAAATCTTAATTGAGATTGAGTAGGGTCGAGTGTGAACAAAATTTTAAGCCCGAATTATACAAATCCACTTTTGTTCGGGTTTAAACCTTATCCCCCTGTATCACATCGTTTTTACTTAGTCATTTAACATTGTATTAGTTTATTGGATGAATCTTGAATTTGAATGTTGTATATAATATTTTACACTTTTCATACTATCTAGTGGTTTAGAGATGATTATTATTAAATACTTGGTACTTTGGCCAGCCCTTGAAAGAAAGGAAAATGTATCTTCTCACCAAAACCATTGGCTAGCCCTTGTGGTTAAGAGCTAGAACACTATCTATACAATCCACTAATCTAAACAAAAGAAGTTAATCTTTACTTAAAGTCTCTAATTGCAGGTCTCATAAAAAAAGATGATTATTTTTTATATGAAAATTAGAACACTGACTTGTGCAGAGTCTCCATTAATAGGTCTTATTCTAAAGATGGCTACCACATGCAAAGCAACAATTATGTCAAAGATCGAGAAAACGTCGAACAATTAGTTCTAAAGGTCAAGAAGGCCAAGTGAGCACTATAGTACATCTAATCTTGACAACCATACCAATGAAGGTAGTGGTGGGGACACTATACCGAAGATCAGTCCTAACAAAGAGTAGTTTGGTTCACGGGGAAATCGATTCCCTTATCTTTTCCATGGAGGAGGGAAAGTAAATTTCCTTTATCTTGTGTTTGGTAAACCCTTGGATGGGAAAATCAATCCCGAAGATTCCTCAGTGTCCCTTAACAAAGGAAAGGAACGTCCTTTGAGAGAACCAAACGACATAGCGTATGATATATGGAACAAACCAATTACCTGAAAACCTCTAAAGTACATACATCACTTCCAAAAATTAAAAAAATGGGACATCACCAAGGAGTGTGAGGGGTGAGGGAACGCGAAAAGGCATTTGGCTTTATGAATCTAGCCGATTTTACATACAAATTCATTGATAAAATTTTGGTTTCACCTCTTGCAGAGAGTTGGCATCTCGAGACAAATACCATCCACCATCCCCCTTGATGAGATAACCATTACCCTAAATGACGTATGTCAAATACGAGGTGTTCCTGTAATTGCTACATGTATCCACGGAGGAGGTAAAAAATTTACCTCTGCTATTGGGGTTACCTTATTAAAGATGTATCTTGGTGTTTCTATTGACGAGGCGATGAAGGAAATGAATACGTGTTTCATTAAGTTATAATTGTTAAAAAAAATGTTTAAAGGAACACCTAAAGAGAGCAAGAGTATTAGCCTTGATTAGTGTGTTGACTCGGCGAAAAATATACGAATTATTACACCAAAATGCGGGTGGAACGTCAAGTAATAAATACTCGGTAAGTTCGAGGTCGATCCACGAGGAGGAGGGTAGTTCTTTGAATTAGGAAGGTTTCTTTCAAGAGGAAAATGGAAAAAATAAAGAAAATATGAAATATGGAGAGAATTGAATGAAAATCAATAACTAAACTAACTAGAGGCAATATAACTAAATAAAACATGTAAATAAAACTAAACCTACAGGTAGCAAAACATTACTGTGTTAAAGGAAACTAAACTAGTATAACAAGAACATGGAATAAAGCTAAATAAAATAAACACTAAAAATAGAGTACTAAATTAATTAAACACGTGAAAAACTTTAACTAAAATTTAAGAATAAAAAGTGCTAGGGATATCCACAAGTTCCAGGCAACACAACGGGTAATTCAGTGGACCGGAAATCCTTTTCTAATTACTTTTTCTTTAAAAATCAATCTACTTTCCATAAGATAATTGATTTCATAAAGTCGTATATTTTGCAATAATTCATGTGTGACATGAACTATACGTACCAATATTAATTATGAAATCAATTTGCATTACTTAATTTTACCGAAAACACTTATTTATTAAAGTGAAGTAGTGCTTGATACTACAAAACCTTTTATTAAAAGTAAGTTTATAAATATTAAGTAATTACAAAAATTTAATTCAAATAGGTTAAAACATGATTGAAATCAAATTTGAACTAAAACGGGTGGTGGAAACACAAAATTGGCGATTTTGGTGTTAAAAAGTAATGTTTAAAACAAATACCAAAAACAACGCGCTCTAATTTGAAATTATAAAGATACAAAACCAATTAATTTAGAGGGTATAAACTGCTCTCTAACTCGACCGGTTAAAATTTAGCTCAAAAACAACGATTCAAACTTGTTTTGTTCTTTTGTCTAAAATATTTTATTAAATTTCTTATAAAAGTATGTGATTATCATACTAGGATAATAATTTAATAAAAATAGGAATTATAATGAAATTTTAACCTATATAAAATTAATTAGAATTGAATTCGGATCCGAAAAACTACCGTGTCGGCATACTCATTCCTTACGGACCCCTAACTAATGAACTAGTTAGCCATAATCAAAGAAAACATATAAATAATATTAAAAATCATGTAAAATAGTAAAAACATACCTAATAATGTAGAAAATTAAATTTGAAAACTTTTGACTTTGAAATTTTGCAACTACGATTTAAAACAAAGATTTTACGGCGAAAACGGTAAATAAACTCAAAACCGAAAAAAACCTAACAAACTCGACCTAAACCCTACGAATTATAGAAAATCATATTCTTAATGATAAATGATGAATCAACCATGAATAGCATGAAAAAAAAATAAACTATTTGAATATAAAACAATAATCAAGCATAAATCGACGAAAAATCGACAAACCAACAAAATAGATCTATAAACCCTAGAACCAGCCTTAAGAACATAGGTTTAAGGTTTATTCTAGAATATATATGATCTTAAGTAACTAACTTATGAATAGCAAAGAAAACAAATAAAAAAAAGCAATCGAATTGGAAGAAATTAGAAATTGGGGTTTACCCGGAACGCGATTAAGACTTGAAATGAAAACGGTATTGAATGATGAATTGAATGTTGATAATAGAAAATTTTTAGCCTCAAAATATCATTAAAAAATAATCTAATAATTATTTTAAGAAATTAAATAAAAAAACTTTCAAGTTCGATTTTCAGATACAGCGCAAAAGCTCTCAAGAAAGTTACGGTGGTGTCAGCCTCTCTGTTAATCGATTCTAAATTGTTTTTCCCCTAAAATATTAGATATATTACCTTTTATATGGTACACAAGTGTCTAAATTCGTGGTTTTAATAATTCTTGAAGAAACTAGTTGAAACATGGATTAAAATTGAAGTTGGACCAAAAATTAGGGTCATTTTCTTTATGATGGCTTCTTTTTTTACTCATAACTTTTTGCTCCAAACTCTGATTAATATATCATTTCCATCAATGCGTAGAAAATTCAAATATCTACAACTTTTATTTCTGGAGATTTCTTCAAATTCTCAATAGATAAAAACATTGATCAGCTATAACTTCAAACTTTTTACGACAATTCTTGGTTTTTTTCAGAAACTTCAGGAATTGATTCAATTGAGCTATTTTTCTCTTTGAATCAGTCTTGGAGACTTTAATTCACTTTATTCATGCTTGGGGAATTTCTTATTCTCTTATTGCTAGTGCTTCGGGGGTAAGTTGCGGAGTTCTCCTCACCTCGGGCTTCAGAATGGATATTGACTTCTTCTTCGGGCCTTCTTCTTACACTTTTCCGCATTCAACCTTCTTGCTTGCATCCAACCTTGGTTGCTTAACCACTTTAGGCCTGCAAAATGACTTAGTAACATAGAAATACAATGCAATGCCTTCCTTTCACGCTTAAACTGAATTTACATACAATTTTTGATTTTAGGTTGTAACTAGAAACTAATTGAGCCTTGTTTAAGAGATTAGAAATGCAATTTCTGGACTCAATCATCTGCGAGAGCACATTTTCTGTATCTCTTAGGATGTACGATATTTGCAGACAATAATGGGCAATAGAGTTTCCATTAGCTGCTTAGAGTGCCTTAAAAGACTTGGACGCCATACGTGGGTATGCATGGGGCATGGCTATCCTTGCATACTTATTTCATCAATTAGGAAAGGCATCTTGGGTAGATACCGCACAAATAGTTAGTTACTTTACGCTTTTGCATGTATATTTATTTGTTTTTTATCTGATTTGATCATATTATTTATTAACTTATCGTTAATAGTTTTTTTTAATCAATATAGGCTTGGATATATAAGCACTTTAATGTAAGGGCACTACTATACAATCAAAAATCTAATGAGAAATGACCTAAGATGCACAAGTGGTTTTCTAAGGTGACCCTTGGAGATGGCGATGTAGGAGTGGTACTTTTGTGTGCATAATTTGATGCATTGAATGAAAAGGAAATAAGTTATTGATATAAGGTAAACTTAATTTTCTAAAACTTTATATAGTTATTGAATAATTTTTAAATTATTGATGTAAGTATTATATTGTTTAGCATATGTTTGATAGGATCCTTACCATGCTTATCAAAACGTTCATCCATTTAAAGAGTTCTCGTTTTATAACGGCTTGTTAATTTATTTTAATGTGGTGGAGCTAAACTACCTTGATCCGATGTTACAAAAATTTGGAATTTGGACGCACTCAGGCCGTCCCAAAGAAAACAATGAAGCCGTCAAACGATTAAAGAAAGAAGAAGCATGGCCAATATAAAACCAAGCACAACATTGACAACTAGATCCAATAAAGTTAGGAGAATCACTTGCTGGTGAACAAAAGTCGCATTGAATCGATGAAGGATCCATGGGATGCTAGGGTTAACTAATGGGTTTGTTCACGAAGATAAGCCAAGTGCAAGTATAGAACCCAAAAAACACAATTGATCATGTATGAAAAGCTAAAGTAATTAACGTGGAAGGTTCCATTAAAGATAAGGAGATCGTCAAATAATATTTCGCAACTTACTGCCAAGTCATATTTAATTTGTATATATGTATATATTTTTGTTTAACTCGTATATATGTATATTTTTTTGTTTAACTCGTATATATGTATGTCGTAATTTTCAGACCACAAAGTTACTTCATGCGCATTGTACTGTGCCAAAATGATGTAATGGACAGAATTGGTGCGTTGTCATCCAAAAAGAATTGGTGCGTTGTCATCCAAAAACAACTTCATGAAAATGACAACCATTTACAAATGCAATGTTTATGAGGTTATGTGGGATTTCGGGATTATTTGCGTTAAAAAGAGGCATAAAGGTTAGGCATTCTAATTTAGATATCAAAACTAACACAACCTTGTACGTTGAAGCTATGATATAACCTATTTTTGGCATTTGCATCCATTTAGAATGCGGGCAATGGTTATCATGACAATTCAATATCCCAATAATTTCTTTGACGACCTTTTTGATAAACATACTTTCATAAAGGCCTCGGTGCATCAATACTACCTTATCCAAATCATAACGCACTTTGATCCAAGCATTTTCCTCGTCATTTCCCATTAATGCTACACAATAATAACAACAATTCCCATCGTCGTTCACATGTTCCACTTTTATTATAAACAACCAAATAAACTCAGGTAATAATGGCATATTGTTATTTATGCCTTCATTCATGGCCATATTTACTTCAAAACTCTTCAAATTTGTATACTCAAACAGGGTGATAATTTTCCCAGTTAAAGTTTGTAATTTTGCTTTTGTCCGTTTTATTAGATGGAACAGAAATAATGGTATTGTCTCTTTTTCGCCTGAGAATGACAATGGTGGTGGTGTCTGTTTCAAAATTGCATACTCAAACTAAGAACTATTTCTTCCAATTTGAGGTTACAATTTTGGTTTTTTTCTCTTCAACTGGCAAGTTCTTTGTCTCATTCACAGTCCCACATTTCGTGTTCAATACTCAAAACCTGATGGATCTCTCTTTGTAGACATGGCATGTTTTCGCTCTTTTACTGATATTTTTGACGTTCGTGTCTCTTTGGAAACAATTGAAAACGATTCTACAAGAAATGTTGTTGAAAGGCAAGCAATCTCCTTCAAGTTTTTCAACATAACACGCCTTTCATTAAGAGTTGCCTCAACCTACTTTTTCTTAAACAGATGCATCTCGGCTCATAATCAACCTCTCCAACATTTGGTACTAAAGATAGCTTTGGCAAAAATAGGGATTGGTCATCCTTCTTGTTCATACTGAATTATTTCACGTGTACAAGGAATTTTATAAATGGTCCGAGCAAAATGACACACGCATGAACATCTACTCTAATGTATTGAATTCTGATAAGCTAAGAAATTGGTATAATTTATTATGTTAATTTATAATTTAAAGAGCATATATTATTACTAATATTTATATTTTTAATTCTTTTCAGGTGTTAGTAAAGAATTTGAGAATATTGAAAAAAATGGAGAAATTAAAGCAAGTGAAGACATATAAAAGTGCTCAATACTTTCGAATGCATAAATTTTTACTCGGAACTCCAAATAATGAGATTCTTGACCCTAATTTGAAGAGAATTTCAAGAGCTAGAACTTTGCAGTTTAGCACTTTTTTAAATTCAGCCATCTCGGGGTCCAAAATTACGATGCAAAATGCAGCAATTAAAAGTGGCAAAAATTCAATAAATTGTATTTAAATTAATGAGCCTAAGCCTAATTGCAGGCTAGGACCAATGGGAGAAGACCTGAATTTTGAAGGTTCAACATGGACCAATCCATAATTAAGCACACAAAGCCTAGTAGCTAAGTAAGAAGCATATGGGCCAAGCCCATTCAAAAACAATTCCTAATTGAATGAGGAGATCATGCATGCTATAAAAAAAAGCAACCAAAACAATTATAAAGCAAGCCGCAACACAGCATCCCTACATAGTGCTTGTCGAGCCTTCCTCTTCCTCTTTTTAATTTTTTTTTCTTTTCTTATTCTTTTACTTTGAAGACTTGAAGATTTGAAGGTTTATTTTTTATTCAATTTAATTAATGCCAAGTAAGTTTTTTTTTTTTTTTTATGTGCTATTTAATTTATTCTATGCTAGCGTAAATTTGTGCTAAGGTTAAGATGAGTATATTTAATTGATTCTCTTGCACATATTCATGCCAATTGACTCTACTAATTTAATCTTTTAATATTAAACACAATTCTTCCTATTGGATGCCTATTTTAATTGACAAAAAATAAAGTTGGATTCTCATTATTTTTTGTTGGATTTTCATTATTTTTTGTTGGATTCACCTTATGATTTGTTGAGAGCGGATATAGGGTGTATTTTGACGGATATAGTGAATGTTTTGATTTTATACATAAATTTAGCTGTGGAAGAATTACAATTGGATTTTATTAATTAATTAGACTTTATTGATTTTATTTTCCGCATCTAATAGAGTTGAGAGACCAAATTAGTGCGAGATAAGAGTAAACTTTATACGCATGAATACTTAAGAAGATGATATTAAAAATATGACTCCAAAACCCTAGTCAATTAATTCATTAATTTTATTATCTTACTTCGTATTATTTAATTTAGTTTACTTGCTTTACTTTATTTTATTTAGTTTGCTTTATTTAATTTGTTTTATTACCATAAACTTTTCTTTACTAGATTAGAAGTTTAGTGAAAGATTAACAAGATAATTATAAAACATACTGTTTGAGTCCTTATGAGATCGACCTTGCTTACACGCTACACTATAAATTAATTTGTGCACTTGCGAATATTAAAATTTATCACAACAAATTCTTGCTATTTCTTCGACTATTTTAGTTAATATAAAACGAAAGACGTGAGACCTTAACTCCTTAAATTGCGAAAGCTTATGAAAATGACGCACATTCATCATAATTTGCTGAAAATCTTTGTCTTTCATTTTGGCTATCATAGTGTTCTCTACCTTGTCATGAAATTATGATTATGACTTGGTTGGTAAGAGCTTATATGTGCCCACATCATTTTTTGTTTTTCGATATTTTCCTTATTTCTCCAAAGTTTGCTCTTGAATTTTTTTGCTTATTTTGTTCATTTTCTTTTGCATGTTCAATAGCCTTTCTCGCCAAGACGTAATCCTAAGCCTTTTGGCTAAGCTGTCACTCTTGGCGTGGCTCTCGCTGTCATCTTTATCCCATATATTTTTTCGATCTTTTCTTTTGGCATTATGGGATTTGCCACTTTTTCTACTTTTTCTATTTTTTCTTGCACCTAATGTCTTTGATTCACCTTGTCAGATTTGTTTCTCACATGACTCGGTACTAAGATATTTGTTCCAGCCATTTACTTCTGACATTGTCGTGCAGTGTTTTAATAGCTTCCGGATCAAGAACCTTCGAAAACATGCCCCAAAAGCTTTGCAAAAGGAGGACTAGCAAAAACTGCCCTTAGTAGGGGGAGCTTGTTGTGCGACAGGCTCCCTTGTCGAGCATTATATATTCTTTTTTTTCTTTCCTCAGTGCACTCAAACTCTTTCTCTCTCTAGAAATCTGACCTTCTTTAATTATACACTTCTCAAATGGCTCTAGCTTGGTTCTTTGAGATGGTTATGATGATGGTATAAAGTCCCTTCAGTGGAGAGGGTACTCAGGTGGTGCGGGTGGTTCGGGTGCAGGTGGTGAGCTTCCTCCAAGCTTCTTGCTAGGGGATTATATGGAGGATATTACTGGGCCAGATAGGTCTCTATGTATCACTCTGCATCACGATGATTGGGAGGACATGCCATGGTGGGGGGCTGATGTGGTGGCTCATTGGCATGTTAGGTACTAGAATGCAGTGGTTCAAGATATCGAGCTGTCATGGCTGATTGTGGAACGAGCTGCTCATCTGTTTTTTGACCGACACGAGGTACGCTTTGACTTACTTTTTATATGTGAATGATATTTTGTATGCCATGTTCCTATATCTCAAGTATTCGCATGCTTTCTGAATTTTATAGTTCATGAAATATTATGCAATTTTATTGCTTTATATATATATATGCATGTGTATTTCGGCAGGATGGTAGCAGTCGATGTTAGGGATCTCCCAACTCGATTGGTGTTGCGTGGATGGCTGCTCTCGACATCTTGCGCGAGTTCTTACTTGCTACTATATTTGGCTTATTCATGAGCGTGATTCCCAAACACATTCAGTAGAGTCAGAGGTTGACTTGTCTACTCTGACCGGGATCCCTACTGGTAGTCAGCCCATTGAGGTTTTGCCTACCATGTGCAAATCTAAGGAGGGGGTTGAGGCAGTTGTAGGATGGCATTTTGCAACTGTCGGTGTACCTCATGCAGTCCTTATTGAGGGTTACGCATGGAGAGTTAACGTACTGCTACCGGTCAAGTTTATTTGACTAGTGAGATTTTCTAATTCGTTTGGGCCATGATCCTGATGCTGATCTAGGAGTGTTTTGTGGCTCATGGAGGAGACGATGTGGGACTGTATTGGTTAATGCTACTTCGGGATTTCAGCATTATCCATATGTAGGATGGGGAGGCCTTATTCTTGCAGTGGTACGTGAGTCTATAGATTCCTTCTCCCGGCTCGTTTCTCCTTAACATCGAGGGCTCTCTATATTGTGGGAGGTATGCTTTCTTCATTTTGCATTCCATTTCTTTCCTACACTCTTTTGATACTGTTTTACCTCCATTCTTGCAGTGTTTGTTTATGGCTTTCTGCGGTCGAGACCGAGTGTTATACCAGGTTTATTCTACAGATCAGTTTCCTCTATAACAGCGCTACAATCAGAGAAACATTATTGCTCCTTATCGGTATCTGAATCGATCGCATTGCACAAATGATGTTACTCTTTTGATTGTAGACCAAGTGTTTATTGAATCCCTTATTGACTCTTTTTGCTTTGTTTCATTATTGCTCTAACTTCACCCTTCTTTGTAGGTTGGGTGGAACCTTTAGGCAGGTTTTTGTCCCTCACCCTGGTTTTGATGCTGCTCAACGTATCTCTCAGGTTCGTCGTTTGCTTCGCTATGAGTATGGCTTCATCTTTTATTTGGGGGAGAGGGTTATATGCCAGCATTCTCCTTTCAATTAGTTATTGGCTCCACTTTTCCACCTTGTACCATGCGGCGTTTAGATGCTACTCCTACCGTAGAGAGGGAGGCTCTTGTGGAAGGTATCCGTTATAATTTTTTTGTGACGGATGTGCCGTATTTAGTGTTTGACACAATATATTTTCTTGGTGAGGCGCTTGATGCTACTCCTCATGTCATTTATGATCAGTACGTTGCTATTGGGGGAAATCCCGCTTATATTCAGGGGCAGTACTATCTCGAGATTCATGCGGTGGAGCTCTTTGGTGCGAGGCCTGCAAAACCCGAAGAGGCTGCGACTGATGTTCCTGCAGAGGGCATGGGGTATACTCTCGAGTAGGGAGCTACTGTTGCGGGCACTAAGCCTGTGGTGCCTTCGAAGGGCTATTTTTTACTATGTTTGATTGACTGGGAAAGTCAGTTGGCGCCTCAGTCATCGAGGAGAGGGAGTCCTGCTGGCGGTATTTGTGGTTCTTCTAGGGGATTTGGGATTTGTTCTCAATTTTTCGTTATATGCTTGTGGGAAGGTTCCTGTTGTGGAGGGAGAGGGTTCTGAGGCTTAGTTGGAGGACTTTCTTCATACTATAAGAGGGGCTTCAAATGGTGTGGTTCATCCATCTGGTCCTGGGGAGACTTCCATTCCCCTTCCTTTATTAGAGTTCCCGGATTAGATACTGTATCTCGTAGTGATTGAGCAAAAGATGTACACGATTCGCCAGGTTCCTGCTCCCGAGGCAATGAATTTCCCAGGCCATACATGACAACGTGGTTTCATTCCTTATTCCTTTATCCCTTTAGTATCGATTATCCTATATTGACCTGGTTTTGATAAAATGTGTTTTATTCTTTTTCAAGTGGTCCCCGTGAGGATGGGCGAGCTTCGATCCTTATATTTTCGAGCCTGGAGCAGTTATGTTTTCTTGGCCCATGTAGCATGCGATCCTATTGGCCAGGACAGGGTTTCTCGATGCATGCTGAGAGGTGGTCCTTTTTCTTCTATAGGTTCTGACAATGAACAGAGTAGTCCTAAGTAATCTTTAGCTGGCCAATTGTTGAGGATTTATATTCATAGTAAGATTTAGCCCCCCATTATTAGTAGATGGTTTTCTTTACAAACACTGCACTAAGAGGAGAGTTACCTTTTAGTACCATTTGAATAGGGGTTTCGAGTATACCTTTTTGAGTAGGGTCTACTAGAGGGGTTTCACTAGGCAATGCTTTTCCTCCTGGGTCTAATTGGTGCCTAAGCCAGCTAAACTGAAGATTGAAGCTAGTCAACAGAGCATTTAGAGAAGTTTGCACAAAACTCATCTTCCTTCCCAGTTTATCTTATTTATTTCCCAGTTCTTCATTAGGAGCCTCAATGCTTTTAACAATAATATACATAGCTGCCTGGTTAGCCTCAACTTGTTCCTTCAATTGATTTACACCACCCCTGCCATAATATCTAACAATGAAAGTGGGTAGGAGGATGACTCCTTTGATACCAAATGCAAGGAAGTAAATGAGGATGATTTTAATGGTTTAATATTTTTATAAAATAAGATATAATTTATTCACAGAAATCTGTAGAAATCTGTAGAGAGAGAGAGAGAAAGAATTAGCATAGAAGAAAAAAGGGGAGAAAGAGAAAAAAATAAAGAAATTTAGCAATTTATTTCATAACCGACTTACACCGTCACTCCTTCCTCAAATACTACAAGGCACATAGATGGCCAAATGAAATTAAATAAATAAAAATAAACGAAAAGAAAATAAAAATCATAACAAACTGCTTACTCATTGACAAGCAACGGGGGCATTTTACTAATACTTAATGCTATCATTTTTTTTACCAAAAAACTGAATTGAACTTAACTGAACCGGTTAAAATCAGAAACCGATTTAAAACCAGTACAGTAAGGCCTCGTTTGATTCGGATATTAAAAAGTGGGATGAGATTGTTAATACTACTTTTTTTATAATACCTTGTTTGATTCGCACAAATGTGCTAGGATTACTAATACCGGCACTAACTTAATACCACTCTTTGTGGTATAATTTAATACCAGGGGGAGGTGATATTGTTTATCCAAAATTAAGAAAAATGAACCATATATTTTCAAAAATGTCACTACTACTACTATTATTATTATTATTATTATTTTTTATTTTGTTAGTCCAAAATATAATTCCGTATACGAGTTACATAATTAAACATGGTATTAACATCAGCATAAAATATTCCGGTATTAATACTGCATGAATCAAACAGGGTATTGGTATTAAATTAATACCAGGCTTAATGGTCCAGTACTATTAATACTGATATTATTAATCCCACTGATCTTAATACTTGAATCAAAAGAGGCCTAATAGTTTTAAAACTCTCTTAAATGGTGTTTGTTTGAGCCACTTAAATTTGAAAACTTAAATTATAAATATTGTTTAATCGGCAAAAAAAATAAGCAGTATATTACTAAAATCTAAAAATTTGTGTAAAAAGTTTTAAGTGATAAAATTATCACTTAAAACTAAAATCTGAAAAACTTGAAAGCATATTCCCCATTTTATCCTCGCTCAAACCTAAAACACGCCGTTCTCTTCTTCTCATTCTCCTCCGCGCCGCTTCTCTTCTTCTCATTCTCCAGACGAAACCGTTGCTGCCTCTGCTACGTCTTCAAGCTTCTCTCTTCAACAGACGACGCCGGAGGTACAATTATTTATCTCCCTTCATTCTTCTTCGTGGCTAATTTAGGTGTTTAATTCGTTTTTAGGGCTTGTGCATGATTCGTTTTTAGGGCTTTTTTGATATCTTCTTGTTTGGTTTGGATTTTGAAATGGAATAATTTCTCCGAAACATCATGGAATTGGATTTTGATCAAGCTTTTTTTTCATGGAATCATTTTCTATAACATCACAATCGAAAAATTGAACAAAAATTCGAAATAGGCTGGCTGGCTGAGCTACTCTGGCTGGCATTTTTTTGCTGTATCCTCCTTGAATCTCTCTTTTGCCATGGATATATATATATATATAAATGTGTGGGCGTATGATCTATATGGAATTTTCTGAGGGAGACAAGGTGGTGACCCGGGCATGGATATATGTTTTTTTTTTTGGATGGTTATGTAATTATATAGTGAGGGACAGCTACTTGCCTTTATAAAACAATTAAGCTAGGGGCATCAACCACCACCGCCACCTCCCAATATGGGATAAATGGGTCTCTCTCTACTTAATCTAGATTAAATTCATGTGGGTGGAGATTTTGTTGTGATGATTATAAAAGCAAACCAAGTGATAATTATGTACTGTTTATTGACCTTTGTAGTGTGCATCTTTTATGAATGGTTTAAAACCATAGTCCATAGTCACACACGTTTAAAACCACGCCCAAATCCAACATCTTTCGCTCTCATTATCTCTTTCCTCTCAAAACACACTCACATCTCAAAACTCACTCTCAGTATCTCTCTCCCTCAAAAAGCACTCAGTCACTTTCAATCTCACATTATTTCATCTCTAGCCCACGGCACAGATCCACCACTGGCCTCTAATCCACCACCACCACCACCACCACCACCACCACCACCAACCGTACCTCTCATCTTAAAATTCTCACTCTCACACTCCTGAGTCCTATCTATCACTTTGTCTCTCACACTCTCACGAGCTCACAGCAACACATTCTCTCCTCTAGCTCATGCCTCCAATCCACCACCACCGGTCATGCCTCTTATTGAGCCCTAACACAATACACGAGATCTATCAAGTAAGCCCTAAAACTTCATTTTATTTCAGTGAAATTTATTTCTAATATGAACTCGGAATATAGAAATTTCGTGTTTTTATGTACTTATATATAAAGAGATTATTTGGGAAAAAAGATTGTGGTTTGTTCACTTGTTGATGAGATTTCATATTTGTATGAACAAAGTCAGATTTGTATGAACTAAGTCACTTATTGATTACCAAATAAGAGAGAAATTAATAACAATACTTACACTACACTAACTGAAGAGGGGTTTGGTCTTGGCAAGAATAATGGTGGTGATGAGTGTTGATTTGGAGGTAGTTTCTAACATCAAATGGCGGTGGTGGTGCCACCATTTGATCATATTCTGAACTCCCTCCTGCACTTGGCTTTAATACTACCATACTAGTAGTATACTAATACTGGTTTGTTTGCTAATTTGTTATGGGTTTGAAACTTGAAACTTATTGGATTGCTGCAGTGCTGTTTTTTTTTTATAAATATTTTTGTTTTGTTTTGTATTTTTGGTTTTATCAACCTAATTAAATACCTAACTGTTATTTTAGTTCCCAAAAAATTGATTCCTAATATAAATTCAGTTCGAGATTGATTTTTATTTTATCTATACCAAAAATTATTGATTCGGTATATTAAAATTCAATTCGTTCCCAAACTGTGCTTATCCCCGCTAACACCCCAATACCCACTAAAATTGAATTACATATTTTCCCTCTTCTCTTTAGTGCCCTTACCTCCTTTTTTCCTGACATTATCTTTTAGCAAGCCCCAACGAGTAGTACGGTCTGTACGGACAAGATAATCGAGATTTAGGGTTTTATTAGGAATCAAAGAACGACGACTGATTGAGAGTTGTTCCATACCTCTGATTGAGAGTTGTTCCATATGTCTTTTGGCGCTGAAACCCCTTCCTTTGTTTTTGTTATTGGTTACAGACAGAAAAGAAAAGCATGGAAACATAAACAACACAAAAAGCAAACACAAACACAGCACTCTAGGTGCCTCTCTCATAAGCAACCCCCTCAGGTTGCACTTCATCTCTTCAGTAATCTCATTGGGAGGCACAAGCAGCCGACTGAAACCCCTTTCTGTTTGGTAAGTTAACAAAGAACCTTTGTACAACTTCGTTTTTATTTTGGGTTGTTGGATTCATCGGAAATATCATAATCGGAGTCATTTTTAGTCATCGGGGTTCAACTCTGTATAAGAAGTATAAACCTCAAAAATAGGTTGTTGTCATCTTTATTTTTTGGTTAGATTCGCAATTTTATTGTACTGATCTATTGCTTTGGCCATACTTTTAAGGAGTAGTTTGGATTTGGGGTTTTTTTGGTGTTTGCAAAAATTTCGTAGTGGCGTTTGATAAAACAATTGAAAATTGAAAAAACTATTTGTTTACTTCTGAAAATTGTATCTGAAAAAATGTTGTTTGTTTGAATATAATACATCTGAAAACTGAATTTTCTCTAGTATGATAATTTTGCTCATAATAGTTTATTTAGATCACATGTAAAATGAGAAACAAAGCGGGTAAAATAGGTATTTTACAATAAGGTGTTTTAAGTTTCTAGATTTAAGTGGCAAACCACTTAATTTTTTTGGCAAACAAACGACTTTGAAACCACTTAATTCTGAAAACTTTTAAGTTTTCAGATTTAAGTGGCCAAAACAAACAACCCCTTAGTGGGAGATGTGGTATGTTATTCGAACTTTGTAAGGATTCTTTTTGGGTTATCTTTAATTAACTAGGGCTCTTAGTACATATTCTACACCAGGGATTGGTTTCATACTTATTTAGTTAATAATAAATTCAATAAATTATTAGCACTTGTGCTTTTGGGAAATATGTCGCATTCTCTATAAATTTGTTTCTATGGTGAATGCTCTTCTCATTGCATAACTTACATATGTATATTGAGTACATTACATTGTCCATATGCTTTTCAAAACACTCACAGATCTATGTTCTTTTAGTTCCTCCGGCTCAAATCAAGTCCCGGCCTGAAAATTGATGTACCCAATCTCATATATTTTAACATTAGCTAGCTTGTGCTGCAGAATAGAGCCCTTCTTTTGCAGATTATGATTCCAATTCTTCTATATATATATGTATACACACAGACACGCATACATATTACTTTTTTTTATACTACAAGTTCACTAATTTACCATACAATCAGAGGTTTTTTTTTGCACTATTTTTTGAATAAATTTGAGGGGTATTGCGCTTCATTTAGTCGGTCATTTTTAGTGCTAATAGGCTGCCTTTATGAGGATGATTCTTGAAGTTAACATGGCAGCTCATATACACTGTTTTTGTGGCTTGTATGTTTTGTTGCTGGTTGTACACTGTCTTTGTTGGCATTTAGAGCTTGATAGATGCACTTTGATGGGTGTTTTGGTGGCTGATTTAAGCTAGTAAAGTGGGCCTTTTACTTGGGTTATATAGAATATCTTTGGGGTATTGATTGCTTATTTTTGTGGACTAATTTGAGGGGTATTGCGCTGCATTTAATAGGTCATTTTTAGTGCTAATTAGCCACGGTTATAAGCTAAACCTTGAACTGCATGTGGCGCTATATACACTGTTTTTGTAGCTTGTTTTTTACTGTTGCTTCTACATTGTTTTGGTTGGCATTTATAGCTTGATTGATGCACTTTGATGGGTGTAATTTTGGTGGCTGATTTAGGCTAGCAAAGTGGGCCTTTTACTTGGGAAATTTAGAAGCTTTATGGGGGTATTGGTTGTTGCTGTTTGTCAACTAATTTGATGGGCAATGCGCTGCATTTAGTGGGTCAATTTTAGTGCTAATTGGAACTGAATGTGGCTGCTTATACTATCTTTTGTGGTGCTTTGTGCTACTTTTGGGGACTGTTTTTAGTGTAATATAAAAACTATGGGTATGAGGGAGTCCAAACTCGCATTCTTAAAGTCTGGTTCCTTTCGCATTTCTACAATCTCTCTCTCTCTGATTTGGCCTTTCATTTTAATTTGTGACAAGCACCAATTGTTACAGTTTTGAACTGTGAATATTTGGGTATTCTGGTGTAGTGTTGCCCTTGTGTGAAGTGTAAAAATAGGTTGCAACATCCACCTCTAGATATCCGGGAACATTTAATAAGGAATGGAATTAATAAGACACACTCAGTGGCTTTTACATGGTGAGGATCCATTTTTGATTTCGATGGATCAACACCCACCACTAGGTCATGTTAAATTAGAAGATATTGAGCCGGTAGATGACAATGGGGATGAAGGGATTGGGATTGAGAACCTTGTTGATGTAGCTTACGGTGTGCATGATGAAATTTATGGTAATGCTCGGTGTAGTCACATTGAAGTTTCTAAAGAACTCGGTGTGCGCATAATGCCAACGTTCCACCTTGGCCATGGCGATATGTTGGTTAACTAATGGTTGCTGCAAAGTCACAGCTGTGGTTTGCTGTGTAGACACAGCAATGGCTGAATCTTGATGGCCTGGAGACCCCACAACGGCCGTCTCCACAATGATTGTTGTTAGGTTTCGAGTAGTTTTTTCTATATGCGCTAGCCTTTGGTTGGTGTTCTGCATACTAGCATGAAATTTGCAAAAAAGATCATTCAATCCTCCTTTAAAGGGGTAGGATTGATAGGTACAAATGTTAGTGGGGGATTAGTAGTGGGTCTACTATGTATTTAGTTACATGTTAGTGGGTAGATTGTATTAGTAGCGGGTGTAATTAGTGGGTCAAATGAAGTCTATGTATACCTCTCTGTTGTCTTGTAAATGGGCAGAGAATATTTTGAGTAAATTGTGGTTGTTGTTGCCCAAAAGCAATATTTTAGTTTTCTATCTCTAATTTTCTTCAAATGTTCTATCAGTTTACCACTGGTAATCCTTAGAGAAGGATTTACGAGCGGATAGGCAATCTTTTGAGAATGATCTTAATGCCCATCATTCACTTTGGAGTTCAAATTTATATGAGAAACGGGTCCGGCATTTATAAGGATAGAAAAGCACTATGATTGATAGTTTGCCTTACTTAAAGTTTGATTTATGTAGGTCCTATGAATGAGTCGATTGCCAATGATGGTTGTGTTCGTTAACCCTTTGCTTTAAGGACTTATTCGGCTTATTTTTAATATTTCGATTTAGGAAGAAGCCTTACTAAACTGCACATAGTTTGTACTCTATCTTTTTTCTTTTATGCTTTTTGTTTGTATTTTCTTTGTTTGTTTGCCTTGTTTGAGAGCTAAAACAGGGCTAAGATTAGTTATCTATTGTCTATCTTAGTAATAATAATTTTTTTCGAATAAAATTGAACAAAATTTTAGGCTCTAATATGTTGTTACAATAGATTCTGACAGAATAGATTGAATTATGCCTTACAACCAGGGTAGGCACCACGGGGATTAGGAATTTTTTTGGGGGTAATGTATTAATTTTTTTTCTTACAAGAAGAAGTCAAGAACATTTGTGAAAGTACGAAGTTGTGTTTCGAATTTCTCCAAACCTTGGTGTTGAGATTGCAAATATTTTATATAAAAAAGAGCAAACTATGCAAACGACCCTAAACTATGGGACTAGCTCCACTTAAGCCCCTCAAGTTTAGAAAGCATCATTTAACCTTTAAAATTATTGACCAAGATCCACTTTGGTCCTTCAGTCCACTTTGGCCGTTGTTTTGAGGGAAAGTGGTCATATGCACCACATATGACATGTACATGACTACATGGACAATCTTGACATTTAAAGTTTGCGGACTCAAAGTTTGATTATATTTTATGCTGATGATGCTTGAAACTTTTTCAGGTTCAAGTTCAGACAATTTGACGATATTCTTTGAATATATTGATACAAGGAGCAAAAGATTAGGTTTAGATCTGATACAATAAAAATAGATGCTTAAGATACTTGGAATTTATTCTTTGATATTATAGTAGATATTTGTGATATTTGATATTTATCTTTTAACCTTAATTGATGCTTAGAAGGTTTTTAGGATAGGGTAATGATTTTAGCATTCTTAAAATTTACTTTAGCACTTCACAATCATCTTTAGTAACACTTTATTTGTATATTTTTGGACATTTTTTTGTCATAAAAAATGATTTTGGAGTACTAAATTACTTTTTTGTGGTGTGCTAGTGTCATTACCCTTTAGGATATCATAAGCAAGGGTCCGTTGAATTATGAATTGAACAAAACTTGTGGGCTTTTGGCATGTGTGCCATTGCTTATGGGCACTCTGTCTTCTCTCCATTCTAATCTATGAAGCACGGACACTCTTTTGGAGGTTACGTGTCATGCTTGACAAGTGATTGACATGTGTCGGAGAGTGTCACATATTTTTTTTATTTAGTCGGACACGTGAAATCGACACATTAGGGTGTTTTAAGCATTAAAACTTTAAAATTGGTCAAATTAAAAATAAATAAAAATATATAGGGTTTAAATAATAATAAAACAACTTAATAATAAAATAAATATAACAAGTATCATCTCTTTCTTTGCCCGTAAAAAACTAATCCCCATTCCCCAGCCACCATCGAAACAAAACCCTAGCCCCAACTCTCAGCCGTTGACGACTTCTCAGTCACAACTTCTTTCTAGCATCCCATAGAAGGTTCACTACTCTCTCTCTTGCTATCTCTATCTTTGTCACTCTTTCTATCTTTATTGTCGTCTCTCTCTACATATACACATTTATGTGTTTTATTTTTACCATAGCTGACAGTTCTGTCTATTTCTACATCTATATGTTTTACAACAGTTGTCTCTTTCTACACATTATTTTTAAATGGGATAGGTTTATTTCTAAGTAATTGATGGAGCTAGATTCATTTAATCATTCTCAAAATTGGTTAATTTTTGAAAATTTTGGATTTGAATTATGTTGATATGTGAGAAATAATTGATAAAGCTTGATTCATTTAATCATTTTCCAAATTGATTTATTTTCGAGAATGTTAAAGCACTTGGATTTGAATTATGTGGAAAAGTACACCATTAATTCTTTTCCATATGGAAACGCGTGTCGTGTCTATGCTTCATAGATTCTAATCTTATTCCGCATTACAATTTATTCTAAATTATGCCTTGAAAGGAAAACATTGTTGTAAGGACGCTGACAGCAAAAAACTTTATCGTTAGGGTTTAAGCATGCAGAGAAGGTTGTTCAACAATGTTTCCCATTTTTCTAACATTTATTGGTTTATTTTGGTAAAAGATATATAGTTCCTCATCGATTTGAAGACGATAGTGGCATTTATAAACTTATAATACATATTTACTCCATCACAGTCTAGTCTTGCTTTATCTAAAATGTTTGGCACATATAGGTGGTTGGGGTTAAATGACGATAAAGTTTGTTTCATAAAATAGGTCCGTTTGGTGTCTAAGAGAATGCTGAAAAAAAAAAAAACAAAAGAGCAAAGCTTTGAATATTTTTGTAACTTTTAGTGGTTGGAGGTTGGCATTGTAATCGTTTTTGGGACTATTTACTAATAAGGATCAAGACTTTTGATATCATTTTTGCAATGTAGGTGCTATTGCTAGCTTGCTACAAATTTGAATATCTAAAAGGTCCTCAATTCTCGCATTAATTTTAAATGATGCGATAATTGCTGGTTATGATTTAAGGGGAACATTAGGGGCTGCTAAAAATATAGGTTAATTCTCTCACCTACACTTGTGATATATGTAACATGCTATATACACATGCATAATATTTCATTTATTTATTCAGTAACATATAATGTGGAGAAACTTCATGAGATTAAACGGATATATGTTGTAGTTGTGAGGTTTGTGAGATTAGTCGAGCTAGTATTAGATGCAATACAAACTTTGGTAAGTCTTAAATAAACATACTCATTATACACTTTTAAATTTGAATACATAGATACAATTCCCCACTTGATACGATCCTTTCAATATTAAATTATGTAGAAGATTAATAAGACTGTATTTGACACTTTATGATGTTCTCACTTGATCCAATAGACCTTTAAGTCTAGTACTTAGTATAAAATTATAGTAAGTACTCTACTTAATAAAAACTAAGCATGTTTACTTCTATAATAAACTAAGTCTAACATAACAAACTAAGTCCAACATAAGTTTTATAGGTTGATTACATATAAGTCAAAATGATTTATGTAATCGTTGTTTTATATTCATTATATCTTCTAGGCCGAGGGTCAAAACACGCTAAGCGTTAAAATCCCAGAAGCTGTAAATGTTGCTGAAGAGTATATTTTGAACTGCGAATGGACGGAAGGCTATTAATTTTGCATTATTAATAATGGGAATAGAAGATGGGGTAATGACAAATGCACTCACTTAATAGTAAATTTTTTTCTTGTAATTATTAGATATTTTTTTTTAATATAGTTTAGTGTTTGTTCAAAAAAATTGTGATTTCAATAATGCAAAAGAGTTTGAACCAATTATATCCGATGTATGCAAGAAAGAAGAGATAAAACGCAATATTTCCCTTGGAACCGGCTCTTATTATGTCATGGAAGAAATTAAAAGATATAATTACAATATAACCAAGGATGAAAGCTGTGACTTAGCCGCTTTAATTATGTTGAAAGTATCACTCTTTGATCCTATGACAGGGAGTTCAATTTATGGTAAGTTTAGTCTAACATTAGTTTTTAAAAAATTATAATTGTTAATTTTTACTTTGTGAAGATTATGGGCGTAATTTTTACTATCTGATTGCTACTTTTGTCATGTGTAAATC
The DNA here is from genome assembly GCA_021464415.1 of Lonicera japonica. Taxonomy (NCBI): domain Eukaryota; kingdom Viridiplantae; phylum Streptophyta; class Magnoliopsida; order Dipsacales; family Caprifoliaceae; genus Lonicera; species Lonicera japonica. Next base: position 16,392,851 of record CM038469.1, read on the forward strand.
AAGATTATTTAAATTGAAGCAATCCCTTTTATTAGCAATCAAATGAATCAAGGCGATCTTAGTTTAAATTAGTTCTCCCACGTTGCACTATATTTTTTTTGTCATCTTGTTTATTTGAAGTGAAGAAATACAATATTATATATTCTTTTTTAAATTTCCCAATAAGTTGTGTATTCCTTTAATTTACAGTTGATTATATTGCTTGTAATGAACTTTCCTCTAAGTAATGGCTTGTTTAGACACTCTACTTAGAGAAGTTCGAAGAGTATCTTGATTGGGACAAGAACGCTCTCTTTATGTTGTTCATAGGCCAAGCGTCTAGTATTAGGAATGAGCTGTTTCAGTAGTTGATCACGTACGTTTTTATAAGATTATCTTTTTCAATTTAAAAGTAATTAAATGTTCAAAAAGCAATAGATTTTGTTAGTATTTTTCGGTCCTCATTCATTGGCGAAGGTAGTGTGCTTTTCTCCCACATAATTGGAGGATTTGAGGCAGACTTGATACGTAAAGCCATCTTACGACGTGTAGTATTCAACGAAAGGAAAATGATTGATGATTTACTTAACACGATTATATATAATGTTGAGGGTGAAGAATATTACATTGTATGGGATGCAAATAAGGTTTATACAAATAAACCCTCGAAGATGGTTATGAAATACTTGTTGGGAAAAGAGAGTGAGGAATTTGATATTTATTTTATTAGATATAACTTTGTAATTAGATTCCTTTTGATAAAGACTCTTCCTTTTATAGGAAGATGAGTTATCAAGTCAGATAAAAGCAAATTCATTCTATTTTTTAGGATGGTACCAATAAAATCAAATCTTTCAAAATGTATAAAATTAAAAGGTGTTGGGGGTTACAAAGACATAACCCCTGGGCAAGTGTACTTTTATGTCTTTTTTGCATTTTTAAGGTATTCCAAATGATTTATAATAGTTCAAAATAAGGATTTAAAAGTACGCTTGTTTAGGGTACATGCCTTTGTATCCCCAATACCTTTTAGTTTTATAAATTTTGAAAGAGTTTGGTTGTGTTGGTGCTATTTAAAGAAGTTGAATGGATTTGCTTTTATCTGACTTGATAAATTGTCTTTCTATAAAAGGCTGGGTCTTTATCAAAAATGATCTAATTACAAAGTTATATCAAATAAAATAAATGTTAAATTCCTCATGCTTTCTCTTTTCTTCTTGAGACCCAACAAGTATTTCAAAACCATCTTCGAGGGTTTACGCATATGAACCTTGTTTTCATCTTATACGATGTAATATTCTTCACCCTCAACATTACATACAACCGCGTTAAATAAATCATCAATCATTTTCTTTTCCTTGAAGACGACACGTCGTAAGATGGCTTTACGTATCAAGTCTGCCTCAAATCTTTTAATTATGTGGGAGAAAAGTACATTACTTTCGTCAATGAGAAGGACCCGAAAAAATTAACAAAATTTATTACTTTTTAAACGTTTAATTACTTTTAAATTGAAAAAGATAATGAAAACATACGTGATACATTGCCGAAACAACTCATTCCTAAGAGGAGAAGCTTGGCCTATGAACAACATAAATAGAGCGTTCCTATCCCAATCAAGATGCACTTCGAATTTTTCCAAGTAGAGTGTCGGAACAAGACATTTCTTCAAAGTAAGTGCATTATGATCGATATAATCAACTGTAAATTAAAAGAAGATATTGGAAAATTTAGAGAGGAATATATAACATTGTATTGCTCAACTTCAAATAAATGAAATTACAAAGAATATATAGTGCAAGGTGGGGGACCTAATTTAGACTAAGACCCTTTTAATTCATTTGCTCGCTAATAAAAAGGATTGCTTCAATTTAGATGATTTTGATTTACATATGATAAAAGTAGTAATCAAATAGATAGAAATTATACCCATAATTTTTGCATAGCAAAAATTAACAATAATAACTTTTAAGAAACTAATGTTAAATTAAATTTCGTCCTAGGATCGAAGAGATGCTTTCAACATAATTTAAGCTGCTAAGTCACAGTCTTTGTCCTTGGTTATATTGTAATTGTATTTTTTAATTTTCTTCCATGACATGATGAAACCCAGTTCGAAGGCAATACTGTGTTTTATCTATTCTTTTTTGTATGCATTAGATCTTTTGACCTCTTTTGGATTCATGAGATCATAATTTTTTTGAACAAATGTTAAGGGATTCTAGATAAAAAACAAATTAAAAAGTATAAATATCTAATAATTACAAGAATTACTATTGAGTGTATTTTTCATTACCCCATATTCTATTTTATTACTAATAATACAAAGTTAGCGGCTTTCATCCATTTGTGGTTCAAAATATACTCTTTAGCAACATTTGTAGCTTTTGAGATTTTAACGCTTTGTGTATTTTGACCCGTAGCCTGGAAGACACAATGATTACATAAAACATTTTGGACTTACATGTAATTAACCTTTTAAACTTTTAAAGTAGAAATACTTAAGTTTTATTAAGTAGAGTACCAATTATAATTTTATACTAATTACATAGAATTAGAAGTCTATTAAATAAGTAGTCTATTAATCTTTATTTGAATTCAATATTAATATTGTTTAGGATTGTATTAAGTGAGAAAATCAAGAAGTGTAAAATATATAGTTCTATTAATCTTTTTGATAGTTCAATATTAGATAAGATTGTATCAAGTGGGGCATCGTATTCATGTATTTAAAGTGTAATATGAGTATATTTATTTAAGACTTACCCAAGTTTGCATTGTGTTTAATATTAGTTGGGTTGAACTCAGAGAGCTTGCAACTCCAACATATACCCCTTTAATCTCAAGAAATTTCTCTACATTATTCGTTGTTGACTAAATAAATGAAATGTTATGCATGCGTATATATTCATTTTACATATTTTGCAAGTGTGAGTGAGAGAATTTACCTATATTTTTAGTGGTCCTTAGGCTTCCCTTTGAATCATAACCAACAAACTATCTGCATCATTCAAAATAAATGTGCGAATTGTGGTTCCTTTTGTGTTTTGTATAGTAGATAATTAGACAAGCAGCAATCGCATTTACATTGCAAATATGAAGTCAAAAGTTTTAACCCATGTCAGTAAACAGTCCCAGAAACATTGTAATGCCCGACCTCCAACGACAAAAAATTACGAAAATCTTCATTTATGCCTTTTTTTCCTAACATTCTCTCAAACACCAAACAGGCTTGTTGCGAAACCAATCAAATGTAAAACAAATTGAAGAAATGGTCTGTATTATCTCGAAACAATTGAAAGCCATATTAATAATAATTGAGCGGACATTATGTGTTAATTTTTGTATTAGTCTAGGGAATTTGGTTTTGGCCTTTTGGAGGTTAGGTTGTACTCTTTTTATTTTTTCTAAATTTGTTACTTATTGATTTTATTAAGGACTTCTTGTCCTCTTGAATTTCTCTTTTGTATATTCTTTCTTTGTAGTATAATTTTTGTTTCCTATCAAAAGGAAAAAAAGATAAGACACTTGACTTTTATGAAACAATCTTTATTGTCATTTAACCCTAACCACGTATATTCACTAGGCTGTGTTTGGTGTTTTGCAAAGTGCCAAAATTTTTAGCTAAAGCAAAACTAGACTGTGGTGGAGTAAATATGTATTATAGGTTTATGAATGCCACTGTTGTCTTCAAATTAGTGAGGAACTTTAAATCTTTTAGCAAAATACACCAATAAATGCTAAAAAATTGGAAAACGTTGTTGAACTACCTTCTCCGCATACTTAAACCCTATCAATAAAGATTTTGTTATCATTGTCCTTATGGCAATGTTTTCCTTTCAAGACATAATTTAAAATAAATTGTGATGCAAAATAAGAATAGAATGAAGGAGACAAGTGGTAGTGCCCATAGGTAATGGCACACATGCCAAAAGCTTGTAAGGTTTATTTAATTAATAATTCAATGGCCCCTTATTTATAATATCCTAAAACTCTAGTCTAAGCATAAATTAAGGTTAAAAGATAGATATTATATATCCTAAATATATATTTGAGTGGTATGATATCAAATAATAAATTCCATGTATGTAAAGCATTTATTTTGATTGAATTAGTTCTAAACCTAATCTTTTGTTCCTTGTATAAATATATTCAAATAATATGAAAGGCCCTCGACTTCTAGAACAATTCACATCAAATTGTTTGTTTAAGCATCATTCAACACAAAAAATAATCAAACTTTGAGGCCGCAAACCTTAAAAATCAGGACTGTCCATGTAGTCATGTAAATATGTCACGACTACGGTTGGAAGAGTGAGAGCCTAAACGGCATAATTTTCTTGATATTCACTTAGGGCATTATGGTCATTTCGGTGTGTATATATATGTGTAAATTTTTAGTAGTTGAATGTCAAACTACTTTAAAAATGGTCATGTGCGGTGCACACAGGGGTGGCCACGGTTCGGTAACTGAACCAACAAGTTTTACAATCGAACCAACTTGGTCGGTTTGCCAATCAAGAAAACCGCCACCGAACTGCCAAGGTCAGTTTACAGAAAGTCGGGTTTACCGACATGGTATGTTGGTTCGGTTGTAAAAGTTAGGAACCGACCATTTAGCAGCAGCAGTGAAGAAAAGACAGAAACAGGGAGCAGTGCAGCACAAAATCCATTTCAATCAACTTGTACTAAAACACAATTACTAGCATAAAGATCCATTTACAATTTTTGTCTAAAATCATGACAAATTTACAACATAATTTGGTCAAATACATAGTTACAAAGATTAATATTTAAGAACGAGATGAGAGAAAATAGAAGACAGTAGTGGGATCGGGGATGAGTGATGAGGTGATTGAATGGCGGTGAAGGGAGGGGCTTGGGAGCGCCGAGTGCTGAGTGTGGGACGGTGGAGTTGTGGGAGTGTGTGACTGAGAGAGCGCTCTAGAGAGAGAGAGGGAGAGAGAGAAACTAAGAGTGATTAGAGAGGGAGAGAAACTGAGTGAGAATAAGAGAAATTATTTACAATTTTAAACCCTCAAGTTTTAGAGCAATACTAATTTTCATATAAATGTAATATACTTACATTTTTCGGTCAGTCGGATTTTACCGACAATACAAGAGTTAGAAACTGCTTCAACCATCGACTTTGGTTGGTAATCGAAGCCATGGTAATCGATCAAAAATGGTTGGTCGGTTCGGTCGGTTTTCGGTATGTAATTGCCACCCCTAGGTGCACATGACCAATTCCCCTTAAATTCAATTGCCAAAGTGGAACTTGGTCAATAGTTTTAGGGGTTAACTGTGTATTTTAAAGTTGAGGGGCTTAACTAGAGCTAGTCCCATAGTTTAGGGTTGTGGGTCGTTTTTGAGAAATTACAAGCCCAACTTTGTACTTTCACGAAGATTCTTGTAAGAGAAAAATAGTACTTTACCCCCAAAAATTTCCAAATCCTCATGGTGCCTACCCATAGGTTGAAAGGCATAATTCGATATATTTTATCCGAATCTATTGTACTCGCATATTAGAGCCTAAAATTTCATTCAATTTTAGTCGAAAATGTTATAATTAGGATTGACAATAGATAAATAACCTTAGCATTGTTTTAACTCTCAAACAAAGCAAACAAATCAAAGAAAATGCAAACACAAAGCATGAGAGAGATATAAGATAGAGTATGCAATAAAGCAAGGCGTCTTCCTAGATCGAAATAGTAAAAATAATCCAAAGAAGTCCCTAGAGCAAAGGGTTAACAAACACATTAGAAATCAACTCATATTCATTGGGCTCGTATAAATCAAAGTTTGAGGAAGACAAACTATCGATCATAGTGCATTTTCTGTTGTCATAAATGCTGGATCTGATTTTCATATAAATTCGAACTTCAAAGTGAATGATGGGCATTCCACAAACAATATTAAAGCTTGTTTAAGATCTTTCTCAAAAGATTGCCTGTGCGCTTGTTCTTAGAAGATTACCAGTGGTAATGGTGGATGAGCTTTATCAATGCATCTCAATTTTCTTAACAATAGAAGGGTAGACACTCGAGTTCTATGAAACCATTGTTACCATCATTTAACCCCAACCACCTATATGTCACTAGGATGTGTTCGGAGTTCCATAAAGTGCCAAAATTTTTAGCAAATGCAAGACCAGATTGTGGTAAATGTGTATTATAAGTTTATGAATGCTTATATCATCTTCAAGTCAATGATGAACTATATGTAACTTTTAACATAATAAACCAACAAATGCCACATTTGAGCTAAGGCATGTGGTATCATTACAACAAATGCCACATAGGATATTATGCTCAATGATGAACTAAGGCATTGTTTAGTTCGCGAAAGGGAAATCAAGTCCCTTATCTTTTCCATGGGGGTGGAAAATTAAAGTTCATGTCATGTTTCTTTTCTTGTATTTGGTAAAGTGTGGAAAGTATTCAGGAAATACCATTTGATTTCCTTTTCAGAGTTTGGTTGGTAAAGGAAAGGAAAGTAAAAATATTTCAGTAGTATCCTTGTATTTTAAAATAAAAACATCATAGAAATGGATAAATTTGGCAATAGCATATTTATGTAGGGGTATTGTCTAAAATTTTTGTAATATATGCTTGGATAATCAGAAGGAAAAATCAATCCCATGAAATCTAAGTGAAATGATTTTCCCATACTTTTTCATCTGGTAGGAAAGTATTTTCAGAATTTGTACTTACTGAACAAAGGAAAATAATGATTTTACTTTCTTGAGTTCTCAAATTCGCGAACCAAACGAGATCTATTCGGACTATTAACAAAAGATTGACTACAGGCGTAAGAAAAAATACAATAAAAAAGGATAAGCCAACGGGTATATAAATCCACTTTTAAAAGTAACATTTAAATTCACTTTATTTATATTTTATTAAAACTTAACCTCTTTCTCTAGCCACCTTCTTCAGCGGATGAAATGAATAAATAATCTTTGTTTTTTGTGTAGGGTTGGGGGGTTTGTTCTTCAAGTACTTAAAACATACTAATAAATTTAAAGGTTGACCGGTGGCTATATGAAAGTACATCAAATTATGAGGGGATATATGAAAGTACACTAGAGTTGGGTGGGAGATGGTCCCCCAAGCCCTTACTAGTTTCGTCCCTACTTCAGCCCACCTTTGGTGACCTTAATCAACACAACCTCCGGCCATCCATTCCCTTTTTCTCAAAATCCATCATTGAATATATATACTTACATAGCGCATAAATAAATATACCCAAGTCAAAAGTGGGTCTGTATTTTAATTTATGTATATATATTAAATCTAATTATAATAATATATATACACATTTAAAATACAGTCCCATTTTTGACTTAGATGTATTTATTGTGTGTGTATATATATCAATGTTAGAAAAGTGAGGGGATTACTATATATCACTACTTCAACACCTCTGTTTGCCGCTGTTTTTAATCACGATGACGTTATGTGTGTATTGCTGCCACCTCTACCTCAACCTCTTTCATTTCCTCCAATTTTTCAATATATATATATATGTGGTATATGTATATATTTGAGCGTTTATATACATAAAGAGATCATTATCAATGATAACAAATGGTTATTATGTTATAATTTTGAATGAAAAATAACGCTTTAAAGTGTTTGTGTTTGGATAAGGAGGAGGGAGGGGGGAGAGAGAGAAATTAGAGGTTAAGTGTTAACAAAATATAAATTAAGGAGGTTTTGTGTCACTTTTAAAAGTTTAGGGGGTTAAGTGTCAAAAATTTGGATGGAATTATTAATGGAGTTAGAGTCAGGGGAGGAATTGAACCACTTATGCAATTTTTGGATATATATTGACGATTTTAGAACATCAGGAAGAGAATTGAACATAGACCCAAAACATCATGGTCTAATTTTGCCTTTTTCTCACATTTAGCGTTTGGTCCTCTATTGAGAGTTTGAGACACAAACACATTTTAGGGTACTTTGTTTACTTGTATGAATATAATGTGAATATTAATTCTAAAATTTTGTTTGATTTGTTTCTAAATGTCACCTATGAATAAGTGCTATTTATTTGAACATATTATATTTGAATGTTGAATGAATGATATTTGGAAAATTTTGTCCCAATATTTTTACAGTATAAAAATAACCGAAGGACAAAAGAACTATTTTACTTCTTTTAAAAAATAACTGTTAAGTTTTAAAAGGGAGATATGCACTTATTTTTTAAGGTGCCAAATAAATAATTAGATATGAATTTTAAAGTAATCAAACAGAACAAACATTGCCTTAATTTGAGAAATTTGGAGATATACTTTATTTTTTTCTTGGTCTCTCCAAAATGTCAAATATCTTAAGGCTAATTTTAAATTCACCAACCAATTTATGCTTCTCACCCTGATCCGAGGAAAATATGGTTCTTGCCCTACTAATTTTTATAAAGAACTTTCAACTCGCCCCGTAAGACCACTTTTATTGCAAAAGCTAATATGGTAAGAGTATTATTTTGTATTTAGCCTACTAGTTTAAAAAATTCCACATTGCAAAGAATATTGCTTGTCTCACACGATACACTACGTATTGTGTGAAGGCAATGGTCACATTAACGGCTATATTTCAAAATCATCTCCAACCCTATTTAAACCCACCTCACACCATTCTACCAACCTTCCTCAGAAAAAAATTACATAAATAAAAAAAATAAGAAAGAACTTTTGTAGAAAGGCAAAGATCATCATTTAAAGGAGTAAATTTTATCCATTTATTTATTTTGTTTTTGTTAGTGAATAAAATTTTGAATATATGCATATTATCCCATCATTTATCGTCTTTTATTCTAAAACAAAGTTGTTTTAAGGGGTTGTACGATTCTTTAATTCTCAGTGAAACCTTTTAGAAATATTTGTATTTTTTTTTGTTAGCGAATAAAATTTTGAATATATGCATATTGTTTGAATCTATCCGACAGTTGGATATTGAGTATTTTAAAATTCATCAAAATTCCCCTCATTAGTTTATACACTAATACATTATGTCATGAAGGAAGCAAATAAGGACAATATTTGAATACAATTATGCATAAGCAACCAATAGGAAGTTTGATAAAAACCACCAAGGCCCAGTTGCCCCTTCTTAAACCGGGTACGGGTATTCGGTGTGTTTCCCTTTGGGGGTTTTGTTTAATTATTTTATATATGATATGCCTTTTTTCACCCTTCTCTACCCGTACCTTGCTACGACACCCGTACCCGTGTCCGTGCTTCATATCGATTAAATAGCCTTTTATAGCTATCAATTTATATACTGCCATGAATTTGACATACCAGAGATGTATTGTTTGATCAAATGCCACAAAATGGAAGACTACAAATAGAATTAATGTTGAATTTTTTAGCTACACGTTTAATATAAGGTTTTGTGATTACACCATAAACTTATTCTCAAGAAACATTGGGAGCTTTTGCAAAGTAACGTAATATACCTTTATGTTATTTTAATTTAATGCTTCCCAACATTATTATCCTTCAAAAAAGTTGTCATAAATTCAAGATCTTGAATATCAACTCTCTCTAGCTCTTGGAAATTTCATTTTATTCACTTATGATAATGTCGAATTTCTTTGGTCAATGTTGCAGGTGTCGTTAATGGAGCAGCTTGGAGTAGTCGTGTGCCGTCATATCTCTAGGTTAGCCAATACAGTCCCCCACTCTTTGATTCACCGAGCTTGTAGGGAGGCTGCTATGGAGGTGCACGTTTCTAATTTTCCTTCTTGGATCTTGGACCTAGCATCGGCTGATGACCAGTCTTAGTTTGGTTTTTGTTTTGGTGCTTTCAAAAAAAAAAAAAAAAAATGTTGCAGGTTAGCTGACGTTGCCATTCTTTTAAAGTAGTAAGTTCATCTTAACAAAATTAGGTGTGATTTTGTTAGTTTATAACCATGTACATGAACATAAATGTATTGTGAACTTTGTTTGATAATTTTCTAAAAAAACTTTTGGAGAGGTTGACATTTCTGATTATGTAATTATATAAGAGTTTCAAGGTTCATGGTGAATTAAGATTCCTTTTATTCCATTCGTCTCAAATTAAATCCGGTAAATTGGGTTTTTGTGGCTTCGGGTGGTGAAGTTTGATTTTATAATAATGTATTGGATTATATAACTAACCAAATCTCACAATACTGATTTTTTTTTGTTCTCAGCTATTGATTACTTGATTAGTATTATAAGCATCAAATCAAATAACAGTACTCTTAATTAGGAAGAGGGAGGATATTAATAAGTACTATTTGTAAGATTCAATATCAACTTTGTTGTTTTATGTTAATTAACTTGTTATGATTACTTGATATGGACTTAGTTGGGGCAAGGTGTTGGCTCGAAGATCATGTTAGGTCTCAAAACACCTACAACAAACGTTAGGCTCTACATTGTAAGTTACCCCGGTTAATTTGTCTTATATTGAATTGTTACCTACATTAACAATTGCAATGTATATCACTATTTTTTGTTTCCATAGTTCCATATGATTCTTATTTACATGGTTTTTAAACCATTTTACATGAGTGCAAGTGTATAATTTCCTATCCTTCATTTAGTTGGCTATGCGGACAAATCTATCTATTACAAATAAGTAAAATGCCCTCCTAGCACTTAGATATTTGCGATGACTCAAAATCTCGAGTGTATATTGGGAAACTGGAACCCCCCCACCCCCCACAATTTACAGAGAAATATGAATTTTTTGAAGGTATATTGTGTTCCTTTCACCGAAAAGAATACTCGTACAATGTGAATATATGGTAGCCATTGTCCAATCAGTTTTAGGCATAATTACTCTTTTCTAGGGCATGTTTATCACTAATTATTAATTAGAGTTGTTTGTGAATGTTTGTTTCTTGAAGAATCGGCGAAATGGTAACAGACAATATTGTCATTACTAGAGTATATTTGTGAGAATCTCCTTGAATTATCAGATTGGATGCTAATACCCCTTTCATGATACATTTTTGCGTATATTCCTTATACTGTTTATACATGCAGCTAGCCCACAATTTATGCTACAAGTGTTTTTGCAATTTTCTTTAATTTTGCCATGCCATTGGAATATTTGCAATTCTCTTACCATTTGAGGAGGTTCATGTAAGTAGGCTTTATGAATTCTAAATTCTTTTCCATCCGAACAACAATTGTTCAATCTAATTAACTTTTTGTCTTAAACTTTTTACATTGCACCAAAATCAAGTTTACTAAATTGATATAAGAATGTGGTCCTTATCCATATTTTCAAATCTAAATTCTCGAAATCACATTTAGGATACAAAACTGCCTTTATTTTATTAGACTTTGATTGTGTATATGTATGGATATAGATATATATGGATACAAATTCATTAATGTTTGAGTTATATTATTTTGCCTCAAATTAATAGTTCCACTTCTTTTTTCAATAGGTTGAAATTAGCGTCAATTTTAATGTGGAACAAGTACTGTTGGAATCATATTCGTTTTGAGTGCAAGTACAATTTCCAAATTTCAAAGAGATGGTAAGAATCGTACTTCTATATAATATGTTGTAATTTATATATCATTTGGATTCTTAATTTCTAAGAGAGAGATGTTTATATGCTAACTATTATGGTTATTCTTATGAGGATGTACAACCAGTTTATAAATTTCATTGACAACTAATTTAGCGAGTAACCTTCAAGTATGAGGAGAGTTTTGTAAGATTTTTTTCCTAGATCGAGTTCAAACTTTGATTATACATGCATCATTTTCTTTTTGAAATTATTGGTTTTAACATGTATTTTATCTACATGTTGACAATTTCTATGATTTTGTTTTTATAATATAGAATTAGTCGGCTATTTTATTGAAGAATTTCAGGGAAATTTAGTTCCAGGAAAATATTAAATATAGAGATGCTTTCATGAAATTTTAGATAAGATGATCATTATTTATCTTAACGTGCCTCTGTTATGCAAGAATGTTTTCATTTTGATGGTTGTTTTCTCCTCTTACAATTATTTCCTCAATTTTTGGTGTTTCGGCCTACTTGATTCAGGAGAAGTAGATGTCAAGTTTAATATAAACCATTGAAGGAAAAACTTTCTTGCGCACACGCATTGAAATTACAATGGACGAATGTTGATTCTTTTATATATTTAAAACATTTGTGTTGCATTATGTACTTCCACTCTAGGTTTCATGCATTGGCGTCTCTATGTTAAGCTGCTTCCTCAACTACAAATGTGTTTCGCATTTTTGAACCGCTTAATACTTGGCTTACGCTTATTCAACTGCAATGTCTATGACATAAACATCTAATTGATGACTTTTGAGACATTTCCATGGTAAAATTATAAAGTATTGTTGATTATATTGGTTTCCAAACTGTAGGGCATGCCATTTGGATAAGAAGGAATTAGAGGGTTGAAAACATTATGTGGAAAATCATCTCAAAGACAAATTTATAAATATGTTTATCTGGAATTTTTGTAATGGTTAACAATTAAGATACATGTGGTTGATTGTTTCTCCATTGATATGATCAATATTTTGTTTTTCTCGGGATAACGTTTTTGTATTTGTGAAGAAATATGCAGAACCACCCATGCATTGCACGAGTTTACAACTAGTGTATATATATATACAGAACATATCCCATACGGACTGGTGCGTACGCACCAGTCCCGCGCACATCAATCGAGGAAAGCAACTACGTTAACTTCTCCTTCAGCTTGGCGCAGTTTTGAGACAAACAATTGACGGAATTTTCTCATTTTTTCTCGGTCAACAGGCCATTTCTCTCTCTAAAATGCACAAACACCATTCTCTCTCTCTCTCTCTCTCTCTAAATTGACAGAAACCGTTGCTCCATCATCAAGCTCCACGGTTCTTCCTCCATCATCAAGCTCGGGGTTTGTAACAATTGCTCTATCTCTAAAATTGTAAGTGGGTCTCTCCTTTCCTCTCATTGTCTTCTTGTAAATTTCGAAATATAGGGCTTGCAATTTGGGGTGTTTGAACCCTTGATCCGAACTGTTAATCTTTGCCCTGAATTTGGTTGATTATAATTAGTAGATTTAATTCTTGGCTGCTGTTGTTTTCCTGATTACACAAGAATTCTTTTGACATTAACAAAGGCAGTTCTGTTTGGATTACAGACCTTACTCTTATCTTGCTACATCTTAATGCTGCAAGAAAACAAAAAAAGACTACATATATTATCATGCTGATTGAGTACTTTTGTTTACTATTGAAACTTTGCGACAATGATTTTGAAGAGGCAGGTTACCTGGAAGACAATATGAAGCATTGATTATTTCCAAAAGCTTGAAATCCAATAAACAACTTAATGAAATAGGGTAAAGAAGAGAAAATAAAATTAATAAGAGATTTTTTATGTGAAGCTTGATGATGGAGTAATGGTTTTGTCAATTCGAGAGAGCAGTGGTGTTCCATCAATTTTAGAGAGGGAGAAATGGAGAAAAAAAATGAGAAAATTCTGTCATTTGCTTGTCGAGAAAATTGCGCCAAGTTGAAGGGGAAGTTAACGTTAATGTGGTTGCTTTCCTCGATTGCTGTGCGCGGAGATGGTGCGTACGCACCAGTCCATATATGATATGCTCTTTATATATATTTGTTTTATATATATATATATTTCTATTTTATAGAATATATAAAATAATAATAAAGGACAATATATATTAGTTTGTTATAATGAAGGACAATTTTTTAGCACGTTAGTTTCAAGGATGTTTTAAGTAATGGAGGACAATCTTTTTGTAACTGTATTTTTGTTTATTTTTAAAAGCTTTCTATTTTTTAAGGTATATTTTCAATTATGTCCTTCACTTAGTTTTACTTAAATTTATAGATTTCCTTGTGTAATGATTTTTAAGATTCAAAATTCTAAAGGTAGTTCGGAAATTTCTTAAAATCTTCCACAGATAATTATTGATTTTTGATTACTTTTATTTTGGATAGTTTATTTTATTGGAGTAAAAGCATACCAATTTTATTGAACACATCAACTAAATGGCACAATGAATGAAGTTTAGCAAAGATCACATCAACTAAGATCTTTGTGGTGTTACTCTGGTACTCCATCCCCACTTTCTCCAAAAAATTTGTATCGCGTATCTGCATCTGTGCTTTTTAGCAAAGATCATATTCAGCTTTAAAAACTAAATTTATCAGGAAGACTTTGCTGTTTTATATACGTAGGGTATAATGGGAAAACTGGTCGTCAAAAGTTAATGAGTTTGTACATGGAAACCCTAATGACGTCTTCCATTAAAACGTTTCATCTTCCCTGTCCTTCAAGGCCGCAAGTTGTAGTTCATCTGTTCCAGCATCGATTTGAAGATAGAAGCTGTGTGACCTTTTGTCTTCTTTGTTACATTCAATGTTCAAGTATAGAGAAAGAAGTTTCAAATTCGAACACAAGTGGTTTCTGTAACACCCACTATGCATTTTCCTTGCTAATTCCCTTAAAAATCCCTGTTTATGAAAAAATCGTAGGTTCGGGAGGCTAGATGAGGTTTAGGTGGTACTCGAGTGGTTTAAACTTTTTTTACACTTCATTTATGTGTTATTACACTCTCTTATAGGGTCGTAACTCATTTCGGGTGGTCTGAGCAAAATTCAAAAATTGACTGCCTAAATCGCATTTATCGAAAAGTGATCTTTCTGGCTTAGACAAGCCATAACTTCTCCATATGAAATTCAAATGAGTCCCTGTTTATGCCATTGGAAAGGTAATTCAATTATCTAAAACTTTCATGTTTTGGCCGAGACCCAATTCTAACTCCACAGTGGCCAAAACTGAGCACGAAGTGACCGAACTATTGAAAAGTAGCATCAGTGGGCATCAGTTGACTGATGGTCCCCAAATATGGTCAAAATCGAGTTTTCTAGTGCTCTGACCCCATTTTTATACAACAAAACCCCCCTCTCCCTATTTTGGAGCAACACACTTCTAATACAGCCCGAGAGAGTTGTAGAGAGAGATTTGGAGAGAATTTGGTGGGTTTCTTCAATTAATTCAAGATCCTACAAGATTTGTGCATAGATTATCACTATTCATCATTTCTCCACCTACTCACTTCCATGGGAGCTTGAGGGCAAGCTAGGGTTTCAAAATTTGGAGTCTAAGCTTCTTTAACTCGAGGATCTTGCTTCTCTAAGGTGGGAACAATATTATAAAACTTGTTTTTCAAACAATTACTTGTTGCATTAGAGTTTTCTACTCAAATTGGGGATTTTTATGAAAGCCCTAGGTTTATGATGATGTATACGGGTGGGGCTAGATTAATTCCCAATTGGTAGTTGATAATGATAGATTATCACTTAGAATGCATGTATGAAAAAGTAATTTCATATCTTTGGCTTTTACAGTTAGAGATTCATACTAAACCCACTTTGTGAAGAGTTTATGAATTAAAAATTGGGGTTTTGGGATTTGTGCGTATATAATGGTTGATTGTGGGTTATGGATGTTAGATGTACACCCATAAGTCATTAGTGGAGAGTATTGAGCTTTTTTCTTGAGTTTCGCATTAAGAACCCATTAAGGCAGAAATGGTACACAAAAATCTTTGAGTCTAGCGCCTTATATGGAACATGATTAGTATTAGGGACGAGAATACACCCTAGAAATGTTATTAACTTAGTTTGGTGCGTTATAGGATGCCGTAGCCATAATGATAAGAGGCTAGCATGCCGTAAGCATACAGATTAGGAGAGAATATTAAAATTGATGCTTAGCTTGATAGAATGATATGAGAACCTTAATAAAACTCATACAACCTTAATTTTATATACATGACACATTATGAGATTTAAAGTATCGATAATGCGCTAGTTGGCTATAAAATGTGAATAACCACGTAACGTTAAGGCTCCGAATGCAATGCGTGATAACGACGCATATGACGATACGTAACTGGTGTATAATTGTATATACATGTATATACATGTGGACTGCCATACGTGTGAGGGATGATGTGATTGATGACATACATATATTGTTGAGAAAGGAATCGATATATTCCTGTTATTACGATCACACATATGGGCTAGATAGATTAATGGACAGAGCATCGGATCCCTATCGCGTGGCTCGAAGACGGGCCGCTTAATTGCTGCCCCTGGGTGAAAGTTCCTAAACTGTGCACAGAAAAAATTCGGGAGTGACTCCACCCGTGGTTGAAAGTCCACAAAAGAGAGCTTATTCTAGGCATCTTGCTTTTGGACTGACTATGTGTTCTCAGGCTATAGAGTTTTCCAGACAAGCGGAGTAGGTCCTATATGCCACTACTAACTAAACATTGAGTTTTTCGGAAAGTAGTTGGATTACTAAAGGACAACACCCTGCTAGGGTGTCTTCTGGTGTAATTCCTTCGGGTGTCGACGTTGGCTTACATAGGTGTTCTTCTCGTTAACTATTTAGAGTGTTTTGTGTGGGTTATCTCTAAAGGACTTACTTGGAGAATTAAGTCCTTGAGCCATTCCCCACTTAGAGGAGACACGGATAAGGACTTTTGTACGCTTCGAGATTCGTTGTTTTGGGCCTAGTCGACTGCGGGGTGAAACTGAGGCATTATGTTAGAGATATGATACGAGCACTAATGTGATGTTGTTGATGGTGATATCATTGATTGTGTTTATTATTGTCGTATCATATCTTATGTTGTTATATATATATTGCCTCAATTATATTGTGAATAACGTGAGATGAATGCGAACACTGTCGGGCAGATCATAAGATACTTAAATAACATTTGGCCATTCATAATGTACTAATACATGAAGTGGAAATTATTAACACTATTGATCCTGGATACAAAATACGGGCATGGGAACATGTTTAGATTGAAGGAATAGATGGGTGGAGCATAATGAACACAAAATACTAATAATTAAAGTGGCAAACATGGCTAATAATATAGCTAAATGAGTGGACATTATATCGTAATGCTTTGGTTGGATGATCTAATGATTATGCCTATAGTCGGCCAAGTATGGAATTCATAATAAATTATAAAACAAAGAGGAAATGTTGAATACTTGGCTTATTATTACCGACATTCGACATGAGCACGTTGGGGAATATAGTCGATATAAGCTTTAGTATGGATTCACCTTAGCATGTCGAACCTTAGGAAGCCAGTGTGGTAACGAGATGGCCTTAGACTAACAAACCTCTAGTGATACGAGAACATATCAGGGTTTATCTTATGGAATGCCTAAAGGCGGGATTGGTTAGTCGGGGAGAGCTTTTAGTGACTAAGATATGAATCCTAGTGGGATATGCATTTGTGTGTGCATTGCATTGCATTGTTTTCCGAACTATAATAATGAAATGAAATACTTATTTTCTATATAAAGTTGCACGTGCTTTCGTATGCGATGTGTATTTTCTATTCAAACCTATATAGTTTCCACTAAGCCCGGATTTGGCTCATCCCATTTTCTAACAGTTTTGCAGGATATGCATGGGGGTTGGAGCGTGGTGTATCATATATAGAAAGCCTCTGATGTCCATATACTGTCTCTAGTCCTCTTTGAGAAGGACTATTTTGTATAATCGATTTTTGGTTGTATTGTAATATATTCAAACTTTAGTTTGAATGTTCAACCTTAGTATTGTTGTATAAACGACATTTTAAGTGAACTTGCGTTAATGATTTCATATGTAGAGTGCATTTGAAATGTGGCTGGATGTAATTATGTTTGTATGTAAATGGTGTGAAACGTCACAGGTTGGTTTGTTGCTTAAACGAATTTTACATGCTGAAATTTTATAAAACATGATTTTGTTGGATTATATTTTTAATAAGAAGAGTTTTAAAAGTTGTGATTTTTATATTAAAAACCCTCTGTCGTGCATCGCATCTATGATTAACCGAATCCCGGAGGTGAAAATCTCAGAATGGGATTCAGGGCGTCACAGTTTCAGTTTAAGATAGATGATGGAGGGGTCATGGTTACCATCAATGAGGTGATTCGAAACAACAAATATTCGATATCGATAGATTTTGGAGGGGTGTACCGGCTGATCGAGGGGTTATGGCAAAGCAAGACAAAGCTTTGCTAAAAAGAAATATTTTAGTAAATACCAGGCGTCATATGCTCGGTTCTTGTTGCAACGCTACAGTAACAAGAATGGATGTTTCATAGGTTTAGCCAAGATTCAAAAGGTATAGTGAAGAATGTGGTTGTATTCCCAGCAGGTAAAGAGGGGGCCAAATGGTCTGAAGTTGCAGGTGAGCTAATTCAGCTTGTTTTTTCTCCATCTAAATATCAATAGTCTAGAGGGACAAAGTCCCGAAGCAAGGCACATTTAAAGTAATGAATCAGAGGGAATTGAGCAAGAATGCAACAATATTAGGGGAATGGGGGAACAAAACATAGAGCAATAGACAAGTAGACAAAAAGAAGAAAACATATGCAGAGGTGTGGGAACCCGCACTTTTGTCGTCGGCCCCCCATGGGAGGCGATTCTGTATTGCTTTGAAAATCGGTTTTGAAAAGAATGAAAGTCACCAGTTTGTTTTACTAAACAAACAAAAAGTTTGTGTAAAAGAGATGTATTTATGGACTAAACATCCTCTTATACACAATGTATGCGAAACCAGTTGATTTGAAGGTTCGGGAATTAAGTTACGAATTAGAAAGGTGTTAAGCACCCAATTCGCCCTTTCGGTCTCTTGAGTAGGATATGCGCGTGTTATAATTTAATTATTGCATGCTATTTATATTACTTTACTGTTTTTCCGTGCTTGCTTTAGAAACTGGAATTTTGGAGATGCGATGAAAATGACGTATTTTCTAGTTCACCCATGATTTTGGAAATAAATGTGCGTGTAATTTAAAAAGAAGAAGAAAAAGAGGGTTTGATAATAGTAGATGCAATAAAACAAGTGATTATGTAAAGCTTTGGGATTTTCGAAAACTAATTCGATGTGGAATCTTATATTTGATATGATATGAGGCGAGTTTAACGATCTTGTATCATAGTTTATTTGATTAGACCGGTATAGATGGCACTAGTACTCTTATAATCGAATATTTATCACATATTCACTGGAATCTATGAGTTAGATTGGATATATAATGATTATCGATTCATTCGTATAACAATACTATTGATCCGGACTTTTGAAAAAGTAAGAAAGTAATAATACTATTTTGGAATTGGATTAAGGTTTTTTATATGCTTTTAGTTTTGAAAAACAATTTGAAAAAAGGTTTAGAAAAGTTATCAAATGATAGTAATTATGCAGACAATAGTCTGAATTATAAGACTAACTAATAAATAAAAGCTGAGAGAGAAAATTATACCCGAGCCCTCTTTAAGGAAGAGAATATGAGTCTTTTGATGTGCACCACGAAATCCCAGTGGTTGTTGATGAAAACTATGAATGGAGGGGGGGGGGGGGATCTATATATAGCTATAAAAACTTGGAGACCAAGAAAATATATTGCAACCAGCACTCTAAAAGCTTATCGCAAATCCTTTCCATCGTTGGATAATGTTGATTTTTGGATATTATTTTCAATAGAAATCTTCTAGACTTTGTCAAAATTTGAAGCCGATCGGAGTTTAGGAAGGACTCTGTTTGGTCTTATTGGTACGAAGAGTTTTCCCCGCATAGGAAAGGTACTTGCGTATGACAAGCTCACTTGTCATGACAAGTGAATTTGTAATCGTTGGATAATGCTGATATTTGGATATGTAGTGGACATAGAAATCTTATAGACCTTATAGAAATTTGAGGCCGATCGGAGTTCTAGAAGGACTCTGTTTGCTCTGATTGGTATGAAGAGTTTTTCTCGCGTAGGAAAGGAACTTGCATACGACAAGTGAAGTTGTAGCCATTGGATAATGCTGATTTTTGGATATGTATCGAAAATAGAAGTCTTATATATTTTATCACAATTTGAGGCGAATTAGAGTTCTGTAAGGA
This sequence comes from Lonicera japonica, assembly GCA_021464415.1. NCBI lineage: Eukaryota > Viridiplantae > Streptophyta > Magnoliopsida > Dipsacales > Caprifoliaceae > Lonicera > Lonicera japonica. The sequence continues at coordinate 16,412,795 of CM038469.1, forward strand.
CTATGTTTGCTCTGATTGGTACGAAGAGCTTTTCCCGTGTAGGAAAGGTACTTGCGTATGACAAGCTCATTTGTCGTAAGACAAGTGAAGTTGTAACCGTTGGATACTGCTAATTTTTGGATATGTATTCGAAATAGAAGTCTTATAAACCCTATAAAAATTGGAGGTCGATCGGAGTTTGGGAAGGACTCTGTTTTCTCTAATTGGTACGAAGAGTTTTTTCCGCTTAGGAAAGGTACTTGCATATGACAAGTGAGCTTATAGCCGTTCGATTATCTTGAAATTTTAATATGTTTTGCCTCCAAATGTCTTCTATCTTGTTTCCAAATTTGACGTCGATCGGAGTTCGTCAAGGCCTCCATTTGATTATCCGAAGTGAAATCTCGGTTTTCTGAATTCCTAGAGATCCGACCGTCGGATCGAACTAATTTTCGAGTATGCTACTCCTTATGGCACTCTCTAATAACTCTCAAAGTTTAAGGATGATCAAAAATCAAGAAATATCTTTGTGAAAATACTCACAAGATTTTACGGTTTTCGGTTCCGATAGTTTCTGGTAATTCCTGAAACTTTTTGTCTGAGTGTCCTTTTGGCTTCATTCTTTGACATGTATTATATACATAGTATATATGCATTTATGAATGCCCGTGCATGTATGTATGTTCATTTTCTTAGAGATAGGGATTCTTGCGAGAATCGCAACATGAGGTGTTCACAAAAGGTTATTGCTTTAAAAAAGGTGGCTAAAAATAAGGGAGGTACGAAGGGAGCATCATTTGGGGAATGCAAAGACTGGAATATGGTGGTTGTATGCACAAGGGAGAAATTATGGGACAAGTGGAAGGACATATAGGATTCTATAAACAACTTATACAATAAGAATATTGTCTTTCATCCATTTCAACCGGATAAGGCGGTACTCTATTGTAAGAATATGGAGGAAGTAGAATTCTTTGGTAGGACAAGATTATTATTCATCAAAGGCCCATTTACGGTACGATTCCAGGGATGGAACCAAGCAGAAGTCTCGTTAAACAAGAAATTTTCATGCCTGGGGGGCTGGATAGAGGTGGAGGACCACCTATTAAAATGGTGGACAAGAGATATTTTTGAAGTAATTGAGGACAAATGTGGAGGGCTAATGCAACTATCATAGAACAGAGCATATGCAACAATAATGCAAGAATTAAGGTTAAAGGCAATGGTAGTGGATTCATTTTGGCAGAAATTAACATGGCAGTTGGGGAAGATAGATTTACCATCAAGTTGAAAGCTATTTCAAAACTTAATCTTGCCAATCAAAACTCTCAAAGGAGGTCACCGGATTTGGAAGAATTTTAACGATGTGTCATCAATCTTTCTGGAGAAGATGAAGAACTGGATAGGGAGGTGGACGGAAGTGGTAGAGGAATAATTAATTAACAGATGGAAACATGCAAGGGATAATGATGCGGAAAAGGTGGTGCATGGCAAGATGCAACCAAATGACACCGAAAATATTTACCAGCTACGCCCAATGAATAAGGAAAAGGTAGGCGATAAATCATGGCAAAGCATAGTGAGTATTGAAAAAGTATTTTCAACATTGAAAGAGGGACTCTTTTTGTAGTGGGTTGGACTGAATAAATGCTACCACGGGCACATCAAATCATTTTCATTTGGTCCCAAAGGAGAAAGATGATTGTACAATAGAGTTGGGCTTAAAACAAATAAGTATAGATAAAATGAAATGGAGGACGCGGATAAGGATTTAACGGAGAATGAAGATGACAAAGAGGAAGAAGTTCGTGATATAACCATCGATTTAACAGAAAACTTTTAGTGTACTCCGTACAAGTTTAAAGGTATGCAAGCTGACGAGGATTGGCTAGTCTCAAATCCAAGGGTTATTAGGAGGCGGGGAGGACATAGCCGAAGAGAGTGAAGAGAGCGAATACGTGACAGAGATTGACTCATATTCAGCCTTGGACTCGATCGAAAGGATGTACGAATTATTTGAAGAAAATGGAAGTCTTTCTTTATTGAATGAGCGTCACAACTCACAAGAAGGAGAGAGGCAGCCAAGCTCATATAGTAAAGAAGACTACAACACTTTTCCAAACTTTTCAGCAGTCACACACTACAATTTGGGGATGGGGTCAATTGCAGGTCATGATGGCATCAATACCAACATAGATCTTCTTGGTAATATTGGTAATATCTCTTTAATCCCAACAACTATTGTTATTTCCAATATTATTCCATATAATAGCATGATAAAGATTGGGAAAGGGGGGAGGCCAATCATTAAACATAACATTTTGCCCATTTCGGAGAATGAGTGCCATAATTTTCACATTAATGTGTGTCAATGCAATCCAAAAAATTATAAGAAACAACATATCCATTGTACCGAGGAAACTAATGGGTGGAGAAACAGGGGGATCGAGACCATGAGAAGTATTGTGAATGAGGATGAGTGGAATAAATTATCAGACCTATTGGAGAAAATGAACCTATCCTTAGTTCCAATTCAGAATAAAAGCAAACAATTTTTTATAAGAATATTAAGACCATGTTGGCAGGAATATTACATGGTGTATGAGAGATTTTGACTCCTTCATTAGAGAGACAAGGTTGAGGGACATTGCTCTAAATAACACATAGTACACTTGGGCTAATATGAATAAGCGTTTAGCCTGTTCTAGAATTGATATATTTTTGTTCCCTATGGGTTGGGAAGACATGTGTCAATTGGTAAGACAAGAGGCACTAGCAAGAGCTACTTTGAACCATTGTCTAATTGTATTGGACACCAATAATTTTAAATAGGGGCCTAGTCCATTCCGATTCGAGAATATGTGGCTTAGGGACAAGGAATTTAAGAGTAAATTCAAACAATGGTGGGCAAATAGTGAACATAGTGGGTGGGAGGGGTTTAAATTTATGAAAAAATTAAAGTAGGTAAAGGGGGAAATAAAGAAATAGAATAAAGAGATTTTTGGTGATGTTAGAGTGGAAAATAATGCAATCTTAAATTGGATATGGGAGTTAGATAAGTGTGATATTCAAGGAATCTTAGATGAGGCTAGGAGGATAGAATGAGGAGAGTTGAAAAAATGATTGGAGTAGCTGATTGTACGAGATGAGATCTCTTGGAATTAAAAGGCTAGAATTAAAGGATTCATTGAATGGGATAATAACTCTAAATTGTTTCATAGAATTGCAGGCGGGAGGAATGCGAATAAATTGATTAACAAAATTAAAAATTTGGACGGAGAAGTAATTCAGTCGGGGGAAGATAATATGATAGTGATAACGAATTTCTTTGAGAAGTTATACAATGGTGAGGAGGAATTTGGAATTGAAGGATTGGAGTGGTTTGATATTTGCAGGGAGAGTAAAGAAAAATTAAAAAGACCTTTTGAAGAGGAATATAGTAAGATAGCACTTTTTCTATGCGATGGTGAGAAGGCACCTGGTTCGGATAGATTTTCAATAAGTGCCTTGCAAGAGAGGTGGGAGGTTATTAGGGAAGAAATGACTAGAGTTTTTAATGAATATTTTGACAATGGGGTGGTGAATGCTAGAACAAACACGACATTCATTTGTTTGATACCAAAAAAGCTTAACTCTATTTTTATAAATGATTTTAGACCTATAAGCTTGGTTTCTTCATTGTATAAAATTTTGGCGAAAGTGATATCGTTAAGATTAAAGGAAGTGTTGGGAGAGATAATTGATTTATCTCAAGGTGCCTTTGTCCAGGATAGGCAAATTTTGTATTTGGTTTTGATAGCAAATGAAGTCCAATATTGAGGAGTATAGATCAGAAAGGAAAGAGGGGATTGTTTTTAAAATTGATTTCGAAAAAGCGTACGATCACATAAGTTGGGAGCTCTTAGACTTTGTTTTAAAAAGGAAAGAATTTAGGATTAGATGGAGAAAGTGGATCAAAGGATGCTTGTCTTGGGCAAAATTTATGATCGTTATCAATGGCAAACCGAGGGATCACTTTGGTGCATCTTGAAAAGTTCGACAAGGTGATCCACTATCTCCATTCTTGTTCATCTTGGTAGCGGACATATTGAGTAGATTGACGAAAAGAGCGAGCGATAAAGATTTGATTGAAACATTCGAGGTGGGGTATGGCAAAATTAGAATTTCTCATTTGCAGTTTGCTGATGATAGCATTTTTTCGTATCAATCTAAGGTTAAATCTATAAACAATTTGGTGGGGGTTTTAGACTTGTTTTCTATAGTGTCGGGATTGAAAATTAATATGGGGAAAAGCATTATGGCTGGAAAAGCATTTCATATCATCTAGGTTGGTTCTGATCCAATCGGTGCTAGGGCGTATTCCCATTTATTTCTTATCAATTTTAAAAATTCCATCCAAATCGGCATTGAGGTTAGAGAAATTGACGAGAGATTTTTTTTGGGAAGGGAAAGGGGAAGGGAAGAGGGACCGCTTAGTTAAATGTGAGTTAGTGTCTAAACTTAAAAAATATGGGGGTCTTGGAGTGGGGAACATAATCAAAAGAAACCTGGCTTTGCTCAGTAAATGGATATGGAGATTTCCATTGGAAGGAGACTCTCTTTGGCATGCAATTATTGCAAGTATACATGGTTCTTATTTAAATGGGTGGGATGCAAATGTGGATACTAAAGCCTCTCTTTGATCTCCGTGGAAATCAATAGCGAAATGATGGAATAGTTTTATGGAAAACATAAAAAATTAGTGGTTGGGAAAGGAGATATGATTCGTTTTAGGGAAGATATATGGGTGGGTAATTGTGTAATATCCCATGTTCCTTTTTCCGCTTTGACCTTCTCTTAAGCCCGGTATGACTTAATCTCCGTTAGAGTGCGAGCATTGGATTTCGAACCCTTCGTACTGGACCCAAAACTTATGGTATGTCATATTAGGTATACTAAGTTTGAGGAAGCAATCATTTCATTATTCGAGTGGTTCGCGTTGAAACCGAGATGTAAATCGCGTATTTCGACTTTTCATGATTCGTCGATTTTTAGCCAACTTTGAGAGGCCATAACTTTTTCATCCAATGTCCAAATTACTCTTCGTTTATGGCCACGTCTTCATTTATTTTCCCTCTACAACTTTCATGTTTGGGCCGAGTCGAGATTCAACCATTTTGAGGTCCGTTTCGAGCCTAGAAAGTCATTTGCTGCTGCAGTGACTTCCATGATCGATCACGGTTCACCTGAATGTTGGTTTTGAGCGTTTTAAACCCGTTTTTAACCCATCACTCCTCATTTTCGAGCCATAAATATCTAGCACACTCTGGAGAGTTATAGAGACAGAGGAAGATTCTTGAAAGATCATCATTCCTACACAAGATTGGAGCCTCAAATCACTTCCTTCTTCACTATTCATCGTCTTCCACCTTCGTCTTCGCGTGTGGAGCTTGGAGGAGAGCTAGGGTTTTGGCGAGACGACGACTATGCTTCCTCAACTCCTCGATATAGATACTCTAAGGTGGGAACACTTGTATAAAACCTCTTTTACAAACTTTTACTTGTTGTTTTAATGATTTGAACTCAAATTGGGGATTTTCATCAAAACTATGGGTTATTTGCATTTCATGGGGTTCGGGCTAGATCAATCTTAGATTAATGATGGATATTGATAGATTTTCACTTCTATAGCAAGATTGATCCTCTAGTTCCACGATTTAGTATGCGTACCTAGAGATTCATGTGAAACGCACTTCGTAATTACCCGTATGACCTAAGAATTGCGGGTTTTTGGATTTGTACGTATTAAATGGATAAATATGGGATATTGATGATAGAGATACACATATATACCATTAGATATGATCGTAGGGCATTATTTTTGGTATGCGTAGTGGGAACCCATTACGACAGAGCGATACGCCATAACATACGGGTTTAGTGACTTGTGTGGAGCGTGCTAGGCACTAGTAACGAGAATATATCCTTGATACTCTTTAAGAACGCATAGAACACATTTATTATGGCATGGATTGCCTTAGTTATGAACATGAACATCTAGGTGAGTTGTATTAATATGCCAGTTGAACGAGGGGCACACTAATCGATACTTGGCTTAATGACTAGCTAGAGAATTAACATAGAACGCTTATGGTCGTAGTTTGATACATATGACACATAATGATATGTAATATATATTTATAATGAATCAATTGGCCGAATAATGGGGATTATTAGTTAAATGATAAGGTCCCGAATAATTGGATCGATAATAATGATGATGTGATGAGTGATGAATGATGAATGAACGATGATTATAATGATGTTAATTGTGTGATTGTATATATATGTTGTTGTCAATACGTGTGATGGATGATTTGATGATTATATATGTTGTTGAATAAAGAATCGAGATATTCCTGTTGATGCGATCACACGTATAGGCTGGATATGATTGACTGACCACCGGGTAGCTCTCCGTGACTTGAAGACAGGCCGCCTATTGCCGCCCTTGGGTGAAATTTCCTAAACCGTGCACGGAGAAAATGAAGTTGGTGACTCCACCGGTGGTTGTGGTTGCCCACAAAGGAGAGCCCACTCTATGTATCTTGTCTTCCGACAAGACTATGTGTTCTCGATTAGACGAGTTTTCTTGGTAGCGGAGCAGGTCCCGTGTGCCATTACTTTCCAAATGGTGAGTTTTTCGGAAAGTAATTGGGCTACTAATGGTCATTACCCTGCTAGGGTATCGCTTGGTGTAGTTCTTTCTAGAGTGTCGAGATGGCTTGTATGAGGTGTTCTTTTCGTTAACTATTCGGAGTTTATTCCTGGGAAAATGTTCTGCATGGTTATCTCCGAATGAATTACTTGGAGAACAAGTCCCTGAGCCACTCCCCACTAGGAGGAGACATGGATAAGAACCTTGGACCTTTCGAGATCCGTTGTTTTAGGCCTGGACTGACCGCGGAGTGAAACTGAGGCATTATACTGGAGACGTGATAGGAGATTTGTTGTGAGATTGTGATTATGCTGTTTTTATTATTGTATCGTATCATGTCTCGTATTGGTTTATGTATGTTGCCTCGGCTATGATATAAGCGATGTAAAGACTTATGCAGACATGTCTAGACAGAACATAGTACATGTAGAGAACTGTCGAACTTTTCATAATGTATTAATATATAAAGTGGAAAGAGATAATAACTATTGAACTTATAAATAATGTATGGGTATACGGACGCGTACAGATTACGGAATAGTGAGCCAGATCATAATGTATGAAATGTACTAATAATTAAAAGGGGAAATCATAGCTAACGAGATAGTTTAATGAGGGTACGCCGTAACATAACGATTTTGACTAGTGATCTTGAGGTGACGCCTATTAGCTGGCCATGTATAGGCTCTATAATGAATTATAATTAAAGAGAAAATAATAAATACTTGGCCAATAGTTATGACTTACGGAGTAAGGACCGGATAGCATAGAAGAGTTCGAGTTACACTTGAGAGTGGATAGTCCGTAGCATGTCGAACCTTAGGAAGCTAGAGTTTGATACGAGGTGACTTTGGGCTAGCGATCTCCTCGAGTTGTGGAAATTCCTTGGAGTTTTATCTTATGGATGGTTAGAGGAGAGATTAGGTTATTGGGTAAATGGCTTTCGGGTAGTTAGGATATGAATCCTAGTGGGGTTGCATGCACTCGGGTTTGCATTACATTGCATTGCACATTTTCAAACTATTACATTAAACTAAATTATTTTATATACAAAACCTATATAGTTCCCACTGAGCCCGGATTTGGCTCATCCCGTTTTCTAACAATTTTGCAGGCATAGCATCTCGGGTGGAATATAATGTACGTGTATAGAGGCCTCTGATGTCCGCAGTCTACGTCTAGTCCTTCTTCTAGAAAGGACTATATTGTATAGTCGTTTTGGCTTTTTTTTGATTGTAAATGGACTATGATTTGATAAAGATTTGTATTGTAAATTTGTATAAATGGCTTTATATATGTGGAGTGGATTTGAAATTGTAGTTGGACGTGATTATTTGTATTCAATGATTTTAATCCTTACAAGATGGTTTGTTAGTGAAATAAACTCCACATGCCGAGATTTTGTAAAATGAGCTTTCAAACAAGTTCACATTTTATTTGAGAAAAGTTTTTAAAAAGTTATGATTCTTATATTTTAAACCCGTCGTCGCGCACGGCATCCGTGATTAACCGGGTCCCGGATGTGAAAATCTCATAACGGGATTCGGGGCGTCACAAATTGCCCTTTAAAAAAGTCATTTCCTTGTCTTTGCCGATTGTCTCATAATTGCAATATGACAATTCATTCAATTTTTCTTGGTCCTCTCAACTCAATCACTCATGGGATTTAAGTTTCTCTAAGAACTTCAATGACAGGGAGTGTAATGATCTCATGTTGTTATTAAACATTGTTAATAACGTGAATCTTAATTCTAATTCTTCTGATAAAATAGTTTGGGTGGGTCATCATTCTGGTGGATTCTCATGTAAATTATATTTTGAGATTCTTTTGCAGCCTTCTTTTATGTTACATTTTCCTCAATCCAACATCATATGGAAAAGTGGTGTACCTTCCAAAATCAAGGTTTTTCCTTGGCTTGCTTATTTGGGGAAAGCGAAAACATGTGACCAAATTCAATTGAGAAGGCCGTATATGTATTTATCTCCTTCGTGTTGCATCCTTTGCAGGAATAATGTAGAAAGTATTGACCACATTCTTCTACATTGTAAATTCGCTCGTGAGGTATGTACAAAGATTATCGACCTATTTGGAGTAGTGGGAGTTTTTCCTCAAAAATGGGACGACTTTATAACTATAAGGTGGGATTTGGGTCACAATAACATGCGGATAAAAGTTATTTGGAGGTTTTCTTTGTTGGCCTTGGCTTGGTTAATTTGGATGGAGAGAAATAAGAAGGTATTTGAAGATAAAACCTGCAATTTTGAGGAGATTTAGAGCCATACTCGATTTTTTATTGGATTATGGGCTAGAGCATCGAAGATATTTGATAGTGCAAATCTTTTTCTTTTTGATTTAGATAGTAGTAGTTTCTTAGATTAAAATTTGGGCTATGATGTTTAATTTCCTTTTATTTTGATGTTTTGGTAACAGATGTTTTAGCGGATGCCCTATCCGCTAATGTGCAGCTTGTTTTGTTATGTTTCCGTTTTTTAATACTAAAATTGTTTGGCTTCCTATCAAAAAAGAAAAAAACATGTATATATATATATCTATACTATATTATAAAGCTAAGCCTTATTTCAAGTTTCAACTACCTTTTGGAGTTGTGTCAAATTTTGTTAGATTCCAAAAATACCCTCAATTACATTAATATTATATAATTTACATTTGAGTTACCCAAAGGGGTAAAATAGTACATGCTAATTTTCTCACTCCCACACTTCTAGCGAGGTTTTCTCCCTCTCTATCTCTCTCCTTAATAACTCAATTAATTTGTTTCATTTTTTTTATATTTGACTTAATTGAATGGGTAAAAAATTGCCAGGTCCAAATGTCATTCTAACCTTTCAATTTTATTTTAAATTTTCTCCTTAATAATTGACTACTTATCTTTACAATTAAAAAATTGTTTTATCTAATCACATTAACTTTTTATATTTTAAATGTTAATGGTTGTGTATGATATTAATTTACATATATATATATATAGACAAAGGGAGAGAGTGCGTTTATTTACATTTGTGTAGAATGGAGAAAGAGACAAATAGAGAGAGATTGAATGTCTATTTACGTTTCCATAAAAGAGGTGAATAAACAGAGATATAGATAGCGGAGATCTCTTGTAAAAAAATTTCATCTCCAGCAGTTTTTTTAAAATGAGTTTTGTGTAAAATAAATGTGTAAAATACATCCTTAATTTACAATGCCAAGTCATCTTTCTCAATCCTCATTTTTTTATAGACCTTTAAAATATAATAACTTTTAATACAAAACATTAATTTTAATAGAAATTATATATTCGAAATCTACTAATCAAGACCTATAAATCAAGATTCATTGTGATTATAATATTATGTATATATAATTTCAAGAAATAATAATAAAAAATTGTATAAAATAACATCTAACATTTGTTTGTATCTTGTTTTTTTTTTTTGAATTATATACAATTTTCTATTATACAATTTGTGTCAAACAAATTTTACACAAAAGTTTACAAAATTCTCTTGGAGCATGTTTTTTTGGACTTCAAGTTTTGTATAAAATTTGTTTGACACATAGGATATACAGAGCATTTCTAATGGTTGTGTATAAATTTTGTGTAAAATCCTATGTATAATAGTGTTTTACACGTAAATTATACACATCCATTTTGTACTCCAATAATACTCGTGTAAAGTTTCAATGGACTAATGAAAATCATACAATTGAAATTTATCATTCTATATAATATTCAGTAGTTTTGTATGAAATTTTTTTATACATAATTTAACGGTCACAATGGATCTTATTTTGTAACTTTTGACAAGTAGATTTTAAATATATAAATTATATTAAAAATTAATTTTAAAATTTTTAGTTAAATCATTTTAAAGTTTTTGTAAAAAATTCTAGAGAGAGAAAGATGGCGTGAATGTGTAAATTGGGTTTGTATTTCACACAATTTTTTTTTACAAAACGTGTAAATTTTACATAAACCAAAATTATACAAGATGATCAGAGATGCTCTTATTATTCAACTTTAATCTTACTCAGTAAAAAAGTCAAAAATAAAAGATCAACACCTACTTATATACTACTAGATAAACAAAATAAAAATCCTAACTTAATCTAAAAGACTCCCATATGAACAATAATCTTCTAACCCCAATTTCAGTTTTTCAATTAATTCAAATCGTTTTATGAACAAAGTATAGATATATAAGAACGGTTTGATTTAGAATTTTATTTATATCTTCCATTTTTACCTTTTTTTTGAATGGTAATTGGAAACTTCATTAAAGCAAATCGCGCACAATTACATCCGAAATTATGGAGGGGCAGGACTCCTCCCACATCTGCCGACCAGACATTGAACAAAAAGCCCTAGCTAATGTATGGGCAACCACATTCACTGATCTACGAATAAAATGAACACTACGATGATCAAGGGCCGATAATAAGGCCTTACAATCATCCAAAACAATGCCTATGCTAGATAAAACTGAATTCGATGAGTTCACGGCATTCACTAAGGTTTGCGAATTAGATTCTCCACACACATGATGTCTGTTACTAGATTTAAGCCAGCTGAATATCTCCTTTAAGCTGACTGCTTCAGCCATAAGAGGAGTAAAAAATCCCACCCGGCTGTCTTTGATTGCAGCAACAAAACTTCCAGTAGAGTCTCGAATTACGCTTCCGAATCCCATCTCATTTGGATCCGTAAAGATGGCCGCGTCTACATTGCATTTGATTGAACCTTTAGCCGGACAAGACCATGAGTTAACTGCTTGATTTAAACTCAAACTTGCCGCCGCTGAATTATCACGAATTGAGCGCCAATCACCCAGAATGTTCACTACATGATTTATAATATGTTGAGCTGGTTTTGATTCACCATTCCATACTCGAGCATTTTTGCTAGACCACGCGTTCCAAAGAATAAACACAACTACTTCCACCGTGTTCCTTGACCTGCTGTGAACTAAAAAATTCCACCATTTAATCAACGATTCTATTGGGATACACACAAAACTTAAATCAGCTAGCTCCCAAACCCGTCTGAGCACTGGACAAAGGACTAACACGTGCAAATCTGTTTCTGCTACTTCTTCGCATAGAGGGTAGCTGATTGGGACATCAATATTGCGGGCTACAAGTGCACTTCTGGTAGGCAGAGAGCCACATAGCGCTCTCCATATGAAATTTCGGATCTTTGGAGGAACTTCGAGAGACTAAACACTGTTCCATTTTTAGCTTTATTTCTTTTTCTCTATATTTGATTAGTTTGTTTTTAAAAAAATTTCAAATTTAGTTTAATCTTATCACATTATTGATTGAGAGTAAAAGGTGCGACGAAAAATGTGCACCTCTGATTGGGAAATCACGTGTATTTTTGCCAGAAATAAGCCGGAGTAGAGAGAGTGAAAATTCCCCGACATCCATTAGTGTTATGCCTGATACTCTACCAAGGATTAGGACCGTTGGGTGCACCAATGTCCTGCAAAAAAAGTGGCAGAATTGACAGGGAAGAGATCGTACTACCACCGTGGAATGTAAAAGATTTTGTTGCATTGCATTTTTTATGAGATGATGGGATTAGACCATCTGCAGCCGGTACGCTAAAATGCCATAGATATATATACATTTTTTTTTATCTCCCATGTGTAAAAGCTAAAATATGTAGGGCAAAAATATATAATGGATAGCTAAATATGTCATACGGCTACAATATCCCCCGGCATTATATACGTTTTTTTATCTCCCATGTGTAAAAGCTGAAATATGTAAGGCAAAAATATATAATGGATAGCTAAAAATGTCATACGAGGGTGCACTATCACCCGCATCATGTTTTGTACATTGCGGGGGGCAGATAATTGTATGGCGCGACATTGTTTACATTGTGTGAGATTCAAATTAGAGACACACCATAATGAATGTCAAGTAAAAAAGATGAAATAAAGTAAGAGAATGATGTGGCTCTAGGGGTGTTTTCGGTTTCGGCCGGGGTAGAGATTGGGGTACCCCAAACCCTCCCCAAATTATTCGGTTTTGGTCCGATTCGGTCTCATTCATTTTTTTTATATTGTTAAAACTTTAGTTAAAAACTGCATTAAAAATAAAAAAGCAGCACTAATAAAAAAACATGGACTTAGTATTATTATAGTTGTATTTATTTACTTTAATACTTAAGGCAAAAATCATTATTTTATAGCATCTCGTACGATTTGATAGCATAATCATGAATATTCCCATAATTGAATAAATTTTCAATTACATGATGCTATTCTTTGTTGGAGAAGACTTCATAATTTACCACATAGAATTGTTTTCCATGTATATATCTCTTGGTGTTATTAAATTCGCTTTGTTTTAAATTAAAATTTATTGTTTTATTTCTTTTCTTTTTTTCGAATGTCATAAATTATGATTTCACTTTGAGAAATAATCAATATATTAAATCTTATTGTACTAAATAAATTTAATGGTAATTAAACATTAATGAAATAATAAGTATCAAGCCATAACTAAACAAAATACAAAGAAGAATAAGTAATCAAAACTGATTATTTCTCTAAAAGTGAAATAAGAGATTGAAAAAGGCAAACAGGAAGAAAAATGTTATACTTGAATTAGGGAGGAACCTCAGAATAAATAGTCAAATGGCAAAGTCCTTTAGTTAGCAAATTTTTTTTTTTTAAAGAGATTGAGGAAATTCGGTCCACTTCAGGTAACTCGAACCCTAAACCCAAAGCAACCCAAATCAATCAGTTTCGGTTTTTGATTTCGGTTCGAAAAATTTCAGATTGCAATGGATGGGTTCGGTTCGTTCGGTTTTCGGATTTTTGACAACACCTCTATGTGGCTCCACTGCCCAAGTTATCATCACGCACAACATTTAGGCCTTGTTTGGTTCACGGAATTTAGTACTCGGGAAAGAAAAGTCGTTCCTTTCCTTTGTTTGGTAAGCAAAAATTCCGGAAACATTTTCCCGAGAGAGGGGAAAGTAGGGGGTAAAACCATTCCTCCCAAAACACATGGGATTGATTTTCCCATGTGATTTCCAAGCATTTATTACACAAATTCTAGACAATAATACTCTTACCTAAATATTTTCCATGGTTTACCAAACACAAGAAAGGAAATTTGACAGGAAAATTACGTTCCCACCTCTATGGGAAAGATATGGGAATTAATTTCCTTTCCGTGAACCAAACGAGGCCTTAGTGTGTCGCAGGCGAATCCAATGCAAGTTTACCCTTTTCCACTGCAGTTTGCCTTACACAATGTATATTATTATTACCCTTTTTCACTACATTTTTCCCTTATCAATTGGAGATGGCCTTACCTTTCCTCTTATTTTTGTTTGTTATTGAAAATTTTTTGGGTTGATTTGTTCAATTGTTCTTGTAGCTACAAATGATCAATTTCATAATTGAACCTTTGCCTACACAGGGCCGACCCCGTGAAATACGATTCTCTGTGCAAAATTGAAACTGATGGTCTTTTTACCATATTCAACACATTTCTTTGTTAGATAATGAGCCTCTTGCATTATTATAAAAAATTTTATTGTAACAAGAGCCCGTTCCCCACCCTATACATCTTAATTATCGGCTCTCATCCTGCACAACACACAACTCAAGGAAAGGTTTGCTTTTTAAGAGGCTAATATTGATGTGACAATAACATTTCCCTATCTTTAACTCATCTTCGCAACTCATTGTCGTAGATTAGAAAGAAGACTTTGCAAGATGATAAAAATTTATATATACTATTGGAACGAAAGTTCCATGAACAAACAAGCAGGTAGAGGATCATATACATTAAGGGACGGAGCCAAGATTTTAAGTTTGGGGGGACGAGAATATAAATGAACCGATAGCAAGAAATAATTATCACAAAAATTATTCAAACTAAATTTTACCATCAAATAATAAAGCAAGTTAACGCAAAAATATAACATATATAATATGTCAATATATATACAATTACAAAAAATACATATATATATATATACATATGATCACGTAAGCAGGTAACATTGAACAAATTGACTTGCAAAAAATAATGAGTACCATTACCCTCTTACAATTATCTATTAAACTTAGGCATTTGAAGTTGTGCCCGCCTCTCTCTCATGATATAAAATGCATTTATAATATCATTAATATCGAAATCACGAGCAATATCTTTCTCAATATATTTGATCAAATAACTTGTTAAAAAACCATCTTTCATTCTATTACGAAGTGCGGTCTTAACAATTTTCATAGCTAAAAATGCACGTTTAAATGTAGCTGTTGAAACCGGCAATGGCAAAAATGTAAATCTTATATATTAGTCCGGGTTTTTAACTTTTTTAAAAAATAAATAATTGAGGGGGTCATACTTAATCTTTTCAAAATAATTTGGGGGGTGAGCTTTTATAATTTTTTTTGTAAATACAAAATTACTACTATATCTAATTTATTTTTAAAAAGAATTGGGGTGGCAACCGCCCCCCTAGATCCATCACTCTATACATTAGAAGGCACAAACACAAACATATAAAAATATAGGGCTAGTGTTTGATAAATCAATGCCTCAAATACGACTTGAATCTCTGCCAAATATATATCTCCTTGACCAATCTCCTACGACTAACCAGCTCGCTTGCTGCACATATAAGTAGGATTATAATCAAACAACAACATATTCGTCAAATGTGGGAGAATGAATGAATTCATATAATATAAGAAATTAAGAAGTAAAATAAGATTCACCTTAAATAAACGGAGTACCAGAGCCACTGTGTGCTGTGGCCCATCAAAACCCAATCTCCTGGAAGCTCTGCTGCTGCCTGGTCTCCTCCCAGTGGGCAAATTGGCCAAAATGCTTGTACCTTTTCAATCAAAAATTGACATATTCAATGCACCAAATTGCAGCACAATAAAGATTTTACTTTTTTTACCATTGATTGTGTTGAAATTAGTATTTCTTTAAAAAAGTATCAAAGTCAAAATCGGCTCTTAATTTGGACGGAGAAAGGTGTAGTACCGAAAGGGATTAAATTTATGACCCCCAGAACCATGGAAGCGGAGAGGCCCTTCTGGATTTTCTTTCATATGCTGCTTCTGGTTAAAGCACCGAGACAGATATGCACCTTGCTGAGCAGCGACCTATTGTGATTGTTAAATAAAAGATTTGACACAAACAACTCTGTATATATGTTCTTCGTGACAGCATAACAGCCGCAATAACAACAGGAAAAAAGGGTAACGTTAATTTTGGTATATACAATATTCTGAATTGTGAGATTCCCAAAAGGAAAGAAAAGTAATATATGTATACAGTCCGGCTTTAAGAAAATGTGCCATTCCTTAGCTATTTGCAGACTTCTCCACTCGGGAGGAGAAATGATTTTTTGATGAAATGTGATGATCATCTATACAAAATTTCATCAAATATCAATAAACTAAATCATTTACGGGTAAAATGATCAACAAAAGTTCAAACAGGCGAAAGGGCACATATATCTCTGTTTTGCATTAAACCTACTTATTGAATTTCTAATGAAATTTCTTGCAGACTCTTCATCTGTGAATCTACCTGAGAAAGAGCCAACATAAACCCTTCAATACCAACTTCATTTTTGTAGTTCCCCTTAGCATCTTTAAGGAGATCTGTCACCTAAAGCAAATGCTTGCTCTTCACATAGAGATCTACCTGGGGGTACCGAATGATAATGTCATCTATAACTTGCACACACACACTGGCACACCAAATAACTGGGCGGGTCCCGACACCTGTTGACCACACAACCATCCCATGGCTTATGGAAGAAAGCTCCCTAGTAGATTTTAACTTCATATTAATTACTTTATCAGTAACACTTACAACCCGACGTCCTGTTAGAACTTCAATACCATCACTTCGAAACTTCTGTTCAGCAAATGCACTAATTCTTTCATCACACGACATGATAAACGAGAGTTTAGAAGGTTTTATTTATATCATATTGTACATGGAAACATACAGTATGGACAAACCGTGGTGAAGAAAAAAAAGTTACGTATGTTCTCAACTGATAAAAATATAATACTCCTTCAGTCCTTCAGTCCCAAATTAGAGTCCCTATTTGACTCTTCCTGTGATAATACACTAATTTCTATGTAATCGATGGCCAAGAACGGAAATTATCTAGTTATTGGGAGATTTTTACATAGATTTTAGGAAGTGAAATCTTAACTTGGGGAGTCCAAAAAAGAAAGGTGGACTCTTAATCTGATCAGATGAGGAAGCATCACAAAAAAGAAAAGACGCATACAAGATGAGTAACCATAAATGTAAACAATGAGAATAAGAAAGTGAGCCATCTGATCAGATGAGGAAGCATCCCTAATTGTTTTAACACTTGATGTGTTATTATCTAAATTCAGAGGATGACATTTTTCAACACTCAAAGTAACTGAGTTTGTTGCGTGAGGATAAAAATATAATTCTACTTACAAGAGTACCAACAGAAAAGTTGCTTGAACCACAAACATCCAAGTAAATTACCTAAAATGTGACAAATATCAAAGTGTTGAACTAAGTATATTACAATGATGGTTACTGGTGTGGACATTCTATCTATTTTATGTGGATCTCCGTAATAACACAAAATGCAAAAGCCAAAATTAAAGCAAGAATTTTCTCATTCATTAATCAATAGAAAAAGCATCCCATAAGCATGTACAGCTAAAATATTTTCTTTCTATTTATTGTTCTTTTTAGTTTGTATACAAAGAAAAGATGTATATAATAAATTCTCAATATCTTGGTATGCATTTGAGTGACTTACATGGGAAAGAATTGAATTCCTTGAAAATACTTTACATGGAAAGCAAAAAAGGGTGAGTTGGTTTATGCGTTCCGTATAAAATGACAAATTAGGCAATAGTACACTGTACCATGAAAATTGGTTCCATGGAAAATTAGTGAAATCAAAAGTTGCTCAAAATATAATATAGTAATCTTGGACATTTTCTGTGGAATGGACACTTTGTTTGTGTTTGATAACACTTCTTTTTTCCATGGACAATGGTTAAGGTTTTATGTTTCCACCTTTAGTGGTGTTTGAATGTAATTTCCCATTGTACAACTTGGTTTAGCTTCATGTTCTCATTTTCCACGTAATTCAAAAACTGCCTCCATGTAAGCTAACAAACTCACCCTTAGTAAATGATATCAGATTGCAAAAATGGGAAAGATGAGACAGAGAACAAAATCTCAATGTCATAGTAAATGATAACGGACTCGATAAAATATGTTCAAAGCAGTGAAAATTATGACTGCCACATATATATATATATATATATATATCCTTATGTGTTCAAGATCCCCAGCTTGGATAACTGTTATTTTGACTAGACCTTTAACTCCAGGGTATAACTTGAATAAATCTTCCTGGAAAAAGTCAATTAATTCATCAGTCAAACATTCAGACACAGACACAGGGCCATCCTAAAGGTTTGTGGCTGGGGGTTGAGAGACGTGAAACATTCAGGGGACATGGTTTATTCATTCATCAGTCAATTAATTGGGTCATCACCAGTAGAATTTAATCAAAGTCAATGCACAGGCAATACACACTGGGTCCTCAAAACATGTCCCAAATGTTGTCTCCCAAGGCCCTAAACTATGCCCATGATTCAACTCGACCCTTACATTCAATTGTCTCAATTTTGTCCTCAAACCACCCTTAACTATGCAGTGCTACCCTCTTTTAGTCTGCCACTGAAGTAACAGAAACTGGCATATCCAAGGCAAATGTCATTCAAAGAAGCAGAAATTCATCTTTTATTCTGTTTTATCATTCTGTTTTCTGATATAACATACATATGCATATATCTACAAAGGACTACACTTACACGTGTAATATATGTATCATATGCATATATATAAAGGATTACTGAGTAACATAAGTATTATGTCTACATATGTAAATTTAGACAAACAAAGAAACAGAATTCTTTTTGTAAGAGAATAAATGAGTGTCTCCACAAGCACATTTCCGGGGACAGTTTGGACTAAACTTCAAGTGGCTCCGACTTGAGCCTAAATGACAAATGTGTTGTTATTTTAGCGGCACTGCCTTGCACATACCAGTTTACTGTTACTTTTAATTGCCAACACTAACAAAAGGGTAGAGCATTGCATAGCTTAGGGTAATTTAAAGGCTAAACTGAGACAAGCATAAGGGTCAAATTGAAATTGTGGGCATAATTAGGAGCTTGAGGCATATTGCAGTCCAAAAGAAAATATCTACAAATTTAAAAATAAAATATAACAAAATTGCAGTATGCATGGCATTTTGTGAAAAGGTGAGCCAAGTGCGCTGTCATGATACTCATTTGTTGTAGTTTATCAGTCTTGAACCAAATCTTAATCCATTCTTTCCGTAAACCTTCATAATTACCTTTCTCAAACTCTTTGGTTCCTAAAAATTATCAAACGAGTTTATGAAAATAACAAACATAGATCCGGTAAATACATGTTTCATGGTTTTATAATCTGTAGTGAATGAATTAAAGAAGGATAACTCTACCTTTAGAAAAAAGGCAATGCTCCAAAACACCCGGGGTGTTGAAAGTATTTGCTTGTGCTCCTATTGCAATAACCAAGTAGTCATAATCTAGAGAGAAATCATTACTTCCGATCAAGTTTTGACCTAGATTTGACCGACAGAAGATTTTTTTTGTTTGCAGCATCAATCATGCGGTACTCAGCTTCCCAGTATTGAATTTCTCCATTGCTCTACAAGAAGAAGAGATAATTAATAAAGTTTCTCCAGCAAACAAGTAAATAACAGTGCATTTGATTGGTTTACATATGGAAAACAATTGAATTCCTACATGGAAAAAATTCCGTGGAAAACATCAATTGGGAAGGTGGATATTGGATTCCATGGACGAGAAAATTAGGCTAATCCACCATGAAAAATGATTCCTTGAAAATTTAAAGATAGAATCTTAGGTATTTTCCATGGAAGAGAAGTGCAGTTAAACACAATCTAATGAATATATTTTCCTAGGTAATATATACAACAATAATTGAAGTGCAACAAATAAAGCCACAATCTAGTCAACTAAGCCAAATGTAGGACCAGTACTGGAAAAATTAAGTGTGTGAATATGTAGTACAAATTACACTAACTGCTAGTTAATCAGACTTTCTAAAACCTCTTCATAGGGTACATTGTCAATCATATGAACAACCAAAACAGGACAACTTTTCGTATCATTTTCATTTATACAAAATCACAGATGCAGTACTAGAAGTTTCCACGTTGAAGGCTCAGTTTACCATTTTTAATATGTTCCTAATTGGCTCTATGATGCTTCGTGCTTCTACTGTTCCACAAGTAACACTAGGTAACAAAGGAGTGAATGCAAAATAATTCCGAGGGAAAACCACTTGAACGTCGTATTATGAAATTTCCAAGTCCTTTACAAAACTGGTCCCCGCCCACCCGGTTCCGAGGTGTATGGGGCAGGAGTCCCACAGTGAATTATATCAGGGTTTCACACTTTTTTACAGTAATTCTCCAGCACATAAAGAGAGCTAGAGCAAGGCGGCAAGGCCTCTTGTACTTGATTGATTACATAGTTAACTCCTGCAATGTTCATAGATGTCGAATACTCTGCATTTTGTGTTTGATTGAATTATAGGGGAATTTAAAACAATTTACTGACTCTTATTTGTGATTATCACTGAAGATCCACCGGACCACCTTACTCAAATGCCAGTCTTGGAGTAAATTGCTGGAAAATGGGACTAAATAAAATTCCGATACTAACAGGCATTGATTTTGAATAAGCGACTTTACTTTGTTACATTTGCATGATGGACTTTTTGTTAACGTTAATCCAAAAAATGTTCCAACCTAGGCACTTAGTGCTTCAACCACCTTATTAAATCCAATTAAATAATTCAGCAACCTAAGAGGCAGTTGTAGGACCAGTAAAGAAAACAATACTCCCACCGTCCTTAACCGGGATCTATATTTGACTTTCACATCTTTTGAAGAATGCATTAATTTCATCACACAATAAATAAAACAAAACTTATTTTTTATCGTGAGTTTTGGTACATTAGTGTTCTAAAAAGCAAAGCAGATTCTTCATTTAGGGGGTATGGAAGTATATTATTCTATTCATGTTACATGAAGATCATTAAATCACATGTGGTAGTAAAGTTCAACCACCATTTTTCTTAGGTAATAAAAAATTTAGATTAAACTGTCGGTTCTGCTCGTTTAATCCAAGCTCTAACTGCGAATACGAATTTTGCAGGAATTTTTAAATGTTAGAATTTATTTTTTAATTCAATTGTATACAATATACTATTTTTAAAATTTTACAAAAATATAATTTTTGTTTTTTATTGATTGTTATATATATATATATATATTTATTTATTTAAGAACATTGAGAAAAATCGTCTAACATTTTAAAATTCATTATAACTATACTTTAAATTACACAAAAAAACATGTCACTAAAAATTATATTAAAATATTTATAAATATTAGAAGGTTAATAGTGGAGTATTATTTATAAAAAGGTTAATAGTATATATTTTTTTATTTATTTATTTATTAATAGATTACGCTTGGTCATTATTAATATACGCTTGGTCAAATTACGCTTGATAATGTGTAGTCTAGCGTATAAATATATTATTTATACTTGACACCATCCTAACTATATTTTAATTTCTCTACGTACGCATATAATTCGTCAATAAATTCGAGTCCCCACTGAGTAAAGTAAGTATATCTTTTCCTCACAACCACCATATTCTTATTGGTTGCCTAAGTATATAAAATAAATCACAAACCAAACATAACAATGCGATAAAGTACCACAAAATTGTCTAAATATAATTTTGATTACAAAATAAATAATTACTACACTATATTTTGAACATAACATTTACCCGATCTACCCCTAAGCAAAACAAAAAAATCTGTTTCGGGAATAACAATTGGTATTACCTTGTAAAATTTTCAAAATAATTCTTAAACACATCCACAAAATATAAATTAAATCCAAAAATCAAGTACATAATAATCTCTTTAAAGTTGGTTGCGACCATTGGATTGCTCCCTCTGAATTTCCAATTGTTTTCACGAGATTACTGCAACATATAATCTGCAAAACATAAAACAACATTCTTCGCAATATTGCAGAAGTTATTAACCATAAATATATCTTATATAAAAATTAATACGTTTTATATAAAGTAACCCAGGCCCAAACTTGGAAATCTATCATAATAAGAGTTGACTTTCATTTCTAAACATAATTAATGGATCAAATAATATCTACCATCTACTTTTATAGAAAGCCAGAAAGTAGTTGACGATTTTAAGTGGCAATAAGTTTTTAAGTTTCCAATTATGACCGCAAGTTCACAAAACTTTTTAATATTTCGGCACAAGTACTGTCATTCAAACTCTTGCTATTGAGATATCTTCAACCACTAGACCGCAAATTATTGTAACTTATATTTGAATCGAATGCATCACATGTGTGCAAACATCTATCTACAATAGAAACTCATGTTTTTCATCACTGATTATTAAGTTGAAAGCAGTATGTAGTATGTCTGTACAATCAAGGTATTCAATCAAACTTTTCACCTCAGTCAAAGCCAACAATATCAAATGAAATGTAGCTTCACCAATTCCAAATTAAGAGCCTAATATTTTTTTTCTGAAATATTGAATTCAATCACAATAATAAGAAATGAATGTTGTTAACACTTGATACTCTATTGGTTTCAAGTTTTTGTTTGTTCTTTGATCCTAAAACAATAATTTTAGGATTTTAGTTTGAATATACTAAATTTCAAAAACAAACCAAAATACAAACCAAACAAGCAATTATATATAATTAGAAAGAGATGCAAATCATATGATAAAACCGAAAAGGCAAAAACGAACAACCTATATTTCTAATTTAGCCTCAGTAAAATCCAGTAATATCAAATGGAATGTAGTTTCACCAAGGGGTTCTCCCTGTAAACAGGGTCTTGGATCCATTACACCTCATACTGATGGATTGTATCATCACTGGCAACAATTAAACAAGACAAAAATATGGAAAAAAAAAAAAAAAACGTATAATCAAAAATCAGATTTTCACCTCAGAATATAAATCCAATAATATCAAGTGGAATGTAGCTTCACCAAGGGGTTCTCCCTGTAAAACAGGGTCTCAGATCCACTACACCACTACACCTCATACAAACGGATTATATCATCATTAGCAGCGCAGCAATTACAGAAAACAATCATCCCAATTCAAATTAACACTAACCTTTTCCATAATACTAACTAAATAATTTCACTTAAATCTAACCAATAAATCTAAACAATAAACCAAAATTAATATATTAGTTAGTATATAACAGCTCTATCTATCACGAATTTTCTGAAGCAGAACTGAGATTGAAGCTGTACGTTTAAACATCACCACCAAAAAATGAGCATTGTTCCAGAAAAACATAAAATTGTGAATTAAAGCTATGTACCCGTTAAATTGACACAGCTCAGCCGTAAAAAAGAGGTACAACAAGGCATAACTGCAACACTTAACGGTGTCGTTCTAGCACGAGCAATGGGGCTTTCTTCCTCATCAAATTTTTCAGAGAAGCCCGGGGTGCTACGTGCGAAATATAATATGTATAAGAACTGCGTGTATGAATGAATCCACATAAATATATATATATATATGGTGATTTATGGAGTTGGTAAAGATAAACCCTAATTGCGAAGGCGTAGAGAGAATTTTCACAACGTATGAAGGTAAACCCTAATAATATCGTGAGAAGGCGTAAAGGGTGACAGGTTTATATAAGAGTTGCCTTCCAAAACCCTAGAAAAGTGTGGTTTCAGTTCAATTTTTTTTCCTTAGGCAAACAAACTTTTTCCTCTTTTCCCGACTATTATAACTAAATTGGGCCAATTCCTAAGAGGAAGTTATTTTTGATACAGTTTACACTTAAAGGCCCAATTTCTGTAAAGTAAATTCAGTAATTAACGAACAAATACACAATACTTAACATTTCCCCCCTCAAAAAATAATTACAAAACAACCTACCAATTCATTAACCTTGTGTTTGGATGAAATAAAATAAAATAAATAAAATTTGAACAAAAGTCAAATTTGGAGAGTAGAAAAATGAAAGTCCGTCCTTTAATAAAATTGGCAAAGAATCTAAAATTTTACACCCGGTAAGTTTTCTAAATGTTGGATGTTAAAAATTATGTGATATGAGACGTTATTCTTCAAATTCCGACTTAAAACAATTGGTATTAGAATTTATGTCATTCATACTTTATGAGTTTTCTATGAATTTTTTTTTTCTGTGGTCAGATTTTTTTTTGCATGTAATTTAAGGAAAAGATGGACATGTCACCAAATCATTATTTCATTTTCTTAACTTCTCAGTTCTCTCATAAAAAAATTATGTAGTGTTTTTAATTATTTTTTATCAAAGAGATTCTATAGTAAATATCAAATTTGAATAGTACATCGACATATAATGTTAAACCATCGTTCACTCGTACACAAATTACTCTATCACTCTTTGGGGGCAATCAATGAGGTTATTTTAGTTTGGGTGGAGTTATTGGCACACTCTAAAAAAATACTCGGTAACATTCCTACTTTTATTCATTCCTTCGCAACCGTGTAACATGTCTATTACTTGCTTCTTAATAGCCAAGTATAAGCCTATATACTAGGTCCTTGATAATCAAGTAATGCATTATCAAGTTTATATTTGATCCTTCATAATTAAGTAGCATGCACTTTATTGGTTGTCAAGAACCAAATGAAAAGTGGGAGTCTTTCCAAGAGATATTGGGTGTACCAATATCTGCGCCCTTTTAGTTTAGTCAAGAATTCTATTATTTGAACAACAAAATAATTAATTGCTCTCTTAAACAACGTTTTTGCCCGCTAAAACTCTAATTAAGAAGTAGAGCTGAAATCTAAGCAAGAAATTGTAATGGGAGTAGCTCTTCTCAATCAAATTATTATTTAAAGGGATTTTTGAAATTGTCCTAACATAATTTGTGCTTGCATAACCGCTGCTCTAGAGCTAGTTCCACCATATATCCCTACCCTGTCACCCTCGAACTATTCTTTGAGAACTTGTTTTTACTTTGGATTCGCGATACTTGCACGATCACCATCCTTAAGGGATTAATCAAATACGGGATTCAAATCCTGCTCAATCATATAAATAGTTGACAATTATACAATCTAAACTAGTTAGTGATAGTCACAAACTTTTTTGAAAAGGAAAAAAAAAACGTTAATTGTGCTCATAAGTATTTCCTAACTCTGTCAACTTATTATTTTGATAGTTCATTTCAAAATTCAGTCCCTAATTTATGCAAATAATCGTTTGGTCATAAAAAAATGAGGTTGGCTATTTTTATTTGATTGAAATTGGGCCTAAAATATGGAGCCCATGTTGGTATTTAAAAGATGTGGGTTATCCTCTCGGGTGTCTTCTTTTTAGGCGATTTTGGGTTTGGATTTGATTATTTGAAGATTTCTGTGATTTATACATTTAAAATATTTGTCTTGTTGAGATTTTGAAATTTTGTGATATTTTGAAATCTGACAAATTCTGGTATTTTATGGGAGTTGGGGGTATGTTCCCCTTCCTTTTATTTGTGACGAAGGCATTTTGATTTAATTTAAGTGGCTTTGTTTGCTTTCAAAAAATTAAATAAATAATTCCATAAAATTGGTTATTTGAAGAATTTAAGATTCCAACTTCGATCAATAAAACTCTATATTGTTCACTCCTTCAATTTCACTCATCAAATCACACCAATTTTAACTCTTCAAATCTTGAAACATTAATTTTAAATTCAACGTCTACTATTTTTTATATTTAAGCAAAAAAATTATAAAATCATGAAACACTAAAAGAATAATTAAATAAAAAATTATGAGATTTTAAAATCACCAATTTCAAAATCTACAAATTTATCAATTTCCATAATTTCTAAATATTGTCAAAAGAACACAACCTTATAATAATCATGTGTATATTAATTTCATTTTTAAAGTATATATGTAGATGAGATGTGTTGGTACGTAAAACTAGAAATGTAGTTTAGACCACATAGTCAAATAATTAGTTCAAATGATTAAGATAATAAATGCAGCAAACTAAGAGAGTCGAAGATGTATAGAGGAGGTTGGCTTCATATAAAAATATGAATTAGTCATTCTCTGTGGAATAGAGTTAGGAACTCGGTTTGCTTTGTATTGAAATAATCGAGTAGCTGTTACAAACTCACAAAGTCTCTCTAGTTATTCTATCCTTAACAAATTATAATAAGAGTATACTTTGAACTATATATAAGAGTTCTACATTCCCTATATTAAGAGCTCTACCATGTGCTCCGTAGGTCTATATCTCTCTATCTCTTTTGGTTACTCACTGTTGGCTACTTGAAGGCTATATTCTCTCTGTTGGTTATTGTTAGGTTATTTCTGGTTTGTCCTTTAAGAAGTAAATGATTCTTCTATATATATATGAGACATATGAGATGTGTGAGGGGAGCTTTGCAGAGCATGTCAAATGCCATCCTTCACTCCTATCAACTTTAACCCTGCCTCCTCAAGGATTTCGGCGCATTAAATGCAGTAGGTGTGTATTTAATGAAGGTGATGAAGGTTCTGCGATGTTTGGCGGAGTTGACATCAGTCGCCCATACTGTCTGTATCTTTCCTGACACAGTGGTCAGTCAGGGAGCTTGGAACTCACTAGAAGAGCTCTATCTTCTGAGCTCCGCAATCCATTACTCGAGAATAATCCTCCGGATTGAAAGAACTGTAGGTTGGAATTCTGGCTCTTCAATAATTGCCAAATAGAACTCCTGAGCCTTGTTTGCTGGAGGGTGGTAACACCGCTAACGTGGGAAGCCATGTGTCTACTCATGGTTGGCCGAGTAAATTGGATGATCAATTTGCATCATCAAGATGTTAAGCAATATATTTAATAGAAACAAGACACTATTTTAGTTAAACAAAAATAACAATACGTCCTATGCTATAAATTACAAGAAACTCCAATATTTATTCGAATGTTCAAAATTAAAATTTTAGTAACCCTTTTTAATTATGCGGTGACAAATTGTTTGTTAATCTTACATTTTGTTTGATTACATGTAAATTGAATAAACTAGCCTAATTCCCTTAAATTATCCTAATTATTTTTTAAAAATATCTAATTGAAATAATAATTTTTCCCTAAATTATGTCCAATTTAACGGAGAAATTAGACGGAAGGGTCAAAGTGAGATGCGGTTAATAGTTTAAGTGCCTAATTAAGTGAGGTATTTTTTTTTAGTTTAAAGGTTAAAGTAAAACTGAATAAATAGTTTAAGGACCATTAGAATAGTTTATTCTTGTAAATAACTAAATATAACTAGTTTTTAGTTTGAAAGGAAAATATAACACAATATATTTAATTAGTAGCGAGAATGAAAATAAATGTAATTTATTTCTATATTATTTTTCACATTTACATACAAATTAATTACACAATACAAATTAAATTAACAAATTTTCCTCGTTTAATTCGATACCAAACTGGCGCAAACAATTGTTACAATTCATTTTCTTTTGCATTAAAAATGATTTTTTTTATTGTTTTTAGTTTGGAACTTTGGGGTGAGTAATAAATACAAAGAAAAAGAAGAAAGTATAAATGTAACAATATATATAAAAAAAATTTAAATGCAAATAAGTTCGCATGGACTAGACTTTTTACAACAGTTTTTCGTCGTTAAAAAATTCAATCTGTTCTGACCGATTTGTACTAAAAATTCACTCTATATATATAATAGCGCACACAACTTGATCTGCATCCCACCATTCAAACATGTTATCAAAAAGAGCAAAAAACATTACTATTCTGACCTTATCAAACAAGGGACCAAGCTTTATTGGAAGAATTGAAGTTTATTATTTATATCATCTCTCAACTTTTGTATTTTTTTTCCTAATAAAATAAAAAATCTGGATAAAGTTAGACTAACTTTATTGCCATAATTTTTTATTTTATTTTATAATTTAATGTGCATGGCACTATTTAAATAAATTGACAGTGCTATAAATTTAATCTGCTTTTTTTTAATGTGATTGGTGTTACAATTAACACTACTCAAAAACAAAGATAAAGCTCCGATGAAATTTATTAGAAAATGAAGCTGCACAAATGGAGTGAACTTTTCCTTCTTAATTGCGTCGTAAAGGATATTTGAATTTATGCTTTTAGAGGAATTTGAAACTGCCTGAAATAAGGTTCGAACATGAAAAGATGCTTTTGTTGGAATATTTTAATAAAAATAAATTATTAAATTGTGTTTAATGTACAAATACATTATCATGTGAATTAATTTCATATTTTTATGAGAAAATTTTATGAGATATTAATATTTGTAACCGATGATTTATTTTATTATTAATTGAGATTTATGGAGATTAAATTGAGTAGTATGGACTTAATATGATTATTTTCACTCCCATATAAATAGCTTTTGGCTTAGAAAGAAAGTGAAGAGAAAAAGTGTTTCATACTCCCATAAGAATTTTCTATTGTATGTTATATACTACAAATTTTGTGATTTTGGAAAACTTGATCGGACTGGTTCACCCCGTCTTCCTATGGATGTGCACATAGATGAGATAGAGCTGTGAGTCTTTCGGGTTTTATCTTGGAGGCGTTATCGACCGTCAATATCTGCACGTAGGGAGGCAATAACATCTTTAGGACAGCAGCTTGATCGTGACTCTCAAAGGCCAGCTTTCTTTACTTCTACTATTTTTTATAAATGATTTTCTAAGTATTTCACATATTTGTGTTGTTAATTTTTAAATAAATTTTAAGAGATAATTTTTACTAAAATAATATATAAATCAAAGCCATATTTTCCAACAGCTAAAGACTTTATTTTAGAATTCATAATATCTTAAGTTATTTTAGAGTATAAAAAGAGATAAATATACTTTTATGAAATCCGGAGTTGTGCAAATTTATATATAGAGTTAAATAATGTTGTGTTTTATGTGATGAGAATACATCCATAGTAAAATTTTTATGATAATTATTTTCTATTATAAATATAATGTAGTTATTCCTCTTTAATGACAAATCAATTAGCGATTTATATGAATGCAGGTATTTTGACTTATGATAAATGTGACGATTTCATTTTGGACGTGAAAACTTTCGGCTAATTTTCACTTAAAGGACATAATGGTTTTGTTTTGAAATAATTGTATAAGTTTGTATGCTATTTTCTTTTTATGTTATGTGAAGTTGTTTTCTTATAAGATTAACTATTATTATTATGAGACATATCTCAAATAGTTTTGGATCTCATAAACATATGTGAAATGGTTTTATTCACAAGTTCTCGTTAAGTCCCGTATTAATATGGAAAATGATATAATTATAAGCCACTAGTATATAATTATAATTTGATTTGTGATTGCTTCGGTAGTTCCATTATTTTTTGTTAATTTAATACACTTAAATTTTATTGCACAAATTAACTTAAGGTAAATAATATATTTACCTAAGATTTAAAATTGTAATAGCTATGAGGTGTGAGGTGTGAAACATGAAGATGATAAGAACTTCATGTTTATCACATTTAAATTGTTACATTTAGTTTGGGATTTTATCCACCTTGTAACTAATTTTCTTCTTTGTGTTAGTAAAGGAAATTGGTTATTTGTTTTATTTTATCTTATTTTTCACTTTGGAAAAAAAAGGGGGTAGTTTGGAAAAATTAATTATACAATAATATTGCATTATTAATGTGCTATTAAATTTACCGATGTAAAATAAATTGAAGGTTACTCCATATGTTTTAAAAGTATATATTAATGATGGAGATTAAATGATGGTTAGTAGTACTATATAACTTATGCTAATTTCATATGCCAACACTTAAGACATGTATTAAAGTTATATGTCATGAATTATCTAAACAAATGTATTATTTCAATGCATGTGAATCATGGTGGACTTTTGAATAATGAACGCAACACTCTCAGAGCTTAGGAGATAGTGGCATTTTCTAGTAGCTACCCTCAAGCACAAAGTTTAATTAAGAATTTCACCGAGCAGTATTTTCAATTATAAAATGTTGAGAATATATCTACTAAACAACTTTCATACTTGTTAAAATTTTGAAAGCTAATTAAATAGCTACCCAATAGTTCCACCAAGCCGTTCCATGTACCACTGTATGATATTGGGAATAAGAAGTGTATAAAATTATTTCGTGAAGCCTTTACTATACTTTTTGAAAGTTTATTTTCAACAATTATATAAATTTTAAAAGTAATAGTTGTTGAAATTTGCTTTGTTTCATTAACTTCAGAGGAAAGAAAATGAAATGAGATTTTAAAATTTTTCACAAGTTTGTGGTATAAGTTATTTTATATGTTATTTTGAAATAGGGAATTAATCCTTTAACCTAGTAATAAATTTGTCAAGGTAAAGACCATATATGAAATTTACTTCTATTTGATTGATTGATTGCAATTATATAATTGCATGTCCATTGCAATTAGTATATTTATTAGATTTTAATGGTATTTAATTATTCTTGAGTTTATATCACTTGATTTCATTTTATAATGAGTGCCTAAGAATTAAAGGATGAAGATTGGTAATCTTATAAATATGTAATATATTTATTATCAATTTTCTTAAATAGAAGTAAATAAAATTTGTTTGAATAATTATATATATAAAATATTTTGTACACATATGTTGCATTGATATATTCCTCTACATGTAAAATTGAGTTTTATTATGTCTTGTGTGGTTATTACTACAATTGTAAAGCTACAATTGCAAAATTATATTTGTAACATATTAGATATATATGTGTTGGGGTTACACATGCATTACATAAATATCTTATTATGGCACTTACCTCTAACTTTTAAATATAAGTTCCTATGAGCTATAAATTTACATCGGTAGAAGTTGTGATACTTGTAAAAGTATGTTCTTTTTGAAAGTTTATAGAAACGTGGGGGCTAAAATATATGTGTGTGTACATTAGTGTTTCTATATAACATACAACTTAAGGGGAAAATGTGTTTCCTGCAAATTTTATATAGTTTTGAGACATGAGTTTATTATTATTCGGTTTATAATATAGGGCTTTTACATAAGTGTGATTTTACAAGTTTTATTACTTGACATGTCCAATTTAAATAAACTTCTTATATATATATATATATATATTTTACGTCTTCAAATATTGAGAAAATTAAGTTTGAAATACATGTGATATATTATAAGTTACTACAAAATATATTTTCAGAAACTTGTTGAATGTGGTACTTCGAATAAAATTTTAAAATGTGGGGGTTTATAATTTTGATATATACTTATTTGTGTTAAATTGTGACCACATACTTAGTTTTTTATCATGTCATATTTTATGCAAGTTCAAATAAATTTTGAACTTTCTTATTTCTGTGTGAGAAAATTTTGAGAAATATGTTTTGAGATTCAAATAGAAGAAGGTTTTGATTTGCATGGAATCTGTTTTGAAATTTAAAGAGAAGAGGGTTTTGATTTACATGTGGCATATTTTGATAAATGAAATTTGATCTTCTCTTTTGAAAATTTGTTTATGAACTTAAAATTTTTGAGGAATGAACTTAAGAAATTATATATGCGGTGTCTGAATAAAATAAAAATGGCCCCTAATGGGTGAGAGACCATTGGCCATAAGTTTACACATCAAGTATTTATGTAGTTCCTAGTAAGTGATTTAGACTACTGACCACACTTAAAAAGAGTTGGTTCCTAGTAGGTCAAAGATTACTGGCCAATTAAAATTTGTAGTTCCTAGTAGTAGACTATTGATCATGATTTTGTGATTTCTAGTAGTGCCTACTGACTACAATCTTAACTAAATCATGTTTCCTAAAGTGGAATAATGAAAATTTTGTGGCAAGCTCGAAAAATAAAATATTTACATGATGTACTAGTTGATATGAACTGTGATCGTATTTCTATCCAATTAAGATGGATCCACAACCCTAAACGTCGAAGACGCAAGAATCTTGAAATCACGCGAAGTTGATGGAAGGTGGAACGTCAATCCAATCTCGTAAACGAGAACAAACCTTGGTATAGTCGAAGACAATCAATCAATTGATGGGTTAACTAATTGATAAGTCGAAGAACAACAAGAACCCTAATTCTGGTTGTTCGAAACGTTCTTAGAACGCAAGAGGTGAAAACACTCGAATTTTTATTAATTAAAAGGCTGCCTCAAACAATAGTGTTATCTCCTTTAAATAAGAGAAGAAGAACGCACCCTAAACAAACCCTAAAAATGAAATTAACAAAACAAGCCCAATTGGAAAATAATGGAACACTCAAAATAAGCCAAAAAAACACTCTTAGCAGGCCCACAACTCTAAATACTAATTACCCATAATCCTTTGGGCCTTAAACAATGCAAATAAATAAAAACAATAATAAAACGCCCTCATTATTCTACGTCTTCTTGGCTAAGCATTATTTTTTGTTCTCGCTCTCCATCTCCTTGAATGCTTCTTCAAGCTCCAGCTTTATTCATCAAATCTTGGACCATGGCCATAAGTGCTTCCTTGATTTTCTTGGCTTTAGCTCAGGTGATTGGACCATTTGGAACTCAAATGGGGTCTGCATAGTCTTCACTCCATGATCCAGCTCCAGTGCTATCATTGGGCTTATCATTCCCCTCCTCTCGAAGAGGAATTTTCTTCAATTCGTTATCTGCACTAAACTAGGGGTGTTTTCGGTTTCGGTCGGGGTAGAAACTAGGGTACCCCAAACCCTCCCCAAACTTTATAGTTCGGTTTCGGTTCGGTTCGGTTTCGGTTTTCGTACCTATGAAACCCAAACCCTCCCCAAATTATTCGGTTTCGGTCCGGTTCGGTCCCATTCAGTTTTTTTTGTATTGTTAAAACTTTAGTTCAAAATTGCACTAAAAATATAAATTCACTCAAAAGGCGCTACAAAAAAATTATATAATGTATTTATTTTAATAATTAGCTTAAGTAATTATTTATAAATGTAAATAATCCATGTGGTTGGGTCATTTATATAATGTAAATGTTGTAAGAAAGTTTACTCTTTTTTTTCAACGTATTATAAGATAACTTAAGTAATTACATTAAGTTAACAAATATTTTTTTTAAAAGATTCGGTTTTTTCGGTCCAATTCGGGGACCCCGAATCCCCAACCCATACCGACCCAAATCAATCGATTTCGGTTTCGGTTTTGGTTTTTTTTTCCGTTCGGGAAATTTCGGATCGCAACGGATCGGTTCGGTTCGTTCGTTCGATTTTCGGATTTTTGACAACACCCCTACACTAAACGGATTTAGATCAACAACATTAAATGTAGCACTCACATTATACTCACTTGGAAGATCAAGTTTGTATGCATTGTCATTGATCCTTTGTACAACTTGAAATGGTCCATCTCCTCTCGGTAACAGCTTAGAACACATTTGAACTGGAAAACGTTCCTTCCTCAAGTGCAGCCAAACCCAATCTCCTAGTTCGAATACCACCTTCTTCTTTCCTTTATTTGCTTGTTGCACATACTGCTCAATTCTTCTCTCAATGTTTTGCCTCGCCTTCTTATGAATATGTCTAACAAACTCAGCTTTCTTTCTACCATCTAGGTTAGCATGCTCAATAGGTAGTGGTAATAAATCCAAAGGAGCTAACGGATTAAAACCATACACAATCTCAAAAGGAGAAAACTTAGATGCATAATGAACAGATCAATTATATGCAAACCCAACATGAGGCAAACATTCTTCCCACTCTTTCAAGTTCTTCTTAATTATGGCACGCAACAAAGTGGATAAAGTTCTATTTACTACTTCTGCTTGACCATCAGTTTGGGGATGACATGTAGTAGAAAACAACAATGTAGTACCCAACTTTCCCCACAAAGTCTTCCAAAAGTATCTTAAAAACTCTGTATCCCTATCATAAACAATGGTTCTAGGCATGCCATGCAATCGCACAATTTTTTTGAAGAACAAATTAGCAATTCGTGGTGCATTATCAGTTTTATGACAAGCAATAAAATGAGTCATTTTAAAATATTTATTAACCACCACGAAAATAGAATCATTCCCTTGTTTAGTCCTAGGCAAACCCAATACAAAATTCATAGAAATGTCAACCCAAGGGTCACTAGGAATGGGCAATGGAGTATATAAACCATGGGGGGTTTAACTTAGACTTTGCTTTCTTACAAGTAACACATCTTTCACAAATTCTTTCAACATCTCTTTTCATGTGAGGCCAAATGAAGTGTTCTTGCAATAATCGTAAAGTTTTAGTTATACCAAAGTGTCCCATTAGACTCCCACCATGAGCCTCTTTCACAAGTAACTCATGCAAAGAACATTTAGACACACAAAGTTTGTTTTCACACATTAGAAATCCATCATGCCTAAAGTACTTATCAAACGCCATCTTTTCACATGCATTGAATATATCTTTAAAATCAGCACCATCACAATACAAATCCTTAATTATTCAAATCCAAGCAATTTAGCGTCTAAAGTAGCAATTAAAGCATACCTGCACGACAAAGCATCTGCCACAACATTCTCCTTACCTTGCTTGTACTTGATCACATATGGGAAAGTCTCTATGAACTCTACCCATTTGGCATGGCGCTTGTTCAACCTTTGATGTCCCTTCAAATGCTTCAATGATTCATGATCCGTGTGAATCACGAATTCCTTTGACCACAGATAATGCTGCCATGTATCCAATGTTCTCACCAATGCATAGAGCTCTTTGTCATAGGTAGGGTAATTTAAGGTCACCCCACATAGTTTCTCACTAAAGTATGCTATTGGCTTCCCTTCCTGCATAAGAACATCACCAATTTAATTTCCTAAAGCATCGCATTCAATTTCAGAAGTCTTTGAAAAGTTAGGTGAATATAATAAGGGCCGTTACTTAGCTTGCTTTTTAGTAATTGGAATGCTTTCTCTTGTTCTTCTCCCCACTTGAACCCAATGTTCTTCTTGATCACCTCAGTTAATGGCACCGCAATTGTGTTAAAATCTTTCACGAATCGCCGATAGAAACTAGCAAGTCCATGGAAACTCCGCACTTGTCCAACACTTGTAGGACTTTGCCATTCTTGAATAGCCTTCACTTTTTCTTCATCAACCTGAATACCTTGTGCACTCACAACAAAACCAAGAAACACAAGCTTATCCGTGCAAAAGGTGCACTTCTTCGGGTTAGCATATAACTTCTCCCTATGCAAGACATCTAAAACAGATTTCAAATGCATAACATGATCATCTAGACTCTTGCTATATTATGATATCATCAAAATAGACCACAACAAATTTGCTAATGAATGATCTCAAAACATGGTTCATTAAGCGCATAAAGGTATTAGGAGCATTAGTTAAACCAAAAGGCATAACTAACCACTCATATAATCCATATTTAGTTTTAAATGTTGTTTTCCACTCATCGCCTTCTTTCATTCTAATTTGATGGTATCTACTTTTCAAATCAATTTTAGAGAATATAATAAACCCATGCAACTCATTAAGCATATCATTTAAACATGGAATGGGGTGACGATACTTCATCGTGATATTATTTATGGCCCGGCAGTCCACACACATTCTCCACGTCCCATCCTTCTTGGGCACTAGCAAAATTGGCACCGCACATAGGCTCATACTCTCTCTCACATACCCTTTCTCCAGTGGCTCCGTCACTTGCCTTTGAAGTTCCTTCGTTTCCTCCGAGTTACTCCTATAAGCTGGCCGATTTGAATGGATGCTCTGGGTACAAAATCAATTTGGTGCTCTATTCCTCGGATGGGTGGTAAACCGCTTGGCGTATCTTCTGAAAATACGTCACCAAAATCCTGCAATAAAGAGATAATAACACTAAGCAAAGAAGAATTTAGTTCGTTAGTATTCAAAAGTGCTTCTTTGTACACAAGTACAAGAAGTTGATTACAAAGTATCGCTCTTTTTACTTCACTAGCTCTCAAACTTCCTATCAATAGTCACTGATTTTTCCTCTCTACTTTATTTTTTCTCAATTTCTTTCCTTTTTCCCTCACTCTCTTTCTTTTTCTTTTCAGCTCTCCGTTGCTTTTTCTCATTTTGCAACTTCAACAGATCGGCATATGCTTACTGTGGCGGTAAAAGTGCAAAAATGATTGTTCTCTTATTCATCTCAAATGTGTATGTATTGGTGAAGCCATCGTGTTTAACTTTTCTATCATATTGCCACGGCCTCCCTAACAACATATGGCTAGCTTGCATAGGAACCACATCACAAAGCACTTGGTCCTGGTACTTACTAATGCTAAAGGACACCAAAACCTGTTTGTTCACCCTCACTTCACCGCTATCATTCAACCACTATAGTTTGTAAGGCCTTGGGTGCGTAGTCGTATGCAATACTAGCTTCTTCACCATTGCCGTGCTAGCCACATTAATATTACTACCTTTATTTATCACCAAGCTACAAACCTTGCCTAGCATTAGGCACGTAGTGTGGAAGATATTCTCGCACTACTCTTCATCCTCCTTTGTTTGCACGCTAAGGGCTCTTTTGAAACTAACAACTCACCCTTAATAGCGCTCCCCTCTTCTTCAATATCACCTAAAGGTGGCATAACTTCAGTGCCTTCTTCATCCGCCTCATATTCCCCAGTATCCATAATTATCATAACTTGTTCGGGCATTGAGTGGAAACATGGCCTCTCCCTTAACACTTTCAGGAAAATAATGTCTCGATTTTGGGTAGTAGGAGTATTAGTGGTGTTAGGGGCCGCCTTAGCTTGGCTTCCACTAGGAACTTCTGATTTAGAATCAACTTTTGGTTTCAGAGTGGTTGCTTTGTCGTCATTTTTCCACATACTTTATTTCCATGGAGTAGAATAAGAACTCTGGCTTGTTTTGAAACTACCCCTCCTCTTGAGCTGTCTTTCTATTTTAATTGCCGTTTGCACCATATCTTCTATCTTGACATACGGCTGCAATTCAACCACATTAGTAATTTTCCGGTTTAAACCACTCAAGAACCTCGCTATGGTAGCTTCTCTACTCTCATCAACCTTGGCCCGAATCATGGCCACTTCCATCTCCTTGTAATACTCATCAACATTACAATTCCCTTGTGTAAGCCCTTGCAATTTTTGTTATAATTCCCGATAATAGTGATCGGGTACAAATTGCTTCTTCATTAGTCGCATCATCTCATCCCAAGTCTCGACGGGCCCTTCATCACTACGCCTTCGTTCTGTCATTAAGCGATCCCAGCAAACAAGTGCATAATCAAAAAATTCAATAGCCGTCAGTTTCACCTTCTTGGACTCGGAGTAATTATGGCAAGCAAACACCAACTCTACTTTTTTGACCCACTTAAGATAGGCCTTGGGGTCATTCTTCCCTTGGAAGGATGTAATCTTTATTTTAATCTTATTCATGTTGTTATCCTCTTAATTAGATCCTCTACCAACCCGCCTACCATTCCGTCGGTTAGAGATTATCGAATCAACGTCGCTATCCCCATCGTCAAAGCTATCTCGGTAAAAATTATCAAGATCGTTTTCGGCCCTCTTTTCCCTAGGCTACAGTCTCCCACCTCTTTGAGCACTACGTGACTTGCCGGATTGTTCATTTTGAGCGCTCTCAACTTGATCTACTTTCACCTGCATTCGCCTCAACTTCTCACTCAGCTCATCCACCTGCTCTTTAAAACCACCCAACTCTTTTCTCATCATGTTTTGTAATGTACTCGTTAGGGCTTCTTGGAATAACTTAAGATCGAAACTTGACATATTGCTGCAAAACAGAGGTTAGCACAATATAAAGAAATAAAATTTTCTCACTGTACTCCCTTGCGCGTTTCACTCAAAGTAATATCACTCTGATTTTACTGCTCGTGTTTAGCTCTCAAAAGTAATGATATTCCTCTCAATTTTCCACCTTTTAGAACTTTCAAATGAATTGAAAAGCAAGAACCTTCATCTTGGTTCCCGAACAGACCAATCACAACCCAAACATATCAATTATGTGCTCGACAAGTACTTTTCACCAATAATTCAAGAAAAAGGAATCCCAATGAGTTATAGATGAAATAAGAGGCAAAAAATGGAGAAAAATGAGCAAAAATTTAGTCTTGTGGAAACTAGATTTTTTTGAATCCTTGGACCCTATAGAACCCAAATCTAAAAACAAATAGCAGCGAAATTTGAAAAATCTTATACTCTTTTTTTTCTTTCTATTCTGGGTCTCTCGACTTCTACTTTAATCTGGTGTAGTAAAAATTTCCAGAATTCGATATCACAGTAGAAAAATATGCACAATTTGAAACTTAAGCGTAAATCAAATATTCAAGCAACAAACGAAACTTATGTGAAAGAACAGTCAATCGCAATCGTACCTAGGGTTTATATCATCATGAAACAATCAATCGCAGCTAGGGTTTTATGATTTTCGCAATACCAGTAGCCACAACAAGGGTTTTCACAATATCAATTTAGCCAAGAAACAAGGAAACCGCAACAAGAAATTTGCGAGTCTAGGGTTTAATGCACAATTGCAAACAACAAATCGAAATTAATGCTTGAAATCGCAATGAAGAAAAACTGGGTTTTTTATGCAGTAATCGAAATCTTATTAACCCTAGGCAGAAGTAATAGAAACTGATTTGCGATATTAAACAAATTATGATAGACAGATTTGCAGCTAGGGTTCAAAACAGAATTGAATATTTTGACTTTAATAATCACAGATGAAATAAACGAAGAACATATTCGAAAATTAATTATTAAGAACAGATTTGAATATTACTAAGTAAGAACAGATTCGTAATATCATGAAAACGATAAAACCTGGATAAAAAATTCCCTTTGATATCAATTGATATGAACGGTGATCGTATTTCTATCCAATAAAGATGGATCTGCAACCTTAAATGTCAAAAATGCAAGAACCTTGGAATCACGCGAAGTTGATAGAAGGTGGAACCTTGACCCAATCTCGTAAACGAGAACGAACCTTGGTATAATCGAAGACAATCATCAATTGATGGGTTAACTGATTGATAAGTCAAAGAACAATAAGAACCTTAATTTTGGTTGTTCGAGACGTTTTTAGAACGCAAGAGGTGAAGAAGAACACACCCTAAACAAACCCTAAAAACGAAATTAACAAAACAAGCCCAATTCGAAAATAATGAAACACTCAAAACAAGCCCAAAAACACTCTTAGCAGGCCCATAACTCTAAATACTAATTACCCATAATCCTTTGGGCCTTAAACAATGCAAATAAATTAAAACAATAATAAAACGCCTTCATTATTCTATGTCTTCTTGGCTAAGCATTATTCTCCATTCCCGCTCTCCATTTCCTTGAAGGCTTCTCCAAGCTCCAGCTTTATTCATCAAATCTTGGACCATGGCCATAAGTGCTTCCTTGATCTTCTTGGCTTTAGCTCGGGTGATTGGACCATTTGGAACCCGGATGGGGTCTACATAGTCTTCACTCCATGATCCTGCTCTAGTGCTATCATTGGGCTCATCACTAGTGTAATGTAATTCTTGAGATATCCATGGACTATGATGATGATTTAAAACACTATAAAAATGATATAGGCATTTATAATCTCTTGAGAAAAGAAATTGCCTCAGGACTAGTTAGATCTTTTTATCATCGAGGGGGATGGGGTAAGCTCACAGGGAGTCACCAATAGGAGTAACCCAACCTCTGT
Organism: Lonicera japonica; assembly: GCA_021464415.1. Taxonomy (NCBI): domain Eukaryota; kingdom Viridiplantae; phylum Streptophyta; class Magnoliopsida; order Dipsacales; family Caprifoliaceae; genus Lonicera; species Lonicera japonica. The sequence continues at coordinate 16,452,345 of CM038469.1, forward strand.
GATTGGATATCCCATAAAGGAGGTTCAATGTGGTAGAAACAACCTATAGAGCGTGACTCATTAAAAAGCACTATTTTATAGGAGAGCGTCTCCTCCCCATCTCTATGATGATATTGCTTTTGTGTGATATTTAGGATGGGTTTTGCCCTTAATGAATTCTAGGCGAGAAAACTCTCGCAAGGTAATATCATGCATACCTTTGGAGAATTCACCTAAGTGAGAGCCGTCGTGAGGCCGCGACTGTGGGATTTGGGCTAATCTCTAAAACTCTCATGAAAATCAAGATCATGTGCAAGGCTATTAATAGTGCAAACCCGCATAACCAAGTCCTATATCACATATTGTGTGTGTTACAATGAAAGTTTGGTAAAGGGACCTAATTCAAGGCGTAGTCCATTATGGCTCCCTCAAATGGAAGTTGTCAACACTAAGTGTAGTTCAAAGTCTGAAAGACTACTACACCCATTTCACAATATTATGTTGTCCATATCTTATTTTATATATTATATTGACTTTTATAATTTATAAATCTTGTAAGAGTTTTAAAGTGAATGAATTTGTTTAGTTACTATCATGTGTTATTTTTATTAAAATAGTGGGGGACTGTTGGAATATTTTAATAAAAATAAATAATTAAATTGTGTTTAATGTATGAGTTTCAAATACATTATCACGTGAATTAATTTCATATTTTTATGAGAAAATTTTATGAGATATTAATATTTGTAACCGATGATTTATTTTATTATTAATTAAGATTTATGGATATTAAATTGAGTATTATATGGACTTAATATGATTATTTTCACTCCTATATAAATAGCTTTTGGCTTAGAAAGAAGGTGAAGAGAAAAAGTGTTCCATACTGATGTGATCCGACCGAGCTCTAGTTTCTATTTAACCATGGTGGTTTATGGCATTCTAAATGATGATACACACATGATGAATTACAAGGATAGAGCATGGCAATTCAAAAGGAATTCCATAGAATTTTACATGCTTGATGCAAGAAGCTTAAACGATGATTATGCATTCCATGAGGTTCCTAAAGATTGGGAGTGAAAGTTCAAGAGGTTAAAACCGCAAGGAAGCCATTGAAATAATCTAGAAGATATTAATTTAAGTTGTTTTTAAATTAATAGGGCTTCTTTACTCTTATTATTCAATGGCCTCCTTGCGGTTTTAACCTCTTGAATTTTTACGCCCAATCTTTAGGAACCCCATGGAATAATAAGACATTATTCATAATAATATTGAGTGACTTTAATCCTCTTTGGTTCTTCATGAACTACTTGAACTTATCGGTTTGTCCGTGGCGTTCATCCGACTTATCAATCGGTATTCCGCACCCGGTTATGGCGTCTTTAATTTCCACCCTAATCTGATTGCAAAAACGGTTCATGTTCTTAATTTGCTACGGTTTTCGTGTGTATTTGTGTCGTGGTTCGCATAGCCAATTCGTTGTGTCTGTGGGTTTCGTGCGATATCACCGTAGGTCGTATCAATTGGTATCAGAGGAGGTTCTACTATCAGGTTTTATCTATCCATTAATCAATAATTGTTCTTCGTGCTATTGTTCTTCGTGAATTCTGTTTTATTATTATCGTATATATAGTGTTCGTTCGTTCTTTGTGTTCTTCATCACAATTTTTTTTTGAAATTTGCATTATCCCGAATATGTTCTTGCTTAGTTTTCCAAATCAGTTCTTGATTGCTAAGTAGCAAGTTGCACCATATTACAGATTTGCTCTTTGATCTTTGTTGTTTAAAGTCAAATTCTGCCCATTCCGTTTGTGAACCCTAGTTGTGAGTCTGTCCATTCATAAGTTGTTTGATATCCTAACACAATTCATATTGCTTCTACCTAGGGTAAGAATTTCGTCACAGTTAGGGTTAATCTCGATTAGTTTTAATTGCCTATAAACCCTAGTTGCTATTGATTGTTTCATTCGTAATATAAACCCTAGTTGCTATTGATTGTTTCATTCGTAATATAAACCCTAGTTACGATTGATTGTTTCATTCGTAATATAAACCTTAGCCATTGCGAATCTATTGGCTCCTGTCTAGTGCATAAATAAGTCTCCTTTGCTGCTTAAGCTTCTTGCATCAAGCATGTAAAATTCTATGAAATTCCTTTTGAATTTCCATGCTCTATCCTTGTAATTCATCATGTGTGGATCATCATTTAGAATGCCAAGAACCACTATGGTTGAATAGAAACTGGAGCTCGGCCAGATCACATCATATACTCCAATAAGAAATCTCTATTGTATGTTATATACTATAATTTTGTGATTTTGGACAACGTGATCAGACTGGTTCACCCCGTCTTCCTGTAGACCTGCACATAGAGGAGACAAAGCCGTGAGCCTTTCGGGTTTTATCTTGGAGGCGTTATCGACCGTCAATACCTGCACATAGGGAGGCAATAACGTATTTAGGACAGCGGCTCGGTTGCGACTCTCAAAAGTCAGCTTTCTTTACTTCTACTATTTTCTATAAATGTTTTTCTAAGTATTTCACATATTTGTGTTGATAATTTTTAGTAAAATAATATATAAATCGAAGTCTTATTTTCCAACAGCTTTTACTTTTGCATTCGCCAACTTGTGAGAAACATTAATTTTGTTTTTCAAGCAGTGAAACTTGCTTCATTGGTTTATATGTTGGTTTTTTTTAAAGGACAAATGCTACACTCTTTTTTTTTATTAAAGGACATTCGTTTAATTTAATTTGTTTAGAAGACAACTTTTTAATAAAGGACAAAATATTAATAATTATATTATTTCAATTAATTAAGTTGAATTCCAATACTACACTTCTTAAAGATAAATATAAGAAAATAAATATACAAATAAAGTCTAAATTAAATTAATAAAAATAAATTCAAACCAATTCAAAGACATATCATGATAAATTCAAACAAGAAGATAAATACTATAATTATTCAAAAAATGTTAAAGAATGTAAATGTTTCAAATTAACCAAACATAATATGAGACATAAGTTACAAATATATATGAATCACAATTCTTTCATAATAGCAAGCACACATCTTAAGTTATGTTATTCTAATTAATTTTCTTGCAGGCATATTAAGTTATATTTTTCTAATTAATTTTCTAGCAGATATATTACATTATGTTCTTCTAACTAATATTCTGCTAGACATATTAAGTTATATTTTTTTTTCAATTTTCAAGTAGATATAATATGATACTTTTTTTTTCTTTTTGTTTGTCATTTTTTCAATTTTCTAGCAGACATAATATAAAATAGGGATAAGCATTGCACCTTATATATAATATGATTTGGTTGAAACAAATTCATTTCGGTAGATCTTGTGGATATGGAGGTTGCCATGAAGGTCGAGTTAAATCTGCAAATTCCCCTATCTTTGTCGGAAACTAAAATTCTAGTCGAACACCAAAACCAAAGGTTTGCTTGTATATAAAAGGAAAGACACAACAAAATATACGCATATAGATATAGAGATAAACTAAAATTTCAGCCGAACACCCAACCAAATGATTGCTTGTATTGGAGGAAAGAAACAACAAAATATATGCATATAGATATTGAGAGAGAGAAAGAGAGAGTCAGATTTTAGAGAGAAAAACTAGAGAGAGAAGAGATGGAGATTGAGCTAGAGCCGAAGGTGAAGTCCCTACCCTACAAAATAAAGGGGAGCCTAGAGAATCAACCTTCAAAAAAGCCACCCATGTCCTCAATACATACCTTCGTAGTCACTGGTCCACTACTACCAATACCAAATTAAGAATGGATTTTACTTGGAACTCGATTTACTATAATTCTCTCCCTTTCTTGCTGCACTTTAATTATGAAATTTGATTTGCTTAGAACATATTACTTAAGTTATTGATATAGCTTAATTTTAGACGTTTAAATTTCTTTGAATGTAATACTATTGATTTGATTTTGAATTTAATTGTATATATATTTTCTTGTATTTATCTTTAAGAAGGATACTATTGGAATTCAACTTAATTAATTAAAATAACAAAATAATTAATATTTTGTCCTGCAAAATTAATAAATTCAAATGAGTGTCCTTTATTAAAAGCACCATTTATGTATTGTCCTTTATTATTATTTTCTATAAATGTAATACTCTATCAGTCCCAAATTAAAAGTTCTATGCGAGCACTCATAATTTTGCACCTCATAAGAGAAACATTAACTTGAATTGATAATAATACTTATTTATTATGATCAATTTCAGTATGCTAATTATGTATCACATGAAATTAGGCTATAAATTTGTGGAGTCCCCAAAACAAACCAAATGCTCTTAATTTGAGTCGATGAGAATAGTTAAAGTTTGTTTTTCATAGGTTAAAAAACAATACTCTCTAAATCCCAAATGTAGTCTACCATCATATTTTGAAATGTTTTAAATTAAGAGTTTCTCTTGACATATTTAGAGCCCGTTTTGTTATCTTCCAATTTACAAATTAGATAATTTAAAATTGTTTAATTCACAAATTATCTAATTTGAGCATTTAGTTGCAAAATAAATAAGTATATAAAGTTATAAACTGAAGGTAATACTTAAGACATTAAATAAGAAAATGTAAAGAAATTTTTTGAAATTAATTACATAACTTATAAATATCATACAAGTTCATAAATAAAAAATCACACCACAATTTTTTGTTAAAATAAAAAAATTTAAAATTTATTAATTTATAATGAAATAATTTATACAACCAAACGAGTTTTTAATGTCCTAAATTTTAAAAAGCTATATGTTTTATTTGTATTCATTGAGTACCTTGTAGTTAACTCTTTTTATTTTTTTCAAAAAAAGAGAAAGAGTAAAAATTAAGTATGAAGTCTATTACTAAAATGGAGGAGTAACATGCTAAATACAAACTTATTAATAATTAAGCACAAGACCTAATCAATTGGCCAAGGCAATCTGTATCTTTTAAGGTACCCTTAGCAACCACTTTATTCATTCAAAAAAATACCAAAAATAAAATAAAAATTTAAATTAAAAAACGAAGAAGAAAGAACACTCAAAATTTTATCAATCAAAACTTGCTTTGCTTGAATTTTTTATTTTTATCTTTTTTAAAAGATCTAATTAAGAATTGGAGTAATACGTTGCTTAATTAAATAAGTCGGTTATTTTCTGTCAACTGTCTCTTAAAAAGATCTATTTCAAACTCACTGTCGATCGGTTGTGAGGGGTAGCCAAAATTGATATTTTGTAGTCTTGACACCATGGATTGGTATTTGTTTGCCTCTATATTTACCTTTTCTTTTCTTCTTTTTGTTTCTTTTTTTTTTAAAGTTATGGTTTTTTTATTACAAAATCGGGTGCCTATATCATCACCTATATATGTAACTTGTGGTATAAAAAAAAATAGGATTTTGATTTGAATATTTTTGCTACTATATTTTACTGGCAATTTGTTTTCTCATAAGTCATTGGCGATTTGTTTCCTCATAAGTCACCGTTAAATATTCATTTTCACAATAATATTTATAGCAGCACAAAGTATTTGGTGATACTATTTTATAACCTAATCGCATCATTTTTTAGTGACAAATTTGTTTTGGACTTACACAGTACGTTCATCACAAAAAGTAATTTTTATCGTGGCAATTAATGGTTGTACATAAAGTAATAAATATTATTTATACTTTCGGGACAATGCTTAATTTTGTTATTTATGATGTGAAATCCTTAGAGCATCTCCAATAACCTCTTCAAAAATGACTACAAAAATAATTTTGTTGACCTATGTGGCACTTTGAAGAGTCATCTCAAAGAATGTTTTCAATGAGCTCCAAGAACCTCTTCAAATATATTATTATTTTAATTTTTAATTTCTTAATTAATGTACATACAAGTTCCCTCCAATAATTCGATCATTTTAAATTAGCACAAAGTCCTATTAATAAAATATTAAAAAGTATGTTTGAAGAGCTCTTTCATCACTCCTCATATCTGAAGAGTGAGAAAGACTCTTTAAATTGGAGATTCCATTTTGCTACTTCTATTGGAGTGAATTTTGTTGACATGGCTCTTCAATAAGTTTAGAGTTTAGTCTTTTGAAGAGCTTGTTGGAGATACTCTTATAAACTAGACAACTCATAGTTTACTACTATTATCTAATAGTATATATTATTTAATATATATATACAAAAAATTTCAAGTGCACACCAGTCTTTTTTTGACGTTTTTTCATCGTAAAAAACATCTCCAATGTTTTAACGACGAAAAAAGTCGTAAAAAGGACTGGTCTGTACCGACCGGTCCGCACTTGAAATTTTTTGTAACATATTGTATCATATTATCTACTACTACTACTATTATAAAAGCCTCCCTCGAAACTACTAAGTTCCAGGTGTTATTGTATTAAATGCCCGCTTTGTTAAACAGTGTCCGTGCTGAATTAAGATCTTTCTGAGTTCTTTCTGAATCGTCTCTCCTCTTCTCGATTTCAGTTTTTCTTCTCTTTATCTTCCCCCATTAAATTTAATCTTTCCAGCTTCTAGATCAGTTTATGTAGTTAGTAAAATGCACTAAAACAACCACATTGTGACACGTGGCACTATCATTAATGCTATAAATAATCTAAATTGAGTTTTAAAAATTTAATTTTCTCTCTTTTCATCTTTACTTACACACCTCTTTACTTTCCCACTTAATTTATTCTTTTGTTTAATGGTGTTTTCATCTTTCTTTCATTTTGTAACGTATTATTTTCACTAATGTAATCATCACTTCTCTCCTATGTTCCATCTTTTTGTTTTTGTAACCATTTAAATTAATTAATTTGTTACATTAATATTGTTTGATTATTTCACATCTACTTAATTTCTCTCACATGTTGTCCCCGTAATAAGCGCTATTTTTCTCTATAAACAATGTAAAACGAATGTAAGAAGCCAAATATATGTCGAGTGGTCCATTTCATTTGATTACATTTTTCGTCTAATATTGCTCAACAATTATATATTGTTGGAATGCCTAACCCAAATCAAATATATATTATATAGGTTGGTTATGCCATGATGGTCATCGTCATCGTCAGATTTATAGTTATATTTGATCTTAAGAGAATTTTTATAAAAAACAAATTCTATGGATTTTGCTTTGGAATTGAAGACTTCTCGAATCATTAAATCACATGAGAATGTTTTTGTATTTCTAAATGAAGTACGATTTTGTTGCATAGTATTTAATCAAAATGCTTTGGTGTGATATGTTACTTTACTATATTGTGTTTTGACTGCTCATGCATTGTACTTTTTCTAGAACCATGTTAGAAAATATGGGGAAAAAAAATCAAAAATGCCAAAAGAATGTTATTTCAGCCATTTTTATTATCATTTATTTTTTTAGTGTTAAAACTTGAAGACTTTTTTACTTTTCAATTTTTGTTAGTTAAAAAAAAATGCATTTATGTTCATTTAAGCATCTGCTGTAAATTTATTTTTTGTGTTTGAAATTTGTTAAATAATATTTTTTATTTTTTTAAATAATACTTTTTATTTTTTTAAATAATACCTGGACATTGTGTGGGTCTAAACAATTTCAATAGTAAGCAAAATTGCTTCTTTTTTATGTTGTGTTCAAAAAAGATCTTATTAAGATCTCTCCTAATTCTAGAGAACACCTAACTTTCTCCTTTGTGCCAATTAAATGCATAATATTCGTATTTGATCACATATTTTTGCACCACAATAAGCTTAGTAATCATATTATTGATAGGAGTTTAATTTTTACTATATAATAATATTAAGAAAAATGAAGTTGTCAAAGGTAAAATAGTAATTTTTTTGGCAAACATATTTTATGTCAGACGCATTAAGCTGTGGTAAGGATATGGTATGTTTAGGCTTTATTGTTGTAGATGGGTTTGGCCGTAAATTTGAATGTGAGTTTTCTTATAATATATCGTAGAATATTTGACCAAAGAATGTAGAATGAAACACCAATTGAGTATTTTTTGTTCTACATGTGATATACATATGTGGTACTGATATGATGCCAAGGATGATGTATAATAGAGTAAGATCTTTTAAACTTCTAGCAATGATCAAACAAATCTTCAATCTATCCATATTGATATACCGATAATGAATATATATGTGATAGATTTTGAAGTCTTAGTATTGAACCCATTTTTCTATTTGCTAAACTTGCTAGGATGCTTTGATTATAGTGCACGGTAACTATTCGACCAAATGCTACACAAAATATTTTCATATGTACTTATTATTCTCTTCTCCTTTTGCATTCCAAACTACATATTGTTTTTTGGGAGATATTTCATGTTTATTTTTGCTAAAATATCTATCATTGTATATTATTTTTTGTTGTTTAAGGAATAGCAAAGGTAAGCTATAGTGCAACTGCGGGGCTTTTTTCGTGGGATTCAATCTCAAGTACATGTGCTCAAAGGGGAACTTAATATGGGTATAATGCAAGGTTGCAAGCAGGGGCGTCTCCATGTAGGTACGAGGGAGTGCGGCCGCACTCCCGAGATTCGGCAAATTATTTAAAAAAAAAGAAGAAAGATAGGGACTTGTGTAATTGTGTAATACAACTCTCCTTTCTTTTGCTATTCTCTGCTCTCTATGATATATATTATGATGTAAAATTAGTTGGACTTTGATTTTAGGGCTTAATTTTGTAGGGTTGATTTTAGGATATATCATATATGATCTCAATATATGTGTAATTGTGTAAAATTAGTTGGAGCTTGATTTTAGGGCTTAATTTTGTAGGGTTGATTTTAGGCTTAATTTTGTAGGGTTGAATTTTTGGCTTAATTTTATAGGGCTTAATCTTATTGGAACTTGATTTTAGGGCTTAATTTTGTAGGGTTGATTTTAGGGCTTAATTTTTTAGGGTTGAATTTAGGGCTTAACTTGAGTTCATTCAAATTGTGGTGCACCCCTGGGTAGAAATTTCTGGCTACGCCACTGGTTGCAAGCTATAGTGCATAGTTGGGAGCTAAAAGCAGTTGAGATAATGCACAACATTTTGGCTTTGTGAATAAAAAATATTAAATTGTAATGTTGTTCATATCCTTGTGTGGTTGATATTGAAGAGGCTAAATGATATGATCCGGTCTAGCTTCAATTTCTATTCAACCATGGTGGTTTGTGGCATTCTAAATGATGATCCGCACATGATGAATCACAAGGATAGAGCATGGAAATTCAAATGGAATTTTATAGAATTTCACATGCTTGAAGCAAGGAGCTTAAATGATAATCATACATTTAATGGAGTTCCTAAGGACTGGGCGTGGAAGTTCAAGAGGTTAAAACGGCAAGGAGTCCCATTGGAATAATCTAGAAGATATTAATTTAAATTGTTTTTAAATTAATAGGGCTTCTTGAGTCTCATTATTCAATTAGGAATTAGAATTAGTAGTTTCCTTTTTGAACATTTTCCTTATTGTCTTATTATTAATTTCCTTATTGTGTTAGGATTATTCTCGAAGTTATTTTCCTTTTCTAAGTAGGAATTAGTTTCCTTTTTGAATTAGGATTCTAGTTTTGTTTCTCCTATTTAAAGGAGGCACATTATTGTTTTATGAAATTAAAAGTTATGATGATTAATTAAATTGAGAGTTTTCTCTTTGTGTTCTCTAAGAACATGTTGAACATGTTGAATTGATTAATTCAATTGTTCTTGACTTATCAATCAATTCTCCACCAATTGATTGTGGCGTCTTCGACTATACCGAGGTTCGCGCTTCTTTAAGTGTTGGGTTGAGGTTTCCGCCTTCCATCTTTCGACGTATTCCAAGGTTCTAGTCTGTTTATAGACTACGGGTCAAGGATCCATCAAACTGGTAGAAAAGACGATCCGGGTTCGCATCATTGGTATCAGAGGAGACTTTTCTATCCAGGTTTTCTATCTTAGTTTCTTGTTCTTTCAATTTTGTAGTAGATTCTTGAAACCCTAGGCCTTCATTCTTGTTAATCTTATTCAAAAAAATAAAAAAAATGTGTTAGGGTTTATAGATTATAAAAAAAAAAAAAAAAAAAAAATCCCGATAAACAGTAATCGGTGAACAGTGCGCATGAACAGTAGCGATGAACAGTAATCGCAATGAACAGTGACTTCGCGTGAATAGTGATTTCTGAAAAAAAAAAAAAAAAAAAACAGAATTTCTAAATTGCTTTAAAAAAAAAAAAATTGGATTATTTTGTTTAGGGTGAGTTGTTTAGAATTAAAATACATTAAAGTTTGAATGTTGAAAAGAAATCCTATGTTTTTTTTATGCTTCATGGAATAGGGTTTTGATTGCTATGAACTCTTGCGCTATTATTGAAATTGAAGATTCCCATTGAACCCTTGAGAATTTTGAATCATAATCATTCGTTTGGGTTTGTTGATCCTTGTTGCATCTTCATTCTAATTGGGATTCTTATTTTGTGTTCCATATAAATCTATTTTGCTTGGAAAATTTAGAAAGCCATAGGATATTTGATTTGCATTAATTAAGGATTTGATTGTTGCCTATCGTTTGGAAATCTGCTTGCATTATTCTAGCAATTCTAGAAATTCGTTTGGCTCATTAATATTGCTAGAATTTGGTTTCTTGAGTCCTTATAATCATTGTGAAGGCGTTCAATCTAGGTGTGCGATTGGTTGTTGGGGACTTGCGATATATTCATATTGTTCAACTTGTTTTAAAAGTTCCAAGGAGAAAAATTGTGAGGTTTTTTATTACTTGAGTGACAAACACGAGAGAAAAAAAAATGTGTGATACTTGAGTGATACACGTAAGGGAGTGCGTGAGGAAATTTTTATTTCTTTATTTGTACTAATCCTTATTTTGGCAGCGCAAGAATGTCTTATTTTAATTTTGAGCAAAGTTGGCGTGATGAGGAGTTTAAAAGGGATAGTGCGCGAGTAAAAAATCTAGAAATTAGACGGCGCATGCGGTTAAGTGAAACTCCTAATGGGGAAAGGAGAAAACAAAATTTGGGTAGTAGCACGAAAAAGACTTCCTTGTTTGATGATGAGGATTGTTCTAAGTTTAACGAATTGTTTACCAAAACTTATGAGCAATTTAAGAGGAGGGAAAGTTTTGTGCCAAACCAAATTGAAGAGCATGCCGTAGAAGGTGAATTGCTAGCTGAATGTGGTGACCCAAGCGTGCGAGCGAATATATTTCGAACTAGATGCCTCGTGCAAGAGAAGGTGTGTAGTTTGATAATTGATGGGGGAGTTTACTCAAACTTTGCTAGCACAACAATGATTGAGAAGTTGAATCTGCCTACGTTCAAGCACCCGTGTCCTTATAAGTTGCAATGGCTGAATGATAATGGAGTGATAAGGGTGAATGAGCAAGTGCTTATTTCTCTTGGCATTGGGAAGTACAAGGATGAAGTCTTATGCGATGTGGTTCCAATGCAAGCCGGCCACATGATTTTGGGTCGACAATGGCAACTTGATAGGCAAGTCAATTACAATGGCGTTTCCAATAAGTACTCTTTCAAGATGAATGAGAGAACCATTTCTCTTATTCCATTGCCACCAAAGCAAGCTTATGAAGATCAAATGAAGTTACAAAAGGAGAGTGATCAAAAAAGAGAGAGTGAGCGAAAACAAGAGAAGAGTGGTGAAGGAGTGGAAAGGAAAGAGTGCGAAGATGAAAAGAAAGACGGAGAGCGAAAAATAAAAGAGAGTAATGAAAAGAGAGAGGCTGAGGTAATAGAGAGAGAAAAAGAAAATTCAGTGATCTTTAGTGAGAATGAGTTTGAAAAAGACTTGAGTGAAGTGAGGGAGATTGAGGCAAAAAAGAGTGAATCGGAGGAAGTATTTTCAAATACTAACAATCTTAATCATGTTTTGCCTATATCTATTGTGTCTTATTTGCAGGGAGTTGGAGATCAACACCAAGAAAAAGTTGAGTTGGCACATGGCCAACAAGCTTTAAAGCAAAGAGTTGGTGAGTTTTCTAAGTTGGAATTGGTAAGTTGTTCTCCGAAGAAATTATTTGGATTTAAAACAAAGTATGGCTTGTTTGAATGGGTAACTAATTCTTTGATTTTGAATAATGCTTTTATGAGTTTAAAGAATCAAATTTTTGAGCCATTCTTGGGAAAAATTGTTTTGAAAGGCTTTGATCATTGGAATATCACATTGTCATGTAGCAATAGTAGTTTAAATTGTTACTTATCGATTAGTTGGAATGATCAATTGCTTATGATGAGTTTTGATGTGCTAACCGCTAACCTCAAGAAGTGCACTCTTGGCACGAATGAGACTATGTTTCTTTGCTTTGATGAGAGTGTTGTAGGCAAGCCGGCTTTAGCGGGGGAGTTCCGTTGCATGGCAGCCGTGGAGCTTGATGAGTTCAAAAAGAATTCAGAGATTCAATGCAGAGGGAAGCAAGGAATTTCCAAGGCAGCCATGGAAGCGAGGAGGATCTTTGCAAAGGGAAGAGAAGAGATTCTAGCTAAAGAACCGGAGTTGGAAGTTGATGAAGTGGAGCATATTGACTTCATTGGTGTGGACAAGTATGATTTCCATCCGAATTATCAGCCGGGAAGTTTCTTCAATGAACTAAAGTTAATCGAGTTGAAGCATAGCCTCAAGTTCGATGAATTCCGTTTGTCAAAGAAGGCCAAGCAACAAATTGGAAGATGCGGGTTGAATCAAGCAATGCATAGCAAAGATTCGAGGACGAATCTTCTTGAAGAAGAGGGGTATGATATGATCCGGTCTAGCTTCAATTTCTATTCAACCATGGTGGTTTGTGGCATTCTAAATGATGATCCGCACATGATGAATCACAAGGATAGAGCATGGAAATTCAAATGGAATTTTATAGAATTTCACATGCTTGAAGCAAGGAGCTTAAATGATAATCATACATTTAATGGAGTTCCTAAGGACTGGGCGTGGAAGTTCAAGAGGTTAAAACGGCAAGGAGTCCCATTGGAATAATCTAGAAGATATTAATTTAAATTGTTTTTAAATTAATAGGGCTTCTTGAGTCTCATTATTCAATTAGGAATTAGAATTAGTAGTTTCCTTTTTGAACATTTTCCTTATTGTCTTATTATTAATTTCCTTATTGTGTTAGGATTATTCTCGAAGTTATTTTCCTTTTCTAAGTAGGAATTAGTTTCCTTTTTGAATTAGGATTCTAGTTTTGTTTCTCCTATTTAAAGGAGGCACATTATTGTTTTATGAAATTAAAAGTTATGATGATTAATTAAATTGAGAGTTTTCTCTTTGTGTTCTCTAAGAACATGTTGAACATGTTGAATTGATTAATTCAATTGTTCTTGACTTATCAATCAATTCTCCACCAATTGATTGTGGCGTCTTCGACTATACCGAGGTTCGCGCTTCTTTAAGCGTTGGGTTGAGGTTTCCGCCTTCCATCTTTCGACGTATTCCAAGGTTCTAGTCTGTTTATAGACTACGGGTCAAGGATCCATCAAACTGGTAGAAAAGACGATCCGGGTTCGCATCACTAAACTCATGGAGCACAATAATGATCTTTGGGGTGGGGGCATCCTAAATTGTATTATATATATGTAGCACTCATTGTGATTATTTATTAAATGATATGGCTAGTTGAAATATCTTTATGGGTTGTATATATAGTTCATATGTAGATAACTTAGCTATGCAGCGAATTTTTACAATTGATCTTAAAGTTTGGCATGTTCTTTTCCAAATGAGCGTGGTTATAAAATGAATAGATTTCTGGAAACCATAACATGTATATATTGATTTATCTCAAATTCAACGTGAATTTATTTTGTAGACCTTTACATCTTACGTGAACTTTTGTGAAATTATTTTGTATAGCATGCATTTTTTATATTTGAGCTAATATATATAATGATATGATGTACAAGTAATGAGGAATTTATAAATATATATATATATATATACGGTGCATTTCTTACACGGATCAATCTGCATGGATTGATCCAAAAAGTGGCAACTGCATTTCACTCTCTCTCTCTGTAAAAAGGTGCGTGCTTCTCTCTTTTCTTTCGTCTTTCTTTCTTGTTCTTTGTCAACTTGTGAAAATGTTGTTTTTATCTCTTCATTCGCCTCTCTCTGCTTACTCTTCATTACGTTCTTTTCTCTTTGTAAAATTCCAATCTCTCTATTAAAACTCAAATGAATTTCTTACCCCCCACCCACACACATCTAATTAACCAAATCGAATTCCTTAATCAAACCCAAATTGAACCCAAATCACACTAAATCCAACAAAATCAAACTCAAATCAAGCCACTTACCTCATTAAATTTTCAAGACCTATATTGGGGGAGAGAGAGATAGAGAACATGGTGTCTTAATATATGATGTTTATTCTTTTCAAATTTTCAATCCATGATTTGAGTGCATGTGATTCGGGTTTTAAGAGAGAGAGAGAGAGAGACAACAGACAGACATAAACTTGATGAAATCTTAACCCATGGTTTGAGTATGATTTGGGTTTTAAGAAATAAAACCAAGATTTATTAAAGATGTAGTTCATTACAATTGATTTCAAAACACTCCTTAATCAAATATTTGAAAAGTTAAACATTCCTCCAGCAGTATATGGATGTATCATTAAAGATGATTTTTACAAATCATTTGTCGAGATAAAACCCTTTTCTTGAGATAAGGATCCGATAACATATTAGGGCTCCTCTAAGACAATAATATGTGCCGGAGAAACAATAATTAAAGCAGCAATAAATTTTCTAAAATTTAATGATAACTTTGTTATAGAAGAAGATAATTTCGAAGAAATGCAATTATAGAAATGGAAGTACGAGACGATGCTTACGATCAATTGCATGAAGGATACGAGAAACTAGAGAAGAAAATATAACAAAATGATGCCAAATTGGCAATTGGTGGCAATCTTTAGATATATAATATAAAATGTTACAACTTAGCAAGTAGTATCATCTCAAAGATTTGTTATTCATTCTTTAAAATATTATTGTTTTTCTTCTATCGTGTTCTTCAATCTTAGCGTTATGTTTCATTATAAAAGATATAAATATTTGTTCACGCGTAATGAGTTTATTAGATTTATTTATCATTTAATGATGTATACAAATGATAAATACTTTATGTCTTATAGTATTTTCAATTTAATTTTTAACACACATTGCACACGCATAACGTGTGCATGTGGTCTAATGTATATATATATGTATATATTTGTATTGTACTTTTTTCCATTTCTATGCTTGTAGATATATTATATATCATCTTATTAACATATATTATAATCCTTTTAATTTATATGATTGTAGATATTATATATCATCTCATTCAAATATGTTATAATCATTCTAAATTATATGCTTGTAGATATATTATTATTGTCAAAATATGCATGATGCATGGGGAAGTTCAATTTCTTACCCATAAATATATCTACTTGAAGAAAATTGACTTGGATGGATTTGGTAAATTTTATTTCTTTTTAAAGTTTGAATGCATGTTTAAATTTTGGCTAGTTAGTTGATGGTTTCACTAAGTTGACTTTATTAAAATTTGAATTCTTAATTATTGAATTAAATGATACTTTGTTCTTCCATATACACCTGAGTGTTCGAGCCTAAAGGGGAGTGTAACACCTTGTGTTTTTAATCTAAAATTAGTGAGTTAAACCCGTAATTAGTTTCATCGCGATCGGATTCAATTTGGGCAAGTTTGAACTTATTTTTGGTTGAGTTTAAATCTCCCAGTCCAAGTTGGCGCTGGACCGGTATGGCCATTTGGCAAACCGGTCCGCAGGTGCAAAAATTTTGAAAACTTTGGTGTTGGACCGGTATGGTATTTTGGTAGACTGGTCTAGTCTCAAATTTTTGGGATTTTTTGGTGCCGGACCTGTGACGCCCCGAACCCTGTGAAGAGGTCAAGGCCTCTGGGACTCGGTTAATCACGGTGCCGTACGCGATAGTGGGTTCGAAGTTCATAATTTAAAACTTATATAATATAAATTATTATATAAAGCCTCATTTTTGGAAAATTTCAGGATTTGGAGTTCGTAAGTTTAAGAAATCCAACCAGTAAGTAATAAAAGAAAGTTTAACTAGAAACAAAACTTCACAACTTTAAAGTCATTAATCATCAAGCAATCCCTCTAACGAGGTCTCAACAATTATTTAAAAAGCCTTACATTTCTTATGAATAAACTTGGATACAATGAAGTTACATAATATATACAAATTACTATATACGAGCTAAGTTGTCTACGGACGACTATTTGTAGTCTCAGGTCATCAGAGGTTTTTAATCACATACTCGTGCCACCCCAAGGAAGTACCTGCAAAACTGGTTTGGAAAATGGGAGTGAGCCAAAGATGGGCTTATTGGGAACTATAAGGGTTTGTATACTAAAGTACAATAGGAAAGCACATGCATTGTGAAGTAATGAAAGTAGCAAAAGTCATATCTATCCGTTGATACTATTCCGACATATGTGTATATATATATATATATATTACTCTGCTTAAATATAATGAAATTACATTACATGCAATGCACAAAGGATGTCATTCCCAAACCCAAAAATATGATAAATAAATATAAATATCAACAAAGTACTAAAATAATACAGTAACAAAGTATCTTTGAGATAATATGGTCATAGAATAAATGTAGACAGTGATCTAGTAACTGTCAATCTCATCTCTCATCTCTCATCTGACATCTAGGATTTTTCGATTGTGCACAGTGATCGCGATCTAAGCCCCTAAGGCTAAGGTATGCAGCCCCCAAGGCTGGGTCCCCCCGTGGACCACCTACATGTTGTAGGGTATGCCGCCTCGCGGGGTCTCCCTACGGACCATAGAGTACGCCGCTATCAAAGCAGGGTCCTTCTACCCGGACTAGGGTATGTAGCCACCAAGGCTAGGTTAACCCCATGGACCATTAGTGCCTTACAAATCCAAAACATCAATAGATAATATTCTCAAAGATCATACTTATATACATATCATACATATATGTACATACATACGTATTTCTCCATGCATAACGCTTGATCCTTCTATTAATTATATATGTGTTCTATAAGTGGCCAGATTCATAGAAAACAAAAATAGAGACAACTTAAGATGGACCTGACGTACACTTGCCATTTAGGAAACTAATACCATCGCATGATTTTATCAATGCAACGCTTGAAGCAAACTAGTAATTTATTAGTATTAAACTCTTGGGCTAATTGAAAACTGATTCCAAGGTAATTTGCCCGTTCTATAGGGTATCCATCGCATGGATATAATCATAGCAATTTTGATAGTTAAATCTTCGATTAACCCATTATTGTCAAGCGTGTAACACAAAAATATTGCGAGGTTTGTTACCCAAAATGGTAGGTCTTTGCCACGTTCATGGTATTAGTAATGTGTATGCTATCCATACATAAGAAAGATATATGTACGACTCCATCTCAAGATTCTAAATAAAGTATACTTCCAAAGCACTTTGTGGTTGTATAATATTACTAGTTAAGCACACAAATGTGCAAATGGAGTTTCTTGTATGCTTATCAAAGTAGATCCTTTACAACTCAAAAACATATGTATATATATACATAGGAACTAAAATGTATACCATATATTTAGTGCTAAGTTCTTATCAATAACGACATAGTTCAATACTTGTATAATATCTCCTCGTAGATCATAAATTGGTATAAAATATTCACGGATCAGACTAAGTAACCGTGCTATCGGATAGTAACGACAACTCGTGATGCACTAGTAAGTGAGGAGATTCCTATATTCGGATAAATATGGGCATGACTTACATATTATTAAGCTTAACTCTTACAAGACTCCTCTTTACAAAACCATGATTATATATATATAGCCTCAAGTAAGTATACATACATACATACATATGCGTTAGTGGGTTTGACTACGACTAGCAACAATCTCGTGTATAATGAGATTCTTCCAAAGTAACATTAATTTATGACAAACATATATAAATAAAGAGAAGTATCATCAAATCACAACCCAAAACCCCATGTATGAGCATCAATCCAATTTATAAGAAAAATTCCAATTTTTGTTAGAAAACATAGATGTAACACTTATTAATTGAAATTAAGTTTGTGTACTAGTGTTCCCACCTTAATTAAGCTAATTCTTCGAGGTTTTGAGCGCTGAATCGAGCCACGGCTTAAGAGATCACGAAATCCCCAATTTTAGCTTAAAAACCTAACAATGGAGGAAGGAGCATGGAGGAGAAGATGGAGGAGATGGTGATGGTTTTGTATGAAGCAAAGGAGCATAAGAGATTACTCTCATGAACCTCTCTCTAGTGAGCTATCACTTATCTCTCTAACTTTCTGTCAAGTATGGGACTAAGGGGATGGAAGGAAGGGGATGGAAATGAAGATCAAAGAGGGAGAAGATGGGTTAAAAACCCGCTGGGCATGCTCTGATCGATCAGGGCTAACCCTCTGATCGATCAGAGGGTCCCCGCCTAAACCTATGTTCGTAATTTCGTCATAACTTTTCGTTCGGAACTTCGATTGGGGTGATCTTAATGTATATGAAAAGATAATTCGAAGATCTACAACTTCCTAAGAGGAAGTTTTCCAAAATTATAGATGAATAATTCCCAGAAATTCGTCGAAAATAGCTTTCTGCCGAAGCGCTACCGAACAATCAGATTTTGCTAACTGGCCTACTTCGCACGCTGTTTTGACAAATGAGAAGTGTGAATTGGATTTCGGTCAAAATACGAAAGCTATAGAATGCATCAAAACCTAGAAGTAGGCGCAAATGAGTACTTAATCGGATAAGAGACAAATGAGTTACAAAACCTCAAAGTTAGCCAAAATTAAGAAAGCGCGTGAAGCCAAATTATGCGTTTAGCTCGACAAATAGGGTTCGGACCACTCGAAATGCTTAACGATTACTCATGCAAGTTTGAATATATATATATAACATGTAGAAAAATATAAATCACACGAATTTCCAAAAAAATCAAGAATTTCGTACACGAAATGAAAATTTCAAAGCAATAGGAATGTGGTTTGTGGGAAAATTTTCTAAACTAAAAATGGGGTGTTACAGGACCGGTATGGCATTTCTGCAGACCGGTCTGCAGTGTAATTTTCTGTAGCCTCGTTTTTATCGATTTGACCCGCGTTGACCCTATTTATTTCTTCTTCCTTAGCCTCATTTTGCCATTTTTGAAACTCAAAGCTTTAGAGAGAGATGAAGAGGAGTTGTATGAGAGAAATCAATGAATGGTAGCTCAATTCTTCAAGTTTTGAATCGAAATCGTAGATATCTCAAGCTTTTCGTGAGCCGAATCCATTTCTAAGGTGTAATCATCCATTGGGTTGCTGTAGGTGGTTGTTTTTAAGCTCTCCATTTCTATCCAGAGCTTATCGAGGTGGGAACTCTCCTCTCACCTTTGGTTTTTTCAAGCATTTATAGTTGATTGAGTTGAAATACTAGATTTTCGGTACCAAATTCTTATTTGTTCTTGCATGCATGTTGTATACCTTTAGATTATAACATCTGAGCATTTTATTGATAGCATATTGGTTGTATTTGATAAAAACATGAGTTGGTTGTCCTGCATGTTGCTATTTGTGAACACATTTGAGAAGTTTGGACTGAATTGGCTAGAATCATCAACCACATGTCTAATACTTGACATTTAGAACTAAATTAAGTAAATTTCCATAAAATAAAACACTTTTATTTTACTTTTAACTATTTATTAGACATATACTCAAGGGTTGGATGATAATTCTGGATTATGTAGTATTTTTATCTCAAATATTGGCTTATGAGACAGTATAAATCATGTTTTCAAGTAAATAGCGATGTGATTTCGATACACACTTTGCAAAAAAAATCTTCATTATTGATTGTTTGAAGTTATGATCACATAAGACAACCTTTTTACAATTAATCAAACAAATTGCGGTGAGATATCAGGTTGTTGGAATCGGATAAGCACCGGTATAGAAATGCTTGTGTACTTATGATTGCACAGACCCATGGTATAGATGGGGTGCCATAAATCTGGTTACCAGTGCATAGACCCATGGATTAGATGGGGTGCATATGAGAGTGTGATAATCTGTTTAGTACCGATATTAAGTCGAGGAAGAGGAAAAGGTGGATGGACATTTGTGCAGCTATCGAGAGAGATATGCGTTGACAATAAATCAACATAAATTATGATAAATGTATGGTTTTTCCCTATAATTGGTGTAAACTTGGAAAATCCTTGTCAACGATGAAATTTAAAAGTTTTTATAACATGACATGCATATGCATTGCATTTCCCTTTTCCTATAGTTTCCACTGGGCCAGTTTTGGCTCATTCCCTTATCTATATTTCAGGTATACCTCGTGGTACGAGTAGAAGTCGTGAACCAGGTCCAAGTTCGTCTTAGAGCCACTCTGATGCCTTTATGGATCTTAGTTTCGTTGTATTATCTTTGATAGTGGAACTTGTTATTTCTAATGAAGTTGAGAGACTTTGTAACATCTATAGTTGTATTAGTTTGCATTTTGAACTTGGACTTTATTTGGATTTCGGTTTGTAGGTGAATTTTGATTTGTAATTACATGTTGGACCATTTATGTTGGATTGCAATCAGATGGTGATATATTCCATTCCCTTGTGATGTTTTGGTTTACTAAACAGGGTGTATTCTTTAATATGTACGAACATTTCATGCCGAAGTTTTTGTTAGATTCCCCTGCTTTGTGTATATTATTGGTTCAAATCACTTGTTTAGCTATTGTTAATTTCATACAGCATCCGTTAACACCTACTTAATTAGGCGGGTTGTTATAATTGGTATTAAAGGATAGGTTCAATTTTCTTTTCAATGGGGAATGGGTAGATAGGATCATTCCTTTCCTTCAGCGTATGACCGTATCGAGTCGAGAGAATTCAAATAACACAGCTAATAGACACATGTGACGAGTGAATTAAACTATAATTAACTGTATGCATAACAGTCGATTATTTTATAAAGCATCTGTCTACTGTAGTTTATTAGAGTTGAAAACTTGGAAAATCCTTGTCAACGATGAAATTGAAAAGTTTTTATAACATGACATGCATATGCATTGCATTTCGCTTCCCCTACAGTTTCCACTGGGCCAGTTTTGGCTCATTCCCTAAATTATATTTCAGGTATACCTCGTGGTATGGGTAGAGGTCGTGAACCAAGTCCAAGTTTGTCTTAGAGCCAATCTGATGCCCTTATGGATCTTAGTTTTGTTGTATTGTCTTTAATAGTGGAACTTGTTATTTCTAATGAAGTTGAGAGACTTTGTAACATCTATAGTTGTATTAGTTTGCATTTCGAACTTGGACTTTATTTGGATTTCGGTTTGTAGGTGAATTATGATTTATAATTACATGTTGGACCATTTATGTTGGATTGCAATCAGATGGTGATGTATTCCATTATGTTGTGATGTTTTGGTTTACTAAACAGGGTGTATTCCTTAATATGTACGAACACTTCATGCCGAAATTTTTGTTAGATTCCCCTGCTTTGTGTATATTATTGGTTCAAATTACTTGTTTATCTGTTGTTAATTTCATACAGCATCCATTAACACCTACTTAATTAGGCAGGTTGTTATAGTTGGTATCAGAGGATAGGTTCAATTTTCTTTTCGATGGGGAATGGGTAGATAGGATCATTCATTTCCTTCAGCGTATGACCGTATTGAGTCGGGAGAATTAAAATAACACAGCTAATAGGCACAGGTGACGAGTGAATTAAGCTATAATTAACTGTATGCGCAACAATCGATTATTTTATAAAGCATCTGTCTACTGTAGCTTATTAGAGTTGAACTTGATAACCCACCATATTATTGATCGAAATTGTTAGGTTATTTTTATTGGCTTTCTTCTCTCGACAAAATCACATTTTTATTTTGTAAATGTTTTGTTCTTGTTCACACTTGATGGAGCGCAAAAATCTAGAAGCCGCACTTTCAAGATCATGTTCGCATTGGCTTGGAAAGGTGTGAGATCTTTTATCATAGGTGGTGGATTTTCATTGGTTCTTAAAAAAAAGGTTTTCTAAAAGCTTCCTTTGAAAATGCAAAGGAGAAATTCAAATTGGATTTTTCTTCAAAAAAGTTTTGTAAAAGCTTCCTTTGAAAATTCAAAGGATAAATTCAAATTGGATTTCTCTTCCTTTTTAATCATGCAAAACTCTTTGTATTAAATCAATACAATGCATCTAGACATATTTCAAACCGACTTTAATTGTTGTAGGTTCTTCTAAGCAAGTACAAAACACAGCAAATTAAAGAAGGAATAGTTTTCAAATTGCGGATCAGTTTGCCCAAAAGCCAATACCGGTTCGGTAGTAAAAGTTGGCTGAGAATCTGCAGTTACGGACCGGTATCCCAATTTTCTAGACCGGTCCGGCGTATAAAATTTTCCTATTTGTTCAATTGCGAACCGGTATGCTGATTTGCCAATATTGGTCCGGCGTACAACTTTTGCTGAGTTGTCTTTTTCATCCACTTGCCTTTCTATGTCCAACTTGTTTCATGATTTTCAAGGCATGAAACACATTGAATCAAGGCACCTTTTTCAGATATTTTCAAGCAAGTTGCATAGCCTTTGAACCTTGAATCTTCTATATAAACACAGTTATGCTACATGATTTTAATAGGCTTTTCCTTTGAAGAAAAATTATATATTTCACATCTTTGAAAAGAAAAAAAATCCTCCACCACCTAGGATTTGATTTTATATGCCGATCTTTTGAGTTCTTCACAAAAAGAACAAAAAATCCCAAATTGTGATAACGGTGCGATACCGTGATGAGTGATTCGTTGTGAGGCTATTCGTGTGATTCGAATAGAAGGATTATAAGCATCAGAGGTGGGGACTACAGCTCTTCTTGTGTGACTCAAGTTTGTAAGTCTGTAATTGTGATTAAATTGTCCGTAAACTCTTGTGTTTTATAGTGTAAAGTTCTTGAGGATTAGTCCTACGTAAGTAAGGATACCTCGTTAATTCTGTTGTTGTTTAATTGCTTTTTATGTAAATGATTGGTGCATGCTAGAAAAGATCAAACAATCTTTTCAGAATTAAAATTGGTAGAAACCTAGAGTTTACTTTTACAGTTTTTTTATTTGTCAATCAATTTTATTTAAGTAACCGAAAAATAAAATATCTAGGTAATTTTCATTTTCGCACACGCTAGCTTACTAGCTTCTTTTTTCAATTGGTATCAAAGGAAGTCCCTTAAGTTATTAGGGAGATCCTATCCTAGATTTTTCTCGTCTTTATGGGTAAAAATGAGATGTCTTCATCTCCTATTCTCAATGGTTCCAATTATCCATACTGGAAAGCCAGGATGCGAGTTTTTCTAAAATCCAAAGATGAACGCGTTTGGCTTTCAGTAATGAATTGTTGGAAAGCACCCACTATAACTACCACGGTTAAGAATGTTACTTCGACTAATCTCAAACCTTTTGAAACGTGGAGTGCTAGTGAATTAAAATCGGCAAAGTGGAACTCTAAAGGCCTAACCAAAGTCATGTGACGGAGGATGAATTTAAAGAGATTGCCATATGCGAAACTTCAAAAGAGGCATGGGAAATCTTAAAGGTAGTTTATAAAGGCACAAACACTGTCAAAAATTCTAAAATACAACGTTTAACTTCTGATTTTGAAACAATTAGAATGAAAGATAGTGAAACCATCACAGAGTTCCACAGTACGCTAAAAGATATAGTTAATTCTCTTTACAACTTGAATGAAATAATTCCCGAACATAGAGTTGTAAAGAAAATTCTAAGATCTTTGCCAGATCGATTCGTTCCCAAAATTACTGCTATTGAAGAGAGTAAAGATCTTAATATTTTAAAAGAAAATGAAATTTTGGGTTCTCTTCAAACTTTTGAAGCAGATATGCTTTCCAAATCCTCATCACAAAAGAAGGATTCAAATATTGCCTTCAAAGCAAAAAAATTTCAAAATTATGATGATGAGGATGAGGACGTTGATCTCAATGAAGATGAAATGGCCGATCTGGCTAAAAATCTCAAAAAATTCCTTAGGTTGAACAAAAAATTAAAAAATCATTCTAAACCTAATGAAAACAAAAACAATGATTGGTCATCAAATCAGAGAGGCAATCAAGGATTTTAAAAGCAATATGGGAATAATGGTGCTAAGAGCGATAAATGTTTTGAATATCATGGGAAAGGTCATCAAGCTTGGGAATGTGCGACTAAATTTAACAAGCTTAGGAAAGTGAATCAAAATAATCGATCCATACATGCTACACTTAGTGATAATGAGGATGATTCGCAAACCCATGATGAGTCATGTCTAGCCTTAGTTGCCAGTTACACTTCACATGACTCCACCTCAGTTTCTAAGGAAGAAGAAGAAAACATCGAGTCTAGCTCATCTCAAGAGTTAAACGATGCTTCTGATGAGGAAACTGAAGAACTTGATCATCAAACAGCTTATGACCAACTGTGTGAAGAATTGATTAAGACCAAGAAGAGAAACATCAAACTTAACAATAAGTTACAACTTTTTGATGAAAAGATGATTCTCTTACAAAAGTGCGAAGGTTTAATTGAAAATCTTAATGCTGAAAAAGACGCACTCTTGGTCAAAATGTCTGAATTTGAATTCTTAAGGCAGTTTCTCCTTAATGAGAATGAGAAGTTAAAAGATAACCTTACCTCTTTAGGTAAAGAAAACGATAGCCTTAAACTTAAAGTTACACAACTCGAAAGAGAACTTGATAAGGCTAAAGTTGTTAAGGTAAATCTTCAGAATAAGTCCGAAAAACTCATTCACATACTTACAAGCCTTATTTGCTTCTCGAATGACAAAAGTGCGTTAGGTTTTGATAAATTTTCTCCATCCACGTCGAATTCGAAAAACGAACTGACTTTTGTTAAGACAGACATTGAAAAGTACTTCTTGAAAGGAAAACCCGTTAAGCAAATTCAGGCCATTAGAACTCCTAAACAGGTTTCCCATTCAAAAGAAGAGGTTTTTGAAGTGGTCCCTTTCAAAAGATACAAGCATACTCTACCACAACGTTTTTGGTGTGAGTTCTGTAACCACAAGGGTCACTTAAAAGATTTTTGTTGGCAAGCTAAGAGAAAGTTGCCAAAGGCTATCCCCAATAAACCTAAACCTTATACTAGATTCGTTAGTTTTGAGGATAAGGTTAAGGTACTTGTCTCCGAGTCTACAAGGATTATCAATAAGCTTAAAACATTAAGAATTGACAATGATTCTAGATTTAGACATTCTAGGGGATATGAAAAGGTTATAACTCCTCGTGTTGTTAAAGTCTGGGTTCCCAAGGGGGCCGTTGCACCTATTTAGGTGATTGGGAGTTTGCCTAGCATACTTGGGGTCGGTTGGATGGCTATGCTAGGTATTTGTGTATAGGATTGTCTTATTTTAGCTTCTTGCTTAAATCCCGATTTCTTATACTTGTTTGGATTTTTGTTGCAAAATTTCTTTAAATCCAAGATTCTTTTTGAATACTTGCATGCAATATGATTGTTACGTTTCAATTCCGGATATCTCATGATTTTTTTATATATAAATGCTTAATTTGATATATATGTTCTTTATTGCCTTAATTGATTAAAGCCAGTAGTATGTTATTTCAATCACATAAGAGTATGCATGTATATTCCTCTTAGTACACAGCACAATCTGCATTGGAATATTTGAATAATCACATGGGTTGGACATGGTTCTTTAAATTGAAAATTCATAAGCTCCCATATATGGATTATTTAGGGAGAAGTAGTCTAAGTATTGTGATTATATGCAGTGAGTTTTGGTGATGGAGTCTTTAAGTGACAATATAAAAGACAAGCAAGTGAGGAGAAAATGAAAAGGGAATGGAAAAGGGCTACCATAGTGGAAGGAGAACCGTAGCTCCCAAAAATGGTGTATAGCTGGCCTCCACTACGCGGTGAAAGCCTCCATCAATTTGATTGATTGCTTGCATAAAAACATCATCAATTGAATGCAAAAATTTTCATATGTGAGAGAAAAGATTGATTCTGAGGGAGAAACAGTTGAAAATTTAATGAGTTAGAGGCTTTCTAAATTTTTATGCATATGGGTGCATGAATCCTTCAAGACTTATGTTTATTCATATTGCACTTTGTATGATCCAAATTTATGCACAACGGAATATATTTGAATACTCTTTGTTGCTTGGCATATATATGCTTACTAGTTGATTATCATACTTTGGCCATAGTACATGTACCAATCTAATGGAAATCGCAAGTTTTTTTTATCTAAACTGATAATTTTCGGATTTAATATATGTACATAGCAATGCATGTTAAGTTGTGCTAAAATTATTTTTATTTGGCAAATTTCTGCTTCAAATCTCCAAATCTTCACGTATTCCTTCCGTGATTTTCTTGTCTTTTCTTTACTTTGGGGGGAGAATACATAGTAAGGGGAATTAATTAAGGGAGAGAAAATTTGTTTTTCCTACATGTTTGCATTTTCCTTTATCTATTCCTCACAAAAAGGGGGAGATAAGATGATAAAAAGGGGAGTAGAAATGCATGTGTAGAGATTTTAAATGACTTTAAATTTTGTTGGGTTAAGGGTGTAATTTTTTTTTTATTTCATTGAATTTATTATTAATTTGCCTCTCGATAACGCAAATGCTTCTAAAAGGTTTTGTTTGAGTTTTGATGTTTCAGATTGAAGAGAAGCATGAATTTGAAGCAACTGGCTAAAAGATTTGAGGTGTTGGCATGTCTCAAATTTTGTAGTTTGTAATAGGCTCTTTTGATTTATGTAATTATGATGTCGTATGGGATTGCGTCGTTATAGTTATGGAGTCATCGAGTCTGTTTAGGTTGTAATGTGTTTTGTCTTGGAATAGCCAAAGGGGGAGATTGTCAGGTTATTTTTATTGGCTTTCTTCTCTCAAAAAAATCACATTTTTATTTTGTAAATCTTTTGTTCGTGTTCACACTCGATGGAGCGCAAAAATCTAGAAGCTGTACTCTCAAGATCATGTTCGCATTGGCTTGGAAATGTGTGAGATCTTTTATCATAGGTGGTGGATTTTCATTGGTTCTTAAAAAAAAGGTTTTCTAAAAGCTTCCTTTGAAAATTCAAAGGAGAAATTCAAATTGGATTTTCTTTAAAAAAGTTTTCTAAAAGCTTCCTTTGAAAATTCAAAGGATAAATTCAAATTGGATTTCTCTTCCTTTTAATCATGCAAAACTCTTTGTATTAAATTAATACAATGCATCTAGACATATTTCAAACCGACTTTAATTGTTGTGGGTTCTTCTAAGCAAGTACAAAACACAATAAATTAAAGGAGTAGTTTTAAAATTGTAGACCGGTATGCCCAAAAGCCAATACCGGTCCGGCAGTAAAAGTTGGTTGAGAATCTGTAGTTGCGGACCGGTATCCCAGTTTTCCAGATCGGTCCAGCGTATAATTTTTTTTGATTTTTTCAACTGCGAACCGGTATGCTGCTTTGCCAATACTGGTCCGGCGTCAACTTTTGCTTAGTTGTCTTTTTCACCCACTTGCCCATTTGCCTTTCTTTGTCCAACTTGTTTCATGATTTTCAAGGCATGAAATACATTGAACCAAGGCACCTTTTTCAGATATTTTCAAGCAAGTTGCATAGCCTTTGAACCTTGAATCTTCTATATAAACAAAGTTTTAATAGGCTTTTCCTTTGAAGAAGAATTCCATATTTCACATCTTTGAAAAGCAAAAATCCTCCACGACCTAGGATTTGATTTTACATGCCAATCTTTTGAGTTCTTCACAAAAAGAACAAGAAATCCTAAATTGTGAGAACAGTGTGATATCGTGATGAGTGATTCGTTGTGAGGCTATTCATGAGATTCAAATAAAAGGATTATAAGCATCAGAGGTGGGGACTACAACTCTTCTTGTGTGACTCAAGTTTGTAAGTCTGTAATTATGATTAAATTGTCCGTAAACTCTTGTGTTTTATAGTGTAAAGTTCTTGAGGATTAGTCCTACGTAAGTAGGGATACCTCGTTAATTCTGCTGTTGTTTGATTGCTTTTTATGTGAATGATTTGTGTATGCTAGACAAGATCAAATAGTCTTTTCAGAATTAAAATTGGTAGAAACCTAGAGTTTACTTTTATAGTTTTTTATTTGTCAATCAATTTTATTCAAGTAACCGGAAAATAAAATATCTAAGTAATTTTCATTTTCGCACACGCTAGCCTACTTGCTTCTTTTTTCAGAAATTTGTTTTGGCATAGTTCTTGGCTTCTGTTCTCTTTCATCATGATTATTATTGTGGGTTGAACTCTCCTCTTTTGTTTTCCTATAGAATGCCGCCTAGACGTTCCACTCGTAATATGCCAGCTTCTGATCCTCCTGTGGATGAGGGAGAAGGTTCTAGGGGCAGTGATAGTAACCGTGGTCTTATGTCCTCTATGAGGAGAATGATGAAGGAATTCATGGGGGAATTAAAAGACGTTATGAAAGCTTCTTCTGACTTTACTGCAGACACTCGTGTGAATCATTCCCAGACTATTAGAAATCCCGATAGTGGAGGACAAGATAGGAATGACTTAATGAGGAGGTAGTAACCATTCAGAATCAATGGGGAATCCAGCTAAGTTGTTAAGGTCGTTCAACTGTTTGGACCCAACCAAGTTTAATGGGACTAAGGGACTCGAGGACACAGAATCTTGGCTGTTCGATGTAATGGAAAAGCTTGATTTGATTGAGGCTCCTGATGCATTACGCCCTAGGCTAGCAACTTCCAAGCTAACCTAGTTTGCACAGGGTTGGTGGAGAAGGCAGAGTGGGATAGTTAACATAAACTCCTGGGGATTGTTTAGTAAGGAATTTGAAAATCAGTTTATATCCGACACCTATCGAGGGAGGAAAAGGGAAAAGTTTTGGATGTTGAGGCAAGAAGGGATGACGGTGGCGGAGTACCGCCAGAAATTTGAAAATTTGAGTTTACAAATGGATCGACCGTCTGATAAGGAAAAGATGGAGTAATTTTTCTATGGTGTTCGGGTAGATTTTTGAGATGTCTTAAGTGCATACAATTACCAGACTTATAAAGAGGTAGTAGAAGCCGCCTATCGGAGAGATTCAGTTCTAATGGAGCCTAGTAGGGGAAGCTATGTCGTTCAAATAGGCTCTCTTACTCGTCGGATAAGGGGAATAAAAATGAGTGGTTTTGGTAACTGAGGAAGAAATAAGAAGGCCAAGTCGAGTTTGGAACCTTCGGGAGGTCTCTATTCCAGTGATAGGGGTAGTAGTACTGGTAGTTTCTCTGGGTCTTACTATGTGTGTGGGCAGCAGGAACATCGAGCAAGAGCTTGTCCAAACAATCCACAAGTGTACCAGGGAGGTCGTAGTAGAGGCAAGGATAGTAGCTCTAGCCAAGGTCCGAGTCGTGGTCGTAATGGCATTCGGGGCCGTAGCCAGTCGGGCAGGTTCCCAGGTAGATCATCCCAGTCAGTTAACCAAGAGGTTGAGCAGCAAACAACGAGTGGCCAGTATCAGCCCAACCAGTTTCCTTTTCAACAAGATTACTCTCAGTCATGTCAATTCCACCAGCAATCCTTTTCGGGACCTATACAGCCTCAGGGTCACGGAAACCAAGGTGGCCTAGTTTACAACTTGGCAATGCCTGCTACGCAAGAGGACTACACAGTGATGGAAGGTAGTATTATTTTTTTTACTACTTATGTTAGAGTTTTTTTTTGATTCGGGTGCATCTCATTCCTTCATATCCTCAATATGTGCATTTAGTTTGGGTTTGAAACCTAAGAGACTTTCCTTGTCTATCCGAATTAACACGCCCTTGGGGGTGTTACCGTTCTTACTCAATATTGTGCTGCCATCATTTCTTTGCACAAGGATTGTCATATGGAGGATGATTTTATTCTTATGGATATGGGTTCCTATGATTTGATTCTGGGTATGGATTGATTGTCAAAATATCGAGCCATCATAGATTGCTATGCTAAGAAGGTGACCGCCTATCATTGGGGTCAAATTCTCGTGTTTTATGGAGAAACATACGGGTTATAGATAATGACTTACGCGTGTAAGCGAGAACAAAGAAATTACTTGGGTTGGTTATGTAGCATAGTTTCTGATGAGTCACCTAAATTTTCACCTACGGTCATACCCGTTGTTAACGAGTTTCTTGATGTCTTTCCTGATGAATTGTCAGGTTTACCGCTCCACTGCGAAGTTAATTTCTTTATAGATCTTGTTCTAGGGGCTGAACCAGTTGTAGGGTGCATCTTTTTTCTCGAAAATTGATTTTCGATCTGGCTATCATCAGTTGAGAGTCCGAGAGAAAGATATTTCCAAGACCGCCTTTCGTACTCGTTATGGGCATTTTGAATTGTTGGTTATTCCATTTGGACTAACCAATGCTCCAGCAACCTTTATGGACTTGATGCAAAGGATCTTTTGACCGTATCTTGATCAGTTTGTTGTGGTTTTCGTGGACGACATCCTTATCTATTCTCGTTCTGAGGCTGGACACATTACTCATCTTAGAATGGCATTGCAATTACTTTGTGAGCACTAGCTACATGCCAAATTCTTTAAATGTGATTTTTGGAAAGAGGAAGTGAAGTTCCTGGGTCATATTGTCAATAGATTCGGAGTCTCAGTAAATCCGACTAAGGTTGAAGCCGTGTCTAGTTGGAAGCGACCTACAAGTGTTACCGAGGTTCGGAGTTTTCTCGGACTAGCGGGTTATTATCGTTGTTTCATCCAAGATTTTTTTAAGATTGCCTTTTCACTTAACCGTCTTACTCAGAAAGAAGTACCGTTCATTTGGGATGAAGACTGTAAGTATACTTTCAATGAGCTTAAGTGTCGTTTTACATCTGCTCCGGTACTCACCTTGTCGCAGAGAGGGCTAGGCTATACGATTTATTGTGATGCGTCTCGTTTAGGATTAGGTTGTGTACTCATGCAATTGAACCACGTCATTTCTTATGCATCAAAACAGCTTAGACTCACAAGAAGAATTACCCAACACATGACCTAGAATTGGCAGCGGTAGTATTCGCTTTGAAGATCTAGCGACACTATTTATATGGTGAGACATTCGAAGTCTTCTCTGATCATAAGAGCTTGAAATACATCTTCACTCAGAAGGATCTGAATTTGAGATTACGCCGATGAATGGAATACTTGGAGGACTATGATTTCATGCTATAGTATCACCCGGGGAAGGCTAATGTGGTGGCAGATGCTTTGAGTAGAAAGTCTCAAGGCTCAATTTCAGCTTTAAGATGCCGTGAATGGAGACTCCACCAAGAGTTACAAAAGTATGACTTGGTAGTGAATCGGAGAGAGAACATGGCGTTCCTATCTATGATTGTTGCTAGGCCAGTAATGGTGAGTCAGGTGATTGAAAGCCAGGGCCAAGATGAAGATCTAGTATGGTGCCGTAACCGGATGTTATCCGGAGAGTACATTGATGACATCACCATCAGGCACGATGGTGGTATAAGATATAAAAGGAAGTTGGTAGTATCCCAGTATAATAAAGAATTACAGCAAGCTATATTAGCCGAAGCCCATAATTCAGATTTTTTGATCCACCCATGGGGTACCAAGATGTATCGTGATCTGAAGAAAATGTATTAGTGGTCAGGAATGAAGAAGGATATGGCAAATTTCGTGGCAAGATGTCTTTCTTGTCAGAAGATTAAGATCGAACATGAGAAACCTTTGGATCAGTTGTAACCTTTGCCAATCCCATAATGGAAATGGGAGAATATCACTAAGGATTTCCTTATAGGTTTACCAAGGACTCAGTCTAAGAATGATGCAGTTTGGGTAGTAGTTGACATATTAACTAAATCGGCTTATTTCCTTCCTATTCAAGAGAAGTTTCCTGTAGGGAGATTGGCGAAGATTTATATCAAGGAGATTGTGAGATTGCAAGGTGTTTCGTTGTCGGTTGTATCGGATAGATATCCCTGGTTTACATCAAAATTTTGGACAACATTACAAAGGAGTTTGGGAACTCAGTTGGACTTTAGCACTGCATACCACCTGCAAACTGATGGGCAATCTGCTGATAACAATAGTTTCCAGTCAAGCATTGGAATGGCGCCATTCGAGGCCTTGTATGGCAGACCCTGTAGATCTCCGATATGTTGGGTAGAAGTGGGAGAATCATCACTCTTGGGACCACAACTGGTTCAAGAGACTACGGAGAAGATAAAGTTGATTAAACAAAGTCTACAGACTGCCCAAAGTCATTAAAAACCATATGCCGATGTTAGAAGGAAACCCTTGGAATTTGAGGTTGATGATTATGTGTTCTTAAAAGTGAAACCTCGTTATAGTATTGTCTATTTCAAAAACAAGGGTAAATTGGCTCCTAAATATATCGGACCCTACAGGATCATCAAGAAATTAGGCGCTGTAGCGTACTGTTTAGAACTTCCTCCCGAAATTGAACGTGTCCACAATGTGTTCCACTTGTCCATGCTTCGTCGGTATGTTCCTGACCCGTCTCATGTTTTATCGGTTGAAGAGATTAAGATTGATGAGAAGGGTATGTATGAGACTTATCCGGTGAGAATTGAGGACTGTAAAGAGCAAACTTTGAGGAATCCAGTCATCCCGTTGCTTAAGGTGATTTGGCATCACTATGGTGAGGAGGAAGCCACGTGGGAGTTAGAATCGGAGATCCGTAGCAAGTACCATTTCCTTTTCACCTAAGGTAATCTATCTTACCGAATTGTTGTTTTAATTTCGAGGTCGAAATTTTTCTAAGGAGGGTAGATTGTAGCACCCTGTGTTTTTAATTTAAAATTAGTGAGTTAAACTTCATAATTAGTTGCATCGCGATTGGATTCAATTCAGGCAAGTTTGAACTTATTTTTGGTTGAGTTTAAATCTCCCAGTCCAGGTTGGCGCTGGACCGGTATGGCCATTTGGCAGACCGGTTCGCAGGCGCAAAAATCTTGGAAACTTTCGTGCCAGACCGGTATGGAATTTTGGCACACCGGTCCGCAGTCTCAAATTTGTGGGTTTTCTTGGCGCCGGACAGGTATGGCATTTCTGCAGACCGGTCCGCAATGTAATTTTATATAGCCTCGTTTTTATCGATTTGACCCGCATTGACCCTCTTTATTTCTTCTTCCTCAGCCTCATTTTGTCATTTTTGAAACTCAGAGCTTTAGAGAGAGATGGAGAGGAGTCGTATGAGAGAAATCGATGCATGGTAGCTCAATTCTTCAAGTTTTGTATCGAAATCGTAAATTTCTCAAGCTTTTCACGAGCCGAAACCATTTCTAAGGTGTAATGATCCATTGGGTTGTTGTAGGTGATTGTTTTTGAGCTCTCAATTTCTGTCCAGAGCTTATCGAGGTGGGAACTCTCCTCTCACCTTTGGTTTTTTTGAGTATTTATAGTTGATTGAATTGAAATACTAGATTTTCGGTACCAAATTCTTATTTTTTCTTGCATGCATGTTGTATACCTTTAGATTATAACATCTGAGCATTTTATTGATAGCATATTGGTTGTATTTGATAAAAACATGAGCTAGTTGTCTTGTATGTTACTATTTGTGAACACGTTTGAGAAGTTGGTACCGAATTGGCTAGAATCATTTGGTACCGAATTGGCTAGAATCATCAACCACATGTCTAATACTTGACATTTAGAACAAAATTAAGTAAATTTTCAGAATATAAAACCCTTTTATTTTAGTTTTAACTCTTTATGAGACATGTACTCAAGGGTTAGATGAGAATTCTAAATTATGTAGTATTTTTGTCTTAAATATTGGCTTATGAGACAGTATAAATCATGTTTTCAACCAAATAGCGATGTGATTTCAATACACACTTTGCAAAAAAAATCTTCATTATTGATTGTTTGAAGTTGTGATCACATAAGACAGCCATTTTACAATTAATCAAACAAATTGCGGTGAGATATCGAGGTTGTTGGAACCGGATAAGCACTGGTATAGAAATGCTTGTGTAGTTATGATTGCACATAACCATGGTATAGATGGCGTGCCATAAATCTGGTTACTAGTGCACAGAACCATGGATTATATGAGGTGCGTGTGAGAGTGTCATAGTCTATCTAGTACCGGTATTAGGTCGAGGAGGAGGAGGTGGTGGATGGACATTTGTGTAGCTATTGAGAAAGATATGCGTTGACAATAAATTAACATATATTATGATAAATGTATGATTTTTCCCTATAATTGGTGTAAACTTGGAAAATCCTTGTCAACAATGAAATTTAAAAGTTTTTATAACATGACATGCATATGCATTACATTTCCCTTTTCCTATAGTTCCCACTGGGCCAGTTTTAGCACATTCCCTCATCTATATTTCAGGTATACCAATGGTACGGGTAGAGGTTGTGAACCAGGTCCGAGTTCATCTTAGAGCCACTCTGATGCCATTATGGATCTTAGTTTCGTTATATTATCTTTGATAGTGGAACTTGTTATTTCTAATGAAGTTGAGAGACTTTGTAACATCTATGGTTGTATTAGTTTGTATTTTGAACTTGGATTTTATTTGGATTTTGGTTTGTAGGTGAATTA
This sequence comes from Lonicera japonica, assembly GCA_021464415.1. Classification (NCBI taxonomy): domain Eukaryota; kingdom Viridiplantae; phylum Streptophyta; class Magnoliopsida; order Dipsacales; family Caprifoliaceae; genus Lonicera; species Lonicera japonica. Next base: position 16,486,975 of record CM038469.1, read on the forward strand.
TCATTTGTAATTGCATGTTGGATTGTAATAAGATGGTGATGTATTCCATTCCCTTATGATGTTTGTTTATTAAACAGGGTGGATTCCTTAATATGTACGAACACTTCTTGCCGAAATTTTTGTTAGATTCCCCTGCTTTGTATATTATTAGTTCAAATCACTTGTTTATCTGCTGTTAATTTCATACAGCATCCGTTAACACCTGTTTAATTAGGCGGGTTGTTACAGGAAGGGGGAGGGCTGGAACTCTTGACCGGTTGGAACCAACCCCTTTACCACTTAGGAAGTACTCCTGCATGTAAATTACTTATTTAATTAGTTGACTTTTTTTTTTTTTTTTTTTTTTTTTTTTTTTTTTTTTGTTTTTAGATTAAGATAACATTGTTTTTTGAAATTTGAAGTTTATGACTTGGATTTTTTTTGAATTTGTTTTCATTGAATATTCATAATTCTGACCTTTTTATTTAATTTATCAACTATATATTTGTTAAGGGTAGTTATGGCATTTATTTAAAATTTTAGAATTAATAAATAAAATAAAGTTTTGCCCTTTAAGAAAAACTTGTCCTTAAAACTAATCATCCAAAAATATTGTTATTCGTTGGAAATCATGCATGAAGTTTTTGTTGTTTTAAAAAAGTCCCTTATATTAAAATCATTTTGTATATTAATTATTGTTTATAATTGTGGGAGGTAAAAATTATAAGTGGGCTTTCAGACACGCCCAGCTTGAATTACCCACATCATCATTGGCCTACATCCCATGTATGGACTTGAATATTACACAAGTCATGGAATGAAAAAGTATTAGCTAGACCAAGCAATATTCCTGGGGTGGCCGACCAGTAAAGTTGGCCAAGCAAGTTATACATAGACAATGAAGACTAACCATTTCGGATAAGCCAATTAGCAGAAGAAGCTAAGTTGGGGGATAAGTGATGGGAAATAACAATTTTCATAAGTGTGAAAATGATTGAGGACATTTGTTATCTTAGAGTAGTAACTAAGTTTACGATTTATAGTAATTTTTATAACTCACTAACCCTAATCTAACCGTATCATATACTTATAAAATAGGAAGGGATAACCCTTAACTAAACAAAATTCAATATTATTCTCTCTTCACTCCCTCACAGACACAAATCGTCCACAATTCAAGTTTGCTTTGGAGGATTCATTTGCTATCATATTTACAGGTTTTCCTTCTAGAATATTAATTCTTGCCAAATCATTCGCAGCAGGTATATACGACCTTGTTACTTCTTCTGCATCTGTAGATGCATTAGGCATTTGATTAGCAATCTTTTGAATCTAAGTGATCCTCTAAACTTCAATTTCACATGCATTGATTAATACGAATGTCAAAATGAGACAAACCTAGTGTATTCCATGTTAGTTCTCGCTGTTCTTCAGGACAATGATTTCCCCTTTTAACGGCAAGAAGATTGTCTCATCAAAATGAAAATATGGAAATCATGCATTAAAAACATCACCTGTTAAAGGTTTAAGATATCTAATAATAGAAGTTGAATTGAATCTCACATATATTCATGATCAGTGTTGTGGGCCCATCTTAGTGTGTTGTGCGGGGTGCAATTGGGGCTTGTACTGCACACCCAATGCGTAAATGTGAAATATTTGGTGGGTAATCAAATATAAGTTATGAAGGTGAGTAATTATGGTAAGCAGTTGGCCAGAGACGAACCAGCATTGCGGCAAGCAATATGGCATGTCCGTAAGTCGAGATAGGCAAATTTATTCTCATAAGCATGGGTCTAGCAATTAATTGTAGACGCTATATTATACGTAGACTCAACCTGAATTATTTTTTCTCATACCATCTTTCCATTGCCTTTTTTAGAATAATATCTTTACCAGAAACAAAGATATCACGAATAAAAAATCAAGGACAAGTAACCCATCCAATCAATTTAAATATCAAAGGGGAAGCAGATCAAGAAGATCAAAGGAAAAATATAAGAAGAGTGCGCGGATATCACAATAATAAATTGTTTACTTTGAAACAACATAAATTGTTTACTTTGAAACAATTTAAACAGAAATAAAATTAACTTACAATTCATAGAAACTGGAAGATCAACTTTGTGAAGCAGCTCTAAACAAATTACAAAGATTACAAAATTATAAATATTTGAGATTTAATACAGAATAATTCGATTATGAAAAAACTCTTTCGTAATTACTCTTAATTGGTGATATGGTGCCTGGAAATCAGACTGTGTTATAGATTCATTATCTTTTGTATCTAAATCACTTACTGACCCTATGGGTACATACTCTAATTTCCTTAAGCAGACACATACCTATCATCACACCTTGGCTCTTCACTGCTCTCACACTAGAGACTTACACTAGCCTAGGATTTCTTGGTAAAGGTGGTTTGCAGAAATTAAAGTGACTTAAGGATACGTAACTTTCAGCAATTGTTAAGAATATAATGAATAATCTTGACGAATAGAAAATTAAGGTCAAATTTTCAATAGAACGAAGGTCAAATTCACCCTCTAATACCAAAGGGGAAGCATATCAAGAAGATCAAAGGAAAATATAAGAAGAGTGCGCGGATATCACAATAATAAATTGTTTACTTTGAAACAAAAGATTACAAGTAAAATTGTTTATTATAAATCAACTTTCTTTGGAAATTTTAAGTCAGATTATAATGTTAAAACTGTAGAAAAAGTCAACACAATTAATAAAGAACATGAAAATTATAGTTTATTAACTACTGATGTTATTAGTAAACAAAGATCTAATGGATACAATTTCATCCATATAGGACTTATCCAAGTTGCAGTAAAACCCCTTACAGTTAAAGGAGTAAAGTCATCTATATTATTATGCCTTAGAGATGCTAGGTACCTAAACTATGTCCCTAGTATTTTAGGAATAATGGAATCTAGTCTCCATAACAGACCAGTCCATTTTAATTGTTTCCCAGACTTTACTTTAAGTCTTAGTGATCCAAATTTATTAAGAGGATTAACTTTAAATATTAAAACAGCGGGTGAAATCACCCAAATGATGGAAGGATCTCAAGCGATCGCCCTAATTTATAGAATATACTATAAAACAATGAAAACAAATTTATATGTTAAAGCACTTAGTAAGTCCCCAAAAGATAAAACAATCTTAATTCAAAGTAGTACTGATAATGCTAATATTCAAGTTCCGAAAACAATATTTTGGAAGGATATTAATCTCCCAAGTCAATGGATCTTAGAAAATGAAATCCCTCAAAGGCCAGTAACTAGTAATTTCATGAATCTTGATAATATTAAACAATATATGGATGGTACTATCAGAATAAGTTTTGATGAATCTAGATTTAGGAAACCTCCTTTAATCCTAGAAACATCCGCCAGCACGTCCACATCCATCCCTTCTAGAGTAGATAATATGTCCAGAAGAGATAGTGATTTAATCAGTAATATATCTTTACCAGAAACAAAGATATCAGGAACAAAAAATCAGGGACAAGTAACCCATCCAATATATAAAAATAAAGAAAAAGAAAAAGAATTAGTAAGTGATTTAGATACAGAAGATAATGAATCTATAACACAGTCTGATTTCCAGGCACCATATCACCAATTAAGAGTAATTATGAAAGAATTCAAAATTAATTGGGATGCATTAACTAGTAATTTTAATTCCAGGGAAAATAAAAAACTAAGACATGAATTTAGAGCAGAAAACTCTGAATTCGAGAGGGAAAAGATAATACATAAATGGAAAAAATGGATAAAGAAAGAAAAAATAAATATGGATTTCTTTCCATGGTACAAAAAGTATTACAACAAATGTAATGTAATAACCAAAACCCAATGGACAAAAGAGGATAATACAAAAATTACATCAAGCCATCCTCCTCTTGAAACTCTGAATATACAAGTAAAAAATACTTCAGTAAAAGCCTCTCCATTCAAAATACCTGAACCTGATACTAAAATTGATGATAAAAAAGTAATAGAACAAAATAATTATACCAATCAATATTTAGTTTCAATAGGTAAACAATTAGATAAAATTGAAGAAAAAATTGAAACAAAAATTGAAGGGACTATATAATTAAGAAAAGATCTGAAAAACCAATTTTACATTTACCTAAACATAGAGATGGTTTAGGTCTACCAAATAAAGATAAGGAACTAACAAGAAAAATTGAAAACCAAAGTGATCAAAGTGATCAAAGTGGAACAAAGAATGTAACCACTCTAAAGAAAAATAGTGATCAAAGTGAATCTGATGACGAATTTGTCATCCAAGAAATTGAAAACCAATTTAATAAATTAACCTTTAATAAACCAAATCCAACTAGTAATACCAAAAATTGGTACACTAGACCTACTCCCCCAAATCTTCAATATGAAGAAAGAAATTTGAATAACCAATTTGCTGTCTCATCTAATAAAATGTACGAATGGAATATTGACGGCTTAAGTGAACAAGAACTAATAAACAAATTAAGTCATATGTCTATGGTAGCCAATAGCTACTTAAATGCTGACTTAACCCAACTTGAAATAGTTGAACTCCTAGCTTCAGGATTCATAGGAACCCTTAGGTCATGGTGGGAAAAACATCTCACTGAAGATGCTAGAGAGTCAATAATTCATGCGGTATAACATGATGAAGAAGGGAACCCCATTTATGATGAAGAAATCAATTATGAGCCTCCTGATGGTGTTAACACATTAGTTTACACCATAATTAAGCACTTTATAAGAACTCCCAGTAATATAACGGAGAGACTCCATAATCAACTTAGTAACCTTACTTGCCCAACCCTTAGTGATTTTAGATGGTACAAATATGTATTTACCTCTAGAGTCATGATGAGAGATGATAGTAATAAACCATTTTGGAAAGAAAAATTTGTAAATGGTTTACCTAGTTTATTTGCTCATAAGATAAGGGAAGAATTAAGTAAAAACCTAGGTTATATAGATTATGATAACCTAACTTATGGAGATATAATTAGTCAAATCCAAAAAACAGGTCTAAAAATGTGTATAGACTTTAAGCAAGCAAGCAAGTAAAGACAAAAATAAAGCTAAATATGAATTAGGAACGTTTTGTGAACAATATGGTTTACCACCTGTAGCCCCTTCTAGGAGAAAAGGTAAACATATTAAAAAAGATAAAAAATACAAATCCCATAAAAAGAAAAGTAAGAAAAATAATTCTGAAGATTATTACAAAAAATCTTCATCAAATAAAAAGAAAAAAGGAAACAAAAAAATTGATTAAAGTAAAATAATCTATCATAATTGTGGTAAGAAAGGACATTACAAAAATGAATGTAGAGTTAAAGAAAAATTAAGTCAATTAAATGTACCTGATGAAGAAGTAGAACATATTCTTGAACTAATGAAGATTGAAAATCAATCTAAAGGTGAATCATTGGGATCTAGTTTACCTTCTCAAAGTTCAGAAGAATCCACTACTTGTTCTAGTCAATCTGATGAAGAAGCCCCACAATTAGGTTGTAGTAATAATTGTACTAAAACCTGTTGTAATAAACAAATAAATGTATTAACAAAGATTCAAGAAGAAAAGAATTTATTAATTGATTTGATAAGTAAAATATCTAATCCACAATTAAAAACTCTGTATATGAATCAATTAGAAAAATTATTAACAACTGAATCTAAAGCACAAAAAATACTTAAAAATAAAGAAAAACCCATCTTTAGTATTAATAAAACTCTTGAAAGATTTAAGAATCCAGTTAAGGAAGTCATACTCCCAGAACTTTATTTAGAAGTTAATATTTTAAAAAAGGAAATTGCTAAGTTAAAGAAAGAAATTCCTGAACTTAGGCAAGAAATGATTAAAAAATTAGATGAAATTAATAAATCAGATTTACAAATCCATAATTCTTCTTCTTCTAGTGAAAGTGATGGAGAAGAAATAGAAAAAGACAGTGAAAAAGAAGATAATTTCCCAGATAAAGAGGATCTTGATATTGAAGTTCAAAATTACTCTTTAAAAAGATTAAAAGACATAACTATTCAAAAATGGCATATAAATGTTACCATAATTATAAATAAAACATTTGTATTGGAACTTACAGCCTTATTAGATACCGGTGCTGATCTAAATTGTATCCAAGAAGGATTGGTTCCAACCATGTATTATCAAAAAACAAGTGAAAAACTAAGTTCTGCTAATGGTAGTAAAATGGAAATGAAATATAAATTACCTAAAGTACATATTTGCCAAGATGGAGTATGTTATAAAACATCCTTCATTTTAATAAGAAATATGATAGATAAAGTTATTTTAGGATTACCATTTATATATTTATTATATCCATTTAATACCTCAAGTAAAGGATTAGCAACTAAGCATTTAGGGCACAAAGTTACCTTTAAATTTGCCTCACAACCAAAAGAGAGAAATCTGAGAATTATAAAAGAACAATCAATCTCAAAAAATTTAAATATACTGAATAGTAAGTCAAATCAATTAAAATTTTTAAAAGATGAAATCAAGTATAAAAAGATTGAAGAACAACTACAAAATTCTAAGTTGCAAACTAAAATAAAAGAATTTAATGAAATGCTTACACAAGAAGTTTGTTCTGATTTACCACAAACTTTTTGGCATCGAAAAAGGCATATTGTAAGGCTTCATTATGCTAAGGAATTCAAAGAACATTTGATTCCTACAAAGGCCAGGCCTATACAAATGAATCATGAACAAATGGAATTTTGTAAGAAAGAGATAAATGATTTAATCCAAAAGAAAATCATAAGAAAAAGTAAATCTCCATGGTCTTGCCCTGCTTTCTATGTCAATAAGAATACTGAAATAGAAAGAGGATCCCCAAGATTAGTAATTAATTATAAACCACTAAACAAAGTTTTAGAATGGATTAGGTGTCCATTACCAAATAAAAAATATTGAATTAACAGATTAGATCAAGCTCTAGTCTTTAGTAAATTTGATCTTAAGAGTGGATTTTGGCAAATTCAAATCCAAATAGGTATAAGACTGCATTTACTACCCCTTTCGGCCATTATGAGTAGAATGTTCTGCCCTTTGGCCTTAAGAATGCTCCAAGTGAATTCCAGAATATCATGAACGATATTCTAAATCCCTATAGTCATTTCTCTATTGTCTATATAGACGATGTGCTCATCTTTTCAAAATCAATAGAAGAGCATTGTAAACACTTAAATTCATTTTTTAAAACAATTAAGTTAAATGGTCTAGTTCTATCCCCTACTAAATGTTGTCTATTTCAAACTAAGATTAGGTTCTTAGGACACAACATTCAGTATAACCAAATTAAGCCAATTGATAGAGCTATCCAATTTGCAAATAAGTTCCCTGATGAGATCCTAGATAAAAACCAATTGTAAAGGTTCTTAGGTTCTCTTAATTATATCAGTGACTTCTACAAAGATCTGCAAAAGCAATGTAAGCCGTTATTTGAACAACTTCAAAGTAATCCCCCTCCTTGGACTAAAATTCATACTTCCATAGTCCAGGACATCAAAAAACATGTTAAGACATTTCCTTGTCTTGGCATCTCTAATCCACCTGCTTTCAAAATTGTCGAAACTGATGCCTCTGAAATTGGCTTCGGAGGAATTCTTAAGCATAAATTAACCCCTAATTCCCCTGAACAAATTGTACGTTTCCATTTAGGTGCATGGGATAGTACACAACTAAATTATTCTACTATCAAAAAAGAAATTTTATCACTTGTACTTTGCATTAATAAATTCCAAAGTGATTTATTAAATAAAAGATTTTTGATAAGGATTGATTGCAAATCCGCCAAATATGTTTTAGAAAAAGATGTTGAAAATATTGCTTCAAAACAAATTTTTTGCTAGATGGCAATCTTTATTAAGTATTTTTGATTTTGATATTGAATATATAAAGGGAAGTGAAAACTCTATACCAGATTTTCTCACAAGAGAATTTCTATTAAATGCAGGAAAATGAGCGTAACAGGCAGCAAAGGCCGCGGGAGGGAGAGGGAGGGAGAGGGAGAGGGAGAGGAAATAATAGTAAACCAGCATCGAGGCCATGTATTCCCCCGTTTGATATTTGTGAGTCATCCTCTAGTAAACCCAAAGGAACCATGGTTCCTTATCAAGTAAACCCTACTCCTGTAGTAAACTAATACCAAGTTTTAGATCAAATTCCCCAACCTAAACCTTATAGTCAAGCCTTAGCTAGTAAGCCAAAGACCAATGATCCTTACGACATTGAGTCTAAACCCATTCCAGTCAAACAAAGCCAACAAAGTTTTGGCCAACCCCCAAGCCCATATATACCAAAATACACCCAGAATCTGTTCTATGTTGAACCACATATGACAGAACTCAATGACCCGGCCAAATTAGCCACCCAATTTTACCCTCCAGGCTGGTATTTTACCCCAGTCCACCCAAGTAAAACCCTGAAATATTGCAACAGGATCCTAGTAACCACAGAGTCTATTTTTATTAAACCAATTCTTGATATAAATGACCCATCTGTAGTTATCTACCATCCTTCTACATTAAGAAGATAATACTCATGGAAGAGTGGGGAAAACACCCTGCCGAATTAATTCCTTTGGAAGGAACTGATGAGTTCTATTCTTACCATGATTATGTAGAAGCATGGATGAAGATACTCCTATTCCAAAACGAGTCCTTCACCCATTCCTGGTTTGTTCATTTTGACCACAATTTTAAATGGTCATTTCCGTGTTGATTCATTTGTTGGTGGGACATGTTCGGGTTAAATATGGATATCCTCCCCCGTCTTATAGCCGACCAAGTAAACTAGTTTGAAAAAGTAAACCCCGAGGTTGGTAATACTTATATGCCGATCTTAACTCTCTTTGCTAGTAAATATAAAGTCCCCTGGATAGTCAAATGGCAATTTCATTTAATAAAAAACCTTGTCATTGAGCAACGGGTTCAAACTTCAGGAACCACTTAAGCATTAGTCAAACATCATGCTCCATTTGACATGCTTGCTCAACAAGTTTGACTTATCCCGCATAGTAAACCAGGTTCAGAAAGAATTCCCTGAACACCCTAAGTTAACCCGTGTTCCTACCCCAATTTAGAGTAGCCTCACGGTTCCACATCCCAGTAAATCCCAAACTTCCCAGCCCAAGCTCAAACAGAAGGTAGAAAGCCCAATTGAGCCCAAACTGGATAAATCCAAGTCAAAAAGGCCAAGTCCTGCTCCATCAGTAAAATCCAGTGAAATCCTTGATATCAATAAATGTTCAAAAGCCCAGTTAAAATTGCTTTTAGCCCAAGCCCTGAGTTCAAAAATATCTGAAGCTGCCAGTGATTCGGACCCAGTCGACGAAGAAGAGGTAATAAAGTCCGAACCGTCAGATAACAGGTCAATAACAGGTGCCGAAAGAATAAAAAATTGGTATGATTCAACTTTATTTCAGGATGCTCAGAACCCTTATGAAATATAGTGCTTTCACTCACTACTTGGACAATTTCTCCAAGAAAAGTTAGCACTATTATTTACATTGGATTCTCATCTAGTAAATAAAATACAATCATCCAATTATTTACAAGTGTCATGTATCCCTATCAGCTAAGTTGACAGCAGGAATATCAAGGACAGACAGGTAGCCCCCAGGCCCCACTCCAGCACAAAGTTGCTACTTTTGGCTGCATGAGTCAAAAGATGAATAATTAAAGTAAAAGAAAGATTCAAAGTAATCAAAGCCCCGTGATTTACTTTCCCACAGCTCCATCTTCCCCATCTATAAAAGAAGACAGAAGGAGAGAAGCAAGGCAGAGTTTTTTCATAATCGAATTATTCTGTATTAAATCTCAAATATTTATAATTTTGTAATCTTTGCAATTTGTTTAGAGCTGCTTCACAAAGTTGATCTTCCAGTTTCTACGAATTGTAAGTTAATTTTATTTATGTTTAAATTGTTTCAAAGTAAACAATTTTATTGTAAGTTAATTTTATTTTTGTTTAAATTGTTTCAAAGTAAACAATTTTACTTGTAATCTGTTGTTTCAAAGTAAACAATTTATTATTGTGATATCCGCGCACTCTTCTTATATCAATATTTAACTTATTATGGTGAAAAGAGAAAAATGAATTAAAACTGAATTGACAAGGTTTAATGCTGACAATGAGTATCCGCCTAATTTGGTTTAAACTCGTAGTTGCAATATTAACTTGCTAGTGTAGATCATAATTACTGAGATAATTTTGATTTTTATAAAATTGGGCACATGACATAATTCTTCTTGATAGTATAAAAGTTTGGTTAAATATTTTTGTGATGGTTTGGTTTTGTGAGTGACAAGGATATTATGGAATTGATCAAGTGGATTCCAATATATAGGGTAATTGACATATACTTACAATATGTTGAATTCCTAGGGGCATAGTGTACAGTTTCCACATCCACCTAATGAACATCCAACATAAAATGAGGGCTCAGAGGAACAAGGGAGATGAAAGGGTAAATGATGGAAAGTTAGGGAATAATTTATGGTAATGACATAAACGAAGTGCTGATGTGATGCCTCGAATCTCATTAAGAGGTTTAGATTTCCGGGACCCGGTGAATCATGATGCCGTACACAGACGACGGGTGTAACGTCGCATTAAATTAAAACTTCATTTGAAACAACCCTGTTTTAAAAGTCTCATATAAATTTTTTTGCATGTGGAGTCCGTAAAATCAACATTTACAACCTATAATACGAGAAATATATATCCATACAAATTTTAACTCCACATCCAACCATTATGGAAACCATTATACGTCTTGAAATTTTAAAACAAGATTACTTGAATCCATATTACATTAGGAAACCAGTTAATACCTAGAAAGTGAGAATACATATATGGAAATATACATCAAGGATAAAAGTGTTGGTATTCGTTCTAATTCTTGCCGTGTATACTTGTCGTTTTAGTTGTTTTGCCTATGTTTCCAGCCTTATTATTTTTGGATTTAGATTGTTGGTATTCAGTTATTTGTGTTTGTTGATTTGTTTGCAAATGAATTGGTTTGTCTAAATTATTTACCGAAAAGTTGATTTAATTGTATACTAGTGGGTTTTAATTAAAATAGCATCACTCCCTCCTATTTGCAGAGGAATTGGTTTAATTGTACTATTCCTTTTATTCTTTCATTGCACATTATACAGTGATTAAGTTTGGGTTTGATGTTTTACAAGTTCAAAATCTAATTGGTACAATTGTTGTGGTCATAGGTTAATTAGGTAGATTGAGTACTTGATTATATTATATTATTTAAGAGTAGTGTTTTAAAAGTGCTTGAGGTGCGCCTCAAGACGAGGCATAGAAAAAACGCTCCAAGGCACTATTTTTTAAAGAAAAATCAAGGCGCACGCCTCAGCAATTTGAGGCGCATGCTTCCAGGCATACACCTTGAGGCGTGTGAGGCATTTTTTTTATCAATGCTACATCGTTTTTATGACTTCTTTAAAAAAATAAAGAGAAATAAGATACAAAACAAATCCTACGTACTCATTCTTTTAGAAAGAATGTAATTGAGAAGTGAGCTGTGGAACTGAGAAGTGATGCACTAGTTTAAGTGTTTAACTGGTTGTTATATGGTGACTTTGCTATTTTTGTGTGATAACTGATGACTTTATGTAGTGACATCGTTATTTTGGTGTGATGATTTGAGATTGTTATTGTATTTGTGAAGTTATTTGCTATTTTCGTAGTTATTACCAATATTATGATGGTTTTGTGATTTTGAGGAATTTTTTTTAAAAAACAAATAAAAATAAAATAAGGCTTACACCTCAATGCACCTAGAGACCTTTGAATCGTCATGCCCAGTCAAAACGCCTCAAACCCACCTCGTTCCTTTTAAAACATTGGGTGTTAGGCACCCCTTATATGTCTCCCCGTCTCGTGCGCTCGTTAAATGGATGTACATACAGAAAGTGTACCTAAATTAACAAGTCGTGATCTTTACTTCAACTCAATTGGCAAATTAAGTGATTTGGTTTCATAATCTCTTAGATGCCAAATGAGTTTGTGTACAAAGAATGCTCTTTATTCAACTCAATTAGCAAATAATACTTTAATTCATATTTTTTTGGGATGCAAGTACTACTAAAGTGTTGTAAATACAGCAGGCTTTTTAATGCAATTTACTACTTAGGTCGATTGTTGTTTTAATTTTACTATTTTGGATTGGTTTGCTACGTTTTAAGTCAGTTGCTCTATTTTAAGATGATCGATCCGTATGCATTTTAAAAAAGTGCTGATTAATTTAATCAATAATAATAATAAAAAAAAATCAAAGTTCATTCTCTATTGTAAAATTTAAACTACTGATTATGCCAAAAGAAATATAATATAACAAAATAATATGAAACAATCCCAAAGGAAGAAAAACGCATTGACGCCGCGTTTTATACAAATAGAACATTTACTATTATAAACTCGAGCACGAAGATAAGCAACCACACTTCTATTCTCAATCTATATGTCAACCAATTATACTACTACTACTACTACTACTACTACTACTAAGTTTTATCTTAGTCATTGAAGGTACATTACTACTACTACTGTGTTGACTACAAAGTTTTATCTTAGTCATTGAAGGTACATTTAAGATACGAACACATTGGACCCCCGCAGCCACTACCACCACCCAGTAGACTTCATAGCACAATTGGTTCGCCCGTAAAAATATGTGCCCCAATGGGGGTAATGATCAACGTTCTGGTTTTTCAAAATTCAATAATTTCAGTGAACGGGCAATCGTCAGTTGGGTGCTTATCAACCTCACCGCAAACATCACACTTCGCTTTCCAATTTGCTTGGTTGAAGTTCTTAATGTCGACCTGTTTATCCATAATATAACGTCGAAAAGTCACTGCTATATGAATTGGATTGTACTACACATATCAAAAGCAAACTCATACAAGAAAAGGAATCCTCGTGCAGACCACAAAACTTTTGCTTTTCTCCTCAAACCTCCAGAGCAAAAGCTAATTTCAAAAAATATTCCCCACATATCATAAAACTAAAACTTACCCCTTTCGGCCAGCTCCTGTAGCAACTTTAATCTCACATATTGGCCTGCCGACATCTTAAGCTCATCAATTGTTGACAAGTCAATAGAAGAAGAATTGATTACCCCTAGGAAACTAGAAAGGGACACAAACAGTGGCGGAGCCAGGATTTTGGTTCAGGTGGGGCCAAACTACCACACTAACAAAAAAAAATTTTGCATATACAATAATAAAGCCAAAATTAAAATATTATATTAAAATACTTAACGTCTTATACATCAAAAATCAAAATAGCATATATTTAGTTACAACATTCCCCTTCGAGACTTCATATTTTGAAAGCGCTGAATGATATCTTCATTGTCGATAGCTTCAAAAACATCTTTCTCGATATATGCGACCAAACAATCATTCATCAAATCATCTCCCAACCGATTCCGTAATTGAGTCTTGATTAGTTTCATTGCCGAGAAAACTCTCTCAACCGTTGCAGTTGCAACAGGTAAAAGTAAAGCCAACTTGATGAGCATATATACTAATGGAAATGTGCGATGCTTCTTCAATTGAACCATTTTCTTAGCAAGCCCACTAACTCCCGTCACTTCTAAAAATTGATCATTCGAACGTACATCCAAAATATAGTTATCAAGTTGATATTGAAGTGCATTTAAATCTATTATTGAGAAGTCGGATGGATAAAACTCGGCAAATCGAAGCAACTTTTCCTTGTCAAAAGCGGAGAATGAATCTCTTGGATCAAGACAAGCCATGCACAACAACAACTCCATATTTACCTCATTGAAACGAGTATTCAACTCTTGAAGTAACATATCTATCACCGTGTAAAACAATTCAACACGATAATAATGCATATTTGTGTTTCCCTCCACATTGCGACGCAATCTTCCTTGCTTTACAAACGAATCCTCCATATCTACGATGATTATATTATGCTTAATGCAAAATAAAGACACCGTATTTAGTAAAGATTCCCATCCATCATCCCTCAACTGTTGAAGGCGTAACTTTGTTATTCTTACAAGAGCCATGGCATTTACAATATCTTGGTCTTTTTTTTGTAATGCTAGATTCAAATCATTTGTAATTCCTAACAAATTTTTCATGAAGTGTAAGATAAATACAAATTCAAAAACCTGAACCCACTCCTATTTTACTAAAATATTTCTCCATTCTGTTTCTGAAAAATAAAGAATGATATACTAAAATTAATTATATATTTTAAAATATTTTTATCAACTCAATATTCAACCTACTATAACCAACAAACACATATATCAGTTTATTAAATAACAATCTAATAAACAAATTAACTTCAATAATCAAATTAAAATTTAATAAACAAATAATCAACATCAATAATGGTCGTTCTAAATATTCAAAATTTTAACATATTAATCTAAATATATACTAGAAAGTCTAGAATAATCAACATCAATAAACAAATAATCAACATCAATAAATAAATTCTTAATATTCAAAATTTTAAAACATCAATAATCAAATATATACTAGAAAGTCTAGAATAATCAACATCAATAAACAAATAATCAACATCAATAAATAAATTCTTAATATTCAAAATTTTAAAACAATATATATAAAATTATAAAAAAGAAATCTAACCTCAAATAATCAAATACCAAAGTAAATGAAGAATAAAAATGAAGAGAAGAGATGAACGCCTGCTACTTGTTGCTTGCAAAAAGAAAATTGAACGGAAGTTGCTGTTTGCAAAGTAAATAAAGAGAAAAAATGGAGAGAAGAGAAAAAACGGCAGTTGCTACTGCTGCCTGTTTGCTATTGCTGCTGGCTGCTGCTGATACCTCTTTCTTTATAACCTAAAAATCCTAACCTTATATAAAATACAACCTAACACCTCCAACTATTAAACCTAATAACACATACCCCCCCCCCCCCCCCCCCCCCCCCCGCTTAAGTTTTCAACCTTACAAACCAGTCCCCTATTAATTACATGTTGGCCCCCATAATTACTGCCGCCCAGAATTAATTACATGTTGGCCCCTCTTGTTTCCTTTCTCGCACAAAGCACCCTATACTAAATTTTTTTTTTTAAGTCCAGGTGGGGCCATGGCCCCACCTCGCCCCTTCATCCCTCCGCCCCTGGACACAAATTATCTGTCGGGAAGGAATGTGCATCTCAGTTTGAACAGAGTAAGCATGAGTGCCACCTACCAGTTGGCTAGAATAGTCATTAGTCATTTAGGTTGTATTAGCGGGTTAGTTAACTATAATCAAAAGTTAACCATGGTTAGTTGAATATGTTAGTTTGTTGGATTATCTTAACCTTATAAGGCAACATGATGTAATTAAACAATTAAGTTTGAATGAATGAATGGTCTCTCATATTAGTTTCTCTATCTGCAATATAAATATATAATTAGTAGAACTAATTATTTTTTATTTTTGGTTTGATAGGGAAACAAAGCAATATTATTAATTGAACAAAAAGATTACAAAGTTAAGAGAACTCACTCTATAGTGGATAAGGCCTCCACTGAAGCAACAAAAACATCAAAGAGAAAAAGAAAGCCCAAACTAAAGCTCTAAAAAATTATTGCTTTCCAAATCAAAAAGAAAACACTTTGAACTATCGAATAAATTGGAAGCTCTAGCCCATAAACCAATAAGGAATCAATTGTGGTCCCAGATTTCCCCTGCTCTGCTGCTTCTATCTTCAAAGACCCTTTTGTTTCTCTCCATCCATATCAGCCATGCTAATGCCAACACGGCAAACCTCCAAATGATTTCAACACGCTTGTTATTGTGGAAGAAGTTCCATCTAATTATAATGAAATCAGCCCATTTCTTAGGAAGGCATCCCACAACACCAAACAGCTCAAATAAAATTTCCCATACTTTACTAACAAAGTTGCACTGAAGAAGAATGTGATCTATATTTTCTTCCTCACTTTTGCATAGCGCACAACTCGAGGGAAACAAGGATATAAAAGGCCTTCTCTATTAGGTCACATGTATTCACTTTCCCCAAAGCAGCAAGCCAAGCAAAGACCTTAATTTTGGAGGGCACACCACTTTTCCAAATGACTTTAGATTGAGGGAAACGAGGTTCCGAATGGGACTGTAAAACAGACTCAAAATAGGAAGCGCATAAGAACTCACCCGAAGGTTGACCTACCCAAACCATTTTGTCCGGAGCATTGGAGTTTAGAGGCACACTGTTGATAGTGTCCAACAATGATACGAAATCCTCACATTCCCTATCATTAAAATTTTTAGAGAAGTTTTAAATCCCATGACGATGTAAGCTAAGATGACCGGGAAAGGATTGATTGAACAGTCATATTGTGATTATGTGATAACCGACATAGATGAGGAAATGACTCTTTTAACAGATAGTTACCACCCAAAAAGGGACTTTATCTCCTTTTCCAACAACTAATTTTATACTTTCCATAAATCTATTCCACCTTTTCGCTATAGATTGTTAGAATATGTTATTTAGTGTATAGTTTATATCTAGTTTCTTTATATTAGTAGTTTCCTTTTCTCATTAAGTATTTCATTGTTTACATAATCCTATAAATAGGACCCTCTTGTATCATTATTATTAAGTTAAATAGAAAGCTCTTTCTTTTACTCTCAAGATGGTATCAAAGCATTCGATCCTTTATACGACTTTAACCTCAACCACTCCTTAATATTATTCAAAACCACCACCATTACTTCGTTTCCACAAATTCCTAGCAACACAGCCTGAATTTCGAGCCTTTAAACCCGCAAACCCCTACAAAACTGCCGCAAACATTGAGCCCAAAGAAATTAAACAAGCCACGATCATACCTCATATCCCATCCAAATCAACCAAATAAACCACCAATTTACTCATCTCAGAGAGACGTTCACAACCGCGAAAGAATCGTCCAAAAATACCCTCACACGCGCCCACACGCGCCAAGTGCATCAGACCACTCTCTCCACAGAATCACACGTGCAGTGATTGACGCCGTTAATCTCCGTTAGTAACGCCGTTAGGTTCCGTCAGTAATGTCGTTAGCTTCGCCATTAACTAATGCCGTTAACTGTTACCGTTAAAGTTAACGGTCGTTACCATTAGTTTTGACGGCGTCAACCCAGAAGTTTTTATTTATTTATAGTTTGACCCCGGAAGATTCTGTAATTTATAATTTGACCCCATAAGTTTCTGTAATTTGTAGTTTGACCCCAGAAGTTTCGGTGATTTTATTTTTTGATCCAAAAAAGAAGAAAGAAGAAGATTTATGTTGTTTTCATAATCTGCCTCATGCTTACAAGCCATGTAATGGCATGCAACCACGTTTTCCATAATCATTCTCATTCAAAGTATACACCTTGTTCTGTATGTGAAAAAATTAGGCATTCAAAGAAGGGGTGCTACGAAGTAATTGGTTACCCGAGCTAGTGGGATCATTCTCGAAGTCATCGTTCAAATCAGAGTAATGATAAAAGGTATTCAGGATTGCTTACAACCACTGGGACACCTGGTAAGGCATTAAATTTTGCATTTGTTTTGAATAATACATAGATAATTGATTCTGGTGCTACAGATCATATGATATTCGATTCTAGACAAGTTACATCTCTTAACCCCTCATAATTTTTTTTATTTCCACAGCTAATGGTGATCAAATCCCTATTACTGGGGAAGGATCGGTTCATTTATCAGATTCCTTAAACTTAAATTATGTGCTCGTAGTCCCCTCACTAAAAAATAACTTATTGTCTGTTGCTTAGATTACAAATGTTTTAAATTGTATTGTTATTTTTTCGCCTTCTTATTGTATTTTTAAGGATATTCAGATAAGGAAGACAATTAGTTATGGTGTTACGCGAGGAAGCTTGTACTACTTGGATTTGGCATTGAAAAGCACGAATCAATTATGTTAAGCCCTGCAAACAGTTGTGACTCAAGAAAAAAGGGACGAGGATGAGATTTTGATGTGGCATCGCCGATTGCATCATTTAGCTATTTAAAGAGGTTATTTCCTAAAACTTTTAGGAATATTGAACTCTCTACTTTTCGCTGCGAAACTTGTGAACTTGCAAAGAGCCCTCCTTTCCACCATCACTTAAATAATGACCAGTTCCTTTCATGGTGATTCACGCAGATGTATGGGGGCCTTCTCCTACTCCGTCTTTAAATGGTGCTTGTTGGTTTGTTACTTTCATTGATGATTCCACAAGAATGACGTAGGAATGTCCGATGAAATCTAAAAGTGAAGTAAGTTTTTTATTTCAGAGATTCCATAAACAAGGCAGTACACAGTACAAAGCCACCATGCAAGTTCTTCAAAGTGATAATGGAGGTGAATACATGAGTATAGAATTACAGGAGTATTTTAAGCACCATGGAATTATTCATCAAATAACATGCCTTTATACACCTCAACAAAACGGGCTTGCAGAAAGGAAAAATAGGCACTTACTAGATGTCGTACGTGCGTTACTAATTGGGGCCAATGCTCCAACATCTTATTGGGGCGAAGCATTTGCATCCGTCGTCTATTTGATGAATCGTGTTCCATCAGCAGTCCTTGACTTTCAAACACCATTTGATGTCTTCCACAAAGCTCTATTGGCTCTTTCGGTATCGAATTTGTCCCCTTGTATATTTGGATGTGTTGCATTTGTTCATTTGCCGAAAGAACAATGAAACAAATTAGAATTTCGTGCTCTTAAATGTGTTTTTGTTGGTTATTCATCATCTCAGAAAGGGTATAAGTGTTATCATCCTCACACTCGAAAAGTATATATGACAATGGATGTAGTCTTCCATGAAGAAAATATGTTTTTTCATCAGATAGAACTTCAGGAGGAGAATCATAGTGAAGTTCAAGCTTTTGATTTTATTGGTAAAGATGAGGATAAGATTATCCAACTTCAAGTATCCCCACAGTCAACCTTACAACTACCGAATTCACCAATTTCACCGCCAGATTCGCCACCAAATTCACCGCCAAATTCGCCACAATCAAGCTCACCGAGTTCACTACTGAATTCGCCCCAGTCGTCAAGCTTGCCATCGCCTGGTACAAATAACCAATTGTCTCCCTCAGACACATCTGAATTTGAATATCAAATTCTTCCTCTTGATCCCCAGGTATCTTCTTCTAAACCTCTACAAAAAATAACTCCCTAATCGAATCAATAGAGGTGTGCCTAAACCAACATATGAACCTGATCTTGCTAGTAAGGCCAAATATCCCATGAGCAACTATGTGTCTTACGATAAGTTATCTGAATCAAATAAGTCATTTGCAAATCAATTATCCTTTGTATCTATTCCTAACAATGTGCAGGAAGCCTTAGGTGATCCAAAATGGAAAGCAGCAATGGATGGGGAGATAAAATCCTTAAAGAAGAATGGTACATGGGATATAGTTAAATTACCAATGGGAAAAAATTATGTTGGTTGCAAATGGGTGTACACGGTGAAACATAAGGTAGATGGAACCATCGAAATTCAAAGCAAGACTTATAGCAAAAGGCTACACTAAAACACATGGGATCGATTATTTGAAAACAATTGCACCAGCGGAAAAAATCAACATTGTTCGTGTTTTGCTCTCTTTAGCGGCAAATCTAGATTGGCCATTGCAACAATTTGATGTAAAGAATGCATTCCTGCACGGAGACTTAGAAGAGGAGGTATACATGGAGTTCCCACCGGGTTACAATGTTCTGGCAGAGTACAGAAACAAAGTATGCTGATTGAGAAAGTCTTTGTATGGTTTAAAACAGTCTTCAAGAGCTTGGTTCGGGAGGTTCGCCAGATCAATGAGGAAGTTCGGTTACAACCAGAGTAATTCGGATCATACATTATTCTTGAAGAGGTGCCATGGAAAAATCACAGCACTTATTGCTTATGTTGATGACATGGTTGTCACCGGAGATGACCCACATGAACACGAAGCATTAAAGAAATATATATCTCAAGAATTTGAGATGAAAGATCTTGGCGAACTAAAATATTTTTTAGGGATTGAGGTGTCCAGATCTTCAAATGACATATTTCTCTCTCAGAGAAAGTATGCATTGGATCTACTAAGTGAAACTGGAATGTCTGCCTGTCAACCATCAAATACTCCCTTGGAAGAAGGATTGAAATTAGAAATTGAAGTTGATCAAGTGCCAGTTGATAAGATTAGTAGGAAGACTAATGTACTTAGCACATACTAGGCCCAATATTTCTTATGCATTGAGTACAGTTAGTCAATTCATGCATAATCCTGGAGAGAAGCATATGCAGGCTGTGATGAAGATTCTTAATTATCTAAAGGTAGCTCTTGGAAAATGGATTTTATTTACAAAGAACAGTGATTTCTTGAAAGTTGAAGGATATACTTATGCTGATTGGGCTGGAAATATTTGTGACAGACGGACCACATCAGGATATTTCACATTCGTTGGTGGGAATCTCGTCACCTGGCGAAGTAAGAAACAAAATGTCATTTCTCATTCGAGCGCTGAAGCGGAATATCGAGGAATGGCAGTGGGAGTCTGAGAATTACTATGGCTAAAGTTGCTACTGACTGATATAGGTTATCTGCCAAGAGAACCTATGATGTTACACAGTGATAACAAGGCAGCGTGCGACATTGCTCAAAATCCAGTTCAACATGATAGAACAAAGTATGTGGAAGTAGAAAGATTTTTGATTAAAGAAAAATTGGAGGAAAACATAATTGCAGTGCCTCATATACGCTCAGAAGATCAGTTAGCTGATGTACTTACTAAGGTTGTTTCCAACAAAATCTTTTCCAGATTAATCAGTAAGTTGGGAATGTTCGATTTCTACGCGCCAACTTAAGGAGGAGTGTTAGAATATATTATTTAGTATACAACATATATCTAGTTTCCTTATGTTAGTAGTTTCCTTTTCTCATTAGGTATTTCATTGTTTACATAATCCTATAAATAGGACCCTTTTGTATCATTATTATTAAGTTAAATAAAAAGTTTTTTCTTTTACTCTCAAGATAGATCGCCATGAAGAGCGAAGGTAGGCTTTGGTGTCCACTTTAGCATCCTACCCATTTGGGTGGAGACCATATTTACTCACAATGATAGTATGCCAGAGTGAGCCTATTTCCAGTGGAAACCACCACAACCATTTACCGAGCAAGGCCAAGTTTCTATTGATAATACTCCCCAGTCCAAGATCCCCGTGTTTTTTTTATTTCGTTACCGTCTCCCATTTAACTAAGTGGTCCCGTTTTCCTTCCTCCTTCCTTTCCCAAAAGAAATCCCTCATTAATTTCTCTAATCTCAAAGCTGGTTGAGTTGGAATTTTAAAGATTTGACAAGAAATATATGGGAACACTTTCTAAAACTGATTGAATCAAAACCAGCCTACCCCCTAGAGAGGCACCCTTTATGCCACCCCTCTAACCTTTCTACCACTCTCTCTATAACTGGGATCCAAAAAGAGACGCTCCCCGGATTACTACTTAAAGGCAAACCTAGGTAGTTTAAGGGCCACGAACAGCTAACCCAACCCAGCCTACTTGCAATATTGGATAACCTCTACGTTTCCACATTCAATCCCACAACTGTACTTTTCCCCATATTGAAAGGAATTGCAGATGAGATAATCTAACTAATTAGTATAAGTAATTATTTTATTTATTTTGATAACCATGGGTATCTGGGCCCCTCCCCCACTAATCCCATGAGGCCATGGTTGCTCGACCAGGAAACGCCAGCGGGGAATCGAACCTAAGACCATGCTCCTAGCCACCCAATCCCAAGTTCGCCCTTATTGTTGTGGGAAGTGGCAACCCCTTGGGTTATTAGTAGAAATAATTATTAATGGTAAACGTTCTAACAATTTTATTACAAGTGCATGTTTTTATTTATCCTATTATGCATCTGACGAGTTCATTTCCCAAATGATTTTTCTGAATTAAGTGAATCAATTATTCAATGACTCAGATGTTTTTGACAGATTTATATATTAATAGAATTGAATGGAAGAACATGTAGTTAAGAAAACGTTTATAATTTGGTACAAGTTTGAAGATATGTACACAAGAAACAAGTATTCAATTAATCCTCGTAATATACAAATAAATAAAATTGCATACCATCTTTAGAAAAAAGGGTCAAACGGTTGAATACTATGTGAGAGTGCCTCCTCGTCATCAAATGTGAAGAACCAAAAATATGTTAATACTCTCTATGTCAAATCCATTGAAAAAAAAATCAATAAAGTGAGTAATCAGATAGGAGTTTGATTATCTTAATTGGCATATGATTACTATTGACCGCAAACGAACAAAGAAGAAATTGTACAAGGTTGTTTTCTTTTCATAAAATTTTGTAATTCAACACGGGATTCTCAAAATCCCTAGCATTTTGAGAGTGGTTAATTTATAGGATTTCAAAATTTGATGAAATTTTAAAATATCCAAATTTAACACAAAAGAACACATGTGATTTACCAAATCATATCTCAAAATGATGCGAAAACAAGATAGCCTAATGAACGACTCCATCTAACCAGATGGATGGAGATAACCACAGTCCATTTAGTCCTAGACACTATGAAACATGGACACTCTCTTGAGGCCACATGTTGGGCCCGACACTTGTCGAACACTCCGACACTCTCTTCAACACTCCGATACTCTCTCTGACACTTGAATTTAATTATAGTCTCTAATACTTGATAATTGATTTAAATGATTACTACTCCTAGTGTTCTTCAATGCAACATCAACTGAGGATGAGGCAACGAAGCCACTTTTTATACTCTTCTTTTGTTTTTTATCATTCTATGAAACAATTTAGTCTATCTATGCTTTTTGATGCTTTAATTATGGAACAATTTATTGATCATATTTTGAGTATTTGAGTTATTAATGCAATCTAGTTTCATTTTATTGAATTCTTAAATATTTATAATTTCTGTTGCATATATAATTAATTAATCAATTAATTAAGAACGTGTCTCCCCCTCACATGTCGTGTCCTACATTTTGAAAAAATTGCGTGTCATGTGTCGAGTGTTGTGTCGAAACACGTGTCGCATGTCGAGTCTATGCTTCATAGCCTAGACATCACCTTCAATATGGGTTTTTCTGTGGGGATTTTCATCAAACAGGTGGCAGGCATAGTTCTTGGAACACAATTTGGAGCTGAGCTTATTTAAGCTCTATGTTGGTTGGTCAAGTTTTTGTCTGCTAGATATCCATTATAGGGGGTTCTATTCTTGGTATGACTCTCCTACTCCCACCAGCTCCCGTTGTTTTCAGCCCAGCATGCCCATGCTGCTCGATAGTGGCACTGCCGAATTTATATATTATGATCAGCTCTATGCAGCTTTCTAATCCTACAGGCCTTCAGATACAGCCTTTTTACGGCCTTTATAGAAGGCCTCATAATCCATGGTTTTTTCTTCGGTTGATTGTCTATAGTCTCGTTCTGAATTTTTTTCTCAAACACCTAGTAGGCACTTTCTTCAAAGCAGTGCTTACAGCAACTGTTATGTCTTTTTTCTTTTGGCTTTAGAGATGGCTAGCTGGTTGTATCTCCCTCCTCTTATTTTTTATGGCAGTACTCTAATGTCCTAGATTGGGTTAATTTTTTACTACATCAAAATTATTTTCAAATTAAAGAATAGAATAATACTACTCACAAATTCTTCCTGAAACAAAAATTGTTTAAAAGTGTAAAAAAAGAACATCAATAAAAATAATATAAATAAAATCGTCCTGTTCCTTGATCTCTTTTAATGGGTTGGATGTTTGGATCGTCAATCTTTATCCTCTTCGATTTGGGTATACATTTTTTGATGGATTTGAGCTCAACCCCCTGGGCATTGGAACTTAGTCCATCGTCTTCTTTGTTCGGCTGCTGGTTTATGGTTTCCTCCTTCCGCCAACCCTGCCATCAGTAGAAGACTGTAAAGCATAGACTTGACATGCATCACGTGTTTCAATACGCAATACGCAATTAAAAATGTAGGACACGATGTAATACCCTGTTCATTCATTTCGCCGCGTTAGACCTTTTTCATTCGATCGCTCATTTCAACTCGAGTGGTGAAATTTCTATTTATGGAGTTTTGCAGCGTTATAGTGCTTTGTACTAGATATATTAATATGCTTACATTTGCATGAATAATCGTTTCATGATTCGGGTGGCCGAATCGATACCAACTTGTAAATCGTGCATTTCGGTCTTACACGATTATTTAATTTTGGCTAACTTTGGAGTTTCATAACTTCTCCATTTATTATCCGATCGAGTCTTTGTTTGCGCCAATGTTTAGGTTTTATGCAATTCTACAACTTTTGTATTTTGACCGAAAGCTAATTAGTATTCCTCGTTAGTCAAAACAACATGCAAAGTAAGCCGGTTAGCGAAATCTGATAGTTCGGTAACATAGTGGCAGAGCGCTATCTTTGACGAATTTCTAAAAATTATCCATCCAGAATTTGGGAAATCTCCTATTAGGAAGTTGTAAATCTTTGAATTACTTTTTCGTGGACATAAAGATCACCTCAATTAGAGTTCCAAGCAAGAAGTTATAGCCAAAATACTAACAGTGTGCTAGATTTCAACCATCAGTCAACTGATGGGCTCCTGAGCACCATTAAATAGGAAAAACAGAGCTCACTTTGTCCTTAACTCATTCACCAACCTAGAAAGATTAAAAGGGGCAATTAAGGGACAATTTTTGGGGCTTTTATGAGGGTGTGTTTACCCCTGTCATGGATTTAACTAAATTATCATCAAATCATCATTACTTTCATCATCTTCTCCATCATTTTCTTAATCCTCCATGGCTAGGGCTTGGAGCTTTTTGGGATAAATGCGGGATTTTCTTTGATTCGGCTCAATCTAACGCTTATTCTTCGAGGATCTAGTTTATCTAAGGTGGGAACAGTAATACTAAACTTGTTTTTCAAAGTATTATGTGTTGAATTAGAGATTTCTATCACAAATTGGTATTTTCTTAAAAACCTTAGGCTTGTTTGCATTCTCACATGGATTTAGTTGGATTAAAGTTAAATTAATGGTGTGTATGGGTAGATTATCATACAAACTTGATGTATGAGTAATTGATTTAATGTTATGAGCCGTAAACTTGCATCTACACATTATACCCACTTGTTAGCTAGGTGTATGAACCATGAAATTTGGAATTTGGGATTTGTGTTTAGTAAATGGTTGATTATGGGTTATAAGTGGTGGATATATATTGATATGTCATTAGTTATAGGTGTTGAATATTATCCTTGAGGTTTGTACTAAGAACCCACTACGACGGAAATGGTATACACTAATCTTTGAGCCTAGTGGTTAATATGGACCATTGTTGGCATTAATAATGAGAATACTACCTCGATATGCCCTAGTAATGTAAATAACTCAATTTGATGGGTTGTAGGTTGTCATAGCCGTAATCATGAAGAGATAGCATGCCGTACGCATACCGGTTAGGCAAGAAAACATAGAATGTGACGCTTAGTTTGATTAAATAAAGTGAGGACATCAATAAGACTTATACAATTTTATTTTTACACATGTGAGACATAATGAAATGTAAAGTATCGATAATTGTAATACCCCGTGATCTTTTTTCCGCGTTGACCTTTTCTTAAGCCCGGTATAGCTTAATCTCCGTTCGAGAGCGAGCATTGGGTTTCGTGCCCTTCGTACTCGACCCAATAGTTCTAGTATGTCATATTAGGTATATTAATTTTGAAGGAGCAATCTTTTCATTATTCGAGTGGTTTGGGTTGAAACCGAGGGGATAATCGCATGTTTTGACTTTTCGCGATTCGTCAATTTCTAGCCAACTTTGAGAGGCCATAACTTCTTCATTCGATATTCAAACGACTCTCCGTTTATGGCCACATCTTCATTTCTTTTCCCTCTACAACTTTTGTGTTTGGGCCGAGTCGAGATTCAGTCATTTTGAGGTCCATTTTGGGCTCAGAAAGTCATTTTCTGATGTAGTGACTTCGATCATGGAAGTCCATGATCGATCATGGTCCTCCAGAGGAGTTCCAGAATGGTTCATGATCGATCATGGGGGAGGTTCACCTAAATGTCGGTTTTGAGCGTTTTAAACCCATTTTGACCCATTTATCACCCATCACTCCTCATTTTCGAGCCACACACATCCACCACTCTTTAGAGAGTTCTAGAGAGAGAGGGAGATTCTTGGAGCTTCTTCATCCTCTTACAAGATTTGAGCCCCAAATCACTTCCTCCTTCGCTATTTATTATCTTTCTCACATTCTTCCTCCATTGGAGCTCGCGTTGGAGCTAGGGCTTTGGCGTACGGCTTTTACGCTTCATCAACTTGCGGATTTGGCTTGTCTAAGGTGAAAACACTAGTACTAAACCCTTTATTTCAAATTATTACTCGTTGAATTATAGTTTTGAACTCAAATTGGGGATTTTCATCAAAACCATATGTTGTTTGCATCTCATGGGGTTTGAGCTAAGTAAATCTTAGATTAGTGATGTGTATGGATAGATTATCACTTAGATATCATGTATCATCTCTTATTACCATGTTGTGAGCCTTATTCTCTCATCTAAACATCGTATCCTCATTGTAACTAAGGGAATGAACTAGGCTAAAGAGGATTTTGGGATTTATGTTTGAATCATGGTTGATTATGGATTATATGGAATATATATGCATGTACACGTATATAGTCGACAATGTTGAACCGAGAACCCATTAGAGTGTATGAAGCGCAACATTCCTTGAGTTTAGAGCCTTGTACAATGTATGGTAGACACTAGTAACAAGGATATGATAGATTATCTGTGATTGTAAATATTGCTGATAGGGCATGGATGCCAAGACTGATGTATGTGGTTAGGAAGATATATGACGCCCTGAGTGATGAGTACTCCCTTGTGTGGAGGAATGGTAGCTCGAGCGATGTACTCCCTTGTGTGGAGGAACGTATCAAAGGGGGCATCCACACCGGAAGTTGGGGGATCCTTGGAGACCCATATAAGTAAGATATGGTCGCTAATTAATACGAGGCCTTTTGGGTGCTCACTGGCTTCGGATCCCATGAGAACTCCCGAAGTTAAGCGTGCTTGGACCAGAGCAATCCCAGATGGGTACCCCCTGGGAAGCGAAACAAAGCCGTGAGGGTAGATGTCCTGGGGCTGAGGCCTGTTAGGACGCTACCCAGAGCGGACAATATCGTACTGAGGTGCGACCGGGTGTTACAAATGGTATCAGAGCGGACCCCACAGAGTACGGTGTGTCGACGAGGACGTCGATTCCCTTGGGGGGAAGGATGTGACGCCCTGAGTGATGAGACTCCCTTGTGTGGAGGAATGGTAGCTCGAGCGATGAGTACTCCCTTGTGTGGAGGAATGGTAGCTCAAAGGGGGCTCCCACACCGGAAGTGGGGGATCCTTGGAGACCCATATAAGTAAGAATGGTCGCTAATTAAGTACGAGGCTTTTGGGAGCTACTGGCTTCGGATCCCATGAGAACTCCGAAGTTAAGCGTGCTTGGACCAGAGCAATCCCAGGATGGGTGACCCCCTGGGAAGCTGGTCGTGAGCTCCCAGAAACAAAGCCGTGAGGGTAGATGTCCTGGGGCTGAGGCCTGTCTAGGACGCTACCCAGACCGGACAATATCGTACTGAGGTGCGACCGGGTCGTTACATATATGTACACTAGTTGAACTAGAAGCAAGATAATTAATGCTTAGTTGGGCTATGGGGATTGGGAACTATATAAAATGCTTATGGCCATAGTTTAATACATATGACATATAATGAGATGTAAAATATTGATAATGAATCAATTGACAGTATAATGAGAATTCTTAGTTATATGATAAAGTCCCGGATAATTGGATCGATAATAATGATGACGTGAGGAATGATGAATGAACGATGATTATAATGATGATGATTGTGTGATTGTATATATATATGTTGATTAGCCATACGTGTGATGGATGATTTGATTATTATATGTTGTTGAATGAGGAGTCGATATATTCATATTGATGCGATCACACATATAGGCTGGATATGATGATGAACCGAGCACCGGGTAGCTCCCCGTAACTCGAAGACGGGCCGCCTATTGCTGCCCCTGGGTGAAAATTCTTAAACCATGCATGGGAAAAATGAAGTCGGTGACTCCGCCGGTGGTTGTGCTTGTCCACAAAGGATAGCCCACTCTAGGTATCTTGCCTTCCGATAGGACTATGTGTTCTCTATTAAACGAGTTTCCCTGGCAAGCGGAGCAGGCCCTATGTGCTACTACTTACTTATTTGGTGAGTTCTTGGGAAATAGTGGGCTACTAATGGTCATTACCCTGTTAGGGTATCGCCTGGTGTAGTTCTTTCTAAAGTATCATTGTGGCTTGTATGAGGCATTCTTCTCGTTAACTATTCGGAGTGTTATTCTCGGGAAAATGTCTTGAGGGTTATCTCCGAATAACTTAGTTGGAGAACTAAGTCCCTGAGCTACTCTCCACTTGGAGGAGACATGTATTAGAGCTTTGGACCCTTCGGGATCCATTGTTCTGGGCTTGAACTGACCGCAAGGTGAAACTGAGGCATTATACTGGAGACGTGATACGAGAGTTGCTGTGAGATTGTGATTATGCTGTTATTATTATTGTATCGTATCATGTCTCATATTGATTTGTCTATATTGCGTCGGCTATGATGTAATTGATGTAAAAACTTAGGCAAACACATCTAGACAGAACAAGATACACGTAGAGAACTGTCGAGCCTTTCATAATATATTAATATATAAAGTGGAAGAGATAATAATTATTGAACTTATAAATGATGTAAGGGTATACGAACGCGTACGGATTACAGAGTAGCGAACCAGACTATAATGCATATAATATACTCATAATTGAAAGGGAAATTGTAGCTAACGAGATAGCCTAATAAGAGTACAACGTAATATAACGGTTTAGGCTAAAGATCTTGGGGCGAAGCCTATTAGCTGGCCAAGTATAAGATCCATAATGAATTATAATTAAAGTGATAACAATGAATACTTGGCCTATAGTTACGACTTACGGAGTAAGGACTGGATAGCATAGAAGAGTGTGGAATTACACTTGAGAGTGGATAGTCCGTAGCATGTCGAACCTTAAGAAGCTAGAGTTTGATACGAGGTGACTTTGGATTATAGATCTCGTCGAATTGTGAAAATTCTGTAGAGTTTTATCTTGTGGATGGTTAGAAGAGAGATCGGGTTGTTCGGTAAATGGCTTCCGGGTAGCTAGGATAGAAGTCCTAGTGGGGTTGCATGCACTCGGGTTTGCATTGCACGTTTTCAAACTATTACATTAAAGCAAAGTAATTTTTATACAAAATATATATAGTTCCCACTGAGCCTGGATTTGGCTCATCCCGTTTTCTAACAGTTTTGCAGGCATAGCATCTGGGGTGGCATATGGTGTACGTGTATAGAGGCCTCTGATGTCCACAGTCTGCGTCTAGTCCTTCTTCAGGAAAGGACTACATTGTATAGTTATTTTGGTTTCCATTTGATTGTAAATGGACTATGATTTGATAAATGAATTGTATTGTAAATTTGTATAAATGGTTTTATATATGTGGAGTGGATTAGAAACTGTGGTTGGATGTGATTATTCATATTAAATGGTTTAAAACCTTACAGGCCAGTTTCTTATTTAAATAAACTCCACATGCCGTGATTTTGTACAATGAGCTTTTAAACAGGATCATGTTTTATTAAAGAAAAAATTATAAAAGTTGTGATTTTTATATTTTAAACCCGTCGTCGCGCACGGCATCCGTGATTAACCGGGTCCCGGAGGTGAAGATCTCAGAACGGGATTCGAGGCATCACAATAATACACTAGTTGGCTATATAAATGTAAATAATTACATAATGATAAGACTATGGATAAAAGGCATGATAATAAAGCTTATGATAATGATAAACGAGTGGTTTATAATTGTGTGATTGTGTGTACATAAATTAGATTCCAAGTGGGACCGATTGTGTGGGCTTGATATGTATATATGAATGACTATAAGGCCTAAGATGCGAATTATCTTATCGACGCTATGAAACGAGATATACATATTATATTCCAAGTGTGTTGGATTGTAAAGGCTTGTTATATATATATATATATATATGAATGAATTATATGCCATAATATTATTATCAATTGTTATTCAGTGATATCCAGCTTGTGTGTGAGTATGGTGAAATGGAACTAATCCATGATTGGTCCCAGGCTTGGTCTCATTAGATGGGGCCGGAAGTTGGGACACAGTCTCCTGGGTGCAAGACCCGGAATCGTGCACGAAAACTATCGGGAGGCCCTGCTGCCGTGTAGGTGAAAGGCCACGAAATGCAGACCTTGTGACGCTTGGACGATTACTTGTATTATTGTGATTATCGAGGTTATGATGGTCATTGAGAATCGGAAAATAACGGGAGGCACTGCTGCCGCATGGGTGAAATGCCACGAAATGCAGACTTGATTGGATGACTTTTGGTATCATGGTAAGTTATTCAGCATAAGAGATTATGTCTCGGATGATACCAATACATCGCAAAGACAAATGATATGGTGGTTCTTGATATATGTTATTGTATTATATCTTGTATTGTTTTTTATATATATTGTCTCTGATATATTACAAATAATGTAAGAATGAATGTGTATATTATTGTACGGAACACAATACACTTAGATAATCATTTGGCTGTTCATAATGAATTAATACATAAAGTGGAAAGTCCTAAGAACTATTAATCCTTAGATGTAGTATACAGACATGCGGACGTGTACAACTTATGAGATTTGTTGGCCGGATCATAGTGAACATAAGATATCAATAATCAAATAGGCAACCATAGCTAATGGGATAGCTAAATGAGAGGACGCAATAGCATAACACTTTAGATGGATGATCTGGTGGTAGTGTCTATTAGTCGGCCAAATATGGAATTTATAATGAACTATAAACAAAGAGAAAATGTTTAATGCTTGGCCTATAGTTGCCAACTCTCGGAAGAATGTGAATCCGATACTGACTCAAGTGATGAAGAAATTGGTAGGGAATTAGAGCAGTGAACATGCATCATATACACAATAAACTGCACTAATCATTAAACCCTAAGATCTATACTGTTCAATATTAATCAACATAAAACATACCTTTTGAAGTGGCGGATCAAATCCTTCTGTTATTGTAGTCTTAGCGTAGAAAATACGACACCTCTATGATATGCACACACGAATGAGAACGGATCCTTGCTTGGTGTACTAGCACACGATTTTAGGGTTCTCTCTATTTCGCCTCTCCCTTTTTGCGTGAAACAAATGAGACTTACGGTTTTCCTTTTAAAGGAAAACCCTAATGAGAAACCCTAATGCAATAAAACGAATTGGGCCCAAGTCCAACTAGGGCCAAGCCCAATTCGCTTTTTGATCATATTCATTTTGGTGTGCGACCCTATAGGTTTATACTCCTTTGGCAGTGCAATTAAAAGCCTGTTTTAATTATACAAATAGTAAGTGGTCTCTAGTAAGACATTACTACTATCCAAAGGGTATAAAGGTCAAAACGACACAACCTTAAATGATATGCCACATATTAATTCCTTTTGTCTACCGATATCTAGATTGAACACAAGACTTAGGCAAGTGTCATTCTTGTATATTTCAATCTTTATTTCTTGATCTCTAAGTATAATTAATTTTATACAAATGATACCTCATTTGTGCATGGCCATGCAAACATTAATTATACTCATCAAGGGGCCCAAAGATATCTTTCCCTCGCTATATGAGAATGACAAATTATATCTTGATCAATCATATACCTCTACATAGTTTATAGTATGCTTGACCATCATCTTTATAATTACTCGGTCAAGAGCAACGTTTGATGATGCCCATCACACCAATCCCCATGCTAGTAACCATGACGATCTCAGGTCTGAGGATAATACGATATCACTAGTGGGGAACATCACTGATGACATTATATAACACTCCTCGCAGTGCCCCAAAATGGGTCTGTCCAATACATTGTTCCCTAACAAGTATTAGTGTGTTCAGCTTGATATCTTCATATCCATGACTTGTGGAACATAGTCATTAGCTGACTCACACTCTAATCATTAAATCAATTTGGTCCTAGATTATTGACATATGATTAGGGACAGTTGATGACTATGTTCCACAAGTCATGGATATTGAGTCAGCTGATGACTATGTTCCACAAGTCATGGATATTGAGATATTAAGCTGAACACACTAATACTTGTTAGGGAACAATGTATTGGACATACCCACTTTGGGGCACTGCGAGGAGTGGTAACCATGATGAATGTTCACTGCCCTAATTCCCTACAGCTAGGGCAGCAACTTTTGCTCGATTTCCAACACGTAGGTCCACTTCTCCTTTGGGTAGCTTCTTACTCCTTTTGAGTCACTGCATACTTGCACAAATGTGAGATGCACTTCCAGTATCTAATACCCAAGAAGTAGAAGAAGCTGAAGGAACATTTAATTCTATAACATAAGTACCTGAAGTAGAAGAAATTATTCCCTTCTTCTTGTCGTCGGGATATTTCTTGCAGTTTCTCTTCCAATGACCCTTTTCATTGTAGTGAAAACATATCATTTCAGCTTGTGGATTAGGCTTGGGCTCATAATTGGTCTTCTTGTTGTTCCAGTTCTTAATTGGAGCTTTACCCTTGCCTTTGGCATTGGACTTTCCTTTGTTATTTCCACTTTTCTTGAAACCCTTTCCCTTTTGAACCATCAGAACATTATTCTTACCTTTCTTAACAATGTTCTGCTCAGCTGTTTTCAGCATTCCGTGCAGCTCAGTTAATGTCT
Source organism: Lonicera japonica (assembly GCA_021464415.1). Lineage (NCBI taxonomy): Eukaryota > Viridiplantae > Streptophyta > Magnoliopsida > Dipsacales > Caprifoliaceae > Lonicera > Lonicera japonica. Next base: position 16,519,921 of record CM038469.1, read on the forward strand.
TCTCCAAGCTGTGCATATTGAAGTTCATAATGAGACCATCATATGACTCAGGCAGCGATTGGAGAATGACATCAGTGGCCAACTCTTGGCTAATAGCTGTCCCTAACCTTTCTAAGTTATCAATGTACCCAATCATTTTGAGTACATGGGGATTGACTGAGCTACCTTCGGGAAGTTTGCATGAAAACAAAGACTTAGTAGTCTCGCAGCGTTCGACTCGAGCTTGTTTCTGAAATAAACTCTTCAGTTCCTTAACTATATCGAAAGCATTCATGTTCTCAAATTGCTTTTGCAAATCAGCATTCATGCTAGCAAGCATAAGACATGAAACATCCAAATCATCATTTAAATGCTTCTGATATACATCCTTTTTGTGCACGAAGGGCATTAGCTGTAGGTTCTTCTTCAGGGATAGCATTTTCAAGGACATAATCTTTCCTTTCTTGCTTGAGAATAATTCTCATGTTTTTAAACCAGTCCAGGAAGTTGGTTTCATTCATCTTTTCCTTCTCAAGGACAGATCGCAAAGAAAAGGTGGTTGTGTTATTGTTCATCGTCAATCTACAATAAAATTACATATGCAAATGTTTTAATATGCTTATCATTTTAAAATCTCCTATTATGTCTCACATACAATTGAATCGTGTTGAGAAGCCGAAACATTAGATGTAAAAACTCAACAAACCAAGAGTTACATAGGATGTAATTAGCAAGAGTTGTTTACCTAATTAACAAAGTTTAAGTGAAAAGCCAAAGCGTTCTTAACGTTTTGTGAAATATGGATCTTGGACCTTCTATGTCCTATTGGGACAAGTTGTATGTGATACATAGTATGAGATTTTAAAATGATAAGCATATTAAAACATTTGCATATGTAATTTTATTGTAGATTGACGATGAACAATAACACAACTGCCTTTTCTTTGCGATCTGTCCTTGAGAAGGAAAAGCTGAATGAAACCAACTTCCTAGACTGTTTTAGAAACCTGAGAATTGTTCTCAAGCAAGAAAGGAAAGATTATGTCCTTGAAAATGATATCCCTGAAAAAGAACCTGCAGCTAATGCCCCTCGTGCACAAAAGGATGCATATCAGAAGCATTTAAATGATGATTTGGATGTTTCATGTCTCATGCTTGCTAGCATGAATGCTGATCTGCAGAAGCAATTTGAAAACATGAATGTTTTCGATATGGTTAAGGAACTAAAGAGTTTGTTTCAGAAACAAGCTCGAGTCGAACGCTACGAGACTACTAAGTCTTTGTTTTCATGCAAACTTCCTGAAGGAAGCTCAGTCAATCCCCATGTACTCAAAATGATTGGGTACGTTGATAACTTAGAAAGGTTAGGGATAGCTATTAGCCAAGAGTTGGCCACTGATGTCATTCTCCAATCGCTGCCTGAGTCATATGATGGTTTCATTATGAACTTCAATATGCACAGCCACATTGTTAAGAAAGGTAAGAATAATGTTCTGATGGCTCAAAAGGGAAAAGGGTTTCAAGAAAAAAAGGAAAGTCCAATGCCAAAGGCAAGGGTAAAGCTCTAGTTAAGAACTGGAACAATAAGAAGAAAAATTCTGAGCCCAAGCCTAATCCACAAGCTGAAATGATATGTTTTCACTGCAATGAAAATTGGAAGAGAAACTGCAAGAAATATCTTGACGACAAGAAGAAGGGAATAATTTCTTCTACTTCAGGTACTTATGTTATAGAAGTAAATGTTACTTCAGCTTCTTCTACTTCTTGGGTATTAGATACTGGAAGTGCATCTCACATTTGTGCAAGTATGCAGGGACTCAAAAGGAGTAGGAAGCTACCCAAAGGAGAAGTGGGCCTACGTGTTGGAAATCGAGCAAAAGTTGCTGCCCTAGCTGTAGGAACATTTGAAATTCCTTTACCTTCAGGATTGATTTTAGAATTAAATAATTGTTACTATATGCCTGCTTTTAGCAGAAACATTATTTCTATTTCTTTGTTAGACAAGGAAGGTTTTGAATTCAATTTTAAGAATAAAGGTTGTTCATTTTCTTTGAATGATATGCACTATGGTAGTGGACAATTATTGGATGGTCTTTATATTCTAAATCTTGAGATACCTGTTTATAACGTAAGTAACAAAAGAATCAAGTCTGATGATTCGAATCCTACTTATTTATGGCATTGTCGTTTAGGCCATATAAATGAGAAATGTATAAAGAAGCTCTATAAAGATGGCCTTCTGAATACATTTGAGTTTCAATCTTTTGAAAGTTGTGAATCTTGTTTGTTGGGAAAGATGACTAAAAGCCCTTTCAAAGGTAATAATGAGAGAGTAAGTGATCTTTTGGCCCTCATTCATACTGATGTATGTGGACCACTAAACACAATCGCCAGAGGAGGATATCAGTACTTCATCACATTTACTGATGATTTCAGTAGATATGGTTATGTTTACTTAATGAAACATAAATCGAAGTCCTTTGAAAGGTTTAAGGATTTTCAGAATGAAGTACAAAATCAACTTGGCAAAACTATTAAAGCTCTTCGATCAGATCGAGGAGGAGAATACTTAAGCCAAGAATTTGATGATCATCTTAGGACCTGTGGCATTGTTTCACAGCATACTCCACCAGGAACACCACAATGGAATGGTGTATCTAAGAGGAGAAATCGAACTCTGTTAGACATGGTTAGATTGATGATGAGTCAGACATTTCTTCCAATATCCTTTTGGGGATATGCTCTTGAAACTGTAGCGTTCACACTAAACATAGCTCCATCTAAGGCTATAGAAAAAACACCTTACGAGTTATGGACTGGAAAGGTTCCGAGTCTGTCTTTTCTAAAAATTTGGGGTTGTGAAGTTTTCGTCAGACGACTAATCATAACTAAATTGGAACCCAAATCTGATAAATGCTTCTTCGTAAGATATCCTAAGGAAACTAAAGGATATTATTTCTACAATCCAACCGAGAATAAAGTGTTTGTGGCTTGGAATGGAGTTTTCTTAGAAAGAGAATTGTTTTTCAAAGAAAATAGTGGGAGCACGATACATCTCAAAGAAGTTCGAGATGGTAGTGATGCACTTAATGAAGAGCCTCAGCAAAATATGCAAGTAGTTGCAAAAGCTCCTGAAGAAGTACCAATCTTACGAAGGTCAAATAGGTCACGTCACGAACCTGAGAGATTATCACTTTTCGTCTCGGGTGACCAGGATGTAGTGTTGTTAGACAACAATGAGCCATTGACTTTCAATGAAGCAATAGAGAGCTCTGGTTCTGAGAAGTGGCTAGAAGCCATGAAATCCGAAATGAAATCCATCTATGACAATCAAGTATGGGACTTGGTTGATATACCCAATGGCTGTAGAGCCATAGGTTGCAAATGGGTTTTCAAAATCAAGATTGATAAGGATGGCAAGATCGATGTCTATAAGGCTCGATTAGTGGCAAAAGGATATCGACAAATTCATGGTATTGACTATGATGAATCTTTTTCTCCAGTTGCCATGTTTAAGTCAATCCGGATCCTTTTAAGCATTGCCGCATATTATGACTATGAAATATGGCAAATGGATGTCAAAACCGCTTTCCTTAATGGATATCTCGAAGAGGATGTGTATATGACACAACCTGAAGGTTTTGTTGATCCAAGAAATGCTAACAAGGTATGCAAGCTTAAGAGAGCCGTATATGGTCTTAAGCAAGCATCTCGGAGCTGGAATATTCGTTTCAATGAAACTGTCAAAGAGTTTGGTTTCATAAGGAACGAAGAGGAACCTTGTGTGTACAAAAAGACTAGTGGGAGCACGATAGTTTTTCTAGTATTATATGTGGATAACATACTACTCATTGAGAGTGATATTCCTATGCTAGAATCTGTTAAGACCTGGCTGGGGAAGTGTTTCTCGATGAAGGATTTGGGTGAGGCAACTTACATATTAAGGATCAAGATCTACAGAGATAGATCAAGAAAACTAATAGGACTGAGTCAAAGTAACTACATTGATAAGGTCTTACGTAGGTTTAACATACAAGACTCTAAGAGAGGATACTTGCCAATGACACATGGCACAACACTCAGCAAGACTCAGTGTCCTCAGACACAAGATGAGCGAGACCGCATGAGTAGAATCCCGTATGCTTCAGCTATAGGTTCTATCATGTATGCTTTGTTATGCACTCGTCCTGATGTAGCATGCGCATTGAGCGTGATTAGCAAATACCAGTCAAATCCTGGTGAGAGTCACTAGACCGCTGTCAAGAATATCCTCAAGTACTTAAGAAGAACTAGAGATATATTCTTGGTTTATGGCAGGGAATAAGAGTTGGTTGTAAATGGTTACACTGACTCTGGGTTTTAGTCAGATAAAGATGATTTCAGATCACAATCTGGTTTTGTGTTTTGTCTCAACGGCGGAGCTGTGCGTTGGAAAAGTTCTAAGCAAGCTATAGTTGCTGATTCTACAACGGAGGCTGAATATGTTGCTGCTTCAGAAGCAGCAAAAGAAGCAGTATGGATAAGGAAGTTTAGCACTGAACTTGGTGTCATTCCTAGTAGCACTAATCCAGTGGATTTATTTTGTGACAACAATGGAGCCATTGCTCAGGTTAAACAGCCAAGGTCACACCAGAAATCCAAACATATTCAGAGACGTTATCATTTTATTTGTGAGTTTATCAATAATGGTGATGTAAAGATATGCAAAGTCCCCACAGATGAGAATGTAGCTGATCCTTTGACTAAGCCACTTTCTCAGTCTAAGCATGATCGTCATTTTAGTGCACTAGGTATTCGTTTCTTGAATGAATGGTCCTAGTGCAAGTGGGAGACTGAAAGAGATATGCCCTAGGACTATTCATAAGTTATGATTTGTACTTGGATATCTATTACTTATTTATTGATAATAATAATTAATAGATATCCAAGTACAAATCATAACTTATGAATAGTCCTAGGGCATATCTCTTTCAGAAATGGTTGACCTTTACCTTATGGCAAAAGATGAAAAGGCATACAAATGTTTGCCTCGTAGATGAAGCTCACATGGAGACTACCATTTTCTCTCCGTAGCCTTGATCCCTTTTTAATTTTGTCATAGGGGGAGAAAATGTGTGTATGGTGATCAATGTTGGTAAGACTTTTAAATGCTTTATGTTTTTAACATTCATACTTGTAATCTTTTGCAAAATTCTATTTGAGATCTAAAATGATTTATTTATTTTATGCTTATTATTGAGAACACATATTAATTTATTGTCATCATCAAAAAAGGGGAGATTGTTGACATAAAAGTCATTAATCTTGTTTTGATAATAACAATAATATTAATAATGTGTAATTTAACTTGTGAAATATTTTCAAGTATAGCCACAATCAAAATGGTTATCTCATGTGGTACAAAACCAATAAAACCGATGGTGAATTCAATACTCTACAAATATATTCCAAAATACAATAGTCTTCTTCTCTCGAACAAAATGCTTATAGTATTTTTACAATGCCATATCAATGAGAATCAAATGCCCAAAGCAAGTGAGGAACCAAATAAGTCTTCTAAAGCTCTCAAAGACTCGTTTTTTTCTCAAATTGAGTGAGTATCTTAGATAATTTTAAAGTTACTTGAGTGAGTATCTTAGATAATTTTAAAGTTACTTGATTGATGATCATATATAGCTCAAAAACATCACATCATTATTTTATTGATTGAAAACAAGTTTAAAACAAAATCTCTTCAAAACACAATTCTTACAAAAATCGATTTCAAAATAAATTCATATTAAATTCAATTAAGCCCATTTTGAGTTTTCTTGAAAATAGGTGTCGTAGGGACATATTCTTAAGGTCCCTAAATCATTAGAATTAATTTTAGCTAAAATACAAAAGTTCAAAATTTGGGATTTTGGTTGGCTAGACAGTGCTCATTAGTCGACTAATGAGCTAAGCCTTAGTCAACTGATGCGCTTGGCTCAGTCGACTGATGCGCTTGGCTCAGTCGACTGATGCGTTTGGCTCAGTCGACCGATGGCCGAGAAACTAGCTGTTGGAGATTTGAAAAATGTTTACTTTTGATCCAAAACTATTGATAATTGCTCCCAACGGCTATAAACTTTTTTTACCTATAAATATAAGTTCTTAGACTCAATTTTGTCAACTTAAATCATCTTAGAATCTCATTTTCCATATATCTACATTATTCAAGTTTTCAAGTTTATGCATTGATCACATTCTTCTTAATTTAGCTTATTTTAATCAATCTTAATAACTCTAGTGTGAACTTCATTTGTAATCTTCAAATACACTTTAGAGTTATTGTATATTGGTTTGTATCACTAAAACAAATCTTATTCTTCAAATTGTGAGAGATTTTTCTCATAGAATAGTAAAAACATTTCTTGTGTTGAGTGTGATGAGAAAAATCACATCTGTTAAGTGTTGTGAGAAGAATAACACTTGTAGAGTGTAGTGAGAAATATTACACTTGTAAATGTTTGATTTTCACCCAAAAAAAAATCAGTTTTAGTGGAATTTCTAGGGGGACACTACTCGGGCGTAGACGTATGGTCTAAACAATCAAACCGCATAAACAAAACGCCATTGGCTAATTCGGTTCAATCACTCTAAACTCTCTATTTTCTTGTAGTTATATTTGTTGATTGCTTGTGTGATTGATTTATATGCATACTTCCTTGATAAACATTGTATTAAAGTTTTATTATTTAAACTTTAATACAAACTATTTTTAAAATACAATTAAATTTCAAAACCCTATTCACCCCCCTCTAGGGTATTTTCCGACCTAAACGGTTCATTCAAATCATCAATTTCAACATATAATCAAAAAACCCCTTTTTACATATTAGGTATATACGTAAACAAGTATTAAAATCATGATTGAATGATAATAAGTAAGAAAATAGGTTTTGGTGCTAGATTCCCACCTCTATGATGCTGGTTCCCCGAGTTTAGAAGGCCGAATCAAGCCAAGAGCCGCCGGATCGCAAAATCCCCAAACCCAAGCTTTAAGCCTTAGCCATGGAGATAGAGGATGAAGAAGATGAAGATGAGATCTTTTTTATATGATGATATATCGATGAAAATCTCTCCCAAAAACCGTTGCAAGGGAGCTCTCTACTCTCTCTATCTCCCTCTTAGTGTTTTGCCCGCAAATGGAAAAATGGGTAAAGCCCGTCTTTTAAAAATGGGTAAGTTGGTGCTCAGCTTCAGACTGGCAAACCGGTATGCCCATTGTTGGGCACCAATCCATAGAACACAAACTCCCCACTTCCGAAAAGGCGGACCGGTATGCATATTTTAGAGATCAGTCCGCGTACAATTTTGTCCCTTGCTGGTTTTTGGCTATTCTAGCTACTTTTCGCTCATTTTCCACCATCTAGGAGTGGGAATTAGATTTTGTCCAAAACAAGAAAGTTTTATATAATTAAATTATCTATCCAACCACGTAAACGGAAATTCATTTGGACTTCAGATGAAGGAGTTACATCTTCATAAAGAAGGGAATATCGGTTTGTCGATAAAGTGGAAACGAACTATTTAAGAGGCAATTCTCACTCGGACCACTCAAATCACTTAGAGCATCTCCAAACGTAGTGTATAATTTTGGTTTGTGTAAAATTTACACGTTTTGCAAAAAAAAGGTCTCCAGAAGTCTTTTAAGAAATTTTGACACCTAGGATTTGTGTAAAAAGGTTGTGTAAAACACAAACTCAATTTACACAACCACGTCAGATTATCTCGCGTCTATTTTCCCTCTTCCCATTTCTAGAAATAAATGTATTTGAAAAGTAAGGGAATAAATATAGGATAAGTTCCACTTGTGCGTATCTAAATGGTAGTTTAATATTTACGCAAAAGTCGAAAACAGACTGTTGGAATACAAGACGAATTATTTATTATTTTTGTGTAAATCACACTTTGACACATAGGATTTACACAAAATTTATACAAGACGATTGGAGGTGCTCTTAGTAACTATACAATGGAGTTATATAACACTAATGCAACCTATGGGAAGTCTCAAAACTATATTGAACTTTCCGAAATAAAATTTCACCATTCGAATCTCGAATTTGCCTCAGTAATAATTAAGAATCGTGATTTGTGTAAAATGAAAGAATGGGGTGTTACATAAATCCTTTTTATTAGGAAGCATAAAAGGCAGTACAACTCCAAGGAAAATAACTTTTTCGAATAGGGTTTTTATCTAATAAATATTGGATTTCATTTTTGCAACATTCCAGCAATTCTTAATTCATTTGTGCTGGTCTAGCTTTAGTAGAAATTTTATTTTCAGAAAATTATTTTTCATAAGGAAGATGCACAATATGACGCTTCCTATCCCAAAGGGCATTTGGGTGTTCATTATAAATCTCACTAAGAATACAATTAGAAATTTGATCTATACTGTTTTTTACTTTAGAACAATTTAGTTGAGATGAAATATTTAGAATTTGAACATCTTGTCTCAAGTAGTTTATCTGTTTTTCTTTAAAAAATAGGTGTTCTTTCATTTCATTTATTTCTTTGATTTGAGGAGTTGTTTTAAATTCAAAAATAATTTCTCTACCCTTAAACTTGGTTAAAATACCTTTTGAATTAACCATAAAAGGTTCAATAAGGCTTAGAAATGGCATTCCTAAGATTATTCTTTAAGAAAGATTGTTGATTAGAATAAAAGTAAAGGGAACACACAATCCATCATTACAAATATAAGTATTAGAAAGTTTGAATTTTATTTTTAGTTTAGAACTAGAGTAAACGGCCCATTTGGCCACTAAACTATGGATCTAATACCATTTTTGTCACTGAACTTTAAAAAGAACCATTTTACCCATCCAATTTTTGACCGGGTTTCCAAATGCCCATTCCATCCAAATGAGGTCTTAAAAGTGACGGATTGAAGCCATGTGCCCAGTACATGGCCTCATTTAAGGCTAAAATGGTTAATTTCCCTCAAAATTACACCACCCCTCTTCATAATACCTGTAACGATGAAAGTGACCCATTTTAACCATTTTTCATCTTCAAACACCGTCGTAAACAAGCAAACCACAACCACAAAGCATATTATTTCTTCAAAGGAGATTCTTTTATGAAAATTTATTTTGGTGCGCCATGGATTGGGGATTGCGCCTCTATGATGATCCGATACAAGTTTATAAAGAATTTTATCGTAAGTTTTCTGTAAATGTGTTATTATTTGAATTTTTTAGGGTTTCTACAGTTTGTTTTAGGGTTTAAATGTAATCATGTTTTAGGGTTTTGTGGTTCTCAATATGTGTTAATATGTTTGTTCTTGCTAATTTCTAGCAAAAGATTCTTCTTTATTTACCATTGTAATTAATCATAGTGGAAAGTTTGATTATGCACCAGAGTTGGTTTATAGTGGTGGAGAGGTAGCTTATGCTAACAAAATTGATCCTGATAGATTGTTTATTCATGAGATATTGTTAATGGCTAAGGAGTTAGGAACAACCAAGGTTAATGGTTGTTATTATAGAAGTCCAGATAAGTTTTTCACTGATAAAGATGCCCTGATTGAATTAGTTGGTGATAAAGACATTAGGGAATTGACCAAGTGGATTCCTGCATATAGGGTTATTGATGTGTACTTGCAACATAATGACTTCTTTTTCCAATATGTTCCACTTAATATAGTATAGCCACCTACATATAGTGAAGAGGGAATGCAAAATAAGGGTCAGAGTGTGAATGGTAATAATAATAATAATAATAATAATAATAATAATAATAATAATAATAATAATAATGAAGGGGAAGGGCATGAAAATGAGGCAGATGATAAAGATGTGGGTACAGATGTAATTATGAGTGATACTGAAGATCCACAAATTAATGTGCAAGAAGAGGGGTGGTGCCAATGAGGTGCACATGGTGGATGATGATGCCAATGATGAGTGGTCTGTCCTGAAGGATTCAGATGATCTTGCAAGTATAAATTCTGATGAGGAGGATAGTTGTACTAGAAAAGGCAGGTTTCCTGACTTTAATGCTGAAAAAGATATGGAATGTCCCAGCTTTGAACTTGGTCAATTGTTTGCATGTGCGTATGACTTCAAAATGGCAGTTAGCGTGTACTCTATTTTTCATAGGAAGCAAATCAAATTCTACACAAATGAGAAGTATAAGGTGAGGGCAAAGTGCAAGAGTACATGTGAATGGATGGTGTATGCTTCAAGAGTAAAAAGTGAAGAAACATTGCAAGTAAAGATATCTTAAGCACACCAACTACAGGAATGCCAATCAAAATAGAAATGTGAACTTTAAGTGGTTGTCAAATAAATATGAGTATATGTTTCACTCAAATCCTGACATGCCTTAGCAAGCTTTAAGGGCGGCTTTGAAGAAGAATCAAAAAGTGGTGATTACGAAAAACCAATTTTACATAACCAAAAAAAGGCTGGGGAGCTAATTGAGGGGAATCATAAAGAACAGTACAAGTTGATATGGAATTATTGTGCTGGGATACAGAGGGTGATGCCAAATACAACTATTATTGTGCATATGGAAAACCTTGATGATGGCAATGAGAGGTTTAAAAGGATGTATTGTTGCTTAGGGCTACTAAAGGAGGGGTTCAAAAAGGGTTGTAAACCATTTATTGGACTTCATGGGTGCCTTTTAAAATGACCATTCCCAGGACAACTGTTGAGTGCCGTGGGTATTGATGCCAATAATGGCATGTATCCATTTGGGCTACTCTACCACAGTAGCAATGCAATGTCATTTTTGCTCTGTTTTTTCTTCATTTTTTCTTTCATTTCCTTCTTTTTTTCCTCTCTTTTTTGGTTCAAATTTATTTCCATGTTTGATGGGTGTAATGCTCTATTATATACATTGTTTTCCTTTCCATTTTTGCAAGATTAATTGGAGGTAAGGGCTGTGTTGCTGGTGGTGGTGTAATTTTGAGGGAAAATGACCATTTTAGCCTTAAATGAGGCCACGTGCTGGGAACATGGTTTAAATCTGTCAATTTTAATACCTCATTTGGACGGAATGGGCATTTGGAAACTCAGTCAAAAGTTTGATGGGTAAAATGGTTATTTTTAAAGTTCAGTGACCAAAATGGTACAAGATCCATAGTTTAGTAGCCAAATGGGCTGTTTACTCTTAGAACAATTAACAACAGTAAGGGTTTGGGTTGCCTTGTCAAAATATTGTGTAGGAACCAAACCTTCACGAATACAATTTATATCAGCTCCGCTATCAACAAGAGCTATGTCCTTTAAAACAAAGTTTTTATTAATAATAATAGTAATGTTTATATACCATTTTTGATAAGTTACTTAATCAATAATTTACAAAAAAAAAAAAATTTCTTTAGGGATTGGGCCCACTGAAGTTGAAGAGGTACTATTGGGAGAACACCTAAAAGCTTTAAGAATAGAAACACGACCTTTTATCTCCTGAATTTATTTTTTCAAAATATTTATTTCTGATTTTTAATCAAAAAGAGAAGACTCTTTTTCAGGAGTATCAGTTTGTTTAAGTTCATCAAGAATCTTTTGTAAAGAATAAGGTTCATATTTTGGAAGAAGATTGTTTTCCTGTTCAAATTTAAAAGTAGAAAGATAATATTCAATGATTTTTTTTAATAGAAGCATCTTTAATTTTATCAATACTATATATCAAGTATATTATGTTCATCTTTAGAAAAAACATTAATACTTAAACCATTAGCTTTAACAATAGCTTTATAATAATTTGTATGCGAATTACAATTACACTTATGCTCAAAATTAGAACTTTCTTCGGAAGATGAACCAATATCATCAACCTCTAACTCCTCGTTTTCACTTATAAAATTCTCGCTTTTATCTGAGGGATTTAAAATGACATTTATAAGTTGTTTTCTTAACCCTTTATCAATAATCTCATCAATTTTCTTTTTAGTCCAACATTTATTAGCATAGTGGCTTATCTTACCACACTTTTTACAAATGATATTACTAGGATTAAAATATCGTGAAGGGAACATTTAACTAGTTTAGAAGTAGAAGGTTTAGAATTATTTTTATTAAAAGAAGTAGTTTTTCTTTTATTATTTTTTTAGAATATTTAATTTCTTTTTAGGTTTATAAATTCTAGTAGATTTATTAGGAATTTTAAGATCAAGACTGAATTGATCACAAAATTGTCCTATCTCTTTCCTTCTAGTTAAATTTTGGGATTTTAATTGTGCTTTTAGTTTAATATCATTGCATAAGGCTAAGCCTTCTGCAATGCATTCACTAATTAAAGCCCCATAAGTATACTAGGAGTAAGGAATAGAAGCACCACCATGTTTACGAATAATTCGATCTTTAACCTTTTATGCGAATAAAACTGGTAAACCTACAATAAATTTTCCTTCCAGAAATCTGCATTAGCATATTTCCTAAGCATAACTTTAGAAAGAAAAGTATCTTAATACCAACGAAAGTGGGTGAGAGTAGGACATCGAAGATTTATAAGTAAGTCTTTATTCCTATCTAAGGCTTTAGGAGTATTACCAATAAAAGCAATAATAATAGCTGACATTAAATAATAGACTGCATTTTGCTCTGTAAAGGGCTCCTGTTTAAAATGATCTCTACCATCCTCTAGTTTAGTAGTAACCATGATTTGAAAATTTTTAACAGAATTTAGAACTTTATTTCTTTGAGTTTCAGTTAAAACATTATCCTACCAGCCACGGAGTTGGCCAATAAAACCAGAAACTATAAATTCATATCTGATGAACGTAAATTTCGTTCTAATAAAGTCAATGGGTCAATGTCCCACATGGAGGCCACATTTGCAGATAATGTAAGCCCCGCTAGTGGCCTGCCAAGCTTGTGTAAGAAGAACTTAGGCCTGTGATCTTACACCCCTGACTCTTAAACACTCACAGGGCTTGGCAAAAATGATGAGGGAGGATTCCAAGGCTCCTGAAGGCTTTTTACGTTGTAGAATGACGAGGCAGAGCAATTTGATTCAACAGTGCTCTCTGATGACAAAGCATTCCAATTGCTTGTCGAATATGTTGACCTAAGGTCTTAATCTTATTTTGATAATAACAATAAATCAATCATGTGTAATTTGGGAGCATATTATTCATTAACATTTATATGCTATTTTTGCTTCTTATTATTAACACACATCAATTTATTGTCATCATCAAAAAGGGGGAGATTGTTGACCTAAGGTCTTAATCTTATTTTGATAATAACAATAAATTAGTCATGTGTAATTTAACATGTTTCTTGATATAAGTATACAGTTCATTTACTTGGAAAATTCAAGAAAAACATGACAAGGATCAAATTTTCACTATTCGATCATTGGACAAGACAAGGAAGATCAAATCTCTTAATGCAAATCATGAAGCACAAAGGATCAAAAGACAATATGAAAAGCTTGAAGGAAAAAACTTCAAATGAAGATCAATCCGAAGAAACAAATCAAAGCATTCGAAGACCTGTTAATTCAATAATTGAGTGAGTGCTTAAGATTTATGTAAAGTTACTTTATTGATCAAATCCCTATAACTCAAACATAATCAACATCTTTTAAAGATTGATTCAAACAAGCTTGAAATTGAATTTATTTGAAAAACATCATTTTACAAAGACCGAGTTTCAAAATAAATTCATATTAATTTTAAATAATCATATTTTAAGCTATAATAAAAATAGGTATCTTAGAAACAAATCTTTGAGGTTCAAAAATCATTAGAATTTTATTTGGAACTAAATTGTTAAATTGCAAACGTATTTTTATTTTACATTTAAAATTCGCTCAATTTTTGCCCAGTTTTGTTCTAACGGTAAGATGGAAGCCTTCCGGAACTCCGATTATTTTGAAATTTTTACAGTAGTTAGAAAACATCTCCTGAAAATGTTGACAAAAATTTGAGAATGATCCAACGGTCAAATTGGAAGAAATTAACAAAAACAAATTTGAATTGTTTTGTCAAAACTAGCTGTTGGAAAGTTTGAAAATGTCTACCTTGGAGCCAAAACCTTTCTTAATCATCCCCAACGGCCATATGGTTTTGCAAGCTATAAATATGAGGTCCTAGACATGTTTTAACACACCTTGAATCATTCTAATACTCTATTATTCATATATTCAAATATACAAAGATTCAAGAACACATTTTGATTAATCTTTCAATTTTTTAGCTATATATTTTTTATCAATCTTGATAACTCTAGTGTGAGCTTCATTTGTAATCTTCAAATACACTTTAGAGTTATTGTATTGGTGTGTATCACCACAAATAATTCATTCTTCATTTCAAAAGAGAGTTTGTCTCTTTGTAGAGCAAGAGAGCATATCTTGTGAGAAGTGTAGTTTGTATAGCTAAGCAACAATATCAAGGAAATAATCAATTTCAAGTAATCAATCCCAAAATAAGCAAATAAGAAATTTCAAAATACAAACAATAATTTAGCAATAAAAAAAGAGCTTGAGTTAGCGAGATTGAACCAATTTGAAGCTCAAGACTTTTTGTCATCACGGTTCGGGTTCTTCAAGCATACGTCCGCGCTCGGTTAGTTCTTCTAGAATTTCTACTATTCAATCTTCTTCGGGTAAAGATCAAATCTCAATACAAATGTCGTTATGCACACAACACTCACAATGTAGCTATACACACTACACTTCTCACAAGATATGCTCTCTTGCTCTACAAAGAGACAAACTCTCTTTTGAAATGAAGAATGAATTATATGTGGTGATACACACCAATACAATAACTCTCAAGTGTATTTGAAGATTACAAATGAAGCTCACACTAGAGTTATCAAGATTGATCAAAAATATATAGCTCAAAAATTGAAAGATTGATCAAAATGTGTTCTTGAATCTTTGTATATGTGAATATATGAATAATAGAGTATTAGAATGGTTGAAGGTGTGTTAAAACATGTCTAGGACCTTATATTTATAGCTTGCAAAACCATATGGCCATTGGGGATGATTAAGAAAGGTTTTGGCTCCAAGGTACATACACATTTTCAAATTTTCCAACAGCTAGTTTTAACAAAAAATTCAAATTTGTTTTGTTAATTTATCCCAATTTGACCGTTGGATCATGCTTAAATTTTAGTCAAAATTTCCAGGAGATGTTGTCTAACTATTGTAAAAATTTCAAAATGATCGGAGTTCGGGAAGGCTTCCATCTTACCGTTAGAATAAAACTGGGCAAAAATTAAGCAAATTTTAAATGTAAAATAAAAATATTTTTGCAATTTAACAATTTAGTTCCAAATAAAATTCTAATGATTTTTGAACCTCAAAGATATGTTTCTAAGATACCTATTTTTATTAGAGCTTAAAATATGATCATTTAAAATTAATATGAATTGGTTTTGAAACTCGGTCTTTGTAAAATGATATTTTTCAAATAAATTCAATTTCAAGCTTGTTTGAATCAATGTTTAAAAGATGTATGAATATGTTTGAGTTATAGAGATTTGATCAATAAAGTAACTTTACATAAATCTTAAGCACTCACTCAATTATTGAATTAACAGGTCTTCGAATGCTTTGATTTGTTTCTTCGGATTGATCTTCATTTGAAGCTTTTTCTTTCAAAGTTTTCATATTGTCTTTTGATCCTTTGAGCTTCATGATTTGCATTAAGAGATTTGATCTTCCTTGTCTTGCCCAATGATCGAATAGTGAAAGATTGATCCTTGTCATGTTTTTCTTGAATTTTCCAAGTAAATGAACTATATACTTATATTAAGAAACATGTTTAATTACACATGACTAATTTATTGTTATTATCAAAATAAAATTAAGACCTTAGGTCAACAATCTCCCCCTTTTTGATGATGGCAATAAATTGATGAGTGTTAACAATAAGAAGCAGAAATAGCATATAAATGTAAATGAATAATATGCTCCAAAATTACACATGATTGATTTATTGTTATTATCAAAATAAGATTAAGACCTTAGGTCAACAATCTCCCCCTTTTTGATGATGACAATAAATTAATGTGTGTTTACAATAACAAGCATAAATAGCATATAAATGTAAATAAATAATATGCTCCCCCTCAATTTATGTAAAGATGACAACTAAAAAGTATTTCAAATATTTGAGATAGTTTGAAAAAAAAAAAATTTAAAAAATAACGCTTTCAAAAGTATAAATGTAGGACTTACCACAACATTTATAGTCAGTATAAAAATTCTTACCACAATAAAAAATCTTATCGTAAAAAATAAAATCTTACCACAGCCATCATACACATATTTTCTCCCCCTATGTCAACATCAAAAAGGGATCTAGACTGTGTGAGGACGCCGTATTCTAGATGCACGCGGGGGGGGGGGGGGCTGTATTTTTGACTTTTTAGGATGGCAACTTTTCATTTTCGGGATTCTTTTCATTGCTAGATGCCTTTTGTCCCCTCTTTCTTGTTGTCTTCCTCGAGATCCATTTTCTTCTTATAACTTTTATATGGGGTATCCATGAGTAAGGGAAAGCAAATCACAAGTATGCCGAATACCTTCCGTTGTACAGGTTCTTCTTGTGCTGCTTGCATTTATAGACGCAAGAGATGTCAGCCATAGTGTGAATATGTACAAATTTTTCAGGATGTGATTAGTCGTCAAGATTATCGTACAATTTTCACTGTTTTTGGGGTAAAGAGTATTGCAAATATTTTACAAAATATTCCCGAACATCAATATCTTGAGACTCTCTATTCATTTCTTTTTAAAGCTAAGGCGAGAGTCGAGAATCCCAGTAAAGGCTGTACTGCGCTCATTGTTTCTTTTGAACAGAAGGTACAAGAGCTACAATCACAAGTGACAGCGTTAAAGGCTTTGCAATCACGAGTGACAGCATTAGAGGCTCGATTAGGAGAGTCTTCTAGCCCTAACCAATGCTTTTCTTTTGCTCCTCCTAGAAGTTCTACAGGGCCCCTATTGTTAGTAGAAAATGTTGCACCTGAAATTCTTCCGACTACCGAGAATCTTTCAGACCATAGTACTTTTCTAACTAATGTGGGTTTGCCAGCATATCTGACTCTGTCAGATTACCAAGCTGCTTTGGAAGGCTATTCATCGCAATTTTCTCAAAGTGGTACTGTTGCGGAGGTTGCCGAGCCAATGAGTCCTGATTGGACAACTCTATTAGATATGGAGTATAATTTTGTTGATTATTCTTCTTCTAGTCTCGATGCTGTTTGAATTTTGATTCTGATGATCTTCAGATTCTTTTCCCTTCTTTTCTTTGAATAATAGATAATGATTTTTAGACTGCAAAATTATTGTTAGTTTATAATAACAGGCAAAATAAAGACTTGTGTTGTTTACCAAGTTGATAAGCATCACAAATTTTATTTTTAACAAATTTAGTTTTAGGCGATCTTTAACTAATTTTTTTTTTGAAAAATTTATTAATTAAATCCATATTAGCATGACCTAATCTTCTGTGCCATAACCAAGAAGTATCATTTAACACAGATAAACATTTAACATCTTGTTGAGACAAATTATCAAGTTCAAGAGTATATACGTTATTAGATTTATAAGCAACAAACAAGATAGAATTATTACTAATATTTTTAACAATGCAACATTCGGATTTAAAAATAACTTCATAACCTTTATCACACAATTGACTAATACTAAGCAAGTTATGTTTTAAACCGTCAAAAAATAAAACATTATCAATAGAAGAAGATTTATTACCAACTTTACATATACCAATGATTTTACCTTTGGTGTTGTCTCCAAATGTGACGTTGCCTCCTTGTTTAAGAGTGAGACTCAAGAAATTTCTCTTTTCTCCCGTCATGTGTTTCGAGCATCCACTATCCAATAATCATTTTATTTTTCTATCTTTTGCTCTCATGCAAATCTAGACCAAAATCTTAAGCAACTTTTCTTTTGGTACCCAAAATAAGTTGGGTCCTTTGGGGTTAGCGTACATAGTGGTTCCTTTAGGAATCCAAGCAAGTTTGTTCTTAGTAAAATCATTTTCTTTGTAATAACAAAAATGTGCATTATGAGTTTTTCTTCCATAAAATGGGCAAAGATTAGTGGGATTATGTGGTGTGTATGTTTTGAAGAAATTTTTGTAATCAAAGACACACCTTTGTACTCCCAATAATTTATCCAAGTTATCTTTTCCATTTGTGAACTTGGTTAGACTATTATTTAAATCCTTTATTTTTTCTTTCAAATCCTCATTTTCAAGTGCAAGTAAGTTTGAAGTCTCCTTTTCTTTTCCCCTTTTCAAATAGTTGATTTCCTTTTTAAAATCAATGTTTTCCTTTTCTAAAGTTTCATATTTAGCAGAAATAATGGATTTTTCTTTCTTGAGACCTTCATATCTTTTTGAGAGAATTTCAAATTTAATATGTAACTCTTCAAACATGGTAAATAGTTCATCATATTCATTATGCACACTTTCATTATCATCAAAATTATCACTAAATGAGTTATAGTTAGAATTTACCTCATCTTCTTTTGCCATAAGACAAAGGTTGACCGTTTCTTCATTGCTAGAATCGGCATTCGATTCTCCTTCTTCGGAATCATTCCATGTTCCTTTTAGTGCATGCTTCACTTGTTTCAATACTTTATCTCGTTTGTCCCTTTTCTCCTTCTTTCTAAGTGGACAATTTTGCTTGATATGATCAGGTTCATGGCAATGATAGCATTTTTTTATTTCTTCATTTTCTCCTCTTTGTTGATTTGACTGATCATTGTTTCTTCTAGAGGATGATGGATATTTGTTATCCTTTCCTTGAGAATTTTTCTTCTTAGCTAGAAATTTTATAAATTTTCTAGATAGAAGCGCCATGTCTTCATCACCATCCATTGATACATCATTATCTTCATGTTGGATAGTTTTGAGAGCTAAAGTTTTCTTTGATTTTGTATCCGCTTCTTCTTCTTCTCTTTGAAGTTCCTTCTCATGAGTTTTTAGAGATCTCAAAAGCTCGTCCATGCTGAGTGTTTTGAGATTCTTTGCTTCTTGAATCGCCGTCACTTTTGGACACCACTTCTTTGGAAGAATCCTAAGAATTTTTCTTATTTTATCTTCATTAGAATAAACTTTTCCAAGAAGATCTAAATCATTAGTAATAATAAAAAATCTACTATACATGAAAGCAAGAGATTCATTAGGCTCCATTTTAAATAATTCATAATCATGAACAAGCATATTTATGTTATCGTCTTTAACTTGAGTGGTTCCTTCGTAGGTAACCTCAAGGTTATCCCAAATTTCTTTGGCCATTTTGCAACTAGAGATTTTGTTATATTCATCCATGCTTAATGCACAATTTAAAGCATTTAAGGCTTTAGCATTATATTGAATTTTCTTAATATCATTTTTATCATACTCGGACATTTTCTTAGGAACAATTTTTCCACTATCATCTCTTTTGGTAATTTCATAGGGTCCTTCAAGTACAACTATCCATTGTTCAAAATCACTAGATTGTAAAAATATACTCATTCTATTTTTTCAATAGCTATAATTTTTACCATCAAATAGAGGTGCTCTATGGGTGGAGAGACCTTCGGAAAGACCGGTTCCTTGATATATAGACATGATTGTAAACTCTAAGATTGTTAAATCAAAATAAGAGTACAACCTCTGATACCAATTGTTGGTCGGAAAATAACCCTAGAGGGGGGTGAATAGGATTTTAAAAACTTAATACGGAATTAAAACGTTTTTTAAAATAAAGCAACTTAGCTAAGTAACAATATCAAGGAAATAATCAATTCAAAGTAATCAATCCCAAAATAAGAAAATAAGCAATTTCAAAATACAAGCAATAATTTAGCAATAAAAAGAGAGCTTGAGTTAGAGAGATTGAATCAATTTGAAGCTCAAGACTTTTTGTCCTCACGTTTCGGGTTCTTCAACCATACGTCCGTGCTCGATTAGTTCCCCGAGAATTTCCACTATTCAATCTTTTTCGGGTGAAGATCAAACCTCAATACAAATGTCGTTATGCACAAAACACTCACAATGTAGCTAGTTTTGACAAAAAATTCAAATTTGTTTTGTTAATTTTTCCCAATTTGACCGTTGGATCATGCTCAAAGTTTAGTCCAAATTTCTAGGAGATGTTATCTAACTACTGTAAAAATTTCAAAATGATCGGAGTTCGGAAAGGCTTCCATCTTACCGTTAGAACAAAACTAGGCAAAAATTGAGCGAATTTTAAATGTAAAATAAAAATATTTTTGCAATTTAACAATTTAGTTCCAAATAAAATTCTAATGATTTTTGAACCTCAAAGATATGTTTCTAAGATACGTATTTTTATTAGAGCTTAAAATATGATCATTTAAAATTAATATGAATTTATTTTGAAACTCGGTCTTTGTAAAATGATGTTTTTCAAATAAATTCAATTTCAAGCTTGTTTGAATCAATGTTTAAAAGATGTATGAATATGTTTGAGCTATAGGGATTTGATCAATAAAGTAAATTTACATAAATCTTAAGCACTTACTCAATTATTGAATTAACAGGTCTTCGAATGCTTTGATTTGTTTCTTCGGATTGATCTTCATTTTAAGCTTTTTCTTTCAAGCTTTTCATATTGTCTTTTGATCCTTTGTGCTTCATGATTTGCATTAAGAGATTTGATCTTCCTTGTCTTGTCCAATGATCGAATAGTTAAAGATTGATCCTTGTCATGTTTTTCTTTAATTTTTCAAGTAAATGAACTGTATACTTATATCAAGAAACATGTTAAATTACACATGACTAATTTATTGTTCTTATCAAAATAAGATTAAGACCTTAGGTCAACAGAATACCATGCTCACATTAAATACAATCCAACCACCATGGTAAGGTAATTGAAGTTAAGATCAAGCATGACTCAAGTGCCAAGCATGGGTCTTACCCATTACAACAGAAGATAGGTATATAAGGCATTTACTTTTTAGAAAGGGAGATTAAGGCTGAACTTAGAGGGATGGATGACATAGTGACTTAAGAACACTAAGTATGCAAGTCTGGAGGGAATATTGAATTAGGCATTCATTGTCCCATGACCTCCACACTCTTTTTAGGGTTCTATACTTACATAGACTAGTGGAATGGTTATATGTGTTTTTCATTTGTAACATTATTATAATAATTCCTCCGGCTCTGCGCTCATTTAATGTGGGTGGAGTAAGACCCCAATAGGGCTAAACCATCTCTATACATCATGTGTTATGATTGTCACTCTCCTAAATATCCATTGACTAATTGTAGTTCGAATGCTATCAGATCAAATCAAATTAAATGAATGGTTAATTAAGTTTACTGGAGTTCACACACCATCATTTGACGCCATCTGTGGCAGTGATTTATTTTCTCTATTCACGGTTACCCTCTCAATAAAGGACTTATTAATTAAAACTTTCAAGTCTGATAACAGACAGGATGGTCATCACATCTTCTGAAGGTACTAGGTGGATCTTAGGGTAGGAAAGCTAAAAGAAAAACAGCAGGCCCTTCAAGACAAGATAGAAAGGTTGTTGAGAAGGCCAAGGTTGGGTCACGTGGAAGAACATAATGAAGAAAATGAGGGCTCCTCCTTTGAATCTATGGAACATCCTCCTAGACAACACAAGAGAAAAGAATGGTATAAGGAATGGCGAGCACAGTAGCTTCTGGGAACATAGTTCTCCATTGCGTATTCGCTATAGCCCTATCAAGTCGCAAGAGAGTATTTTCCATCCTCGTCCTACCATTATTCCAAATGAGACGAGGACCACAGCTACTAAGTTCCACAAGGCCATATCTACTCATGTTATCTACAAACTTCATGGCCCTTCTGTGGTTACGATTTGAAGAATCACTCGCATTGCTCCTTCTCTTGGTGGTGCTAGCAAAGTCGTTAAAATCACCAAGAGCCATCCAAGGATTATTGTTATTCTGAGAAAGGCCACATAAATTATCCCACGTCCTTCCTCTTCTTCCCGCATCCGGGATCCCATGGCAGTAAGTAGTAGAAAGTATTCACTCATCGTAATTTGGTTTATGAATAGATGCATGGATAACCTGATTATTAGCCATGATAATAGTAAAATTAACTCGAGTTGAATCCCATAAAAGCCAAATGCCTCTATTCCTCCTTACTAGATTAACAATATAAAAGGTGTATACCCATTGCTATTAAAGAAATTTCCCATATAAGACAAAATAACACACGTTTCCATAATAATAGCAACATCAAGATGGTGAGTATTAACAAACTCCCTAAAATTGGATCAGGAATCATCATTCCCCGCACCAAGGCAATTCCAAGATAAGATATTCATCGACATATTAAGAGGTAAATGTTGTTCCAATCTTCCAGTATCCCAGCTAGTAAGATTACTCAAATATATCATCCATGGTAATTTCTCCCTAATAGAAGCCATTGTCACCTCCTTGTACAACACCAATGGATGTCCCTGAAGCCACGGTCAGATGTGCACTCATACTTCATTGATCCTCTAACCCACTTATGTTAGCAGAATTGTGTCCATCCCGGAAACAAGTGGTGGATGATTTGATTTTTGCACATCAACTTGTTTCTTAGGATATGTGGTAGCACCATTTTGCTTAGAGTTTTTGGGTATTGAGTTAGAGGATTTGAAAGAATTTGTAGATGGGTTTAATTGAGATATAGATTATTCAACAGGGGCATCTACATCCATATGCTCCTCCACCGTACCTGTTTCTTGAACTTTACACCTACTCAGATCATTAACCCCTTTGACATTAACCAGCTTTTCCTTAGGTAGAGTAACTAGCTCCTTGTTCAAATTTGTATTGCCAGCTATTGTGACTCCCTAAATCCCATTAAAAGGTTTAAACCTTCAGGACCCAGTTAATTATGGTGTTGTACACTGACGGTGGGTGAAAGTATTAGAAATAAAACATAACTTGTTTTGAAAACCTCATTTAGAAAAAAATTGGCATGCAAAATCCATATCATTAATAAACCAACTTGTAAAAAAAAAAAAAAATTCGTTTTCTTACAAAACATTTCCACATCCAACCGTAACATAAAATCCACCCTACATTTAATGTAGTTATACAAGTTCACTTTAAACACCGTTTATACATTAAAACCAAAGTTTGGTTCTTAAACAATTATATTTATACAGCTACAATATATTGAAAACTATTAAACAACTTAGTTATTCTCATAAAGGATTATAAAATGGTCCACGAACCTTAAAGGTTTCTAAAAACGAGAATCACGTGCTGCATAGGATGCTTAGCCTACAAGACTAGTGAAAAATGGAATGAGCTAAATCCGGGTTTAGTGGGAACTATATAAATTTGTATAGAAAGTATAATTAGAAATCGCAAGCACGTGCAATACTTATAAAAAGTAAGTATCGTAGTATAATACGATAAAATGAAAATAATGCAAATAATGCAAGTGCAACACATGGACATGCATGTTGAACCTTATTAGGATTCCTATCCTAGATGTCGAAAGCTATCCACTTGTCTAACCATTTCCGCCCTTAAACATGTCATAAATATGACTCTTTAGAATTTCACGTCTTTCTATAAGACAATGATCTAGAATTATCTTACACTCTGTATACTATACATGTGCTATCCCACGACTATCCCATATTTATATCAAAATTCTATAACTATAAGCTAAGTATATATTATTTTCACTTTGTTTATAGTTCATTATGAATTCCATACTTCGCTAACTAAAAGGCATCACCGCCAAAGGAACCATTGTATGCCCAGTACTTCCAAGTTTCCACATTATATGCCTAAGTATATGAATGTCATACACTAAACCTTATATTACAACGTTTACACGCCTAGCCATTCTCTTGAATGTAATCCCCATTTTAAATATTAATGTCTTATGTTCATCATAATTCGGCCAACTAATCTCATTGGATATTTGTGTTCACTCGCCTAGTACTTTCCACTTTAATAATTATTAGTACTTTCCACTTTATATATTAGTACGTTATGATTTGTGCTCCTTTATATGCATTATGGCCCGATCAACTATGTCGGAGTTATACCCTCGCAAGACATTTTTTCGAGGTTTACACTTCAAATAGTTAACAGGAAGAACACATATACAACCCCTTAAGGTGAGTGTCCATTAGTAATGCTACTACTTCCATGGTCTTACCATCCCGTTGGTAGTGCCATATAAAACTCTTCAAACCTGGAGCACATAGTCTAATGCGAAGGCAATATACAATGAGTGGGCTCTCTTTTGCGGGCTTTCAACAATAAGTGGAGTCACCTTCTAATTTTCCCGTGCACTATTTAGTGACTTTTAACAAAGGACCGCAGTCCTATAACGAGCCACGCTATCATGACTAGCATGATTAACCAGCCCATATGTGTGATCGTATCAACAATAATATATACATTCCTCATCGACATATATACACAACTAATCACATATATGAAAACCAATATATGTGAATATAAATCATCCACATGGTGCCGATAATACATTTCTTATTCTTAGTCTTATCATCATGTCATTATTCATGTATTATGGCCAATTGATGTATTTTACATCTTATAGCGTAACTACAAGTAATAATAAGGCTTTACGAGTTTTATCCGAGTACGTATGGCATTCTACCTAAAGAAAGCATCATTACTATGGTTTCCCCTTAACTAGTATGATTACGATATGCTAGCCTCGTATGATTACCACTATGGCAACCTATATTTCACCATTCCATATGCATAACATATCTAGGATGTAATAAGCTAATATTATCATCACCAATCCTAATAATGGTATATAATATTCCAACTTAGTAGGTTTTAGTGCAATTCTCATGGATAGTGATGTATATGTGATGTATATGTAAACTGAATGATATAAATGCGTGTATATAAGGTTTATAACCCATAATCAACCATTAATTAAGTACAAATCCCGAAATCTCCAAATGCTAGTTTATACACTTATTACAGAGTGGGTTTGATATAAATCTACAAGTATTTAAGCTAAAAACATAAAATTAGTTGTGCACCCATGTAATTTAAGTGATAATATACTAATACCAACTACTAATTGGAGATTAATATATCCCAACCCACATGCAATGCACACAACCTAGGGTTTCAAGGAAAATCCCCAATTTTTGTAGAAAAATCTAATGCAACAAGTAATAGTTGAAAATTCAAGTCTAACACTATTGTTGCCACCTTAATTAATGATAATCCACAAGATTGAAGTGTTAGGAGAAGTGAAATCACCAAGAATCCCGAAACCCTAGCTCTACCTTAAGCTCTAATGGTGGAATTGAAGGTAGAAAATGATGAATAGTGATGAAAATGGAGTTTTATAGCTCAAATCTTGGTTTATGATGAACAATCCACCAAAAACTTAAAGACTCTCCTCTCTCTCTCTATAACTCTCTTTAATGGTGTATAGGTGTGTGGCTCAAATGTGTGGAGAAATGGGTTAAAGAAGAGAAAAACTAAGTCAAAAGTGGTCAAAATTAGACGCCAGGGCTCCAAGATCGATCTTGGGGGTCTAAGAACGATCTTGGAAACACATTGCCCGAATTTTTTGCATCCAAGATCGATCTTGGACCCACTATACCGACTGTGACACCCCAAACCACATTAGGAGGATAAACACCTCTGGGACTGTTTAATCACGGGTGCCATGCGCCGACGAGGGGTGATTATGACATTTAACAATATATGTAAGAAATCAAATTCATAATTAATAAGACTAAATAAACATAATTAAGCTCAATATAACACTTGTTTAATAACATGCCATCTATAGCATCAATAAAGTAGTACACTAATACATCAACCAATTTCCAATGAGGTCCCAAGGACATATGTCAGGTTTACAACATCTACATAAGTTTTTAAAGAAATATAAATACATGTCCATAATATCCAAATTTAACAAAATTTAAGCACATTGGCCCCTTCATCAAAAAAGGCTCCAAATAGACAGTGGTAATCGAGGCAGTCTAAATTTCCTTTCTCTTTTTCCTACACACCTGCAAAGGTATCTATACAGGAAAAGTAATAGAATGAGTCAACCGAGCCCAGTGGGAACTATACAGTTATTTTATATATAAGAAAATACAAATAGGAATCAACACATATGAGTCATATAGAAATAACTATCAAGTGATGCAGAAGGAATAATTTTTGTGTAGTTATACAACGTGCTTCACAACTCGTATACCAGTACAAATCTGTTGGCTAAATAGGAAACCCATAAATTGTAAACCAGCAACCGAAGTACAACAACCATATCACAAATACGGGTAGCCAAGGCCAAAACATACTTTTAAAACTATGTATAGCATCGCACATAAGTGTACCATAGCGTACAGTTCACAATCATACCCGTATATAGGGGTTTTATACCAATCTTTAAGAAATCAAAGTAAAAATTGGGGTTTCTAGTGTAATCCATTGTTTATATTCATATTAAATCCAAATCAATCAAAGAAATGAAAGAAATCAACCCCGAACCCCATGAATATGCTATTTTGAATAAAAACCCTAAGTTTTGGTTTGATTTGGGACAAATATGTTATAATAATTTGAAAATAAGCTTTAATTCTATTGTTCCCACCTATTTAGGGTCAATCCCTCGAAGACTGCCGCTAAATCGAGCCGGAAAGCATCAATTTCGAAATTCCCCCAATTGTGGCTTTAAAACCCTAAAAATGGTGGAAAGCTTGTACAATAAGATGAATAATGTTGGTTTGATGTTGCTTTGGTGTGATGAAAATGTGTAGATGATAAACATCTCAAAACCCTCTAAATTTCGCCTTTCCTCTCTCTCTAAGAGCTCTCTAATGGATATGTTAAAATGAGGAGGAAAGAGGAGGAAAGAAATATAAAAATCTCTCCCAGGTGCATGTAGTCTACTACATCAAAACCCGTGTAGTCGACTACTACTATTCACAGTACACAATTTTGCTATTTGGTCACAGGCTCAACTTCATGCCAAATTTTGGCCATCGGGGAGTGACAATTAGGTCTTGGCCAAAACACAAAAGTTGTAGAGGGGACTGAGATGAAGATGTGACCACAAATGAGGAGTCATTTGGGCCTCGGATGAAGAAGTTATGGCCTTTCAAAGTTTTCCAAAATTAACTTTTTCGAAAAGTTCAAAACACGCAATTTACTTCCCCTTTTTGATTCGGGCCACCTGACTAACAAAACGATTGATCCCACAAACTTAATATATCTAATATGACATGCTAGAGGTGTCAGGTCAAATACGAGAGCCGCAGAACCCAATGTTCACAATCTAACGGCGATAAGGCCTTAACCGGGCTTAATGGAAGGACCAACTCTCGAATGGAAATGCAGGGCGTTACAAATTCCTTAATAATTCTGCAACTATCTAAGCACACACCAGGTCTGCATTTTGTGGCCTTTTACTCACGCAGAAGTAGAGCCTTGTGATAGTTTCCTTACACAGTTTCGGGTCTTTTACCTAGGAAAATATGTACCACGTTTCTAGCCTTGTCCTATAAGACCAATACCTGGGACCTAACATGGACTAGTGCTAACATATCATAATAATAAATTAATTAACTCATTAGATGTACCAATGTACAAAATAACAGTGTATCAGCTATAGTATACTAAAACCATAATTTAGCCAACATGAGTTATCTTTTAAGAAAAAAAAGTTCTAACAAGTGTATTTTTTGATATTTATGCATTTTATGAAGAAATCTCATTACTTGACCAGTAACAATTTGTATCACTTTGTATATTGAAAGTTATCAGCAATAAGTTACGTCCAATCGGGTTTTTTGTACAACTCAACAAAATAACCACATGCATGCAAAATAAATGGTTGGATCATGAAATTTAAGTTATAGTTATGTTATTTAAACCATCAATTGAAAGATTGAACAAACCCCCAACCCACGCATATAAACCCACTTAGGTATTAATTTAAACATGGATGTATTAATTAATCTACATACAACAACAAATAAGTTGAAAATTAGGTTTTTGTTCTAGGTTAGCACCTCTATGAAGCTTTGATTTCGAGATTCAAGGTTAGGTTGATGTACACTCCAAGAACCCTAACTCCCTCCAAGCTCCAATGGTGGTCTAAGGAAGAAAATAATGGTGGAAAAGGTGGTAATGATGGATTTTGTGCCAAATCTTGAAAGTTTTTTATATAGGAGTTATGATCCACCAAGAATCCCTCAATTTCTCCTATTTATCTCTCTTTAGAATGTGGAGTGTGTTTTTGGGGTCAAATGCTCGAAAATGAAGGTTTTTGGGGTTTTTGGGGTATAAAAATTAGGTTAAATGTGGTCAAATCTGATATCCAGGACTCCAAGATCGAGCTTGTAAGGTCTTGGCTTGAATTTTTACTCCCAAGATCGATCTTAGCCCTATTGCACTGACTTCAAATGATTTTTAGTCTCCTAGACCTCCAAGATGTTGGAATCTCGTCTCGAGACAAACACGAAAGTTGTAGAGGAGAATGATATGAAACTTTTGGTTCTAACAAGATTCATTTGGATATTCGATGAAGAAGTTATGGCCTCTCAAAGATGGCCAAAATTTTAGAAATTGCGTAAAGTCAAAACATGAGATTATTGCCTCGATTTCAATTCGGACCACCCGAATTACGAAACGATTGCAAACTTAGTTATATCCTTATAGAATATTTAAGGTATTAAACCACGTGAAATCAATCCGGATCATAATATGACTAGTGAAAATGATGTTTATCAACTAAACAAAAATTAAAAAAAAATAATTGCGAATAATTAAACTAGGGGTATTACGCCGACTTCATCTACCTTTTGGTCTGCTAAACCCCTGCGATGTTAAAATCTAATCCCGGGATAAACACAAAAGTTGTAAAGGGGAATGATACGGAACTTTTGATATTAACAAGGACTTATTTGGATATCGGATGAAGAAGTTATGGCCTCTTAAAGATGGTCAAAATGTAAGAAATCACGTAAAGTCAAAACAGCTAAATTACGAAACAATTGTTCCCACAAACTTAAAATGCTTAATATGACATGCTATAAGTGTTCAGTCAACTATAAAGGGTCCAAAACCAAATGTTCATGCCCTATTGTGCAATACCCCGTTCATTCAATTCACCGCGTTGATTCTCATTCGTTCACTTACTTCGCTTCGAGTGGCGTAATCTTGAATTAAGAAGGTTCATAGCATTATAGCACTTCTCTCCAGTCATATTAGTACATTTACACTCATGTGAGTGTTCGTTTAGTGATTCGGGTGATCCAAATAGGTTTCGGGATAGAAATCATTAGTTTTGGTGTTACGCGATATCTTTGTTTCTAGCCAACTTTGGAGCAGCGTAACTTCTCCATTTCGTATCTGATTTGGGTACCATTTATTCCTACTTCTAGGTTTCATACCATTCTACAACTTTCATGTTTTGACCAAAATCCAATTTGCACTCCTCGTTGGTCAAAACAGAGTCCGAAGGAGGCCCATTGTAAAAATATGTTCATTCGGTAACTTGTGACAGATCGCTGTCTTCGGACAATTTCTGAGAATTATCCGTCCATAATTTGGGAAAAATTTATTCTTTGAAGTTGTATATCTTTGAAATCCTTTCCATGGACATAAATATCACTCTAATCGGAGTTTCGAGCAAAAAGTTATGGCCAAATTACGAACAGTGGTCCAGAGATGCAAATTTATAGCGCGGACCGGTATGGGCATTTTGTGGACCAGTCCGGCACTTACGCTGGGCGTATTTTTGGTGTATAAACCAGATTTTTGGCCTCTCTTCTTTTCATTTTCGAGCTACACAAAGGAGAGGAGTTAAAGAGAGATGAGAGCTCATTTTTAGGGAGTAATTGAGAGATCATTAGGCATCCTTCATCCATACATAAAATCCCTACATAATTAACACAGAATCATCCTCCTAACACCACTATTCATCATCTTCTTCCTCCTTCCTTCCTCTATGGATGCTTGAGCTTGAGTAGGGCTTTGCGATACGGTGTCTACGCTTCGTCTATTCAAGGATAAAGCTTCTCTAAGGTGGGAACATATTTTTCCAATTATTACATGTTGAATTAGAGTTTTCTACTCAAAATGGGTATTTTCTTAAAAACCCTAGGCTTATTGCATTTCATGGGCTTTGGGTGAGATTAGTCTATGATTAGTGATGCATACTGATAGATTATCACTACTATAACATGATTGATCATCTAGTTCCATGATTTAGCATATGTATCTAGAGATTCATGTGGAACCTTTCTTGGAGCTAAGCTTATGAACCCAAATTTGGGGATTTTGGGTTTTAGACACATAAAGTGATCGATTAAGGGTTATAGATGATATATTATGACTTTAATCATATGATTTGACAAGTAGATACACGTTTTAGCTCACACACCCAAGGATATATGATGAACCCACTTCGTAGATACTAGTATGACTTAAGAATTGGGGTTTTTGGATTTAGGCCTAAAGGATGGTTGATTGTGGATTATAAATGGTAGAAATACATATGTATGATGTTAATAGTAAGTGTAAAGCCTTTTCCATGTGTTTGCCTTGAGAAAAACTAAAAGTGATACCGTAAGTAGTAACTTGGAAATCTAGCGTTCCACGTAGACCATTGTTGATACTATTAACGAGTACACCACTCAGATATACTCAATTGGTGTGAGTAATATAACCTTGTAAGGTGTAGGTTGCCTCGACCACGGTGAGCCGTATTCATATGCCGGTTAGGCTAGTAACATATTATTCGATACTTGGCTTGATTAAATGTAAGGCGAACTATCATAAAATAGATACGGCCTTAGTTTGATACACATAACACATAATGAGATATACGATGCGAATAATAAACTAGTTGGCCTTATAACGTGAATAACCACGTGACGGTAACCATATGTGGTATACACTTGATGAAGAAGCTTGTAGAAATTATTAATGACGATGTTAATGATGATAAATGGATAGTGGGTTGTGATAGATTATATTTATATATGTGATAGCCATATGTGTGATGATGATGTGATTGATGTTACTTATATTGTTGGAAAATGGATATGATATTCCCAGTTATTGCGATCACACATATGGGCTGGATTATTGGACCGAGCACCGGGTAGCTCCCACGTGACTCGAAGACAGGCCGCCTATTTGCCTCCCCTGGGTGAAATCCCCTAAACCATGCATGGGAAAAGATGATTAGTGTACTCCACCGGGTGGTTGAAATCCCACGAAAGGAGAGCCCTCTCTTTGTATTTTGCCTTCCAACTGGACCATGTGTTCTTGGTTAGATGAGTTTCCCCGGCAAGCGGAGTAGGTCCCGTGTGCCACTGCTATCCAATTGGTGAGTTTTCCGGATAGTAGTTGGACTACTAATAGACACTACCCTGCTAGGGGGTCTCCTGGTGTAGTTCTTTCCAGAGCATCGATGTGGCTTGTATGAGGTGTTCTCCTCTTTAACTATTCGGAGTGTCATTCCCGAAAAAATATCTTGAGGGTTATCTCCAAATGACTTATTTGGAGAACTAAGTCCCTGAGCCACTCCCCACTCTGAGGAGACATGGATAAGAGCCTCGGAGCCTTTGGTATCTATTGTTCTGGGCCTAGACGACTGCAGGTGAAATTGAGGCATTATGCAAGAGATATGATACGGACCGATGTGATGTGTTTGGATATTATTATTATTGTTATTGTTGTTGTATCATATCTATGTTGTTTATGTATATAATGCCTCAGATGTGATGGGAATCACATTATTTGATTTCGGGCACGATCGGACGGATCATAATACACATAGGGAAGCAATGGCCACTCATAATGTACTAACGCATAAAGTGAAAAATTATAATGACTATTGGCCCTTAGACAAGAGATACGAGCGTGAGAATACTCGTCGATAATTTAGAGAGTTGCATTGATCATAATGAACATAAATTACTAATAATTAGAGTGGTAATTATAACTAACGGATAGTTTAGTGGGAGACAATGTAGCATATGACTTGTAAGGACAATGAGAGGTAAAGCCTATTAGTCGGCCAAGCATGGACATTCATAATGAACTAATCTCAAAGAGAAAATGATAAATTCTTGGCTATTAGTAAACGACTTCGGGTATACGTGCGGGATAGCGTGAGGTTGGTTTAGCATACTTTAGAACCCTTCCGCCATAACATGGCGAACCATAGGAAGCTACTATTTGTGAAGAGATGGTTTCATACCAACACTCCACTAGTGACTTAGGAATGTGTAGAGATAAATTCCATGAAAAGTCTAGGGACGAGATCGGTTGTTTGTGTAATTGGCTTTCGGTGGTTAGGATAGGAAACCTAGTTGGGTTCAGCATGCACGTGTGTGTGGGTTGCATTGCATAAGCATTGTTTTTAAACCATTGTAACAAAATAAAGCACTTATTTTCTATTAAAACCTATATAGTTGCCACTGAGCCCGGATTTGGCTCATTCCCTCTTTTCAGCAGTTTTGCAGGTTCTGCTTCTGGGTGGCACATGATATTCGAGTATAGAAGCCTCTGATGATTATGGACCGATCCTAGTCCTTCATGAGAAGGACTGTGTTGTATATTTGTTTTGTTTTAGTGTATCATACATGAACCATAGTTTTATGTATAAACTATATTTTGGCAAACTTGTACAAATGGATTTCATATGTGGAGTGGTTTTAATGTGGATTGTTTGTGTTGGTACTTGTATATAAATGTTTTGATTTTCACAGGGCAGTTTGCCATCTGAACAAATTCCACATGCCGAAATTTTCTAAAACAGGCTTTTTTATGGATCATATTTTCTTAAGAAAAAGTTTTCAAAAGTTGTTTTTATATTTTAAACCCGCCGTCGCGCACGACATCCGTGATTAACCGGGTCCCGGAGGTGAAAATTTCATAACGGGATTCGGGGCATCACATAATGGACATTAAGCTTTAACCAAGTTTAAAAGAAGGATTAATGTGGAAAATGGGACACGGGGTATTACAGCTATATTTACATTTACCTTAACGCCAGAAGTTGTATTTGTCTTATCTCACCATTTCATAGGTCCCTTGTTAATATTTCCATTGGACTTGTATTTTTCAGTTAGTCCTGCCTCATTTTCATTAATTTCCACACTAGTATTATTTGTCTGACCCATATTCACTAATGGGCTAAACCTGTTGTTGCTCCTATCTGGTTTCACCAGTCTATTTACATTTCCTTTAGGATTTCTTCTACTCTCAATCATCTACGGCCCATATCCATATCCATTTTCTTGTATCTTTTCAACAGAGACATCATTCACGGCAGTGACCGTTGGATCGACCTGCAAATTCCCGTTTATACTTGATACCTGAAAATTTCTCACTATTGTGCATGGTTGTTGTATCAGCTTTTTCGACACTTTCCCCACTTGAAAATTTTTTCCTCTATGTCCAACACGGCCATATTTAAAGCAAAACGAGTGAAGATACTCGTATTCAACATGATAGATCTTATGTTTCAAGGTGTACTCAAGAATAAACGGTTTAAATAAATCTATTTCAATACAAATCCAAACGTCCTTACACCTATTTGACGTCGCTGTGAGAATCCGGACCCGTGACCCCAGAAGAAGAGTCCTCGTTCTCGGTTTTATTTGAAAACGTATTTTATAGAGTCGCCAGTTTGTTTTACTAGAAAACAAACAAAATATCGTACGAAGGATAATTCGAAAACGAACTATCTTTCATATGTTTAAAACCAGAGATTGAAAATTTACTTTGCTAGGGTTCGGGAACTACGTTACGAATTGGGAAGGTGTTAGGCACCCAATTCGCCCATTCGGTCTCTTAATGGATCATGTATCTAATTCCTATTTTAGGTATCTTGCAAGTAGTTTGAATAGTTTTCAGAATAGTCTTTTTCGGATAAATTTAGTTTAAAACAATATTTTGAAATCAGACTCGAGCTTTGCGAGCGCCTACGTATTCATTCGTAGAATGAAATCAGAGTCTCGTAGTTCCTTTCTTTTGGAAACTGTTTTTGTATTTTTGTTTGTTTTGAAAACGTGTCAAAACGGATTTTTAGTTTTCTTGTAAAATTTAGAAAGGATTTATTTTGAAAGCAATGAACTTCTTTGCAAGTTATCTAATTTTCTGAATTAAAAACAATATTTTAATGCAGTATTGAAATTAGTAGAGTGGCAGAAAGACGTACCTGATGTGCTTGAAGAAGAAATAAGAACCTTGCCTTGATTGCTCCTTTCTCTCTCTAGGACTTTCTCTCTCTAGAAGTTCTCTCTCTAAAACTCTCTCTCAGAATTTCTTTAAAATGATTCTCTAATAATTTTGACAGAGTTTCTACTTACTAAAAACACTATTGAGTGTTCATCCCCTAAATGAGAGCCCAAGGGTCCTATTTATAGCAAAAATCTCGCCAAAAACGCTCCAAAAGAGGCCAACCACAAGGGGTAGCCGCAGGGCGTGCGGCTGGGTCGTGCTGCTGGGGCGTACGGTTGGGTGCCAACCGTGCGGTCGATCCCCGTCCTAGTAAGCGAAGTGGCAACAAAGGTTGTGGTATATTCCTAACGCGCTCGAAAATCAGGATTTTTCCTAATGGCCTCTTGTATGCATGATGACTCAAGACTTAATGCGGAATGCTTGTTAGGTTCACACGAGAGTCGTGGATTGGGGTGTTCACAGTCGCATTATTATAACTGGTCTTCAAAGGCCTTATAAAGAATTTCCCAATTTTAAAAAGCACTATCCGATTGAAATACTCAATGGGCAACTGCAGTCGGATCCAAATAGCCAACTTAGTTTCATGAGCTTCACTAGGAACAAAATCAGGTTCCCATTTACACACAGTGAGATAGTGATTAAGGATGATCCATCGCCCCTCATTGAGCACTTTATGATAGTCCTCCATCAAATCAAATTCAACAAGGAAGAAACCTCATTCAAATAAATGACTTCATATTCACCAAGGCAATTCCATAAACTCATAGTTCTATCACATAAAGCTTTGAACCTAATGGTTTTCCTCTACAATCTTGCAATCAAGCAATTTATCCATGGTTCCTTCAATTTAGCAACCAATTTCTCAGATAAGACTATATTTGGCCTCATAGGATTCATATTCTATTCAACATCAATATCCTAAATAGAGCTTAAATCATAAAAAAAAACCACGAATTTATCTTTAGCTTCAGACAAAATATCTTTGTATGACCTGGTGTTTCCCACTCTCTGTTTCACAACCATTTCATCCGCTTCGGTATGAATAGATTGTCTCGAGGTTTCATCAATCGCCATTTCTTCAGACTTTTCTTCACAAACATGATTGCTCTTCACTTTCATCTTGCTTCGACTCAGATGGTCATGTTCTTTGACAGCTAACAGGGTAAGGTCAATAGTTGGCGAAGGAGGGTATGGAGGGGGAGGGGGGACTCCAACGGGAACTTGAACATTCGTGTCAACTAGAGCATGGAGAGAGAGAGAGAGAGAGAGAGAGAGAGAGAGAGAGAGAGAGAGAGAGAGAGAGAGAGAGAATTCTAGAGGGGAAACCTAAACACTCATGCCCTTACTAATAGGTAAGGGCACACAAAGAGAGGAAACTTAAACAAAGGACCAAATGGAAAAAGAAAAAGGAAAAAAAAATCAAAAGGACAAAACTCAAACATCATTTCCAACTCAAAATCTACGGCACACTTAATAAATCATTAAATCAAAGGATATTTAGACTTTACACCTCACATTTTAAATTATTTGACTTTGCACTCCACTGTTAAATATTTATGTCAAGTTCAGTTAACTGTTAGCCCCAACTGTTAACTATTTATGTTAAGTTCTCTTAATAAAATATGGGGTCCAGTATCAAAATAGGGATCAAAAAGAGGGGCGCAAAGTCCAAATATCCCTTAAATCAACTAACTTAACTCAAGTTTTTATTGGCCTTTCCTCTCTCTCTCTCTCTCTCTCTCTCTATATATATATATATAATATTAACATAAATATATGTTAGTTTAACTTCACATTAAAACAAAATTGCAATTAGATGTTAATTTCTAATTCACTTTTAAAAAAGAAGTTTTTACACGTTTAAAACACATTTCATGGACAATTCATAGCATTTTCATGTTTAGACCAACCAAAAATAACCATAAAAGATTGCATAAATGCTCTAAAGAAAATAGGTTCAAATACATTATAGCATAAGTCAACATTTACTAAAATAAACTATCATAAGTCAACCTAAGCACGAAATAACTCTCTGAAATAATATACTATAGCTAATCATAACTAGATAGATATAGAAGAAGCATTTTCGTCATTAGTTTTGTTTATAAACAAAACTTAACGTAAATAGTTAACAGTGAGATACAAAGTCAAAAGATTTAAAATATGGGGTGCAATATCAAATTAGGAGTTAAAAAGTGAGGTACAAAGTCCAAATATCCCTTAAATCAACTAACTCAACTCAAGTTTTTATTGGCTTTCCTCTCTCTATCTCTATATATAATATATATTAACATAAGCATATTTTAGTTTAACTTCACATTAAAACAAAATTGCAATTAAGATGTTAATTTCTAATTCATTTTAAAAAAAAGAAGTTTTTACTCGGTTAAAACACATTTCATGGACAATCTTTAGCATTCTCATGTATTTAGACAAATCAAAAATAACCATAAAATATTGTATATATGCTCTAAACAAAATAGGTTCAAATACATTATAACATAAGTCAACATTTACTAAAATAAACTATCATAAATCGACTTTGGCGCAAAATAATTCTGTGAAATAACATATTATAGTTAATCATAACTAGGTAAATAATGATTGCCCCAACAGAATTCCCAAAGACAATGTTATTGTCCCAACAGTCCTTCAATATTAATAATTCACCAAACCCATTTTTTCTCACTCACAAAGTTAAAATCATATTTTCATTTAAAACAAAACCTATACTAAACTCTGTAAATTAACTTCTTTATTCAAGGCTGAAAGTTTGGGCCATGTTTAGTGATGTGAGATACTCTGCAAATTGACTTATTTATTCAAGTATGTTCAAAGAGAGATCAGAGTGACCCAATTATAGAAATGATAGAAGATGCGTTTCTTTCTTTTAACTCTCATTTTGCCTTTAGCCCTTCGCAAGTATGTTTCTATTATCTTAATTTTATTTTTATTTTTTTTATTATTATTATCTTTGTAGCTGTTTTCAATTACAAAGGTATGCATGATTGATTGTTGGAGTTGGACTAATGAAGCAAAAACCTTTTGCCCGCATTCAAGGGCGGATTTTGATTTTAACGTGGAGTGGGCTAACATTGAAATTTAACTTTGTTGCTTTTTTTCAAACAAAAATTGTAACAAAATTAGTGTTTTATTTTCTTATTTTTCATACGAAATTTACATTTAACCCAATATAAATTTATACCATCACTAAAAAAAATCAATTTTTTTCATCAAAAAGGTTTCAAAATTTTTTTAGGCAACAATATCATATATATATATGCATATTGACAAATATAATTTAGTGGATATCAATTTAAAAGTTTGAGTTTGACAAAATTAGAAGAATAAATAAATTCTACATTTTATTTTTGGATTATATACCCAGTGTCTCTTGTCCGTTCATTTTAAAGACTCGAATACCCAAAAGACCCAATACTATTTTGTTGGATTTGTTTTTAGTGGGCTCTATATTTCAAGGAAACAAAATTTGATAAGACCGTGCGAAAGGTTGGCCCTTTGGCTTAGGCGGGCTAAACTTTTAACCTACAACATAACTAACAATAGTTTTGTTTTCAAGGGATGGGCTACAATCCACTTGGCCCCCTGGATCTGCCCATGGCACATTTCCAAAACTTTTAGTTTAGCTGCATAAACTCACATGTATTTGGAAGCCCGTTTATGAATCCATATTAAAGTAACCTACACCTTCTTTGACAAGTGAGAATTAGAGCTTAAGAAACAACTACCACTACTAACCTTTATAAACTTAAAAAAGGCCTACAAAAGATTCTACCAAATAGAGGTTAAGAAAGAATGACTACATAGAGAACATGCAAATGATTGGCCATCAATTATCTCAAATTACTTATGTTATCATTTCTCAAACTTTCATTATTTTAGTTGGGTTTTTTCCTAGTAGTTAACAGTAGTGAATGAATGTACAAATCCTCTGTTCTGAAATAATTGTAAAGGGGAATTTTACACTTTCAGCAAAAATTAAGTTGTTTCAACTGTTTTGATTCACCATAGACTTTAGGGTAGTCCCGATGCATGAGTATTTCGTAGCAGTATCAAGTATATAGTCATGTAAACACATATAATAAGTACAAACATGAGCAGAATACGAGTATAATTCACCAATCAATTTGTCACTGAACAAGACAACTTCTTAAATGCCCAAAAATGGATGGTGAAGGAACAAGGTATATGAAGGGAAAGGTGGAAACATAACCACAATCAAATATGAAGAGCCATCAATTCTTTTAACTCCCAAAAGATAGAAAGACACACCAAAACTCAGTCAAGCAAAACATCGAACATCTAAAGTGCACAATATAGTGCACAATAAAGCTTTATAACATTATAAAATCAAATAGAAAAATTAAATGATAACTAATTCAAATGCCTTGTATTTGGTGCAATTTTTCTTTAAAAAAACATTGATTCAATTTTCCTTTAAACCCAATTTGAACAAATTTATATGTGGCTGAAAGAGAACCCTAGGAGGACTCACTAGGATGAGCTTTAGATGCCTCTAAGACAAGAGATGAACATGAAGTTGAAAAAATCCTAGCTAATGTAAAGGAGAGGTGAAACCTAGCTATCGGTGGAGGATTGGCGGAGGAGAGGTGAATCATGCAAGAAGAGGTGAACTGGTAGTTAGGCCAACAAGGTCTATCGTGTTTTTTTTTCATTGAATTCAAATGGAATTGGTTTTTGCGGCGGAGAATTCGACCTTTCATAGATTTATAGTTTTAGAATTCAAGTTGAATTTTAAATTTAAGCATTTTGTGGCATCCAAACAGGAGAGTTAGAAAGCCCCAATTCATGGAATTGGGATATCCAAACACAACCCAATTCATAATTTTTTGGGATGCAAGTATTCTGAAGTGTTGTAACTACTGTTTGCTCTTCAATGCAAGTTATTACTTAGGTCAATTGTTGTTTTAAGTTTACTATTTTGGATTGGTTTGCTATGTTATTAAGTCAGTTGTTCTATTTTAAGTTGATTGGTATGCTTTCTAAAAAAGTGCAAATTAATTTAATCAATTAGAAAAAAAAAAGGTTCTCTTTTATAAAATTAAAATATTGATTATGCCAGAACAAACATAACTACCAATATGAAAGAATCCCAAGGGAAAAAAAAGAGGAAGAATTGACACCGCATTTTATACAAATAGAACATTTACTATTAAAAACTCGAGCGCGCCACAAGCACGGGAAAAATTAGCAACCACAGTTCCATTCTCAATCTATGTGTCAACCAATAATACTACTGTTGTGTTGACTACTAGCATTACAAAAAAAAAAATCTTAGCTATGCCATTAAACAAGCAAGGCTAAAGATAGCGAAGATAATTTGTTGTTAGAATGATAAAAGAGAAGTGAAGCTCAGTCATTGGGAGAAGATCGACACAAATTGGGCCCCCGCAGCCAGGACCACCACCCAGTAGACTAAATAGCATATTGGTTCATCCGTAAAAATATGTGCCTCACTGGGGTAATGATCAAGTTACGGGGTTTGTCAAGTATCAATAAATTCCGCATACGGGCAATCTAGAGTTGGATGCTTATCAACATCACCGCAAGATCCACACGTCCCTTCCCAATTTGCTTGTTCTAAGGTCTTAATGTCGATACCTGTTTATCCATAATAAAACATCGAAAAGTAATGAACATCTCAGGAAACCATAAAGGAGGCTTTACTAATTATTTTTTTGAACCAGAAGATCATGTATCAACTTGTAAAACATAAGCCATACTCAAAATATCCTCATTCAAAAAATGGAAAACCAAAGGGCACACAGTACTGCAAATTAGTCAACCATTTTCAATTTCTACAAACAATCCAATCCACCTGGTAGATTATTTAATTTGATTAGACAAACTTGTAAATCAATTTATTTGATTAAAAAGAAGAGCAAAACTAATAAATTAGCAGCAGTTGATCTAAAAGATAGGAGATGTATACCCAAAACTAAAAGAGAAACCTACAACAGTGCACAAAATTATATTTGCCAAAGTAAACCAAATCAAGCAACAAAAAGTAAAAAGTAAAATTTTCCTCAAACAGTTCTTTAGAAAAATTATTCTTAAACCAAATAAAATTACAATGATATTATGTGAATGGGAACGTACTACAAATATCAAAAGCAAACCAATACAAGAAAAGGAATCTTCGTACAGACCACAAAACTTTTGTTCTTCTCCTCAAAACTCCAGCGCAAAAGCGAATTTCAAAAAATATTGCCCACATACCATAAAACAAAAACTTAACCCTTTTGGCCAGCTCCTGCTGCCACTTTGGCCGCAACTGTGACATCATGTAATCACATGCCGACATCTTAGGCTCATCAACTGTTGACAAGTCATTAGAACAAGAATTAATTACCCCTAGAAAACTAGAAAAGGGATACAAATCATCAGACGGGAAGGAATGCACATCCCAGTTTGAACAGAGTATGCATGTTAGGATGCCAAGTGCCACCTACCAGTTGGCTAGAATAGCATTATTCATTTAGGTTGTAATTGTGGGTTAGTTAACTATAATCAAAAGTTAACCATGGGTAGTTGCATCTATTAGTTTGTTGGATTATCTTAAGCTTGTAAGGTAACAGCATGTAATTAAACGATTAAGTTCGAATGAAATGAGTGGTCTCTCATATTAGTTTCTCTATCTGCAATACAACTAGTAGAACAAATCATTAATGGTAAACATTCTAACAATTTTACTGCAAGTGTGGGGTTTTATTTATCCTATTAGGCATTTGACGAATTAATTTCCCAAATGATTTTTCCGAATTAAGTGAATCAATTATAGAATGACAAGATACGTTATTTTGACAGATCTGTATGGAAAAGCATGTGGTTAAGAAAAGGTTTATAATTTGGTACAAGTTTAACAATCGATGATACATACGCACGTACACAAGAAACGAGTATTCAATTAATCCTTGTGATATATAAATAAATAAATAAATAAATGTTGTATACCATCTTCAAGAAAAGGCACAAAAGGTTCCTTGGATTTTCCTTCAAAAGGTCGTTCATGAGCGGTAGAGTCTGAGAGTGCCACCTCATCATCAACTGTGAAGAACAAAAAATATGTTGATACTATCTATGTCAAATCCATTGAGGAAAAAAAGATTCAATAAATTGAGTAATCAGAGGCTTCATTGGCATATGATTACTATTGACCCGCAAACGAACAAAGAAGAAATTTTACAAGCTTGTGTTCTTTTCATAAAATTTTGTAATTCAACACATGATTCTCAAAGTCCCTGACATTTTGAGAGTGGTTAATTTACAAGATTTCAAAATTTGATGAAGTATTAAAATATCCGAGTATAACACAAAAGAAAAATGCGAAAACAAGATAGCCTAACGAACGACTCCATCTAACCTGATGGATGGAGATAACCAGAGTCCATTTAGTCCTAGACATCACCCTCAACATGGGTTTTTCTGTGGGGCTTTTCATCAAACAGGTGGCAGGCATAGTTCTTGGAACACAATTTGGAGCTGCGCTTATGTAAGCTCTATGATGGTTGTTCAAGTTTTTGTCTGCTAGATATCCATTATAGGGGGTTCTATTCTTTGTATGAAACTCCTACTCCCACCAGTTACCATGGTTTTCAGCCCAGCATGCCATGCTGCTCAATAGTGGCACTGCCGAATTTATCTATTACGATCAGGTTCACACTGATTTCTAATCCTACAGGCCTTCAGATACAGCCTTTCTATGGCCTTTATACAAGGCGTCATAATCCATGGTTTTTTTCTTCAGCTGATTGTCTATAGTCTCATTGCGGATTTTTCTCAAACATCTGGTAGGCACTTTCTTTAAAGAAGTGTTTACAGCAACTGTTATATTTTTTTTCTTTTGGCTTTGGAGATGGCTGGTTGTATCTCCCTCCTCTTATTTTTTATGGCAGTGCTCTAATGTCCTAGATTGGGTTAATTTTTTACTACTTCAAAAATATTTTCAAATTAAAGAAGAGAATACGCCTCGTAAATCCTTCCTGAAACAAAAATCGTTTAAAAGTGTAAAGAAGGAACATCAATAAAAATAATAAAATCGTCTTGTACCTTGATTACTTTTGATGGGTTGGATGTTTGGATCATCAATCTTTATCCTCTTCGATTTGGGTATACATCTTTTGATGGATTTGGGCTCAAACCCCTGGGCATTGGATCCTAATCCACCATCTTCTTTGTCCTCCTGCTGGTTCATGGTTTCCTCCTTCCCCAACCCTGCCATCAGTGGAAGATAAATGAAATTGCACCTCTTTCGTTTTTCCTTTGTAGGTTTTTTTATTATTCTATTTTTATTTTATTTTTTTGAGTAAACAACCCAAACGGCCGTTTATCTTTTAATCTAGTACCATTTTGGCCATCAAACTTTAAAACGAACCACTTTGATCATCTAACTTCGGAGTGGGTACCACTTTGACCATTTCATCCAATTTGGTTGTTAAATTTGATGCATTTATGTGGCACATTACTTCGTGTAAAGTTATTGTGGTCATATTGCAACAAAATGGCAATTCCTTCAGATAATTTCTGCCAAAATTAAACATACAAAGTGTATAAAACATATCAATATTTTTAACAAACAGCACAACTTGGGCTATTTTATAATCAAAATGATCAAAATACGCTTAAACGAAGTCACGTGCCTTGCACATGGTTTCATGCCACTAAATTTAATAGTACAATTGGAAGGAATGACCAAAGTGGCACGCACTCCAAAGTTGGATGGCCAAAGTGGTATTAGATAGAAAGTTTATTGGCCACTTGAGTTGTTTACTCAAACAAATATAACTATTAATATGAAAGAACCCCAAGGGAAAGAAAAAAAAAGTATTGACACTACATTTTATACAAATAGAACATTTTACTATTAAAAACTCGAGCATGATACAAGCAAGGTGAAAATAATCAACCACACTTCCATTCTCAATCTATATGTCAACCAATAATACTACTATTGTGTTGACTATTAGCATTACAAAGTTTTATCTTAGATATACTATTAAACAAGCAAGGCTATGATGAAAGAGAAGTGAAGCAAACCCATTGCTCGGTTGAGTCATTGAGAGTACATTTAATATTGACACACAATGGACCCCGCAGCAAGGACCACCACACAGTAGACTACATAGCATAATCGGTGCGTCCATTAAAATCTGTGCCTCGCTGGGATATTGATCAAGGTATGGGGTTTGTCAAAAATAAATAAAATCAGCTTACGGGCAATCCAGATTTGGGTGCTTATCAACATCACCGCAAAATCCACACTTTCCTTCTAAATTTCCTTGTTCTAAGCTCTTAATGTCAATACCTGTTTATCCATACTAAAACATCGAAAAGTAAGGAGCATCTCAGGACACCATAAAAGAGGCATTGCTAATTATTTTTCTTGAATCAAAAGAGCATGTATCAACTTGTAAAACATTAAGCCCTACTCAAACACCCACATTCAAATACTGGCAAACAAAGGGCATGCACTACCTCAAGATCAACCTTAGTACTGGCAAATTAGTCAACCATTTTCAATTTCTACAAAAAATCCAATCCAGCTGGTAGATTAATTAATTTGTTCAGACAAACTTGTAGATCAATTAATTCAATCAAAAAGAAAGCCATATTCTATCAACTAGAAACACCCAAATCTAATAAATTTTCAGCAATTGACCCTATTAACCCTTGTTTGCTCTAACATTTAATTCTCTAAAAACAATGATCAACATACCAGTCCAAAAATTTGAACTACCTCTCTAACTATCCATGTACTTGGAACTCTCCATTCCACTTCAATGGATGCCCACCCACTTTCTAAAAGCCTGAACATGCTCAATCCTATTACTTTGAACCTCGTCTTTAGCTTTGGATGCTTTTAAGTTCCGATAAAGATCCTTATGAAACTT
This sequence comes from Lonicera japonica, assembly GCA_021464415.1. Taxonomy (NCBI): domain Eukaryota; kingdom Viridiplantae; phylum Streptophyta; class Magnoliopsida; order Dipsacales; family Caprifoliaceae; genus Lonicera; species Lonicera japonica. The sequence continues at coordinate 16,564,051 of CM038469.1, forward strand.
ATGGAACTCCCGTTTATACATCCACTTGTCTGCAAACATATCATGCTCCTTAATACGCCCAATCACCTCCATCACCCTCTCGGAGTAACCACATCGAAGAAATTTCAATACCAACAATTCATACAAATCACTATTGACCATAAAATTTCCATTCTCATTATTCCTCTTAATATCCCCCCATAAGATTGTAATTTCACAATACATTTCAAGAGATGAATAACCAAAAGATATTTTTTTCTACCATTCTTCGGTATGTCCGCTTTCTCCTCTTCAGTCATCTCTCGGACCAGATACTCGGCCAAATCTGACTTGCTAATTGTTGTCGCTTCAACTAAAAAAAATCCATCTTTTAGAGCAAGACCAGCTTTTCAAATTTGCTTTAAAAAATTAAAAATGCCTTGGCTTCTCTAAACATCTTTCCTCTCTGATAAGCTGACAAAAGTAATGTCTATGATCTAGGGCCCAATGGAGTCCCTGCCGATTCAAGGTCTTCTAAAATGTCATGGGCAGTCCCGAGTCAACCCAAGTGGATGCAAGCATCAATCGCATCAAAACATAACATTTGTTCTTTAAACGGACCCAATTTTGTTTGAATAATAATTAAAAGATTTGAAAGTTCACTAATCCTCCCAGATCTCAAGTCGTATAATAAGCTTCTCAAGTGCTTTGTTGGAAAGCACAAGTTTCCCATTCTTATAAATAATAAGCTCCCCTTTACCTCCTTCTGCTTTGAGGACAGAATCTTTCAGCAGCAGCTGTGGGCAAATCTGTAATTTCAGTCCTCCCCTGAGATTTTGAGACCCAATTAGGACAAAGCAAGGCTTCTGTGGCTCCCTGGCCCGGTGTCGCCCAATTTATTGAGCCAAACTATTTCTTTTCGTTAGCATGCAGAGAGAAGTGCTTCAATTATTCATAGTATCAAATCATGTCACTTAAGAGTTCTGCAACTAAATGAGCACCTTAGAGTTCTTTCGCTAAAGATTAAAGTCAGAAAATGAGATATGTTCAACACATAACAAAGCAAGTAAAACCTTCATTAATGCATGTAAGTAAGAATGAAATGAGAATTTTTTTTTTTATTAATAAAACACAGAATATATTTGTATCTATTGATATGGGCTATTTAGTAGGCAGATCACTAACCAAAAAATTAGAGGAAGGCACTAACCCAAAAAATCACCTCATGAAATGTATTATCCGCTCTATTGATGTACTTCTATACTTTGGCAACATCATTTTAATGGTTACTGTTAAAGGAACTTTCTCAAAGACCACTATGATTTTCAACTGAGTCTTTTAAAGCAAACTCGAAAGGGCAAAACTACCTGCAATCCAAATAAAAACAACCGAAGTATATATATGAAAATTTCTATATGTTGAGGAATTAGATTATACCAATTAGACAATGGTAGGTTAAATCCTAGAGGAGCGATAATTGGAAGGAACAAAAATACTAATAAGCTTAAAATCCATCCCTAATTAATTGTGAACATTGAAATTCTAAAAACCCAAACTTCAAATTGAAAACCCTATTTTAGAGAAAATTTGATGGACAGTGGCTTTGTGACAATACAGATTATCAAGAGGCACCGGAAAATAGATAATGGATCAATGGAGACACACAGAGAGACAGAAAAGATAAGCTAAGAAATAATCCAAACACCTCTAATAGAGAACGGATCAATGGAGGGACTACGTACCAGAGAGAAACCTAAAGATTCTACGCTCGTGCTGGTCAATCAGTCGACGGAGTGTGCTCGCACGATGTCGTAGTCGACGAAAGCCAAAGACACTTTTGTTATGTTAATCTAATCTAATATCTAATCTATGTATAAAATGGGAGGGATTTATTGTGGAAAGTGGCAGTTATTAATGTATTAATTAATTATATTGTTAATATTATTATTTTTTTTTTTGATTTTTTTTAAACACACTTGGTAATCTCTTTAATTATTAATAAATAAAAGTATTATACTTAAAAAAATTATAAATTGATCTTTATCTTTTATACTTTGATTATAATTTATTTTTATTATTATATTATAGATTAATTTGAATTTTATTTTGATTTTATAAATAAGATAGTGTAAAATTTTTAATTTATTTGTAGAATTATAGTTGATAATTTTTATTTCTTTTGTAATAATTTTTAGCACATGCACAATTTTTATAAAACCGTCCGTGCATAGCACGGGTTATAATCTAGTCTAATATTAATAATAGGAGAACTCTACCATAACTTGACACGTGTCTACTAATTTATTTCTTCCTTTTTCCTTTCTTTTTGTTTGTTTTTCTCCGACATAAGTCCCGCAGTCTATTTACACTCCTCTCCCAAAACAGTTTCTTTCCGAAAGTTATTTCTCTTCAAAAATCGTCTCCATTCTTCTCCTATTCACCCTCAACTTCTTAGCCTCTCTAAACGTTACTTCTCTCCATTCTCATCAGCTTTTATATCCGCACCCTTTTACCTATCTCCATTGTTTTCACTCTCATATTTAGGGTTTCAGGGTGGTGGCACTTTTGCTCTTCCTGACCAGGGAGGATGATCACTTATCGCCATTCCAAGTTCCAGGTATATCTATTGTTTTCTTTTACCCGCACATTACTTCTCAAAATAGTTTCTCTTATTGTATTGATTTGGGTTGTATATAAATAGAACTCCCAATCACGTATATTCAAGTTACATTACCATATTTTTTGGGTTTCCAATCGCTTAATTGTCCTTCCTTATGGCTTTAAATAGTCTCATTAATCATTATTTTGCCATTTAATTTCCTTCTTCATACCAAGTTTTTTCGTATGGTAGAACCCTTTATATGTTATAAAGCGAAATTTATAGAGGAATTTAAAAATCGATTCAGAATATAATATATATCATCTCTCTCACTCTCAACTTCTAGGTCTACAATAAGGATTTTGGTCCCTTCAATTAGATTATGGAATTCGTGTATTATTTCTAGATTAGCAGTTATGAAAATTTGCTATATTGTTTCTCTTTTTGGCAATCATGCACCCAATTACATCCACTTTTCACATGTTAGTGATTGATACTTCACCGGTGATAACTTTTAGTTTATATATTATAATATATTCTAATATTTGAGTTACTTTGCAAAGTTTCTTAGTGTTTAATACGTACTTTATTTTCATATAACTAATTGCTGCATTACCTAGCATGTTGTTAGTGTCTCCAAAATGAAAATTTTAAATATGTCCTAAAAATGTTTTATAATAAGATCGCTTATTTGTGCAATTGCAAGAAGAGCCTTTTCTACTCATTCCTGTACACAAGGAAGTACCAATTGTTTTTATGCAGCCAATACCCAATCCATTATTAATCAAAGCTATTTTTCACGAGATTATTTTGTATTTTTTATAGGTTTTCATGGTATTTGTAGTGATATATAGGCTATAGGAAGCACATATACGGATATGGGTATCCGATACAATACAGCATGGACACGGGGATACGACAAATCTAGAGAGAAAAAAGTCTGGATTCACGACTTGAGTTCTTAATTCCTTGTTGTTCCATTAAGAGAGGAAGGGTCTTGCTGTTACGAACAATGGCAACTAAAAATTATGTAAGATACGAAATAGCACTTCCCTCTCACCCGTGTGATTCATCTCTTCCGTTCCTCTTTCTTAAGAATAAGAAAGTCCCCGAGAGGGCTTAGTTGATCCATGATTTATGTTTCATCTTTCGGAATAAAAAAGTCCCCGAGAGGGCTTAGTTGATCCATGATTTATGTTTCATCTTTCGAAATAAGAAAGTCCCCGAGAGGGCTTAGTTGATCCATGATTTATGTTTCATCTTTCGTTTCCTTTTCGTTTGTTTCGAGAAATATATCGATCAATTCCAATTCTTTCTTTTTCTCTTGATTCAGAAAAAACTAGGATACGCTACAAAAATTAATATGTAATACATTCGTATACATAAAAGTTAGTAGTTTTACAAAGTTTACAAATACTACTATCAGTATTCGTGAAGACATGAATTTAAGAATCAATTAAAAAAAATATGAAATAGCTATTTAGCTCTAATTAGCACCAAATGTTTCACACACCCCGTCAAAAGGATTATCATCTCACATTTCATGTTTACCCCCATTATCTTAAAAAATAGCACGTAATGTCATACATCAGATAACAAAATAAAAATAAAAATACTCATGACTATCAACCTCAAGTAAGTAAGAGTATTGATTCATAACTATTTTGAAGGTATTTAATTAATAGTTTTTTCCTTCGCGTGCATTTTCAATAAAAATATTGAATTAGCCCTATTTATTAATTATACAAAATATTATCGTGTCCGTATGTCTTATCCTTGACATATGCGTATTGTATCTTAGTTGTATCCATGAAATATCTGGAAAATAATAAATGCGGGAAATTCCAATACATATCCTACATGTATCTAGCCGTATCAGTACATGATACGTTTCAGATACAACGATATGGAGTATCCATGCTTTAGAGCATATAGGCATATATGGTTTTTATATTTTTTTTCGTTTTTGAAATGCAGGACTTGGAAGTTAACAGTGGAGAAAAGTTTTTCCTCAATAAAATTGAAGTTCAATTCAAGGAGTGTTCTTAGTTGACAAGTAGATCTTTATCCACTTTCAACTCAATTGGCCCTCCACTAATAATTTAGAAAGGTCAATAATAAATCCTCTGATACTTTACAATTATGTAGATTTAATTTGGATTTGCGTCATTCAGGGTTGGATTTTCTAATTGTTAATTTGTTTTTACTTTTTTGTTAGCAAAAGAAGGGCCAAAGGCATGGGAAGCAGAATTAACACCAGCAACCTAAACAGGAGAAAGAAATTAATTAATTGACACATTCTCTTTGCAAAATTAGATATGACATATACCAAAAGTTCACGAAATTCTACTATTAAGTACCACATTTGTGCATGTTTATTCTAGAGATGAAAGATTTAATATTTTATAATCCACTATTAACATGATTCATTTCCTGGTAAGCACACACAATGATACTACAAACAATAATTACATCTCATCTATAGATAATTCTCTCTTTTCCTCAGTCCCTCTTTTTCATAAGGTGAATTTTTGAATATGAAAGATTTATTCCTTGGTTATATATTTCACTTCCATGATTAACATTCTGTATTAATTGGACATAAAACCTAAATGCAGTAAATTGTAGATACTTTTTTGGTTCGTGTGCTATAATATTTTTTCCATGTGTAATTTATGATAGAGAAATAAATTATAAGAGATAAATTATCTAATCAAGAATGTTATCAACTTTATTTTGCTACTATCTCATGACATTTGGCAAGAATGGAACCTAAATCTCTCAAGGACTTGAAGACATAAAGCTGCAAAAATTATATGTTCCTTAATTTAAATAATTTTGTGTTCATTTGGGTGGAATATATGTGAATGAAGAAGATGAGTTTCTTTTTAAGTCTCAAGTTATATACCTCAAGTGCTTGCAAGTTATAGGTTCCCCCTAATGTTCATGCTTAACAGGTTTCAGATTTTTTATGTTATTCAATGTTTTTTTTTCTTCTATCTCAATTTTTCTTAATAGTTTAATCTTTAACTTCTTATTTAAATAGAATATGTGTTGCAATTTTTATAAAATGCCCGTGCATCGCACAGGTTTGCAGACTAGTGTTACAAAAAAACCAACAGCCAATGTCTCAAAAATCAGACCGTCGATGTTACTTTTAAACATTGGGTGGAATATTTTGTTGGTCTAAATGCTATTCTATTCTCTGTTTTTTTGGATTAACTATTCTATTATCTTTTGTTATTATAAAAATAAATACATGTTATAAAACTATATGTATTACTATTTTGTTAACGAATATAACTAACTTTGTCTGTTAACTTGTCTTGCTTTATTGTGTCAATATTAATATAATTAAAAATTGTTCAGGTTTTACCTATTAACTTATTAAATTGTGTAATATTATCGTATCGGGTGCTATTTTATCACATCTACTTATAGGTCTTAGGCTGATGTTTTTATAAAACTTTGGGCTCTTTTACAAAAAAAAAATTTCTTTTTAATATTAAACTCTTATATTCTAAAAATAGAGGCTATTGGGCATAAGAGCCCACCCACTCCAATAACAATATAATTGCAAAGGCCCAATATAAATTAGCATTGTAAATTAAGGAAACTACAAGAAAAAGACACTAATGCCCCTTCCTTATTTAACTAATAACACACTAACCATAAATATAACATCTCACATCTCCAAAAAATAGTTGGCACCAAATCTCAATAAAAAAATTTTAAAGTCCACAACGGTCGATCATCAGAGCCGAAGTTGATGCAAGAAATCATTTTGATAATCAATTCTGATTCATTGTTCAGTTATTGATTCAAAAAAACTACATATGATCATGGTTTATGTAACGCCTCGCCCTTGGGGGCGATAAAAAATGAATAAATAGGATATAGATTATCCGTTAATTACAATAGAGTTCCCAAAATACAACGAAATCAAATTCTACAACCTCTAAACTATAATAATCCCTAAAGCTCTCCCACGAGCTCTCACTGTCCCATCCCGCGTCCTCACTGCGAACACATGTAGATGAAAAACATGTATGGGGAAATAAGCCGTATACAGAGGATAATTATGAATCTGTGGAATCAATAGAACAATAACAAATACACATACATAAGCCCATCACCATACAATGCCTCATACCCAGCTTTCTCATGGCTACATGCCAAGTACCACCATACCAATTCATGCCTCACCTCACCCACACCCTCTCTGCGGACGATGTAAACCGGGCTATTAGACTGTTGGCAAATCCCCGGTAGGTGTACTTAAACATGTACCAATCAATCACCAAAGCAATCCAGCCAAACACATCACATATACCAATTAATATCAACAAACATGTCACAGAGCCAATGAATAAGCAACACAAGATGAGTAAAAAATACGGATATCAAAGAATAGCTCTAGAGCTTACGGAATGCATACGAAATACTTCCCATACCTTAACCATAGAAATCAATCCGTATCCGAAGCTCCGTTCAGCGAAATCTTAAAGTCCTCGCGTCACCACGCTCCTAGCGTGGCAAGATCCTCGAACCAATGATATATGAACCCTCGTTCCTGTATCCAACGCTCAAGCTAGAGCTCCTATGAGGGACAACAAGGTAGGAGATGATGAATAGTGAAGGAGAGGAATATTTGGATGGTTTAAAGCTTTAATCCTTGGATCAAGAGGTTAGATGTGTAGAAATCTCCTTCTCTCTCTCCCTAGAAGCTCTCTAGAACTCTCTAGGGATGTTTAGGAGTGTTTGGGTCAAAGTTGTGGCAAAAAGAGGTCAAAAGAATGCTTAAAAATAACCAAAACCAACATTGGCCCGCTGCCGGACTAGTATTGAAAAATCCCATACCGGTTCGCGCATAAGTCTGGTCACCCCAATACCGGTCCGCGTGTAATTTTGGTGCTCTGATGCACTGTTCGTAATTTGGCCATAACTTTTGACTCGGAACTCAAATTGAGGTGTTCTTTATGTCCACAGAAAGGTATTTCAAAGCTCTACAACTTTCTAAGAGAAAGTTTTTTCAAATTCTGGATAGATGTTTCCCAAAAATTCATCGAAGATAGCGCTCTGCCAAAACGCTACCGAATGACTAGAATTTAGCGATGGACCTACTTCGGGTCCTGTTTTGATCAATGAGAAATGCGAATTGGACTTTGGCCAAAACACGAAAGTTTTAGAATGGTATGAAATCTAGAACTAGGAACAAACGGCTATCAAATCGGATAAAAGATGAGAAAGTTACAAGAATCCAAAATTGGCTAAAAATAAGAAAATCGCGTAAGATCAAAACTCATGATTTACAAACCAAAATCGATTCGGACCACCCGAATCACTAAACGATCTCTCACATGAGTGTAAAGAAGCTAATACAACATACTTAACACTAATATGAACACGGGGTGTTACAGTTTAGCACATTCAATTAATCTCAATCATTAATATATTTGTTCGACCGTAAAATTTATATATATATTGCTTCCATAAATCATATTTCTTCATCTAAATCAATTAAAACATTGATACGAGCTCCTAATTTGTTTTAGCACCAATCATATTACTTGTTATTGTGTAGTTCCTTCTGGTTATTGTCATCTGTGTTAACAGGTGGTGCTAAATAACGTTTAGCACCATCAGATTACTTGTTACTATGATGAAAGGTGGTGCTAAATGGCTTTTAGCACCTTCAAAGTTTTCAAGTGCGAAAGGTGGTGCTAAATGGATTTTAACAGCATTGGATTGCTTGTTACTGTGATGAAAAATTGTGCTAAATAGCTTTTAGCACATTTAAACTAGTTTTCATGTGGGCAAGATGGTGCTAACTGGCTTTTAGCACCATCAGATTACTTGTTATTTGTCTTGAAAGATAGTGCTAAATGACTTTTAGCACATTCAAACTACTTTACACATGTGAAAAGTGGTGCTAAATAACTTTTAACACCATCAAAAGGTGGTGTTGAATGACTTATATCACCATCAACATAGTTTTTTTATGTTCGAAAGGTGGTGCTAAATGACTTTTAGCACCTTCTGGTATTATCTTATTTGTTGAAAGGTGGTGCTAAATGGATTTTGCAGGAATATTGATAGAGGAATTTTGGGCAAAGTGCATTATAATAATTCTAGTTTTGGATTCCAAATCACTATAGGTTTATCAATAGATGTATTAAAGAGGTCAATCTGTCAAAGGCGGTTTGACAAAAATCCATTGCATTTGGAGCTAGTCATCTCTCGTGATGCCAAGAAATATGTTATGGATAGTGATGAAGCTATACAATACATGGTCTGCTTTGCAGCAATTCAACATATTGATAGCAAAGATAAAGTTGCAAGGCGAAGCGATGCTCCTAAGTCCTTAGTGCTTGGAAATAATTCTACTAGTAGCTCCTCCAATTGTGGGAGTTTAGAACTGAGGCTGAATCTCATAATGAACCACGTCAATTTAATGCTTGAAAAAATTGTATTACGAGTGTTGAACAGAGATTTTATGGTGGTGCAAATGAGTTCCGGACTAGTTTAAAAAAATATGCGATTCACAAATGGTTCAAGTTTGAATATAAGAAAAATTCTAGTGATAGGATTACGGTTTTTTGTAGTAGGCACAAGGATAAAGGATGTACATGGAGAATACATGCCTCTCCAAAGTGCAAGCTTGCTAAGTTCTTTAAAATAAGAAAAATAGTGGGCAAGCATACATGTGACATTACTTTCAAAGATTTAAGGAACTCACAAATGACAAGTCATGTTGTTAAGTAGACTATTCTATTTTTGATTCGGGACAGATCTCTCATAAAACCATCCGACATCATTGATTAGTTTAGACGCGAGTTTAGTGTTACATTAAGCTACTACCTTACTTACATCGATAAGATCCACGTAATCAAGGAAGTCCATGGATGATGATTATGCATCCTTATCAACAACTTGTCTCATACACTGATAGTATAAGGGAATCAAATCCAGAGAGTTATGTCGTTCTTGAAGTTCATGAAGCGATTAGAAAGTTTCAAAGAGTAGTCATAGCATATGAAGCTTGTATATGTGGATTCAACTTTTGCCGAGCTTTAATAGCTTTGGATAGATGTCATCCTAAGGCAAAATTTAAAGGTTGCATATTCTCTACAACTAGAACTAATGGATTTTTTTTTTGTTTTCGTAACTGTTTGTTTGCAGCATAGCTGGTGCTAAAAATCGTTTTGCCACACCATCTTCAACTAAAAATGTGAACACCGGATGGTACTAATTTTAGCACCCCAGTATATGGACACTGGGAGGGTGCTAAAACCTCTTTAACACCCCCATTATCTGCACTTCACACTTTGGTGAATGCAATGGTGCTAAAGGGATTTTAGCACCCCAGTATATTTACTTTTTTACACTGTGGTGACTGCAATGGTGCTAAAAGCGTTTAGCACCCCAGTATATCTACACTTTTACATAGTAGCAACTGCAATGGTGCTAAAAAAGTTTAACACCTTAGTATGTCTACACTTTTACATTGTGGTAAGTGCAAAGGTGCTAAAGGCATTTAACACCCTAGTATGTGGACAATGGGTGGGTGCTAAAACCTTTTTAGCACCCTAACTGTGGTCATTACAATGATGCTAAAATGGTTTTAGCACCCCTGCTGTTTCTTACTCATAAATTGATATGTTCTAATCGTATTATTTATAGGTATGTTCCCGTTGGCGATGACTGTTGTCAACTCGAAAAATGTTGCTAATTGAGAATGGTTTTTAAATCATCTAAAAGTTATTGTCGGAACGTATAGACAAATTAATTTTATTTTTGACTGACATGTTGTGTTGAAAAAAGTATTCCTAAGGTATTCAATAATTCATTTCATGCTTATTGCCTTTTTCACTTAAAAAAGAACTTCATATCAGCACTTTCAAAAAGCTTTAGGAAAAAGAAATTAACAGTGCAATTGTTCTTGAGTTGTGCAAATGCTCGTACGATTGATGAGTATATAGAGCATTACGAGACCTTGGCATCCTTGTGGGAGAAACAATGAATAAATTCTTAGAGAGTGCACCCGCTGAACGTTGGGTAAATGCATTCTTCCCAGGGAAATGGTACGACGTTATGACTTCAAATATGACTGAAAGCGATAACTCCTGAATTATAAATGAACGTAATCTGCCAATTACAATAATGTTAGACCAAATTCGGGCAAATGTAATGAATCAAATGTCAGATAGGCGAGAGGTGTTGAGGAATTGAAAAAATGAATTGTGTCCATCTGTCAAAAACAAGCTGAAAGACAAGGTCACCGAGAGTTCCTCATGGATGGTGACTAAGTCCGCTGATACGATGTATGAAGTTAGAGAGCAAAAGACTTATCGCGTAAATCTTGAAAGATGGCATTGCGGGTGCAATTCATGGTGCGTTGATGATCTTCCCTATTCCCATGCCGTTTTATGCATATTAGCGAATAATAAAAATATTTACGAGTACATTGATCCGTGCTTCTTAGCAATCAACTATAAGAGCTCGTACTTGCATCCAATTTATCCAGTGCCAACTTTTAGTCTAAATTCTAATGTATTGGCAAATGTAACATAGATTTTAGCTCCAGATTGCAACATACAGCCTAGTCGATAAAAAAAGTCGATTTGACACAAACAAGTCAACTACAAGGAAGAAGTGGAAGTGCGGAAGGTGTAAAAAGTATGTTTATCACAACAAGAAATCATGCACTGAGCCTATCACTTAGATCTTACATTAGTTTGTGGAATTATAACCTACTAGATTAAATGTTTTTCTCTATTTAATGACTTCAATTTACTTCTTTTCTTCCTATAGTGACATTAGAAAAAATTTATTCGTTGCTAGTAGTTCTATTCTTAGAAATGCTATGTTATGTTAGAAGATGTGCTAAAATTATTTTAGCACCTTTTGATTGGTAGTTTATATTCCATATAATTCCAAAATTTGTTTTTTCAGAAAATGTGCTAAAATTGTAATACCACCATTTGATTACTTTTTAGTTTGTTGAAAAGTGGTGCTAAATGGCTTTTAGCACCATAAACATCATTTTTTTTATTTTCAGGAGATGGTGCTAAATGACTTTTAGCACCATTAGAATACTTGTTACTGTGTGTTCATAGTGCTAAATGGCTTTCAGCACCATCAACATAGTTGTTTTTTGTTCGAAAGTGGTGTTAAGTGACTTTTAGCGCCATCAGAATACTTGTTATTGTGTTTTCATGGTGCTAAATGGCTTTTAGCACCATCAGAATACTTGTTACTGTGTATTGACATATGGTGCTAAATGAGTTTTAGCACCATCAACATAGTTTTTTATGTTCGAAAGATGGTGCTAAATGAGTTTTAAGCACCATCACAATACTTGTTACTATGTGTTCATGGTGCTAAATGGCTTTTAGCACCATCAACATGATTTTTTTGAAATGTTGTGCTAAATGACTTTTAGCACCATCAAAATATTTGTTACTGTGTATTGATGGTGCTAAATGACTTTTAGCACCATCAACATTGTTTTTTATGTGCAAAAAATAGTGCTAAATGACTTTTAGCACCATCAAATTCCTTGTTACTAGTTGTTGACAGGTGCTGCTAAATGACTTTTAGCACTATCAAATTACATGTTACATTGTTGAAAGGTGGTGCTGCTAAATGACTTTTAGCACCACCAGAAAACTTGTCATGTTGTGAACACCTCATTTTGCGACTCCCGTAAGAATTTTGATTTTTTAAGAAATGAACACGCATGCATGCACGAGCATTTTTGGATGCACAAAAACTATGTACATGTGATACAGGTCAAAGAAGAAAGCCAAAAGGACCCCGGATGAGGAGTTACAGAATTATCGAAAATTATCGGGACCGAAAATCGTCAAAAACTCCTGGAAACTTGTTACACATTTTGGATCATCCTTAAACTTTGAGAGTTGTTAGACATTACCATGAGGAGTAGCATACTCGAAAATCAGCTCAATCCGACAGTCGGACCTCCGAAAATTCATAAAATTATGATTTAGATTCAGTTGGTCAAATGGAGGTCTTCTCGAAGTTAAAATGGTTTGAAGTTTGGTAAGTGGATAGGCCTTATTGTGGGGAAGAATATATTCTAATTTCAGCTTTGTCGGACATGGGATCCTCAAGAATCAATTTGTTTACCGTGCAATTCTAGTCGAAATGTCCTTCGTAGAAAATTAAAATAAATAGTGGCCTTCCCGAATTCTGATCGACCTCAAATTTGGGCACAAGATAGAAAACATTAGGAGGGAAAACATTTCAAAAAATCAGCATAATCCAACAGTTGGGAGTTCAATTGTCGAGATTGTTGTACGCAAGTACGTTTCCTACGCGGGAACAAACTCTTTGTACCAAGCCAAGGAGACCGAGTCCTTCCCGAACTCCGATCATCTCCAATATTTTACAGAGTCTATAAGACTTATATTGGAAATACATATCCAAAATTCAGCATGATCCAACGGTTAGAACCTGACTTGTCGTGCAAACAAGGGACTTTGTCTATGACAAGTACCTTTCCTACGCGGACACAAACTCTTCGTACCAATCAGAACGAAAGGAGACCCTCCCGAATTCTGATCGACCTGAAATTTGTACAAGATCTAGAAGACTTCTATTTGCAACACATATCCAAAAATCAGGATGATCCATCGGTGGGAAGGCTTCTCGATAATTTCCAAGTGTCCTAGTTGCAATCTATTTTCTTGCTCTCCAAGTATTTTGACAACTATAAATAGACCCCCCCCTCCATTCATTATTTTCATCAACAATCAAGGGGATTTCATGGTACACACCAAGAGATCCTTATTCTCTCCTTCCAAGAAGGCTCAGGTATAATTTTCTCTCTCTTCTTTTATTTATTCGTCAATTTTATAATCTATATTCCTGTCTGCATAATTTCTATCACTTGATAGCTTTTCAAAACCCTTTTTCAAATTGTTTTTCAAAACCAAAGGCGTATAATAAACCCTAATCCAATTCCAAAATAGTATTATTACTTTCTTACTTTTTCAAAAGTCCGGATTAGCAGTATTGTTATACGAAGGAATCGATAATCGCTATATATTCAATTTAACTCATAGATTGCGGTGTATATGTGATAAATACTCGATGATGAGAGCACTAGTGCCATCTATACCGGTTTAATCAATAGACTTTGGTATATGATCCATCAACTCACCTCATATAACATCAAGTATAAGATTCCACATTGAATCAGTTTCCGAAAAGCCTAATACTTTACAAAATCACTTGTTTTAATTGCATTTATTATTCTCAAATTCTCTTTTTTCAAATCACACACATACTTATTTTTAAATCATGGGCGAATTAGGAAACACATCGTTTTCATCCCAATCCCAAAATCCCGATTTCTAAAGCAAGCTCGAAAAGTTGTAAAGTAATAGCAATAGCATATAAGAACTGAATTATAACACACGCATATCCTACTCAAGAAACCGAAAGGGCGAATTGGGTGCCTAACACCTTCCCGATTCGTAACTTAATCCCCGAACCTTCGAATCAACTGGTTTCGCATATATTGTGTATAAGAGGATATTTAGTCCATAAATATGTCTCTTTTACACAAACCTTTTTTGTTTGTTTAGTAAAACAAAATGGCGACTCTTATTCTTTTCAAAATCGATTTTTAAAGCAATGACGGAATCGCCTCCCACGAGGACCCCCGGGCGTCGAGAACGCGGGTTCTCACAGTGGCGACTATGCTGGGGAGATTTAAGAGGATTAGACTCTAAACAAGAGTAGAATATGCGTGGATAATTATTTTTGTTTGCATTTTTTTTTCTTTCCGGCCTTAGTTCTAGGATAACATAGATGCGATTTAGGTGGATACCTTGATTCCCTTTTTGTTTGTAATAATTGTTTGAGGAAAATCTTTTCATAAATAAAAATTGAAAGTACTCAAACAAACCCTAAAGCGTTCTTCATAATGTACCCCCATAATTGTTATTTTGCACGCACCCACTATCATCATGCATTATCGCGAGTGTGAATTTACCCTATCAACCTCGGGACCAAAGTCGTGACTAGGCCGTGGACTTACGGGTCTACACTAGCCAAAAGCGCATGGGACCACTCTCCTTGGCCAAGTACCAAACTGAGGTATATCGAGTGACGAGAACACTCACGTACCCAGAATGTATATCAAAAGGTCCTTGCACGTACTTGCCCTTGGGGTATATAGCAAGACCTAGCCAAATAAGAGGGAGTCTGAAACCTTACCCTTTTCAACCACGCTTGCGTATAGGATGCGTCAGCTTAGTACACACGAATTTCTGCATGTTTTCTTGACCGTCGGTCGTGAGATTAGTGAACAAAAGGCCTTGTCATACATACCAACTCTTGGTTTGGCAAGTACGGTCGGAGGCTGTCCAACCCCGTCCGTAGAAATCCCTCACTAAAACTCGTTTGTGAGAATTTCCTTGTCACTATTTCCATGAAAAGCAACTCTAAAAGGAAAGAACTTCCCGATTTTTAAAAAAATGTTTTTTCAAAATATTTCTAAAAAAAACCGAGTCATTTTCCAAAATGAATTTTTCCAAAAATTAATTTTTAAAATCGGAAGGTTATAAGGGCACCCCGGGAATTCATATTCCTACCCTAAACCTATCCACGGGGCTCTCAAGTTGTTGTTGTCGGTCTGTTTTTGCCTTGTCACCAAAAAGTGGTTTTCGATTTTATTTTCCTGTCGAGTCATAGTTTTTCGAGAATTATGCAATCCATGGCAAAATATTGATTTTTCGGTCAAATTCCCGACTTCTTTCTCCCCATTCTTCACCACACTCCGATTATCTACTGCTGGCAAACTAGACGACTCACGAGATTAGATTCACTACTGATCAAGCCTCCTCATTGCAACACCGAGCTACTACTTCATCAAATCGGGGTCGACAATACTGAGGGTAATTACGGTGAAGCTTCTCATGCAGCGAGTCCGCCGGCTGGTCTCGTTCTCCCACAAACCGAGGGTGGCACCTTAACCTTTGAACACCTCTATCATCTAATCCATGATCTGATCGAGTTTGTAGCCATCATGAAAGATCACCAAGTGGCCACCCAAGCCCAGCTTGAGCCCTAATCGCTGTCAGAATACCTGCTGAACCAAACCAATTCAATCCAAATCCATACCCAACCGAAGGCAACCAAACTCGAGACCCAGTAGCTCCACATAACAATCTCTAATACATTATCCCAGTTCTTGTCAACACCAACCACCCACTTCCTGTGGCCCTTGCCAACATCGTTGTACCACCGACGCAAGATCCCGAAATAGCCTGGCTAAACCCTAAACATAACCAGCCCTTTCAAAACCATAATCCTCAAGCCATCCTTGATGTAGATCATAACAGCTCCCCGAAGACTAGCCTTACCATCATCATTCACATACACTGAGGGTGCAGAGGATATATGCACTGAGGGTGTCGACAAGAAAACCCGAACAACTCCCTGAAGGCTAGCCTCACCATCATTGTTCACACATATTGAGGGTGCCGAGGGTACATCTACTGAGGGTATCGACAAGAAGACCTGAACAGCCTCACCATCATCGCTCGCATACACTGAGGGTGCAAAGGGTATATGCACTGAGGGTTTCCACAAGAAGACCAGAACAGCTCCCCGAAGACTAGCCTCACCATCATCGTTCGCACATATTGAGGGTGTCGAGGGTACATCTACTGAGGGTATCGACAAGAAGACCCGAACAGCTAGCCTCTCATTCATCATTCGCACTGACAATGTCCTACCCACATCACCACAACCCTGTTGTTGTCCTATCAGCAGAACCAAAAATCCTGAAGGTAGAATCAAGTCAATCAATTGGTTTAGCAACTGAAAGCCCCCGCCTCTCTCAAAAATCAAGCCTGTCCACACCCACTCCTGAAAATGCAGAACATCGGTAATCCTCCTAAGACTATAGCAAAAGCAGTAACTCGGATGGATTTTGATAGGCCCAAGAATCAAGAAGCAGAGAGAAACGTGTCAAGATGGAAGCATGACACAAGATCAGCAGAATCCCCAGACGGAAGCACGCCATTTCTCTTATGACCGATATCACCTTTCACACTCACCTATTGACCAGAAATCAATATTTACCTTTTCAGTGTTGCTATATTCTTGGAAAATGGTCGGTCTTGCATGCATCTGCACTTAGATAATTTCAAGTAACGTAACATACTTCATAAATCAGGCAACTTAAGATTCACAACTTCTTCAAAACCCAGTTTTTAAAAATGATGGTGAGATGATTTAAGAAGTATGCGAATACTCGAAATTTAGGGAAGCATGGCATAAGCATTTGCATAATGCATACACATGAACACTTGCATAAGTGTACCGCGCACCAGTCCAAGAATACATAGGCACTAAGCTCCATGGCCTACCAGACAAGCTTCACCACCGCATCCTGGTATATACCTCGATGATTAGTCACACCACCATCACTGACCAGATCGTCATAAAAGGTCACGTGCCTTCCCAGAAAGGCAAATCACTTCACAAGCCTTCCTAGAGAGGCAATCACTTCACGAGCCCTCCCAAAGAGTCAAATCATTTCACAAGCCCTCCTAGAAAGGCGAATCACTTCACAAGCCCTTTCTACAGGCACGATCCAAAGCCCTTTCTACAGGCCAATCCAAAGCCCTTTCCACATGCACCAATCCAAAGCCCTTTCTACAAACATCAATCCAGTCCAAGCCCTTTTTACAGGCAAATCCAAGCCCTTTTTATAAACACGAGCCAAAGCCTGTTCCACAAGCCAATCTCTTTCTACAGTCATATACCAAAGCCCTTTCTACGGTAAATCCCAGGCCATCTCCAAAAACCAAAAAAAAAGCCCCCTTTTGAGAGGATATCAGAGAGAGATAGAGAGAAAGACTGGAATGAGAAAATTTCGTAAAAAACACATGGAATAAGCCCCAACAAAAAGGACTTTTGGCCTAACTTCTTCTCGCTCGAGAAGTCTTCAAGATACGCTCCCAAGGTTCTCGGACCGAAAATCACAAACACAGCACGACGATGTCAAATGCGAACTTTCAAAGTAAACATTCTCAAAATCACAAGGACGATGATGCTCAGAAAACCTGACAAAGTGAGAGAAAACAAAGTGGGTACAAGAAAAAATTGAAAGAGTAGAAAAAAGGATAAATCCCACAGTGCCAAAAGAAAAGAATATTAAAAAAACAGAAAAGAAAAAAAGATGGCAGCGAGAGCCACACCAAGAGTGACAGCTAGGCTAAAAAGCCCAAGGCTACGTCTTGGGTGAGGAAGGCTGCTGACCCTGCAAAAAAAGAAAAAAGAAGAAAAAAGAAAAAAATAAGCTGCATCAGAAAGCTTTTAATCAATCTAGGAGGAATAAGGGCATCGAAAAACAGAAAATGATGCAGGCACAAAAAATTCTTCTCTCGCGAAGTCAGGAAACAATAAGCAAAATCGCACCCTAGTGACAAGAGAAAAAATGCCACGGAAGTTGAGCAAGAGGCAAAGTCCAAAATTCATACACGAGGTTCACTAGTTAAGAGAGCGTAGCTCGATTTTTTCTTAAGGAAAAAAGAAGCCAACCAAAAGTTCTTGTTTCTAAAAAAAAAAGGAGAAAAAGAAGAAGAAGAAAAAAAGATATCACACCAGAACTTTCTCTCTCTATTTCTCTATATTCGCTCATAGACTCTCACTCCCTCAGCAAATCAACTTTTGTCACCACATATCATCAATCACCCACATCTTAGCCCCGCATCAACATATCCCCAGCAGATCACCAAACCTCAGCCTTTATCCTAACCAGTAGAATTTAGCATATCCTCAGCAGATCACCATTCATCATATCCCAAGCAGATTACCAACCCTCAACCTTTATCCTAACCAGTAGAATTCATCATATCCTCAGTAGACCACCAATCATCATATTCCCAGCAGATCATCAACCTTTAGCCTTTATCCTGACCAGTAGGAATCCTCATTTTCCTAGTATACCATAAATTCTTATTTCCCCACCAGCCTTTATCCTAAATCACCAACACCAAAGTAGTGTCTCCAGTTGATCATCAAACGTCCCCAGCAGACCATCTTCCCTAGCCTCTCAAGCACAAAGCAAAGTCCCTAATAGACCATCTGTCCTCACCCCTTCAAAAGAACCAAATCAGAATCAAATTGTTGACAGAACCGTCCATACCGATGGGAGTACATCAGCTCAACACCCAATCAAATCGTTGACAGAACCGTCCCTACCGATGGGAGTACATCAGCTCACCGTCCCGATCAAATTGTTGATAGAACCGTCCCTACCCATGGGAGTACATCAGCTTAACGTCCCGATCAAATTGTTGACAGAACCGTCGTTACCGATGGGAGTACATCAGCTCAACGTCCCGATCAAATTGTTGACAGAACCGTCCCTACCGATGGGAGCACATTAGCTCAACACCCAATCAAATTGTTGACAGAACCGTCCCTACCGGTAGGAGTACATCAGCTCAACGTCCCGATCAAATTGTTGACAGAACCGTCCCTACCGATGGGAGTACATCAGCTCAACGTCCCAATCAAATTGTTGACAGAACCGTCCCTACTAATGGGAGTACATCAGCTCAACGTCCCAATCAAATTATTGACAGAACCGTCCCTACCGATGGGAGTACATCAGCTCAACGTCCCGATCAAATTGTTGATAGAATCGTCCCTACCGCTGGGAGTACACCAGCTCAACACCCAATCAAATTGTTGACAGAACCGTCCATACTGATGGGAGTACATCAGCTCACCTTCCCAATCAAATTATTGACAGAACTGTACCTACCGATGGGAGTACATCAGCTCAACGTCCCGATCAAACCATTGACAGAACCGTCCCTACCGATGGGACTACATCAGCTCAACACCTAATTAAATCGTTGACAGAACCGTCCCTATCGATGGGAGTACATCAGCTCAACACCCGATCAAATCGTTGATAGAACCGTCCCTACCGATGGGAGGACATTACCTCAACACCCAATCAAATTGTTGACAGAACCGTCCCTACCGATGGAAGTACATCAGCTCAACACCCAATAAAATTGTTGACAGAACCGTCCCTATCGATGGGGGTACATCAGCTCAACACCTAATTAAATCGTTGACAGAACCGTCCCTTCTGATGGGAGTACATCAGCTCAACACCCGATCAAATTGTTGACAGAACCGTCCCTACCGATGGGAGTACATCAGCTCAACACCCAATCAAATCGTTGACAGAACCGTCCCTACCGATGGGAGTACATCAGCTCAACACCCAATCAAATCGTTGACAGAACCGTCCCTACCGATGGGAGTACATCAGCTCAACACCTAATCAAATCGTTGACAGAACCGTCCTTACCGATGGGAGTACATCAGCTCAAGACCCGATCAAATCATTGACAGAACCGTCCCTACCGATGGGAGTACATCAGCTCAACACCGAATCAAATCGTTGATAGAACCGTCCTTACCGATGGGAGTACATCAGCTCAACACCCGATCAAATCATTGACAGAACCGTCCCTACCGATAGGAGTACATCAGCTCAACACCCAATCAAACCGTTGACATAACCGTCCCTACTGATGGGAGTACATCAGCTCAACACCTAATCAAATCATTGACAGAACCGTCCCTACCGATGGGAGTACATCAGCTCAACACCCAATCAAATCGTTGACAGAACCGTCCCTACCGATGGGAGTACTTCAGCTCAACATCCAATCAAATCGTTGACAGAACCGTCTCTACCGATGGGAGTACTTCAGCTCAACACCCAATCAAATCGTTGACAGAACCGTTCCTACCGATTGGAGTACATCAGGTCAACCCCCCAATCAAATCGTTGACAGAACCGTCCCTACCGATGGGAGTACATGAGCTCAACACCCAATCAAATCGTTGACAGAACCATCCCTATCGATAGGAATACATCAGCTCAACCCCCCAATCAGAATCGTTGACAAAACTGTTCCTACCAATGGAGTATATCTCGATGCAGCATAGCACAGCATCATTTTCATTGCATGGTTTTCAAAATATCACATGTGATTCATGAGAGCGCCGCAAAATGATGCGTTCTCATTATCGTCCTGGTTTCTTTGCTTTACAAAGAACCCAGGCCGAGAGGGTCCGTGAACACCTCATTTTGCAACTCCCGTAAGAATTCTGATTTTTTAAGAAATGAACACGCATGCATGCACGAGCATTTTTGGATGTACAAAAACTATGTACATGTGATACAGGTCAAAGAAGAAAGCCAAAAAGACCCCGGATGAGGAGTTACAGAATTATCGAAAATTATTGGAACCGAAAATCGTCAAAAACTCTTGGAAACTTGTTACGCATTTTCGATCATCCTCAAACTTTGAGAGTTGTTAGACATTACCATGAGGAGTAGCATACTCGAAAATCATCTCAATCCGACAGTCGGATCTCCGAAAATTCAAAAAATTATGAGTTAGATTCGGGTGGTCAAATGGAGGTCTTCTCGACCTGAACTTTTTACACGATCTAGAAGACTTCTATTTGCAACACATATCCAAAAATCAGGATGATCCAACGGTGGGAAGGCTTCGCGATAATTTCCAAGTGTCCTAGTTGCAATCTCTTTTCTTGCTTTCCAAGTATTTTGACAACTATAAATAGACCCCCCCTCCATTCATTATTTTCTTCAACAATCAAGGGGATTTCGTGGTACACACCAAGAGATCCTTATTCTCTCATTCCAAGAAGGCTCAGGTATAATTTTCTCTCTCTTCTTTTATTTATTCGTCAGTTTTATAATTTATATTCCTATCTGCATAATTTCTATCACTTGATAGCTTTTCAAAACCCTTTTTCAAATTGTTTTTCAAAACCAAAGGCGTATAATAAACCCTAATCCAATTCCAAAATAGTATTATTACTTTCTTACTTTTTCAAAATTCCGGATTAGCGGTATTGTTATACGAAGGAATCGATAATCGCTATATATTCAATCTAACTCATAGATTGCGGTGTATATGTGATAAATACTCGATGATGAGAGCACTAGTGCCATCTATACAGGTTTAATCAATAGACTTTGGTATATGATCGATCAACTCACCTCATATAACATCGAGTATAAGATTCCACATTGAATCAGTTTCCGAAAAGCCTAATACTTTACAAAATCACTTGTTTCATTGCATTTATTATTCTCAAATTCTCTTTTTTCAAATCACACGCATACTTATTTTTAAATCATGGGCGAACTAGGAAACACATCGTTTTCATCCCAATCCCAAAATCCCGATTTCTAAGGCAAGCTCGAAAAGCTGTAAAGTAATAGCAATAGCATGCAAGAACTGAATTATAACACACGCATATCCTACTCAAGAGACCGAAAGGGCGAATTGGGTGCCTAACACCTTCCCGATTCGTAACTTAATCCCCGAACCTTCGAATCAACTGGTTTCGCATATATTGTGTATAAGAGGATATTTAGTCCATAAATATGTCTCTTTTACACAAACCTTTTTTGTTTGTTTAGTAAAACAAAATGGCGACTCTTATTCTTTTCAAAATCGATTTTCAAAGCAACGACGGAATCGCCGCCCACGAGGACCCCCGGGCGTCGAGAACGCGGGTTCTCACACATGTGTGTTGACAACTGATGCTAATAGACTTTCAACACATTAAATAAAGTTTTTATGTGTGAAAATGATAACATTACTCGTTGTGTGTTAACAAGTGGTGCTAAAAAAAGACTTTTTATGAGAAGATAAGCTAACAACAATGCTTACAAAAATCACTAATCATCAAATTCTTCCATATTTTCCAATACATATACATAGATATTCATATATATGATTACAAATATACTTACAAAAATAACTAATCATCAAATTCTTCTACATTTTTCACTAAAAATGTTATCGCGTCATTAATAATTGAATTAAAACTATCACCAGCACCACCACCTTTATCAGAAACTTTATCATCAACTCCCTCGGGAACAAGTTCCTTGGGGACTGTTTCAGTTTCAGGTTCCCAGCTATGATTCTTATCAGACAACAACTGATAAGTAATTTTAGCTTACTTCATTTGCATCAATCTTATTGTTTCGGTTTTAGGTTCCCAGTATCATTTTTTCTTTTTCTGTTCGGGTAATATTTTCTCTTACATATTATGTGATTGAATGGTTTTTAGTGTTGTATTGGATGCTAAGTACATAATTTTGTTTTCTTTTAATATGCAGCAAGGTGTACGGGATTGAATTGAACTCTTTACTAAGGTTCTGCTTAATAGTGTCATAATGCAAATGCCGGTGGAAACAAAATATCTTATTTCCCTATGAATCACGGCAGGTCTCTTGGAGATAGCGGTGGGTATCACTTGACCCTTCTTGTCGTTAATTTACCCATTGCACGCTGGACTCATTACGACACTATGTTACCAAGAATAAGGGCAAAACAATCGAAGAAGCCAGAGGATCACTATTATGAGGAGGCCCAATGATGGTATTTTTTGAAAACTTTCATTACCCTTAGTGTTCACAGTAATGATTGTAATGTTGGTTTTTATTTGATTTATATAAAAGAACGCTGTAATGAAGTTGTTGCGTGCTCGGGGTGATTTGAAAGTCAAGGAGACAAAGGTGATTTGGGCCAAGTGTGTGCAACAAGGAGAATAGTAAGTAGTTTACAATCTAAAAAAAGCACTTTTTTTTTTGTTTTTGTATTGGACAATTAGTGCTAAAACTGTGTTTAGCACCATGTAGTTACTTATTCTATATTGGTGACAATTGGTGCTAAATCAGTTTAGCACCTTCAAGATAGGTAATATATGTGCGGACATGGGTGTTAAAATTGTTTTAGGCACCTTCAATTTAATTATCTTATGTTCACTTTTTGTGCTAAATTTGTTTTAGCACCATTGTATAGTTGACATTTAGTGCTAAAATTGTTTTAGCGCCATGTGATTTAGTTATTCTTTTCCAGACGAAAGTGGTGCTAAACTTGTTTTTCTACTGCTAGTAGTTACTCTGTTTTAATAAATGGTGTTATAACCTTTTTAGCTCCTTGAACTTTACATGTTATATGTTTGATATTTGTTATAAAACTTGTTTATCACCTTGAACTTATCTATTTTTTGTTGGGCTAGTGTTTTTAAATTTGCTTTAATATCTTGATTTTGGAAAACTTGAAGATGATTGTTTCTCTATTTTTATGTGTTTTGCAGTCTTGATTGTGCACTATTTGTCTGTGAATTTATTAAGAAACTTCTTTGGGGTCAAGAAGTTCCAAATCTATAAACATAAGATTGATGCAAATGAAGCGAGCTAAAATTACTTATCAGTTGTTGTCTAATAAGAATCATAGCTGGGAACCTGAAATTGAAACAATTCCCAAGGAACTTGTTCCCGAGGGAGTTGATGATAAAGTTTCTGATAAATGTGGTGGTGCTAGTGATAGTTTTAATTCAATTATTGATGACGCGATAACATTTGTAGTGAAAAATGTAGAAGAGTTTGATGATTAATTATTTTGTAAGTATATTTGTAATCATATTTGTGAATATCTATATATATTGGAAAATGTGGAAGAATTTGATGATTAGTGATTTTTGTAAGCATAGTTGCTAGTTTATCTTCTCATAAAAAGTCTTTTTTTAGCACTACTTGCTAACACACAACGAGCAATGTTATCATTTTCACACATAAAAACTTTATTTAATGTGTTGAAAGTCTATTAGCATCACCTGTCAACACACATGACAAGTTTTCTGGTGGTGCTAAAAGTCATTTAGCACCACCACCTTTCAACAATTTAACAAGTAATTTGATGGTGCTAAAAGTCATTTTTGCACCACCTGTCAACAACTAGTAACAAGGAATCTGATGGTGCTAAAAGTCATTTAGCACCATTTTTCAAACATAAAAAACTATGTTGATGGTGCTAAAAGTCATTTAGCACCATCGATACAGAGTAATAAGTATTTTAATGGTGATAAAAGCCATTTAGCACCATCCAATGTCCACATTTTTAGGTGAAGGTGTGGAAAATATTTTTAGCACCAACTATGCTGCAAACAAATAGTTACGAAAAAAATGATTAGTAAACGTACCTCCGTCACCATTAGTTCCAATTTCAAAGAGTATGCAACCTTTAAATTTTGCCTTAAGATGGCATCCATCCAAAGCTATTAAAGCTCAACAAAAGTTGAATCCATATATACAAGCTTCATATGCTATGAATACTCTTTGAAACTTTCTAGTCGCTTCATTAACTTCAAGAATGGCATAACTCATCGGATTTGATTCCCTTATACTATTAGTGTGAGAGGCAAGTTGTTGATAGGATGCATAATCGTCACTATGGACTTCCTTGATCGCATGGCTCTTACTAGTGTAAGCAAAGTAGTAGCTCAATGTAACAAAACTCGCGTCTAAAGCAATCGATGATGTCAGATGGTTTTGTGAGAGGTCTGTCCCGAATCAAAAATAGAACAATTGACTTAACAACCTGACTTGTCATTAGTGGGTTCTTTAAATCCTTGAAAGTAATGCCAGATGTATGCTCACCCACCATTTTTCTTATTTCAAATAACTTAGTAAGCTTGCACTTTGGAGAGGCGTGTATTCTCTACATGCATCCCATATCCTTATGCCTACTACGAACAACCGTAATTTTATCACCAGAATTTTTCTTATATTCAAACTTGAACCCTTTGTGAATCGCATGTTTTTTTAAACTAGTCCGGAACTCATCTGCACCATTGAAAAATCTCTGTCTGACACTCGTAATACAATTTTTCCAAGCATTAGATTGACATGGTTCACTATGAGATTCAGCATCACGTTCTAAACTCCCACAATTGAAGGAGCTACTAGTAGAATTATTGCCAAGCACTAAGGATTTAGTAGCATCGGTTCACCTTGCAACTTTATCCATGCTTTCGATATGTTGAACCGCTGTAAAGCAGACCATATATTGTATGGCTTCGTCATAATCCATAACATATTCCTTGGCATCACGAGAGGTGACTAGCTCCAAATGTAATAGATTTATGTCAAACCACCTTTGACAGATTAACAACCTCTTCAATACATCTATTGATAAACCTATAGTGATTTGCAATCCAAAACTATAATTATTATAATGCACTTTGCCCAAAATTCCTCTATCAATATTCCTGCAAAAGCCATTTAGCACCACCTATAAACATAGTAACAAGTAATCTAATGGTGCTAAAAATCAATTAGCACCACATGTCAACACACATGACAAAAATCTAGAAGGTGCTGCAACCATTTCGCACCACTTTTCCACAAACAAGATAATACAAGGTGCTAAAAGTCATTTAGCACCACCTTTCAAGAAGCAGTAACAAGTAATATGATGGTGCTAAAAGCCATTTATCACCACCACTTGTCAACACACATGACAATAACCAGAAGGTGCTACAAGCCATTTAGCACCACCTGTTAACAACCAATAACTCGGAATCTGACGATGCTAAAAGTCATTTAGGACCACCTTTCGAACATAAAAACACTATAAGAAAAATAGCTTATGGCGTCGTTTTATAAATGTAGGGAAAAGTCAGATAAACGTCGGCATATATTACGCCTACATTTATCTGTCATTTTTTACAAACGTCGGTGTTTCCTATGTCGAGAATTAAACGACATTTTTTTCAAACTTAGGGGACATATGGCGACGTTTATTGCGACATTTATTAAACGTCGAAAAATTTGCAAAACGGTCATATGTTTTCCCACATTTGCATAAATGTCGGGAAAAGCACGATAATTATATAATCTTACCAGGTTCCACATTTATTAAAAATGTTGGCAAAAGCATTCCATAATTTGCAGGCACTCATATTCATTACAAAATTAAAATTTACTAAACACACTTAATATTAAAAAAAATTTAAATATCAATTGCACAAAGTAATAACTAAACAAATTAATAGTCAAATGCAATTATCAAAATCAAATAAGTCTTACAAAAGTGAACCAAAATTTATCATCGTCTTAACATCTCAAACATTCTTGATACTACTTAATTACATGTATATATTTACATATCACTATCAACAAATCAAAAATCCCCAAAAAAGACAATATCATAAAGCTTCTATTAGACTTGATTCGTAAAATCCATCTTCTGAAATATGCCTTAAAAAACCTAAAAGTAATATAAAAAACAAAAAATACATTAAAGGCTAAATAGGATTGAAAATACTAGCTAGGTAGGAAACTAACTTAGCATATACCTAATCAGCAATTTTGTAACCTAGAACTGCTTCCTTGTCTTTTTTGCAATGCGATCCTGAAATGAGTGACATAAGTTAAATTCTTAATTTCCATGTTTCTCATTCCATTTCCAACAATTGTAAGGGTATAAGGGTTCATCAATGAACAACATATGCATTTAAGTTCAATAAAGAAATATATCCAGTCATAATCTTTTCGACATACATAACTAATAAACTCCAATCACTGATCTTTCAAATTAAGAACAAATAATCATTTACAATTACAAATTAAATAAAAATATCACCAAAACAGAGGAAGCAACAAAAGGATGTCTATGAAGCAACCACATTTAACTTACTCGATCTCAATTAACTTCATATCCACTTATCACCCAGATGAACACATATAATATTTCTTATGGTCTAAATACAAGGATATATACACATATATGTATTTATATTTCCATGAGTATATATACTTATGCAAGTGTCTGGGGCTATTAATAAAAATATATGCAATTATATAAAGATCTATCTAATAAGGGGCAATGGTTTTTGAATCTTAAAAATATATTAGGATAAAGAATTGTGTCGTTGAGACTTAAGATGTCTTTTGAATGGTGATAGTGTATTTGTCATGGGTTATGACTTAGTATTATTTCACTTAACATGAACATGGTGGTAAATTCAGAGAAAAAGTAATTCAAAAATACAATAAATACATTAACATATGATTTATTTCTCGAATCTCGAATTAAAAACAATACAAATGCGAACTTGGATCAAATGGATGGGTGTGTAAGTATATAAACATATAAATATACCTCGCGATAGTTGAGCAATTGACTTTGTGTAATGAGTTGTTGCCTTTTGATTGCCCGTGACTCCGTTCGCTGTTGCATTTGATCCTTGGTTGGTGCTAAATGATCACCACTTGATCTATCAAGAACCTTGCCATAAAAGTATTCCAAATGTCATACTAAGCATTATGCAATAAATAATACATTGAACTACGAATATCTTAACCATTCAGGCTTTTCTTACTTGTCCGGTACCAGAAGACACATCTTGTGGAGATGGGACTGAATATGTCGTATTTCGTATATGTGCCATCAAATCTCTCATTTAGGCTTGCATTACCTCGATCTCAACCCGCGTAGCAGATTCCTTTTCTTTCATTCCTTCAATTTCAGCTTCATTTTTTTCATTTTGTAGAGTTTGAAAAGTCATCTCATCTCGCACCCTCTGAATCTCTGACTCACAATTTGTTAAAATAGTCACAGTAAATTTACAGCAACAAATTAGCTAATTTTGACTACCAGAAATGCAACAAATTTATACAAATTTGCAGTCACAAATGTAGCCAATTTGTTCTATAAAATGTAACCAATTTAAAGCAACAAATCCATCCAATTGCTACAAATTTCCAGCAGCAAACTTGCTTATTTTGCATTCACAAATGCAACAAATTTGCACCCCAATTTACAGCAATTTGAAGTAGCAAATGCAAGCCGCTAATGCAAATTTGTAGTAGGAAATTTGGCATGTTGGCTCCCGTAAATGCTTTGAATTGGCAGTTGCAAATGCAGCCAATTTGTACCCAATTCACTGTAACAAATACAAGCAATTTGAAGCATCAAATGTAGCAAATTTGCACCAGCAAATGCAACGAACTTGAAGCCAATAATGCAAATTTGCAGCAGCTAATGCAGCAAATTTACTGCACTTCGATTGCTCCAAATTTCGCAGTAAATTTTTAATAACAAATTTGCTTTATTTACTTCGACTATTTGTTGCACATCAACACATTTACTACATTACGTGCATGAAGCAATTACAACCAAAATAGTGTTACCTCTTCTCTAACTTAAGGTAAACTCTTTCTACCAGCTGTGTGAGGCATAGTCAAAAGTGCACGACTAGCTTTGTTCTTTTCACTCTTGAGCTAATAAGTCCAATAAGAGTTATGTCACGAGCAATTTAGTAAAAGATTTCCTACTTCACAATATACCAAATGAGTAAATATTAAAAATACTATATACCTTTGCTGCTTCACCCTTCCAATAGTAGACAAGTCGTCTCCATTGTGTTTCCTTAACCCTTTGTGGACGATGTGATAGCTGTTCCTGAGTAGTGTTGTATGGAATATAGCCTTGTTTTTTTGCAGTTGCCTTCCACTCTTTCCACTTCCTTGCAACAGATTGCATCAAAAAGTCACGCATCTGGTCCATGGCATTCGTGTTTTCCTAATTTATGACAAAAATTAAAAGTCAAGCAAGCTTATATGCAATCTGTTCACTCTATTTTATTATATATACCTTGATGTGAGACCAAATGCTGTCCTTAATATGTAAAGGAACAGTCCTCCAATCAAAATAAGTAAGTGGTGCTAATATTCCATTTCTTGCTAAAACCCCCAGATTTGAAGCAAGCCTAGATGCATGCTTTAATATGGGTTGGCCCAATCTATTGATAGTAATCTGTAAGATTCCTCCATCTTCTCCCCAACCACTATGCATTAGAGTAGGGCCTCGAGTTTGTGTATTCTCAACTGAAGCCGAACTTGGACCTAATAATCAATGGCCAATGATATTATAATCCTAACATGGTGATGAATTTTTATACTATATTCATGTAAAGTGGTACCTGTCAACTGTTCTTCTTGCTTTTGTTGGGTAGTCCCCGATGATGTATGATCCAATTATGAACTACTGCGGGTGCTAACAGGTGGCCAATTTGGTGGAGGTTCAGGCATGCTAGAGTTAACGCTGGGTGCTACTTCCTCTTGTTCAATTAGCTCTGGGTCTGGCATCATTTCTTGCTGGCGGTGGGTTCGGCATCGACTAGTCATCATTGATCACAAAATCTGAAACCAATGTATATAGCAGGAAAAACAATCACTAATTTCCAGCAAAAAAAACATAAAACAATGTAAACACCAAGGAACAAACTCAACAAATTCACTCAAAAACTGTCCTCAAACTAGAGTACTACACCCCAGCAATTACTTGTCGAAATAAACATAAACAAGTAGATGCCAAGCCCCAAAATAATAGAATATGTTATACTTATAGATAGTGAAAAATATGAAAAATTTTACATGGCCGAGAATGAAGTTAATGCAATTTGAGATCCTTTCTTTGGTAGGATGAGTAAAGGAAAATCAATATGAATACAATGAAGAAGTACCTAGAAACACAAATACATAAGCCCCTAGTTTAATAAACTCACTAAATAAAATGATCAAATAATGCAAAACAAAAAACCTCTACATGAAAAAAAAGTATAATTTTTAATCTATGACATATGTGGTAAAAGAACAAACATATTGTCATTAACTTCATATTTTCCAATTCACAGTGCACAAACCAAAAACATTAATAAAGATAAAACAAAAATGGGACAATTAAGTGTTTTTACATAAGCTAAATTCCCACAAAATAATAGAATTAAATTGGCACTCGTAATATCATTGAGCATTACAATTAACAATCTGATCTAGCCTATGCTAGTGTTGCCTCCACTTCAATTCCATCCGTGTCTTGCCTAACCCAACCAACATCATCATCACATGTAAAGATTGAGTCATCCAAATGTTGATCTCTCAATAATTGAACTTGCTCATGGGTATTATTTTCTTCTATATTTTGTTGTTTAGACATATCGAAAAAGTCTCTAGACTTTGTCTTAACAACAACGTGCCAATTTTCATCAACAGGATCATGAACATAAAATACTTGTTGTGCTTGAGATGCCAAGATAAAAGGCTCATCTGTTATTTGTTGTCTATGATATAACAAATGGTTAAAATTTACAAGTGTAAATCCAAAACTATTGTCTTTAATGACGCCTCTATTAAAATCAACCCAATCACACTTGAACAAAACATGTGCATAGGCCTTTGAGTAGTACAACTCAACAATATCCATTAAAACCCCGTAATAATTGATATCTCCAGATATAGGAGTTATATCTCTCGCACTTGCATAACTTTTCGTTGTTGCCTTCAACATAACTCCACTATTTTGAGATGATGTTTTCTTTTCACGAGCCTTTGTGTGATACCTAACACCATTTATAATATATCCTGTGAATCTCTTTGCTTTTTTTTGGGACCTATAGACATTGCCTTAACTTCTTGTGATATCTGAACATTACCGATCTCAAGCAAATTTCCAACCTATTTTTAAGAGAGACAAACATTGTACATTAATTATATATAAACTTAAACTAATTCATTATATTAATTCACAATAATCATATTACTTACATGATCTCTAAGCCACAAATGAAATGTTTCAGTATGAATGCGATCTATGTCATGTGGCCTATGATGAGGATGAGCCATTTTTATTGAAGAACGATGAATACAGCATCCATAAACATATAACGATAAATTTGTATTTGTCTAAGAAACTTAATAATTTAATTTGGTAAAATAATTACTCTCGAAATGGGGCTATTGCATCACAGTTGATGAGCACATACCGATGTGCTTGTACCTATGAAATATCATCAAGCAAAAATCCTTTTGAAGTTCCTAACTTACAACCACATATTTGGTTAAGAGAATTATCTCCCCCGTCATAATTCCGAATTGGTCGATTGGACTTTGTTTCAACATCATGCAAATACCTTGAGCAAAAGGTGACACACTCTTCTACCCAATACCCTTGTGCAATTGAGCCCTCTGGATTTCTTCGAGTCTTCACATAGCCCTTAAGCGTGGAGAGATATCTAAAGGGGATATTTTTAGTTCATTATAATATGATTATGAAGATAAATAAATGAATATTATTAGTAGACTAGTGTCATACCTCTCTATAGGCCACATCCATCGAGGTTGTGGTGGTCCCCCAAGCTTAGCTTTTTCTGCCAAATGAATGACCAAGTGTTCCATGATGTCAAAAAAAGATGGGGGAAATATCCTCTCTAGAAGACATATTGTAAGTTCAATGCGAGATTATACTCGATCTAACTCAATTGCATTCATGACTTTTAAGCAAATTTGCCTAAAAAAATTACTTTGTTCAATTAATGGTTCAAGCACATTCTTAGGCAACACCCTTCTTAAAGCGATTGGAAGTAGTTCTTGCATTAGGATGTGACTGTCATGACTCTTGAGTCCGGATATAGTTCGTTGCTTAAGATTTACACGCCGTGATATGTTCGAAGTGTATCCATCTGGGACTCTCACCTCTTTCAATACTTTGCACACTAACTCCTTGTCCTTCCTATCCAATGTAAAACATAAAGATGGCAAATATAATCGATTACCAGACTGTTGTTGAGGATGCAATGGTTTTCTAATGCCCATATTTTGTAGATCAAGACGAGAATTTAAATTATCTTTGCCTTTCCCATCAACATTGAATAATGTAAATAGCAAATTGTCACAAAAGTTCTTCTCAATATGTATAATGTCGATATTGTGGCGTATCAAGTTGTCTTTCCAATAATCTAGCTTAAAGAATATGCTTCCTTTTCTCCAATTTTTTGTTAAATTCCCTACAGCGTTATTTTCTTCATCTTCATACAAATCTTGATCCTCATCATCATTTCTTTTTTGCTTCTTACGTCTCACAGGTTGATATTTTCCAAACTTATTATTGATTTCTTTCACTTCCTCATAAATTTCATCCCCTGACTATTGAGTGGGCTTGGTATCCAACTCTATTGTGCCATCAAAAGAGATTTTATCTGTTCAAAATTTGTGTCCTTCTGGTAACCATCGACGATGACCCATATAGCAATGCTTACCTCCCTTATACAACCAACGAGAACGAGTGTTCTTATGACAACAAGGACAAGCTAGTTTACCTTTTGTGCTCCATTCTGACAAATTTGCATACCCAGGAAAATCACTTATTGTCCATAGCAATGACGCACGCATTTTAAACATTTGATTGGTAGAGGCATCATATGTGTCCACCCCAACCCATTGCTCCTTCAACTCATTAACTAAAGGGAGTAAGAAAACATCAATGTCATTTTCGGGTCCCCGAGGTCCATTGATAATTAATGATAAAATCATATTTGGTTGCTTTATAAATAGCCATGGGGGCAAGTTATATGGCATCAAAATAACAGGCCATGTGCTATGACAAATACTCATGTTCCTAAATGGATTGAATCCATTAGTGGATAAGCCAAGTCTAACATTTCGCGAGTCCTTGGAAAATTCTGGATGGATTTGATCAAATTTTTTCCAAGCCGGAGAGTCGATCTGCAGGATGCCTGATGTTTTCATCATTAGTGCACCCTTCGGCATGCCATCTCATATGTGATGCTGTCTTTGATGACATAAATAATCGTTGAAGTCTTGGTATTAAGGGGAAGTATCTTAAAACCTTGGCTGGATTTTTTTTATCTTTAGTGGCATTATTATCGTCATCTAAATGACCCTTTAATTATTTATATCTTCGTGTATGACACTGCCTGCATTCAATATCATTTGTTGTTTCCTTCCAAAACAACATGTAATCATTTGGACATGCGTGTATCTTCGTGAATTCCAACCCCAAATTTCCAATTAACTTTCGAGTATGGTAAAAAGACTTTGGCAATGTTTCTCCCTCAGGAAATGAATCCTTCAACAACTCAAGCAACATTGTAAAGGACTTGTCGCTCCATCCACCTAGGCACTTTATATGCAATAATCGAACAAGAAAAGAAAGGGTTGAATACTTCTTACAATTTGGGTACAGTTCCTATTCGGCTTCTTTTATTAATTTGAAGAATTTTTTGGCTTCTGTATTTTGACCTTCTCTATGTTGATGCTCACTATGATCATCCATGGCACTAAATGGGATGGAAAAATAAAATACCAAAGGCATCTTGTATCATTTCTTACATTTCATCATTAATAATAGAGTTCGAATTACGAAAAGTAGTCGACAAAGAATCCCCATGGAAAGTCCAACATGTGTAGCTCGTTATAAAGCCATTCACAATTATATGATCTACCACATCATCTTTCTTCACGAATAACATATTGCGATATTTCTTACATGGACATAAAATTGTTGTAGCTTCTGGCCTATTATTAGAAGCAAACTTGACGAAATCCTCTGCTCCTTTCTCGTACGAAGGATCATATCTATGTCGTATGCCAATCCAAGTCTTGTCTAGTGTATTCAACCTGACATAAAAAATGAGTTATGTTTCTGAACCATGGGTTGAGTCTATGGGTATTTCCCGAATAAAGAAAATAAAATGAAAAAACATTTAACTTAACAATCTATATTTACGAATGAATATTTTATAATAATAATGAATTATGACAAAATATATATATAGTTGTAAAGGCTGGACAATATACAATAAGAATATTATAATCAGAATGCTTAAATTCCTAATTAGTTCATAATGGGAAGGACCAAACTTAGAGCAAAATTGTGTGCATAAGTACTGATTTTGAGTAACACGCAATGAATTTGTAGCAACATTGTTGCATTTGTTGCTACGAATTTGATGCATTTGTTTATGAGAATTTGCTGCATCTGGTGCTGCAAATTTTTTACATCAGGTGCTGTGAAATTACAGCAAATTTGTTGCATCTGGTGCTACGAATTTGCTGCACGATTATTGCATTTTCTATTGTAAATTTGCTGCACATTTGGTGCGAACATTGCTGCAAATTTGCAGCTCATTGTGGTCTTATTTATATTTCAATTTAATAAAGTTCAACACTCTCGTTCATTGGAGTATTATGCAAATTTTTACCTCAATTATGTAGAATTGAAGAGGTTATAGTTGCAGAGAGTAGAAGAGAAGTAATAAACTAAACTACTAAGGAGCTCTCTATTAAATTGAATGTACTAAACGTGAGTGATGAAATATACTAAGTGATTTTAGTATTCATTTATGAAATTGCTGTAGGGAATTAGGGCAGCAAACATGCATCGCATACACAAAATTTCTGCACTAATCATTAAACCTTAGGATCTACACGGTTCAATAAAATCGACGGAAGACATACCTTGTATGAGATTTCAAATCAATGCAACGAAGACGGTGGATTAGATCCGTCAGTTGTTGTCGTCCTAGCGTAGAAAATACGACGCCTCTACGGTATGCACACACGAACGAGATCAAATCATTGCTTGGTGTACTAGCGCCGTTTAGGGTTCTCTCAACTATTTCGTATTTCTTGCCTCTAAAACTCACTTAGACGGCCAAGAAGAACAAAGGTTTCCTTTTAAAGGAGAACCCTAGTGAGAACCCTAAGCAACAAATGAATTAGGCCCACGTCCAACTTGGTCCGTTTTAATTCGTTTTTGATCCAACTCGTTTTGATGTGTGATCCTATAGGTTTATACTCTTTGGCAGTATAATTAAAAGCCCGTTTTATTATACGAATAGTAAGCGGTCTCTAGTAAAATATTACTACTACCCAAAGAGTATAAAGGTCAAAACGACACAATCTAAAATTGATATTCCACATATTAACTCCTTTTGTCAACCGATATCTAGATTGAACACAAGACTAGGCAAGTGTCATTCTTGTATAGTTCAATCTTTATTTCTTGATCTCTAAGTATAATTAATTTAAAACATATGACATCTCATTTGTGCATGGCCATGCAAATATTAATTATACTTATCAAGGGGCCCAACAATATCTCTCTCATTATATGAGAGTGAAAATCCCATCTTGATCAACCACATACCTCTACATAGTTCATAGTATGCTCGATCATCATCTTTATAATTACTCGGTCAAGAGCAACGTTTGATAATGCCTAACATGCTAATCCCTATGTTGGTAATCATGACGATCTCAGGTCTGAGGATAATACGATATCACTAATGGGGAACATCACTGATGACATTATATAACACTCCTCGCAGTGTCCCCAAAGCGGGTCGGTCCAATACTTTATTCCCTAACAAGTATCAGTGTGTTCAGCTTGATATCTCCATATCCATGACTTGTGGAACATAATCACCAGCTGACTCATACTCTAATCATTATATCAATGTGATCCTAGATTATTGACACATGATTAGGGACATCTAAATAATATTATTACAACTTTACTAGCATCCCACAATCAAGTCACGTACTCGATGAACTAGTATTAATATATATTATTTATCAAGAGAATATAAAGTAAATAAACTTTATTAATGACAATAAGCATAAGATATCCAAGTTCAAATCAGTACAAATCATAATATATGAATAGTCCTAGGACATATCTCTTTCAATTGCATCTTTATTTTCCTTAAAAGGACCAAACTTTGACAAAAACCGAGCAATTATGACCAAAATTTAGGTTGATAAACAATAGTAATAGAGTATCTCAAATTGATGGAGACTGGTTGGGTAAAAAAAAATTAGAAAAAGCAAGTGAAATTGGAAGAGTGGGCCCAAGTTTCTCAAACTCATCGTACACCCAAACCCTCTCTCCATCTTATCTGCTTCCTTTCGTTCTCTTCACTCGCACCTATGCCCAAAATCCAAATCCCCCCTCTCTTCACTCTCTTTAATATCAAATTGTGGTTCATTAATCTTCATGTGCAAGGACATGGATTTACGTTGTTCAAGTAGCTTTCTAGATAGTAAAGTTTGGGATTGAATTCTAGCGGAGTTTTCCTTTTTGTCAGAGAAAGATGATTAATCGGGGTGGGGGGGGTTGTTTTATACATTTATTTATAAGTTTTTTGTTTTTCTATCTTTATGTTCTCTATTGTAAATTTTAACCAAATCACAATTTTCAACGAAATTTGAACCCAATTTCAATTTTCAACCAACTGGTGGGAATGATATTATGTTTTAAGACCAGCCTTGAACCCAATGTTCAACCATCAAGTTGATTATGATAGCATACAAATTTCTTTCTATCTCATTGTCAAGAAAGAAAAAAAGAATTCAATAAAACATATAAAATGTAATCCGAGTAAACTAACTTAAAATTTAATATTCATTTAAAATGAAAAAAAAAGTGGAAGCTAAAGAAAACAAAACAAAAATTTCAAGGACCTTTTATAAACATAAAATTTCCTCTCAAATCTTACCCAGAATTTGCAATTTGAGGGATATAAACTAACCATGGGTGAAAGAGA
The DNA here is from genome assembly GCA_021464415.1 of Lonicera japonica. Classification (NCBI taxonomy): domain Eukaryota; kingdom Viridiplantae; phylum Streptophyta; class Magnoliopsida; order Dipsacales; family Caprifoliaceae; genus Lonicera; species Lonicera japonica. Next base: position 16,600,928 of record CM038469.1, read on the forward strand.
GATTATGAAAATCCTTAGGTGAGACTTGAGAGACAGAAGAATGGGGCTTTGTTTTTTCTACCCCATAGCATTTTGATTGAAAAGAGGCTCTAGTGTTCTAATCATTTTTACGTCCTTTTTTTTTCATTTTATGGTATTGTGTGAAGTGGGCCACTATCTATACGACTTTTCCTTTTTCAATTTCAATGCACGTCAAGAGGTTTGAAAAATTAGTTTCAAGGAGTGAGCTCCCAAGAATATTTCAATGTAATACTTTACATTTTACCTTTAGTCGTGTAATTAACAAATTCTACAAAAAAAATTTATATTAACACAAATTCTACAGTCTAAACCCCATACAATATAACATACTTTTCATGACAAGCTTAAGTTACTCAGAATCTGTACTTATGCATGCAGTTAAGTTCACAAAATAAATTACTAAATCTTTTAATCTATCATCACTAATTACAATATAAGGAACAACACATAAACAATATAAGATAAACCAATATGCTAAAAACAAATCTAAAAGTATAACCTAAAACAACACTCTATAACTATAAAAACCAAAAAATGAGCATCAAACCAGAAAATAAAGAATAAAATTACAAAACTAGTGCTAAAATTTATGCAAAGAAGGAAACCAATATGATAAGACATAAGGATTAAAAAAAACCATGAATCTAAAGTAGTGATTATTATTACCATAAAAAGGGAATTTGATTAACAAGGTCGTCGCTAATGTAGGGAGTGTAGGGAATTAGGGCAATAATCATGCATCACATACACTAATTTATGCACTAATCATTAAACCCTAGGATCTATATAGTTCAATAAAAATCGATAGAAGACATACGTTGTATGAGATTCAAATTAAAATCAATGAACACGGTGGACAGAACCTTCTGTTGTTGTCGTTCTAGCGTTGAAAATACAACGCCTCTACGGTATGCACACACGAACGAGATCGGATCCTTGCTTGGTGTACTAGCGCCTTTAGTGTTCTCACACTAATTTCGTACTCTACCTCTGTTTCTCTAACTGACGGCCAAGAGGAACAATGGTCCCTTTTAAAGGGGAACCCTAGTGAGAAACCCTAAGCAACAAAACGAATTAGGCCCAAGTCCAACTTGGCCCATTTTCAATTCATTTTGATCTAACTCATTTTGGTGTGCGACCCTGTAGGTTTATACTCTTTGGCAGTATAATTAAAAGCCCGTTTTATTATACGAAATAGTAAGCGGTCTCTAGTAAAACACTAGTATTACCCAAAGGGTATAATGGTCAAAACAACACAACCTTAAATTGATATTCCACATATTAACTCCTTTTGTCAATCGATATCTAGATTGAACACAAGACTAGGCAAGTGTCATTCTTGTATAGTTCAATCTTTATTTCTTGATCTCTAAGTATAATTAGTTTAAAACATATGACATCTCATTTGTGCATGGCCATGCAAATATTAATTATACTTATCAAGGGGCCCAACAATATCTCTCTTATTATATGAGAGTGAAAATCCCATCTTGATCAACCACATACCTCTACATAGTTCATAGTATGCTCGATCATCATCTTTATAATTACTCGATCAAGAGCAACGTTTGATAATGCCTAACATGCTAATCCCTATGTTGGTAACCATGGCGATCTCAGGTCTGAGGATAATATGATATCACAAATGGGGAACATCACTGATGACATTATGTAACACTCCTCGCAGTGTCCCCAAAGCGGGTCAGTCCAATACTTTGTTCCCTAATAAGTATCAGTATGTTCAGCTTGATATCTCCATATCCATGACTTGTGGAACATAGTCATCAACTGAACCATACTCTAATCATTATATCAATTTGATCCTAGGTTATTGACACATGACCAGGGATATCTAAACAATATTATTATAACATTACTAGCATCGCACAATCTAGTCACGTGAACTAGTATTAATAAATATTATTTACAAGAGAATATAAAGTAAAATGAAATAAACTTTATAAATGACAATAAGCATAAGATATCCAAGTACAAATCATAATATATGAATAGTCCTAAGACATATCTCTTTCAGGGAGCGGGTGGAGGAGGCGCTGGAAGTGTGGTCGGCCCAAATTCTTGAATCACAGGTCTATTTGAAAAAATAAAACCAAAACAAAAATTCAACCAATAGTAAAGCTATGTAGCTAATGCATGTATTTAGAAGTAATAATTTATTTATGGAGGATCCACAGTCTATCATATAGTTATCTACAGAATTGAACTCTAAGGAGACATTTATCAAACACCATATGGACAATACTCAGATAAGCAATATAAATTATAATACTCATTTAAATAAAACACAAATGAAACTAGTGACCCATTAAAGACATAGATCACCTGAGGTTGGGCATTAATGGAGAAGAACCCAAATTGAAAACACATGAGATATCTTTATTTTATTTTTTTTAGAACTGGAAGTTCTCAACCGATTAACAAAAGAGAAAAAAAGAGAAAACAAACACAAACAACTTATGTCTTATGGTGGTATTGACAAATGACAAAGCACCTGCATTTTTTATTATATTTTCTTTTAGTTATTCAAACTACAATGTTGTAACTGAAAACATACCAAAAGAAAGAAATTAGGACAATAGAAAATGGGGGAAAAAACTTACCAAAAGCTCAAAAACGAAGTTCCTTTGAAGCTGAAGAAACATACCCAAAATCGAGCCCTAAATTGAAGAATGCACCCCAAAATCGAGCCCTAAATTGCGAGCCACTGGATCTAAAACTCGTGCAATGATTTTGAACACAAAATCAAGCCCTAAATTGGGGATGTTTCGAACCCTAGAAGCCGAACTAGAGGATGCGAAGTGTAATACCCCATGTTTTGAATTGCAAGCTAGTACTCTTTATAAGCTCGATTAATGCTTAAATCCTGTTAGGGATTGAGTTCTTTCTTTTGGACCTTTTCGAGTAAATCTGTAACACCCGTTCCTAAATCTCAAGTTTATCGCGTTCAAAAACAGCGATTATATCGATTTCGAGCTCCAAATAATGGAATATTGTTCTGAAAGGAGTGACAGGGTTTGGAGACACCCTTATTCACTATCTTTTCAGCCTTTATGAATGGCGGTTTATAGCATTTATGAATGGTAGTTTCAGCCTTTTGAACCAATTTATAGTAAACTTGTCGATGACACCCTTATTTACTACCTTTTCAGAAATCGAGCATAAGGGGCAATCTCGTACTACTTTACAGTTAAGTAGGAACCACGCCATAAAACGAAAGATCGATGTGTGTACTCAAAATCCACATGAGTCTAGTATTCTTGTGTTTTATCTTTAAGAACTAGTGTTGTGATCTCAATAGAACTATCTTACTCTCTTTGAGAATTAAAGCTAGACACGAACCAATATTGCAATTGAAACCTTCCTAATTTTCCGTAAGTTGTGTGTAGAGAGAGACTAAGGCTATACTCTAAGGATTTCCAACCATTGTTGATACAACTCAATGGCTAACCCTTTAAGGAGGGAAGTGGCGTGGGATCACATCGAATAAACTTAATTCTTCTCATAATCTCCTTTGTTTAGTGCCTTCCCCACCAGCAACTCATAACCTCAATTGTTATCATCTGAAAGTGGAGTCATGACAAGTTTTCTGAATCTTGATTACTGATAAATGAATTATAGTCAGTCGAGGGTAAGAACCTGAGTTCCTTTCCTCATTTGGTTAAGCTGTGTGGTATAATCTCATTCTGATTACTTCACCTAAAGGTATAGAGATGACGATAGGCAAACTGGCCGTAGATGTGTGAGATTTGATAATACCTTCCTTTTAAGAAGAATAATATAGCTCATCTTCTGAGAGTATTATGTATGACGAAACGTATTCTAACCTCTTTCTTCTCATAACACGGTTGATATTGCGAATTCGCATGCAAGTATAGACGTGCATCGGACCACGTCAAGTATGGTTTAAACTCTGGCTACGAAATGATTACACATTCATCAGTAAGAATGGATGACCCTCAAAGGAACCCAATGTTATTCAGGGTTTCCTGAAAACCTTCTTTCTGCATAGGAATCGAAGACCTCATCTTTAAATCATCTTGAGAGTTTTATACATATGATAAGATCCAAATTCATTTCCAGTCTGGTTGATAAATTCTTTATGTAGAAACCCCTTTGGAGGTTGATATGTGCAATTGTAGTGAATTATTTCATTTACGACATGACCCAAAACTAGTTAAGGATCGAGTTAAGCTCCTTCTTTTCCTTGTCACATAAAGTGACGTGAAGTGATGTTCTGTGGAACTTGTAACTGGAACTCTTAGAAATTTCCAATGTCCCCTTATCTTGAACTAAACCTATAGGGTTAGTAAGAGAAGGAAACTTTAACTTCTGATTATGGCTATGGGAGGTTGCATAGGCACGTGAAGCCTCATAATTCAACGTAACGGATAACGGTTTGAAGCTACGGTTATACATATTGGTTATGCTTTCACTGATGAAATTGGGAAATTCTAACAGAGACCGTTGAGGCTTTAGATCTTGATTAGTTGTGTTTTTATTGAGTAAGGGATGAAACTCTCTCGTGCTTGATCTTCTAGCATGCTTCTAATAGGAAGTTTGTATTTCCCACGGGTTCATTATTCGTTTGTGTTTTGAGAATGAAAATTGATCGGATGTCCTCAGTCAAAATAATAGTTTTCGAAACTATTGTAACCTTTAAGGAGGGGAAGACCTACTAAGGTAAATTGTTATGTATGTACCATTGTATGATCCATTCCTTTCCCATAAATTTCGAGGACGAAATTCCTTTAAGGATGGGAGATTGTAATACCCTATGTTTTGAATTGCAAGATAGTACTCTTTATAAGCCCAACTAATGCTTAAATCTCGTTAGGGCTTGAATTCTTTCTTTTGGACCTTTCCGAGTCAGTCTGTAACACCCCGTTCCTAAATCTCAAGTTTATCGAGTTCAAAAATTGCGATTATGGCGATTTTGAGCTCCGAATAGTGGAATACTATTCTGAAAGGAGCGAGAGGGTTCAGAGACTTCCAATAAGTCATTTCAGGTGGTTCAAGTCGAAATTGGGATGTAGATTGCAAGTTTTTAATTTACCCAACTTCACAATTTTTGGTTAACTTAGAGGAAGCGTAACTCCTTCGTTCCTCGTCAGATTGAGTTTACGTTTGCGCGTTACCCTAGATATTTAGGCAATCTACAACTTTTATGTTTTGGCCAAAGGCAAATTTGGACTTCTACTAGGTCAAAACAGAGCACGAAATAGGTTAGTCGCTATCAGTTGTTCATTCGGTAACATTAATGCGCTGACTTCATCGAATTTTTTAGAGTTATCTGTCCAGAATTTGGAAACACTTCATTCTAAGAAGTTGTAGAACTCCGAATAAGCTTTCCGTGGACATATAAAGATCACCTCAATCGGACACCCGAGTGAGAAGTTATGGCTAATCGAAGTTCAGTGCTGCAGGTCTCAAAAGCCACGCGCGTGAATAGTGGCAGAACTTAACAAATACACTTTCAGCTCATTTCTCCTCATTTTTTCTATCACTACTGCTAAGAGTTCCTAGAGAGAGATAGAGAGAGGTTGAGAGCTTGTTTTGTAAGGGATCTTAAGGAGTTTTAAGAGATTAGTTCAATTAATTCAAGAATCAATAAGTAAATCCAACAAATTTCATCTCCTCTTTCATCATCTTCTTCCTTGAACTCCATTGGAGCTTGGTGGAGCTTCTAGGGCTTGGTGTTCTTGAAGAGAGAGAGCTTAAACTACCTTCAAATTTGCATTTCTAGCTACAAAGAGGTGGGAATCTATACTAAAATCTATTTTCTTACATTACTATTTATTAATTTCTAGTTTTAGGAAATGTTAGCATATAAACCCTAGGTTGTATATATATATGTGTGTGTGTTTGTGTTTTAGGTATATGATAAAAGGGTGATGAAATGTTGAAATTGATGAACCTAATGGCTTACATATTGTTAAAATAGCTTGGTTCAATGAGCTATTTGCAATGAATCACTTGTTTTAAGCAAAACCACTTGAAACCCAATTTCTATGAAAGTTAACTTTTGAGATGAAGTTCATACTTTCCCCAATGGTTTGAATAGCCTATATATGTATACATAGATATGTTAAAAATACTTGTTTCAACCATTAAACTCTATTTTTCGACTTGTTATGGATTGATTAAAATTCAACCATGTATATATAAAAATATACATATATAGCTCGTATACATGGGTTTGGAACTTATGTTAAAACATTGTATTGATATCTAAATTAATGATCCAACTAGTCTATATATGGAATAAAACACATGTTTCAACAAAGAGTTGAAGCTATTCACTTGATTAGCGCAAAACCACTTGGAACTCATTTGGTTGTTGATGAGTTATTCTACAAATTAAATATTTACTGTTGTGAGTTCAAGTGGTGGTGTTTATTTTATAAAATACCCGTTTACAAATTATCAAACAATATAGAATGTATGGTACGAGATTTCTTCCGTTGGCATTATGTGGTGTGTATTGATTTAGAAAGGTATCTATATGGCACAATTGCTTGATAAATGAGCCGATTCACGAATTTTTGAGATTAGACGGTGGTGCTAGTCCATGATGGTCCCGGGTGTGGTCTCTAAAGATTGAGACCTTAAGTTGGGACAGAGTGCACCTGGGTGCAAGACCCAAAACCATGCACAGAAACGAACGGGAGGCCCTGCTGCCGCGTGGGTGAAAGGCCATGAAATGCAGACCCAGTAGTACGCTTGGATGGTGTGAGAGTTGTGAGATTGTGGCTCGAAGTTCACGAAATAAAAATAAATAAATAAATTGTGCCACAAATTTCTTTTTTAGACAGGATTGGTTTTTACATAAAGTTTAAAGGGTATTTTCTCAAAATGACACCGATGCCTTGAAATGAGAACAGGTTTCTTTCTGAACTAATATATATATATATATATATCAATATATCTATGGATGAATTATTTCATATTGTTATACCAAAGGATTTCCATGACTTTGCAAAAAAAAGGGATTTCTAAGTATTGTTTTCACACTAAACTTACAACATGATTCCCACTCAGTTCGTTTGACTCGCCCCGTTTATTTTCCATCCAGTGCTTCTGCAGGTACTTTTGGGAAAAGGGATAGCGAGGACGTGATTTTGTAGAACGCCTTTATACCATTGCCTAGTCGACCTTAAACTAGTTCTAGGTCCTTCACAATAGAAAGGCCTTTGTTCTTTGATTTTCACTAGAGATTTATGTGATGCACTATCAATATAACTTATTTATATACTCTGTAAGCATTACGAAAATTGTATATCTTGTATTTGGGACCTCATTGGAGGCTAGTTGTTTATCTGTATTAGTTTCTTTGTCTTGTGGATAAATTTTATGGAGCGGATCATATCGTGGTTGATTTAAAATGTGGATTTCAAGTTTTTCACAGGTCTGGTATTATTAAACAAATAGGCTCACCATGTCCAAATTTTTTTTATTTGGATTTTGTACAAATGATCTTTTCACCGTCGGCGTATGGCAACAGTGACGAAACGGGTCTCGGAGGAGCAATCCTCTAAACGGGACTCGGGGCATTACACGAAGTGTAGCAAACAAAACTGATCGAGAAACTACTGTTAGGTGTAGAAGAGGAACGATGAGATGAACTTGTGAGAGGAGCAATAGCGAGATGTAATAGAAGTGGTGTAGCAGAGGGATTGTGAGAGGAAGTAGAAATGGTGTAGAAGAGGGCTTATGAGAAGAAGTAGAGTATAAGTGTTTTGTTAGTCTGCAAGGGAAAATAAGGCTCACTATTTTTATTTCAGCGCCAAAAGAATACTAAAAGGAAAAAAAAATACCCAACATTTATAATAAATGACATGTATTTTATAACTTTTACGTATAAGTGTAGCCAAATTGCGACATTTTTCAAATAAACGTCGCTAATTAACGACGCATATGACAAATGTCGTAAATCCTAATCCACATATTTATCTTTTCATCATATAGTGCTCGACGCTAGCTCACAAATGACGACGTAGGTACCTACGGCCACATTTTTATAAAATGACAGAAAATAAATATTGTCAAAAGTTGTTTTTCTTTTAGTGAAAACTATATTGATGGGGCTAAAAGTCATTTAGCACCACCTTTTCATGGTGCTAAAAGCCATTTAGCACCACCTTTTCGTACATGTAAAGTAGTTTGAATGTGGTAAAAGCCATTTAGCACCACCTTTCAACACAATAACAAGCAATATGATGGTGCTAAAAGTCATTTAGCACCACTTTCCGCACATGTAAAGTAGTTTGAAGGTGCTAAAAGCCATTTAGTACCATCTTTTAAGACAATAATAAGCAATCTGATGTTGCTAAAAGCCATTTAGCACCATCTTGCCCACACGAAAACTAGTTTGAAGGTGCTAAAAGCCATTTAGCACCATCTTTCATCACAGTAACAAGTAATTTGATGGTGCTAAAAGTCATTTAGCGCCACCTGTCAACACAGATGATAATAACCAGAAGGTGCTACACAATAACAATTAATCTAATGGTGCTAAAACAAATTAGGAGGTCGTATTAATGTTTCAATTGATTCAAGTGAAGAAATATGATCAATGGAAGCAATATATATATATGTAAATTTCATGGTCGAACAAATATATTAATGATTGAGATTAACGAATATGCTAAATCATGATTGGATGTAGCTTTTTTGAATCAATAACTGAACAATTAATCGGAATTGATTATCGGAATAATTTCTTGCATCATCTCCGACTCTGATGATCTACTTTTGTGGACTTCAAAATTTTTTGATTGGGATTTGGTGCCAACTGTTTTTTGGAGACGTGAGATGTTATATTTAGGGTTAGTGTGTTATTAGTTAAATTAGGAAAGGGAATTAGTGTCTTTTTAATGTAGTGTCCTTAATCTACAATGCTAACTTATAATGGGCCTTTGCAATTATGTTATTATTGGAGTGAGCCTTTATGCACAATTGCCTCAAATAATAATAACTTTTTATACTTTTTTTAATTATTTTATAAATAGCAAACCCCTTTTATCTTGTTCATGGTCCAACTTATTATCACTAGCCACAACCTTCTAAAAATGATCTCACAACTATTTTTGGATTATGGCACTCATGCTTTCCCCTTGCTTGGAAATAACCCTAACGGATTATATTTTTTTGTACTCCATTAAACTGCCACTGTACCTCCAGGTCATCTATAGCTAATTCTGCCCTCCATTCTTAGTTCAATAGGCCCTTGACACCGCTGGACAATGGCCATGGCGGCTTCAATTATGTTAGTGGGTGTTCTATTACATGCAATAATAGTCATTTGTTAACTCTTATTCAATGAGTTCTATGACTCCTGCCATGCCTACCATTATAGATTCTATACACGTCCAAGGATTTTTTCTACAATCATAATGGTACGCCTCTTGCTATGATTTCTAGTAACTTGCACTCTATTCAGCCCACAACCACTATGGTGACTACATCCTTTCCACAAGCCACCATTGCTAATAATGCTTAACTTACATAGGTTATGTTGATAAGTTGGTGAATAGAGACAATTCTACTTCCATAGTTTCACCTTCTAGTATGGGTGTTGTTTTGCATGGTAATTCTACGCATGCTTATACTATTTGTAACACCCCCGCCTTAATCTACAGGATAACACCTGTAATTAAGACCTAGAATGCTACTAACCCATCTTAGATTAACTAAAATGGGTATATATGAAAACACATAAAGAAATTTAAACAGTAATATCACACATGTCAATCAGCAAAATATAAGATGATAGTACTGTACAAAATCTTGTATACATATAACCAGACTTAGCAAGTGCAAGACATTGCATAACAGTACGGGCTAGCCGTGGCTTCTCGAGATAACATATATATAACAAAAAGTGAATATGTATCAGAGCCATATATTTCGTTCCCGAACATATAGTCCTGTTACCATCATTCACCCCCTGAGTACCTGAAATTGTAAATAAAACACGGGGTGAGCTCACAGCTCAGTAGGGGGGAACAGTGGATAACATATTGGAAACACAATTCACAATTCAACAACAATTCATATTTTAACAAATGCTTCGGTTTAAAAACCATCATCATATAAAACTATACGTGCTTATGCATATGCAGGTTACCTCCCTTGTGTCAACCGTTAAGCCTCATAGCCAGAAAGTATATATATCCATATCGAGCCAACTTTATCGAGGGCCTGACCGCCCGAGAGAAGCATCCGTCAATAATCATAACTAGCCCATTGGCCTCAGTGAATATCATAAGGTTATAACCGAGTCAGACCTCCAGTCCAACGATAATATCACACCCACGGAATCATTAGTGCCTTGCCAATTTGCCTATGTTCCCGGGCTCCACACCGGTGGCTTATAGGCAGACATACATTGCTCCCCCAGGGGTTTAGGGCTTTTCAACCCAAGGGCACCGGGCCCTGCCTATTTTCCCATCCCGGCAAGCACCAAATAAATACAAAATCCCTTCACCATCGAAGGGCCATAATAGAATCATCTTCGAATCCATATCAGGGTCATGTCACGTCCAGAACAAAATCATATCCGAATCCATATTAGGATCATGTCACGTCCAGAATGATACAATAATCATAAGAAGCTCCCGGCATACTGATAAGAGATGTACGCCTATACGATAGGCCAGAAGAATGATCCAAACTTGCCAAAGGATCTCCAAGATTCCGGTTGACACAAATGTAATGCATAATATACATAGCATGCCATTTAGTAACCATATGAAGCAATCTATGCCATATACCCTTTAACAAGTCTCGTTAGATATCCCTTGATATGTATAAAACATTAACAAGTCCATTTCATCGTAAATAACATCCATACATCCAAGGGATATCTCGTACAATTTAATGAGAACAATACGTCAAGTATAAATGGCATACTTTGCCTCAAAACATGTATTCATGTCTTTTAACAAACATTTGAAGTAATTTATGCCATATACACTTCCACAAGCCCAACCCTGTACTCCATGATGTGTAGAAACAACAACAGATCATTTTCATCAACTTTTAGGAGTCAAGAATCCATGGAATACTTCATAGGGTTGGATAATACAAAGGTTTCATATGTATATAGCATTTATGACTTCAAATTCCACATTTTAACCTTTACAACCATTTATACATGCACTCAAAAGATGTATTATAATTCCCTTAAGGAAAACATGGAGAAAACATGATAAGTTTCATCAAACAAGTCATATTACATGTTTTGAAAACATTTAAATTACATAATTGAGTTTTGAAGACATATAAACCCCTACCTCAAGTGTATAGACCAAAAGAGGAAAGAAAGTTATAAACCGAAGCCCTATTCGGTGAAATCCTCAAGCTCTCGTGTCAACACGTTCCTAGGCTACCAAAACCCATGAATCAGTGATGCATAAACTCCAACTTGTATAGCCAAAGCTCATACTTGAGCTTTTATAGAAGAAAATCAAGATAAGAGATGATGAATAGTACCTTAAAGGTGGTTATTTCAAGCTTGAATCTTTGATCGTGGATGAAAGTTGCGTAGAAATCTTTCTCTTTCTCTCTCTAGAACCCTCTAGAACTCCCTAGAGGAGTGTGTGTCGAAGTTGGGTTGGAAAATGACCAAAAATGGCTTAAAAACGTGCTTAAGTCGGTGGAAATAGTTAATTGGCGGACCGGTATGCCAAATACCGAATACCGGTCCGCGGAGCGCAAATTTCCCAAAAATTTGGTGCCGGACCGGTATGCCAAAAACAGCATAACGGTCCGCGCTATAACTTTGGGCTTCTGGTGCACTGTTTTTGTTTTGGCCATAACTTTTTGCTCGAAACTCCGATTGAGGCGTTCTTTATGTCCATGGAAAGATATTTCAAATCTATACAACTTTCTAAGAGAACGTTTTCTCAAATTCTGGATAGATGTTTCCCAGAAATTTGTCGAAGACAGCGCTTTACCGAAGCGCTACCGAATGACCAGGATTTTGCAATGGGCCTACGTTGCACCCTGTTTTGACCAACGAGGAGTGTGAATTGGACTTCGGCCAAAACGCGAAAGTTGTAGAATGATACAAGGACTAGTCACCTTCAAGAACGGAATCTCATTTCGATAAATAGAGAAGAAATTACGATAGCTCAAAGATAGCTAGAAATAACAAATCGCGAAAGACCAAAACTTCTTATTTACCAATCGAAATCGATTCGGACCACCCGAATCACCAAACGATCACTCACATGAGTATAAATAAGCTAATATGATTCAATTTAAAACAATTTAAAGTACGGGGTATTACACTATTAATGGCATATTGTTTCGGTTGCTATTGTTCCCTGTACCCACTCGGCAGTTTCTAATAATAATAATAATAATCTACTAAAACTATATGAAAAAGCTGCCCATTTTGATAAGACACGTACACGTGTCATATTTTTATGAACTTTACATTTATATCCCATTTATATACCTAGGGGTGTGCACGGGTCGGAAGACTGACCCATTGGGCTAGAAACTAGACCGAGCCGACATTGTCGATCCTGACAAAATTAGGAACGAATACTGAACTGAGTAGAAGACAAACTGTCGATTTCGGTCGGTCCTCGGTCCAAATTGCAAATTGTGTGATAAATCAAATCACACTAATTATGTAAAGATATATACACTTTTTTTACAACAAATCCTTGTACAAGCATCATAGATCTGTAGATGTGTAAACATATACACATATATATATACACACAGAGAATGATAAAACAAAATACCAAACTCAAGCCTTTGATGTCTTCGTCGATTTCATCGATTTCTTCGTTGCTTTTTTGATTTCTTCATGCAAATTTTATGAGATTGAGATGAGATTTAGAATAAAGGCACTAGTGGTCAAGGAGAGTGATGGAGGAGGAAAAAGGTAAAGAGAGAAATAAACTAATGGTTTCTTTCTTGTTTAGGAAAATAAAGTAAAATAAAGAAGAAGAAAAAAAACAGTGCTGATTGTGAACTTATTTACTCAATCAACGATTGATTATTCAATCCACATGAGTGCATCTCTACCAATTAAATATGTGCATATTTATATATTCGGTCTATTTAGTCTTGCAGGGTTTTTAATGTGAAAAATCATGGACCAGACCGAAAGTCTTCGGTCCTACAATTTATAAACTGAGGTGGATCGTATTAGAATTAAACCATCGGTTCAGTCGGTCCAATCAGTTCGGTTCGATTTTTTCACACCCCTATATATACTTATCTTTTATCTATTAAAAGTTAAAACTAAAGTATAATGGCCCCCGTGTCCCTAATTAATAGCTTATCCACCATTAATACTCTATTAATAGCTTATTTACAATATATTAATATCATACTCCTTCCTCTTCCATTCACATGCACGTATTTTTCTGCATTACTTTCTTCATCCATTAATACTCTATTAATAGCTTATTTACAATATATTACTATCATACTCTTTCCTCTTCCATTCACATGCACGTATTTTTTTGCATCACTTTCATATGTAATTATATTACATTTTTATAATTAATGCTTTAATGTATTCTTATCATATCAATGATATTCCAGCTCATTAATCTTTTCCCACTTCCCGTCAACTCTCATTTTAATGCATAGATGAAAGTGCATTCTATCTTTAATACCATCAACCCTTTTGATTGTTTACAATCTTAATCCTATAATGCCTATTTAATCTCTTTCCCTCATTTTTTAACTTGCCTTCATCTCCTTCCCCTCTGCATGCGTATCCCTTTGTCTTTCTCGATCTATGGATGCACAAAAGTGATCATAGAACTTTATGGTGCAAGCGTATTGTATGAGGAACATATGTAAAGATGGTTTTAGTTTAATAGAGAGTTGAATATAGTTCTATTATATTGGTACAAGATTAGTGGCTATTCACTTAATTAGCTTCTCTTTCTTTCTTTCTTTAAGTTTTTAATACATAAGTGATTAAATTATTGTGTGATCATTTTTCTTGTACAAGAATTCATGTTTTCCCTTTTATTCTCATTAGCCTTTCTCTTTATGATACATCAAGGAAAAATAAGGAAGGTAGACAAACTCCAACTTTTGGATTTTAATTTACCAACTGATGTAATTATTATTATTTTTTAATTTAATGTAAGTTTATATATCTTAATTATTCTTAGAAGTTTAAAAAATAATAATTGAGTCTGATGCTTTACATATATTTGAAGGAAATAAAATTAATCCTTGACATAGATAGCATGTAAAAGAATGTGGGGGGAAAAAGTAAGATCAATTGTCATCTAAGCCAGTTGAGAATGAAAGAGGGGGTTGGAAACTTTGATTACTTATTTACTACTGATAAGGGGGTTATAAATTTGGGTAGGTTAATTTTTCAAAATATATCTTCTTTAGAAATCTCAATTTTTTTGTTAGATGCATTTTTTAGAAATCTCAATTTTTTTGTTGATCAATAGATTCAATTATTTTATTCTGAAAGTGACATATCAATCAAGAGTAAATTATATTATTCTCTAAGTACTTTGCAAATTCTATAATTATTAAGAAACATGTAACTCATATCATGTTTTAGTATTATCACTAAAAAATTATTGTAATTAAAAAGTATTTGGAAATAAGGAAAAAGGCGAAACATTAATAAGGAGAACTCATATATGTTCCCCAAAAAATTAAGCAAAACAAAATGTATATATACTGACATAAAATAATTACAAAGTTGTGCATCGCAGGGGTAATAACAATAATAATAATAGCCCTTCATATTCTTCTTCTATTTTTATTTAAACAGTAAACCCATTTAGCTTGTTCATGGTCAAGCTTCTTATTTGGCTTGAACCTAACCAATCTGCTGTTGTGCCTATTCTTCAAGACATATCTTAAGGCATCGTTTAGTTTACAGAAGGAAAATTAATTCTATTGTCTTTTTCATAGAGGTGGGAAACTAAACTTCCTGTCAAGTTTCCATTCTTGTGTTTAATAAAGCATGAAAAGTATTTATGTATAGGTATTGTTGTCCAAATTTTTCGTAATAAATACTCGAAAATCACAAGAAAAAATCAATTCCATTAGTTTTGAGACGAATGATTTTACCCCTTACTTTTTCCTCTATCAAGAATTTGTGCTTACCAAACAAAGGAAATAAAAGATTTTTTTTTTTGATAACTATGGGTAATAGGGCCCCACCCCCACTAATTCCATGAGGCCCTGGTTGCTCGACTGGGAGACGCTCTAAGTAGTCCATAAAAAGGTTCACGCAGCGGGGAATTGAACCTAAGACCGTGCGCCTATCCACACAGTCTCAAGTTCATCCTTATCGCTATGCCAACCCCTTGAGTTAATTTTCTTTCTAGAGTTCTCAAATCCGCAAACCAAACGAAACTTAAGGTTAATTTTGCCCTCCATTCTCAGGTTAGTAGGTCCTTGATGCCGCAAGGCAATGTGTTGTTGGAAAATATTGGCGTAATTTAATTTTAGGAAAATATTCGTTAAGAACAATTTTTTGTTACAACAGTCGTATTTCTCTCCATGTCACTAATTTTTCGTATTTTTTTTTAATCCATGATAACACATCATCACTATAACCAATGTATTAAATTAATATTTTCTCATTATGAACCTAAAAATAAAACATTGGGGCTTAATTGTTTTAAAAGTGAATGGCATTCTTTCTTAAATGAGTTAAAAAAGTTACACTACTAATCTAAAACGTACGGTATAACTTATTTCATCATTCTAACCGAAGTTTACGAATATATACATTCATTACAATTAACAAATTCTGAACAAAGCTCACATTATGAGTATTTGAACAATCCCACAAATGTAAATTTACAAATGTAATTACAGGTAAAAACTAAAACAACACTCAGGCTCGCTTATATACCAAAAAATTCACCAAACAAATAAAGTACAAAAATATAAACAGATTTCATCTTAACCAACTCAATTAAGGTATTGATGTTGGTTCTATTAGACAAAATAAATTCGGATTTAGGGTCATTCCATAACTAGTCTACAGCATTGTTTACCTAAAAGATCAACATTAGACTTAGGAAATCCAAGCACTCGCCAAGACTTCCAATGAATTTTAGTTTTTTGTTGTAACCCTCCCAACCAGAATCGTTTAATTTGGCTGAAATTTTGTCGTAAATGGAAGCCAGGATAGATAGGCAAGGCATGGCATAGGAGGGGATTAATTGAACCACTAATTTGATAAGAATTTCATGGCCAGCTAAGAATACCAAACATTGCTTCCAGCGCATCAGCTTCCTAAATGTTTTCTCCACCAAAGATTAATTTCACCTTTTCTTGAATTTGCCCAACAAAATGGCAGTCCCGAGTATTTATGGTTGGGTCTTAACAAGGGCACACTGAGGACATAAGTAATCAGATTTCTACTGAAATAAGTCTGCATTCGGGGAGAAGAAAACTCCAGATTTAGCAAAATTGGTGCTTTGTGCTGAACCAACAATATAGTCATTAAAAGTTTAGAGAAGAGCCTTGTGTTTTTAAGAAGAAGCCCTCAAGAAGAAAGAATCATTGGAGAAGAATAAATGCAAAAGGGTAGGGGACCCACTCAGCAACTTAATGCCTTCCAACCGGCCAGAATTAATTACATGGAACGCTGAAAGCGATAGAACATCTTGCATAATTAAAATAAAATAGGGAAGTATATGAGTGAGAGAGAGAGAGAGAGAGAGAGAGAGAGAGAGAGAGAGAGAGAGAGAGAGAAAGCTTACAGAGAGAAGAGCTTCGTGAGTGGCATCCCGTATACCTCAATTTTGTTTCTTTATACTGGTTACAATTCCCCTTCGTAACTAGCACTCCAAAAAAATGACACCACAAAACTAGTTGGGTAGTGACTGAGATACAATAATAAGGGGGTCTCTACTAACCCTTGTTTGCTCAAACATTTAATTCTCTAAAAACAATAATCAACATACCAGTCCGGAAATTAGAACTACCTTTCTAACCACCCATGTACTTGGAACCCTCCATTCCACTTCAATGGATGCCCACCCACTTTCTAAAAGCCCGAACATGCTCAATCCAATTACTTTGAACCTCGTCTTTAGCTTTGGACGCTTTTTAGTGCCTATAAAGATCCTTATGAAACTTAAGGAACTCCCGTTTATACATCCACTTGTCCGCAAACATACCATGGTCCTTCATACGCCCAATCACCTCCATCACCCTCTCGAAGTAACCACCTCAAAGAAAATTCAATACCAACAACTCATACAAACCCCTATTGACTATCAAATTTCCATTCTCATTATTCCTCTTAATATCCCCCCATAACATTGTAATTTCGCGATACATTTCAAGAAATGAATAACCGTAAACTAGAGTAAAAAAAGTTGACACATTAGGCAAGATATTTTTTTCTACCATTCTTCGGTATGTCTTCACAGCATCTCCAACCATTTTGGCCATTATAAAAAGTCAATAGAAGAATTCAACTCATTGACCACAAAAGGAACCACTTTCTCCTTTTCGCTCATCTCTTGGACCAGACACTCGGCCAAATCTGATTTGCTAATTGTACTCGCTTCAACTGAAGAAAATCCATCTTTTAAAGCAAGACCAGCGTTTTGAATTTGCTTTAAAAGTGCCTCGGCTTCTCTAAACATCTTTCCTCTCTGATAAGCTGATAAAAGCAATACCTCTAGAGGGTTCTAGAGAGAGAGAGCTAGAGATCCTTAAGGGATTCTTAAGGTTGCTTCATCTTTCTACAAGATTTGAGCCTTAAATCATTTCCCCCTTCACTATTCATTGTCTTCCACTTTCGTCTTTGCCCGTGGGAGCTTGGAGTGAGCTAGGGCTTTGGTGATACGACATCTACGCTTTATCAACTCCTCAATCTAGCTACTCTAAGGTGGGAACACTAGTACTAAACCCTTGATTTCAAATTATTGTTGTTGCATTAGAGTTTTCTACTCAAAATGGAGATTTTTTATAAAAACCCTAGATTTGTGATGTTCATGTGGGATGGGTTAGTTCGAGGTGTAATTAGTGATGCATATAGATAGATTGGCACTTAGATATCATGTATCATCACTTCTTACCATACTATGAGCCTTGTTCTCTCACACACACATCATATCCACTTTGTAGCCTAAGGAATGAATTAGGCTAGAGGGATATCGAGATTAATGCTTGAATCATGGTTGATTATGGATTATATAGAATAGATATACACGTATACGTACATAGTTAAGAGTGTTGAACGCTATCTATGTGTGTTGAACCCGAGAACCCGTTAGGACATAATGAAGCGCAACAATCCTTGAGTCTAGAGCCTTGTACAATGCATGGTAGGCACTAGTAACAATGACATGACCTAGATGTTATCTAATGATGTAGTAAACATTTTCGATGGGGTATATGTTGCCTTGACCGGGATTGTATACTACTAGGAAGAGTCATATGTACACTAGTTGAACTAGAAGCACGATAATTAATGCTTAGTTGGGCTATGTAGCTTGGGAACTACCATAAATGCTAACGGCCTTAGTTTTATACTTATGGTGCATATGAGATATAACGCTCTAATAATGAACTAGTTAGCCATGGAATATGGATAGCCACGACTTGATAAGGCTATGGACTAAAAGCGTATGACAACGCTTATGTTAACGATGAGTAATAAATAGTGGCAATTGTATTTATATGTTGATTAGCCATATGTGTGATGATGATATTCATTGTGAGACTGAATGAATGTGATGTTTGTTACTGAGATCACACATATGGGCTGGATATGATTGACCGAGCATTGGGTAGCTCCCGGTGACTCGAAGACGGGCCGCCTATTTGCCGCCTCTGGGTGAAATTCCCTAAACTATGCACGGGAAAATGAAGTTGGTGACTCCGCTGGTGGTTGTGGGTGCCCACAAAGGAGAGTCCATTCTTTGTATTTTGCCTTCCCACAGGACTATGTGTTCTGGGTTCGATGAGTTTTTTTGGCAGTGGAGCAAGTCCAGCCACTGTTTTCCTAGTGGTGAGTTTCCCGAAAATTAGTTGGGCTACTAATGATCATTACCTTGCTAGGGTATCGCCTGGTGTAGTTCTTTCCAGAGCGTCGATGTGGCTTGTATGAGGCGTTCTCCTCGTTAACTATTCGGAGTGTTATTCCCCGAAAAATGTCTTGAAGGTTATCTTTGAATAACTTTCTTGGAGAACTAAGTCCCTGAGCCACTCCCCACTCGGAGGAGACATGGATAAGAGCCTTGGACCCTTCGGGATCCGTTGTTCTAGGCCTGGATGTACTGACCGCGGGGTGAAACTGAGACATTATACTGGAGACGTGATACGAGAGTTGCTGTGAGATTGTGATTACGCTGTTGTTATTATTATTGAATCGTATCATGTCTCGTATTGATTTGTGTATGTTGCCTCGGCTATGATATAAATGATGAAAGAACTTAGGTGGACGCTATTAAACAGAACATGGTACACATAGAGAACTATCGAGCTTTTCATAATGTATTAATATATAAAGTGGAAAGAGATAATAACTATTGAACTTAGAAATGGTGTATAGGTATGCTGACGCGTACAGATTATGGAATAGCGAGCCAAATCATAACGCATATAATGCACTAATAATTGAAGTGGAAATTATGGCTAATGTAATAGTTAGATAGGAAAATATCGTGGTGTGACACGCTAGAATGATAAGCCTGATGGCGGAAGGAATACGATAGAAGATCTTTAGGTTTTCAGCACAGCAGTCGTAAATCAATCGTAACTTTTGATCGCACCGTTGGCTCGAGCTGATTTTTGGATATGTCGTTCGGAATGCAAAGTTACTATTAAAATGTGAAAAATCAAGATGATCAGAAGTCGTTTCGGTGGCAAAAATAATTAATTTTTGCAGCCCAGCGAGAATTAAAAAAATCTGACCAAATCGCAATTTGATGCTTTCAAACCCTAGTCTCCTCATATGGATCCTCTACATGATCCACAAAGGTGAAATCCCTTTATTCTTATAGGGTTTTAGCAAAAGTTTTTTGTTCAATCTATACGCAATATCAAACGATCATGTATTTATGTCTCCATCAATTGGTATCAGAGCGATTGGTTTTCTTTGATACTGCGTACGGATTGAACTAGTCATGTTGTCCAGTTAAATCTATTCATGCATGTTGTTGTTGGATAGAACGTAGAACTCGCTAACCCTTGTTTTGCAGTGTTCTTGTCCCGCTATTATGGTCACATAATTATGTTTTATGTGATTGGATCCCACGATGTTTTTATTCGTGGTTAATTTTAATGTGCATGATGATTTGGGTTTTATTCATGGTTGTAAATTAAATTTAAATCAGATTTGTGAACTCCTTAAAAGGAGGCATATGATCTATGTAATTTTATTTACAGTTTAGATATAATAGTTTATGTGTGAATTCCTTAAATGGAGGCATAGGACCTTTGTATCTAAGATTGCAGTTTCTTTAACGAAGAACGTTGAAGAAGGCGTTTCTACCAAGGTTGATTCTCAACATAGTCAATGAAGTGGCAACATAGGTCGTTACAGGTTTCAATGGTTTAATGCTTTGTGTGATTGTGTGTTGGTCATATGCGTTTAATTATTAGGTTTTCTTATAATTTTGGACAATACGGATACATGACCATACCTAGATCACCTTTTATTTTATATTTAGTTCTTGTCAAATTAAAAAGGGTATATAAATATAAATTTTGCGTAATTGAAAAATATAAGTTTTT
This sequence comes from Lonicera japonica, assembly GCA_021464415.1. Classification (NCBI taxonomy): domain Eukaryota; kingdom Viridiplantae; phylum Streptophyta; class Magnoliopsida; order Dipsacales; family Caprifoliaceae; genus Lonicera; species Lonicera japonica. The sequence goes on from CM038469.1 coordinate 16,621,691, forward strand.
TTTTTAAAAAAACAGCATAATAATTTTATTGCACATATCTTTTATATTTCATACCCTTGTATTTTAGTTGACTAGAATTTAATATAAATTTTTCTTAACCCTCAGAAAATAATGTTTTAAATACTAAGTTGGTGAGGGATTTTTTCACATAAAAATCCCACGATCTCCATCATTGGTTTGTAAATGATGTAATTTATTCTTCGTGTGTCTTATAGTGCTCACCTCTATATCGGAAAGAATAGATTGCGGAATCATTTCACTGACTGATAATTTTAAATGATGTGATTTATTTTTCGTGTGGGTTTTAGTGCTCACCTCCATATTGAAAAAAAATAAATTGCAGAATCATTGGACTAAATTAAATGATGGTATACACTTAGATATAAATAAAAGTATGCTCTCCAACTGAGTCTCTACTATTATTTATAGGACCAAAAGAAGTTGGCTATTTAAATTTTACTTGACAATAAAGGATTGTCTAGATAGTATGTATTGCTTGACAATAAGGCATTGTTTAGATAGTAAAATTTAATAGGTTTACATCTGTCTAAAAAATAATGAATAATAGACGACCTCACTAACGGGGCATATTGTTCAAAGTCTTAGGCTGCTGGCGAACGCTTTTTAAAATGGTAGAGGGTACCATATTTAAAATATATGTTCAAAGTTATTATTGTCCATCATAATTTGTATGTGATTCTCAAGTTTTAAAATTGCAAATTCTTTCAATCCACTTTTAATTATTCTCAACTAAAACAAATTGATTGGACTTAATCATATTGACTAAAAAAAGGGAACTTGAACATTGTGCTTACTGTTAAAGAGTACAAGTTTGTGCTCACTGAGTCTTGTCCAGCAAAACCTGGTAAGGGGGAGACCGATGAAGAAACCCAGGCTTGTCGGAGGTGGAAAAAGGCTGATGAGATGGCGTGATTTTACATTCTGGCATTTTTGTCAAATGTGCTACAACATTAAGCATTAGTTTTTTGCCACCGCCTACGACATAATGATGAACCTCAAAGATATTTTTGGCGATCAAGAACATGTCGCAAGGTAGGTTTCGACGAAAGGCCTCATGAACACGACTATTGCTGAAGGAACCCGAGTTAAGGATTTTGTTTTGAAGATGATCGGTCTTCTGAATGAACTAAGAGATCTTTGGGGCTGAAATCGACGGGAAAACTCAGGTCGATATCATTCTCCAGTCACTGCTGGATTTATTTAAGAGATTCTGACATAATTACAACATGAATAAGCTTTATTCATTATTGGAACTTCTTAAAGAATTCCAAGCAGTTGGGGAACTCCTTGGTAAGCTGGCTAGTACTCTAGTGGCTGAGAAAGCTTCAACTTCTATGCCCAAAAGCAAGAAACGAAGAAAAAGAATGCATAAGCTGCAGTCCCACAAGGAGCAGTGCGTGCAGCAGTCGCTGAACCTCTAGGAGGAGTGAAAAAGCCTATGGGCCAATGTTTTCACTGTCAGTAGAAAGTGCATTTGAAGAAAGATTGTCCATGTTTCCTAAACCGTTATAACAAGATATTTAAATTTCATCTATTTGTTGTTGTATCTTGTTTAGTGGTCCAATCTACCAGTACCTGGTGTGTAGATTCGGGAGCCACTAATCATGTCTGCAATACTTTGAAGGGGTTCCAGGAAACCAGGCAACTTAAAAACAGAGAAAATTTACATATGGGCAGCTACGAATGTGGCAACAGTTGCAGTAGAAGATATTTATCTTCAGTTTAGTCAGAATAGGATATTAATGATTAAGGAATGTCTATATGTATCTTCCATTAGAAGGAATTTGATTTCTATTTCTAGATTGGTTGAGGACAAATATTTTGTTTATTTTAATGATAAATTAGTTATCATTAGAAAAAAAATAGTTTGCTTGTTCTGGTACATTAGTGATTGATCTTTACATTATTAAATCCTGACTTGTCAGTACTACAACTAAGTGAATTGAATAGCATTAATAGTTTACCAATTAAGAGAAAGGAATCTTCAAAATGAACCAAATGTATTTTTGTCATTTACGCCTTGGTCATATTAATCTAAAAAGAATTCAAAAACTGGTCGAAAATGGACCATTAGGTTCATTGGAAGTTGAGGCACTTCTAGTTTGTGAATCTTGTTTAGAAGGTAAAATGACTAAGAGATCATTCTCAGCAAAAGGCAATAGCGCTAAAGAACAGTTAAAACTGGTTCACTCTGATTTGTATGGTCACATGAATGTCCATACTAGAGGAGGCTTTGAGTATTTCATCACATTTGTAGATGATTATTTAAAGTATATGTACATTTACTTAATGCGACGTAGTCTGAAGTCTTTGAGAAATTCAAAGAATTCAAGGTAGAAACGGAGAAGCGTCTAGAAAAATGTATCAAATCACTACGATAAGATCGTGGTGGTGAATACCTCTTGGGAGAGTTCAAGGAATACTTATTAGAGAATGGGATTACATCTCATTTGTTTGCACTGAGGATGCCACAGCATGATGGTGTAGCAAAAAGAAGGAATAAGACTCTTATGGAAATGGTAAGATCTATGATGAGTTATTCAGACCTACCTGATTCTTTTTGGGGATATGCTTTATAAATAGCTGCATATATTCTGAACTTGGTACCATCAAAGTCAGTACCTACTACACTCATAGAATTGCGGACTGGGTGTAAACCTAGTCTGCGGCATATTCAGGTATGGGGTAGTCCAGCACATGTGCTGAAAGGTAATGCAGATAAGTTGGAATCAAGAACGAAAGTGTGTTTCTTTGTTGCATATCCAAAAGGAACCAAGTGTGGTTTATTTAATAATCCTCAAGAATATAATGTTATTATTATCAATGCCAAATTCTTAGAAGAGTATTATATCATAAACCATAAGCTTAGGAGTAGTGTTGTTGTAGTGGAAGATGAGAGGAGAGAAAAACAGGGCACAATCTGTCTATACCTTTAGTACAAGAGGAAATACCACAGTAAATGGATATCGACATTCCATTACCTCGTCGTAGTGGGAGGATTGCCGATACTTGTGCACATCTTGAACAAATCACTAATACGTAGGTTCTTGAACCAGCACAACGTGTGGATAGTGAGTTAGTATGTTCAATATTTGCACAATGTACACAAACACAAGTAGTGCCTCGTCGTAGTGGGAGGGTTGTTCATCAACCTGGTCATTTTATGTTCTTGGGAGAGTCTTATGACAAGGTCCCTGATGAATAAGAAACGAACCATTTTTTAACTACAATGAAGTACTTCAAGATAAAGATACAGAAAATGGCAAAGGGTTATGAAATCTGAAATGGAGTCCATGTACTCTAACAAAGTCTGGGATCTTGTAAAACCACCCGAAGGGATAAAACCTATCGGATGCAAGTGGGTATATAAGAGATAGAGAAGATTAGACGGGCTTATATCAAGGCTTGTTGCTAAAAGGGTTCACTCAGAAAGAAGGGGATCGATTATGATGAAACCTTTTTGTCAGTAGCCATGCCAAAGTCTATTCGGATTCTCTTATCCATTGCGGCTCATCTTGATTACGAGATTTGGCAAGTGGATGTCAAGACAGGTTTCCTTAATGGAAGTCTTGATAAAAGCATCTATATGATGCAACCAGAAGGATTCATAGCAAAGGGCCAAGAGCACATGTTGTGCAAGCTCAGAAAGCCAATTTATGGGCTTAAGCAAGTGTTTAGATCTTGGAACATTTGTTTTGACCATGAAATCAAATTTTTTGTTTTGATTAATGTTCAGATGAGTCTTGTGTGTACAAAAGGCGCAGCTGAAGCACGGTGGTATTCTAGGTATTGTATGTGGATAATATCTTACTTATTGAAAGCGATATGTGAATATTATCTTCTGTGAGGGTATGGTTAACAAGTCATTTCGATATGAAGGGCTTAGGAGAAGCCAGTCACATCCTTGGTATTAAGCTTATGCGAGATTGGAAAAATAGGATGTTGGGCTTATCCAAAGTACTTACGTCGATACAATTCTTGCCAGAGTTAGTATACAAGATTCCAAGAAAGGGTTTCTCCCCTTTTAGGTATGGAATCACTCTATCCAAGATCAATGTCATAAGACACATGATGAGATAGAGAGGATGAAGGGAATTCCTTCTGCTTCGGCAGTGGGAAGCCCCATGTATGCTATATTGTATACAAGACCAGACATCTACTTTACCATTTATATGGTTTTACCATTTATATTGTTAGTAGATATCAGCCTAATCCAGGGAAAGAACACTGGACTGCTGTAAAACATATACTTAAGTACCTTAAAAGGACTCAAGATTTTATGTTGGTTTATTAGGCAAACAGTCTAGTACCTGTTGGATACACATACAAGGATTTTTAGTCGAATGTTAGGATTCCAGAAAGTCAACTTTAGGTTATGTGTTTACTCTAAGAGGTGGAGTCATTGGTTGGAGGAGTATCAAGCAGTCAGGCATTGCTGACTCCACCATGAAAGCTGAATATATGGCTACTTTAGAAGCAGCTAAGGCAGCGGTTTGGCTCAGGAACTTCCATATGAATCTAGATGTGGCACCTTCAGTGTTATAAGCTATTTCACTTTATTTTGATAATAGTGAAACGATTGCGAACTCGAAAGAGCCGAGGATTCATAAGAAGGGAAAACACATGTTTATGTTGAGGGAATGGGAGTGAGATGCATAGCTGCATGGCTTTGAGTCTAAGTGGGAGATTGTTAGAGTGATATACTAAAAGCCATAATTTTCTTGTTGGTTTGGATATGTTATAAACTTGGTTTTTGCTATTTTAATGAGAATCTTTATGGGCAATGGTTGCATTATATTATTTATTTAAATATTGTGCATGTGTCTTTTATTCCATATAGTAGATGTTTTGGTGTGTAGAGTATAGCTTACACACAGAAGATCACATCATCGGTTCTTGTGGAATATGAGTTTAATGGTTCACAGTCTTAGATGGAATTGGCCAACCATCGGTAGGATTGTAGTACAAGTTTTAATAGTTTATCTTAACTACAGGAAATGGTATAGTTTTAACTCGTTGTGCTAGTACACTTTGTGTGTATTGAATAAGACCAGTTTGGGTTAATTGTTTTTATACTGACTATATAAAACAATTTAAAATCCCATGGTTATTATGATTACTTATGCTCTTAATCTTAAAATAATTAATAGACATATATATGTAGTATTTGTTGTTTGGACTTATTAAGAGTGAGATTCATTTATGGATCAATAATCTTCGTGAATTGGATGACGACACTATATGTATGATGAATATTAATTATTGACGGAATTCACGTCCCGGTATAGGGATTGATGATAGCCCCTTGAGAAGCTTATAAGTTTTGATCATGTCAAACCCTGCAGGTAGATTATGTTAATCCGACATGTCAAATAAGTTAAGTGGTAGGCTCAAGGATTAAGAAGTCATTTAAATATAATTGTCAGTAATTTAATTTAAATGACAGTTATCTATAATCTAAACGTGGGGAGAATAATAAGTATTTAATAACAAGGAGCTCGAAATTAATTTTGAGATAAGGACGGGAGTGCAATTATAATTCTTTAGTGGTGTAAATTATAATTTATGGAAAGAACTAATTCATAGTATAATTAGGATTCCAACTTTCCATAGGAAGCCCAAACTTATTTCTCCTTAAGGTCTCTATCGTAGCCTTATATATACGCCGGCCTTGTCTCTTCTCATAATAACAATAATTCTCATGAGTTAGGGATTGTTCTATTCAGAGAGGAAAAAATCTTGGTGATACCGTAGCCCACACTCGGTGCAAGATTTGATGGCGGAAGGAATACGATAGAAGATCTTTAGGTTTTCAGCACAGCAGTCGTAAATCAATCGTAACTTTTGATCGCACCGTTGGATCGGACTGATTTTTGCATATGTCGTTCGGAACGCAAAGTTACTTGTATGAAGTGAAAAATCAGGATGATCAGAATTCGTTTCGGTGGCGAAAACAATTCGCAGCCCAGCGAGAATTAAAAAAATCTGACCAAATCGCAATTTGATACTTTCAAACCCTAGTCTCCTCATATGGATCCTCTACATGATCCACAAAGGTGAAATCCCTTTATTCTTATAGGGTTTTAGCAAAAGTTTTTTGTTCAATCTATACGCAATATTAAACGATCATGTATTTATGTCTCCATCAAAGCCAGCGATAGAGCCTTCTAGACGGCCAAGTATGAAATCCATAACACATTATAATTAAAGAAGAAATAATAAATACTTGGCCAATAGTTACGTTGCGTAATAGAGCGTGGGGTTGCACTTGAGAGTGGATAGTTTGTAGCATGTCTAACCTTAGGAAGCAAGAGTTTAATATAAAGTGGCTTTAAACTAGCGATTTCTTCAAGTTGTGGAAATCCCTTGAGGTTAATCTTGTGGAATCGTTAGAGGAGAGATCGAATAGTCGGGTAGATGGCTTTCGATGGCTAGGATAGGAATCCTAGCGGGGTTCGCATGCACTCATGTATGATTGCATTGCATTACACGATTTCCAAGTATTGCATTAAAGAAATTAATTTCTATATAAAGATGCACGTGTGTGTATTTACAATGTGTATTTTCATATATCAAACTTCTATAGTTCCCACTGAGCCCGTATTTGGCTCATCTCGTTTTCTAACAATCTTGCAAGCTTAGCATCTCAGGTGGCACGTGGCGTACGTGTATAAAAGCCTCTGATATCCATAGAACCTCCTGGTCCTTAGACCAAGGACCATGTGTATAATATTTTATTATGTTAAACTCTCTATATTTATGTATGGACTTTACAATTATTTTGGGTGTCGGATGTTGATTCCGGACTTGTATAAATGGTTTTTGTATATATGTGGAATGGATTTGAAATTATTGTGGGAATTTGATTATCTGTATCAAATTTGTTTTAAACCTTACAAGGTGGTTTGTTAATGAAACGAACTCCACATGCCGAGGTTTTATAAATCAGGATTTTCTAATGATCATGTTTTATTAAAGAAAAGTTTTAAAGAGTTGTGATTTTACATATTCGAACCCGCTGTCGCACACGACATCCGTGATTAACCGGGTCCCAAAGGTGAAAATCTCATAACGAGATTCAGGGCGTTAAGCGTGTAGACATACTGGGGTGTTAAACGTTTTTAGCATCATTACAGTCACTACTGTGTAAAAGTGTAGCCATACTTAGGTGTTAAATAGGTTTTAGCACCCAGCTAGTGTCTATATACTGGAGTGCTAAACGCTTTTAGCACTATTGCAGTCACCACAATGTAAAAGTATAAATATACTGGGGTGCTAAAACCCCTTTAGCACCATTGCAATCACCAAAGTGTGAAGTCCAGATAATGGGGGTGCTAAAGAGGTTTTAGCACCCTCCCAGAGTCCATATACTGGGGTGCTAAAATGCTTTTAGTACCATCCAGTGTCCACATTTTTAGTTGAAGATGGTGTAGTAAAACGTTTTTAAAAATAGTAAACGTACCACCATCACCATTGGTTCCAGTTGCAGAGAGTATGCAACCTTTAAATTTTGCCTTAGGATGGCATCCATCTAAAGCTATTAAAGCTCGGAAAAAGTTGAATCCATATATACAAGCTTCATATGCTATGAATACTCTTTCAAACTTTTTAATCGCTTCATCAACTTCAATAACGACATAACTCTCCAAATTTGATTCCCTTATACTATTAGTGTACGAGGTAAGTTGTTGATATGATGCATAATCGTCACCATGGACTTCCTTGATTGCGTGGCTTTTATCAGTGTAAGCAAAGTAGTAGCTCAATGTAATACCAAACTCGCGTCTAAACTAATCGATGATGTCGGATGGTTTTATGAGAGGTCTGTCCTAAATCAAATCTAGAACAATCGACTTAACAACCTGACTTGTCATTTGTGGGTTCCTTAAATCCTTGAAAGTATTGCCACATGTATGCTCGCCCACCATTTTTCTTATTTTAAAGAACTTAGTAACCTTGCACTCTGGAGAGGCATGTATTCTCCACGTACATCCCTTATTCTTGTGCCTACTATAAACAACCGTAATCATATCACTAGAATTTTTCTTATATTCAAACTTGAACCCTTTGTGAATCGCATATTTTTTTAAACTAATCCGGAACTCATCTGCACCACCAAAAAATCTCTGTCCGACACTCGTAATACAATTTTTCCAAGCATTAAATTTAGCCTCACGTTCTAAACTCCCACAATTGAAGGAGCTACTAGTATAATTATTTCTAAGCACTAAGGACTTAGGAGCATCACTTCGCCTTACAACTTTATCTATGCTATCAATATGTTGAACCGCTGTAAAGCAAACCATGTATTGTATAGCTTCGTCACTATTCATACATATTCCTTGGCATCACGAGAGATGACTAGCTCCAAATGCAATGGATTTATGTCAAATCACCTTTGACAGATTGACCTCTTCAATACATCTATTGATAAACCTATAATGATTTGGAAAAAAAAACTAGAATTATTATAATGCACTTTGCCCAAAATTCCTCTATCAATATTCCTGCAAAAGCCATTTAGCACCACCTGTAAATATAGTGACAAGTAATTTAATGGTGCTAAAAGTCAGTTAGCACCACATGTCAAGACACATGAAAAAAAACCAGAATGTGCTAAAAGTCATTTAACACCACCTTTCAATAAACAAGATAAACCAGAAAGTGCTAAAAGTCATTTAGCACTACTTTCGAACATAAAAAACTATGTTGAAGGTGCTAAAAGCCTTTTAGCACCACCTTTTGATGGTGCTAAAAGCCATTTAGCACTATTTTTCACACATGTAAAGTAGTTTGAATGTGCTAAAAACCATTTAGCACCATCTTTCAAGGCAATAACAAGTAATCTAATCGTGCTAAAAGCTATTTAGCATCATCTTGCCCACACGAAAACTAGTTTGAAGGTGCTAAAAGCTATTTAGCACCATCTTTCATCACAGTAACAAGCAATCTAATGTTGTTGAAAGCCATCTAGCACCACCTTTCGCACATGAAAACTAGTTTGAAAGTGCTAAAAGCCATTTAGCACCACCTTTCATCATAGTAACAAATAATTTGATGGTGCTAAAAGTTATTTAGCACCACTTGTCAACACAGATGACAATAACCATAAGGTACTACACAATAACAAGTAATCTGGTGGTGCTAAAACAAATTAAGAGCTCGTATCAATGTTTTAATTGATTTAGATGAAGAAATATGATTAATGGAAGCAATATATATGTAGATTTTAAGGTCGAACAAATATATTAATGATTGAGATTAATTGAATGTGCTAAATCATGATCATATGTAATTTTTTTGAATCAATAACTGAACAATAAATCGGAATTGATTATCGGAATAATTTCTTGCATCAACTTTGGCTCTGATGATCGACCGTTGTGGTCTTTGAAAATTTTTGATTGGGATTTGGTGCCAACTGTTTTTTGGAGACATGAGATGTTATATTTATGGTTAGTGTGTTATTAGTTAAATAAGGAAGGGACATTAGTGTCTTTTTCTTATAGTGTCCTTGATTTATAATGCTAATATATATTGGGCCTTTACAATTATGTTATTGGAGTGGGCCCTTATGCCCAATAGCCTCTATTTTTAGAATAGAAGAATTTAATATTAATTTTTTTTCTGTAAAAGAGCCCAAAGTTTTATAAAAGTGTCAGCCTAAGACCTATAAGTAGATGTGATAAAATAGCACCCAACACGATAATATTACACAATATAATAAGTTAATAGGTAAAATCTGAACAATTTTTAATGATATTAATATTGACACAATAAAGCACGACAAGTTAACAGACAAAGTTAGTTATATTCGTTAACAAAATAGTAACAGGTAGAACATATTAATAATACATATAGTTTTATAACATGTATTTATTTTTATAATAACAAAAGAGAATAGAATAGTTAATCCAAAAAAGAAAGATAATAGAATAGTATTTGGACCAATAAAATATTCCACCCAATGTTTAAAAGTAATATCAACTGTTCGATTTTTGAGACATTGGCTTTTGGTTTTTTTGTAACGCTAGTCTGCAAACCCGTGCGATGCACGGACGTTTTATAAAAATTGCATCACATATTTTATTTAAATAAGAAGTTAAAGATTAAACTATTAAAAATATTTGAGATAGAAGAAAAAAAATCATTGATTAACATAAAAAATCTGAAAATTGTTAAGCATGAACATTAGGGGGAACCTATAACTTGCAAGTACTCGACGTATATAACTTGAGACTTAAAAAGAAAGTCATCTTCTTCATTCACATATATTCCACCAAAATGAACAAAAAAATCTTTAAATTAAGGAACATATAATTTTTGCAACTTTATGTCTTCAAGTCCTTGAGAGATTTAGGTTCCATTCTTGCCAAATGTCAAGAAATATTAGCAAAATAAAGTTGATAACATTCTTGATTAAATAATTTATCTCTTATAATTTATTTCTTCATCAGAAATTACACATGGAAAAAACATCATAGCACATGAACCAAAAAAATATGTGTAATTTACTGCATTTAGGTTTTATGTCCAATTAATACAATATGTTAATCATGGAAGTGAAATATATAACCAAGGAATAAATCTTTCATATTCAAAAATTCACCTTATGAAAAAGAGGGACTGAGGAAAGAGATAATTATCTATAGATGAGATGTAATTATTGTTTGTAGTATCATTGTGTGTGCTTACCGGTAAATGAATCATGCTAATAGTGGATTATAAAATATTAAATCTTTCATCTCTAGAATAAACTTGCACAAATGCGGTACTTAATAGTAGAATTCCATGAACTTTTGGTATATGTCATATCTAATTTTGCAAAGAGAATGTATCAATTAATTAAGTTCTTTCTCCTGTTGAGGTTGCTGGTGTTAATTCTGCTTCCCATGCCTTTGGCCCTTCTTTTGCTATCAAAAAAATAAAAACAAATTAGCAATTAGAATATCCAACCCTGAATGATGCAAATCCAAATTAAATCTACGTAATTGTAAAGTAGAAGAGTATTTATTATTGACCTCTCTAAATTATTAGTGGAGGGCCAATTGAGTTGAAAGTGGATAAAGATCTACTTGTCGACTAAGAACACTCCTTGAACTGAACTTCAATTTTATTGAGGAAAAACTTTTCTCCACTGTTAACTTCCAAGTCATGCATTTCAAAAACGAAAAAAAATACAAAAACCATATATGCCTATATGCTCTAAAGCGCGGATACTCCATATTGTTGTATCTGAAACGTATCATGTACCGATACGGCTGGATACATGTAGGATATGTATTGGAATTTTCCGCATTTATTATTTTCCAGATATTTCATGGATACAACTAAGATACACTACGAATACGTCAAGGATAAGACATACGAACATGATAATATTTTGTATAATTAATAAATAGGGGCTAATTCAATATATTGAAAATGCACGTGAAGGAAAAAACTATTAATTAAATACCTTCAAAATAGTTATGAATCAATACTCTCACTTACTTGAGGTTGATAGTTATGAGTATTTTTATTTTTATTTTGTTATCTGATGTATGACATTACATGCTATCTTTCGAGATAATGGGGGTGAACATGAAATGTGAGATGATAATCCTTTCGACGGGGTGTGTGAAACATTTGGTGCTAATTAATGCTAAATAGTTATTTCATATTTTTTAATTTATTCTTAAATTCATGTCTTCACGAATATTGATTGTATTATTTGTAAACTTCGTAAAACTACTAACTTTTATGTATACGAATGTATTACATATTAATTTTTGTAGCGTATCCTAGTTTTTTCTAGATTTGTCGTATCCCCGTGTCCTTGTTGTATTGCATCGGATACTCGTATCCATATATGTGCTTCCTATAGCCTATATATCACTCTGTCAAATCTTGAATGGAGGCAAGTAAAACACAGACAATTATTCAACTGTAATTTACAAATTAAGGATTGGGTTAAAAGGTTGTAATCAAGAGAGCAAGTCCTGCTTTGCTAGAACCTTTGAAAATATATGTGCCAATAAAGAGGAATTAAAGAGAAAGTGAAATGCTGGGCTTCTCTTTGGGCATCATCTTCATCAATTTTCCAAGGACTTGGAGTTGTTCATAGTAATATGAATTGTCTAGGATTCTTATTTAATTTTTCAAGGTTTTGATATTTCTTGTCTTTGCAATTGGTGATTTTTAACGTTTTTGCCTTATGTATCAATAGGTGAGGGCTAGTGGTGTTTTTACAATTATTTATAATTTTTTTAATTTTTTTCTTCTTTGGGTTTTGTAGCAAACTTCTTGTCTTCTTGGCATATGTTTGTAAATAATTTATGAGCAATAAAATTTATCTTTTCCTATATATAAAAAAAAATTGAACCTTTTTTTTCTATTTATGATGTATACAATTTGCTAAACAAAAATTATATTTTAGAATTCAATATATAATGTAGATGAATCGTATAATATAGGAATAATTTACAAACGAAAAACAACTTTGTAATTCTACATACACCCTAAAAATTACTCTACAGATTCATCAAATAGGTAACGTGCGTATAAGAAACCTTCTGATATGTACATAATAATGCTTTGTCCAAAAACATTTCTAGCAACAATGTTGCAAATACCATTAAAACATATAAAAAATACAAAATAATCTCGTGAAAAATAGCTTTGATTAATAATGGATTGGGTATTGGCTGCATAAAAACAATTGGTACTTCCTTGTGTACAGGAATGAGTAGAAAAGGCTTTTCTTACAATTGCACAAATAAGCTATCTTATTATAACACCTTTTTAGGACCATATTTAAAATTTTCATTTTGGAGACATTAACAACATGCTAGATAATACAGCAATTAGTTATATGAAAATAAAGTACATAGTGTTTGAAACTTTGCAAAGTAACTCAAATATTAGAATATACTATAATATATAAACAAAAAGTTATCATTGGTGAAGTATCAATCACTAACATGTGAAAAGTTTTCGTAATTGGGTGCATGATTGCCAGAAAGAGAAACGATATAGCAAATTTTCATAATTGCTAATCTGGAAATAATACACAAATTCCACAATCCAATTGGAGGGACCAAAATCCTCATTGTAGACCCAGAAGTTGAGAGTCGGGGAGATGATTTATATTATATTCCAAATCGATTTTTAAATTCCTCTATAAATTCCGCTTTATAGCATATAAAGGGTTGTACCATACGAAAAAACTTGCATGAAGAAGGAAATTAAATAGAAAAATAATGATTAATGAGGCTGTTTAAAGCAATAAGGAAGGACAATTAAGCGATTGGAAACCCAAAAAATATGGTAATGTAACGTGAATATATGTGACTGGGAGTTCTATTTATATACAACCCAAATCAATACAATAAGAGAAACTATTTTGAGAAGTAATGTGTGGGTAAAAGAAAACAATAGATATACCTGAAACTTGGAATGGCGATAAGTGATCATACTCCTTGGTCAGGAAGAGTAAAAGTGCCACCACCCTGAAACCCTAGATAAAAGAGTGAAGATGATGGAGATATGTAAAAGGGTGCGAATGTAAAAGCGGAAGATGAGTGGAGAGGCTATGTAAAGAGGGTGCGAACTTATGCCGTACAAAGCGGATGACACTGTCAAGTTATGGTAGAGTTCTCCTATTATTAATATTAAGAAATTTAAGAGCCCCCATCAATTTCCTCTAGCTTTTTTTTTAACTTTCTCGTACTCTTGCATCAGCGCATCAAAAGCATTTTCAACTCTCTCAAAATTGTATTTATAGTACTCCATATCCTCAAAATTGTCATATTCAATTACAAAGTTATGATTAAACTTTAGGAAATTGATCGCAGATCAGACGGCGGTATTTTCAGCACGTTTGATTGATGTTGAAAAGCCCCAATATGCAACGATATCATCATCTCCAACGAAAGGTTTTATTTCTACGTATGATCTGAAAAACTCATCCTCGAGGATGCAACCATAAATAGGTGGAGGAAGACTTAACTTTCGACATATTTTATTGAGGAGAGCCCTGAAATCGAGTTTAATAATCGATAGAGAAGCCATATTTTGTAATAAGCTGCATTAAACGTTATTAGTTATTAGTGTTGGTCGGATTTCAACCCTAGAGGGGGGGTGCATAGGGTTTAAAAACTTTAATGCGGAATTAAAAACTTTTTCAAAATGTTTAAGTAAAACAATTTAACTAAACAAGTTTATCAAGGAATGCAAGCACATAAACAATTGAACAAGCAATCCCAAGAGCAATCAATTAAGCAATAACAAAATAATCAATAACAAAGAGATTGAATAAGAAAGATTGAACCGATTTGAAGTCCAAGGCTTTTTGTCCACACGGTTTTGGTTTACCAAACCATAATCCGCACTCGGTTAGTTTCCCGAGAATTTCCACTAAAATCAATCTCCTTCCGGGTGAAGATCAAACCTATACAAGTGTTGTTGTCTCACACGCTCTACAAGTATTGCTATACCATAATACTCTCACAAGATACTCTTTTGCTAACCTTGTGAAATTTACCTTTCACAAAAACTAAACAAGAATTTACCTTCTTGTTTTTCCTATGAGATTTACCTCTCACAATGAATTCTAATTGTTTGGTGATTCACACCAATTTACAATAACTCTCTTAAGTGTGTAAATAATACAATTTGAAGCTCACACTAGAGTTATCCTATTTGATCAAGATGACATAGCTCAAATGATTAATGATTGATCAAAAATAATTTCTTGAATCTTTAGATATTGAAGATAGATGAAGTAAAGAGTATAAGAGTGATTCCTTCTCTTCAAAATGTGTCTTAGATAGTGTATATATAGTCCCAAAAGTGATATAGCCGTTCTAGAGGTTTGGTAGAAGTTTGGTACCAAAAATAGTAAAAAAATCAGAAATCCAACGGCTATATTCTGAAGTATCAGTTGACTAAGCAAAACCATCAGTCGACTGATGGACCCTTAGTCGACTGATGGTCCAGACTGCCCATCAGGCCATAAGGCCAAAAATTCCAATTTTTACACTTTTGCATATAAGTTCCAAAATCAATTCTAATGCTTTGGGGGCCTTAAAAATAAGTTCCTAAGACACATATATGCGGGAAAACTTAAAATATGATCATTTGAATTTAATATGAATTTATTTGAAAACCCGTTTTTACAAGAATGATGTTTTCAAAGAAATTTTGATTCAAACTGATTTTGATCAATCTAAGAATGTTATTTCAATATGTATGAGCTATATAAATAATCAAATAAGAAATTTTACATTAATCCTAAGCACTCACTCAATTATCGAATGAACGAGCCTTTGAATGCTTCGATTTGTTTCTTCAATTTGATCTTCACTTGAAGCTTTACCCTTGAAGCTTTTGCATATGATCCTTGATGTTGATCTTCATAGATTTGCATTGTGATGAGTTTGATCTTCTTACTAGTCCAATGCTTTGTTGACTTGATTGGATATAGATTGAATGATCCTTATCATGCTTCCTTTGAGCAATCATGCCATTCTTGATTTTCCAAAAGAAATCTACAAGAACATGTTAAATTACACATGATTGATTTATTGTTATTATCAAAATAAGATTAAGACCTTCAAGGTCAACAATTAGATTAACAAAATGAACTATAAAATAAAATATTAAAAAGTATACTAATTTTTATTTTATTTTAAAAAAAGTTACCTTAAAAAACAGCTTCCAATTGTCCTAAAAACTGCATATTAATCTATATAAAAATTCTTATCCCTCCGACTTACTCTTTAGTCTCTCTTTGTGTTCCTTCAACCATATTTTTGGGTTTCACAATTTTAGCTTTTTTTTTTTAAAGTTTGTTTTTACTCAAGTTTGACAATTACGTCATTTGTCAATTTTTTCTTTTTTACCTTTTGTTTCCGCTTTATGCCTTTGAAATTGGGAAAAAAAATTTGCCAAAAACTGCCTGAAATTGGAAAAAAACTACTTTATCCCCATCTCTCTATAGAAATTTAGTGTTGGGTGTATAACTGGTAGTATATATCAGGTCTATCTAAGACATCCCACTCAAAGTTAAGATTATTATCTTTTCGTTATTAATTAATGGTAGAAATTTAAAAGAAACACTGAATATTATCGATCAATATGTTTTTGATATGGTGCATGTCTTCATGGGAAACTTCACAAAGATATATACTTTTGTAGCAAGGAAGATTTCTTAAGTAATGATTCGTCAAAATTGAAGAAGCATAAAACTACAACTATAAGGAAAACGTTTTTATGTTTTATTTTTTATAACAACTTATATTACATCTACTAATATACCATTTTTTTTAAAAGTATAAATCTATTGATATCAATACATTTTTCTTCAAAATAAACAAATACGATCAGTTGATTATTAAATATTTAAATGTAGTAAAGTTTCGCAAAAAATACTATCTATCAGTTGTCAAAAATGTTATTAAATTAACAATTTTTTTTAATATTTTTGAAATATGAGACAAATTGGAACTTGCATGGGAGAAACTATCTTTTACTTTCTACCTATAAAGAGATATTTTCTATCTAGATTGTAACCTACTAATCCAAAATCTAACTTATACACAACCTTTTGTAAATGATTAATACTAACCATCTTATTGTCCATTGCAAAAAAAAGTTTTTTTTTTAAAGTAAATTTAATTACAAAGTAAATATATTAAATAAAACTAATCACCAACACAATTAAAATGACATAATGTATAATAAGTTTCATATATATCTCCACTGTCAACATTGTAAAGATTAACTTTTATGGGAAAAAAATATTATGACTCTCCAATCTCAACAAAAAATATACACCAAAAAATATCATTACCACGTGTATGGGTATTATCATTTCAAGCTTTAAATATTGTTCTGATTGTCATGCCCACAATGTCTGATGGTTAGAATTTCACCAAGATATTTACAAAGGCATTAAAACAAAATTAGGCATTGGATGAATTGAGAGTAGTAAAGAGAGTAGTCCAAGAATTGTTGTACAGAGAGATAGAGGGGACTTGTAGAATAATTGGACAACTTATGTCTCAATATTATTCACAAAAAACATCATGTTGAATAATAGAGCACATGGTAAAATAAAACCAAAACAATAACATTATTGTATAATTTGTCAAAAGCAAATGTTTGTTTCCATAAAGGTAATACAATAAGAAAGAATCTAAGATACATTTTACATCATACTATGCAATAATGTTCATCGAATTATGTTTTCTGCTCTTATTATAACTTATCAATTCCTACTACTATTGAGAGTTGTAATAAGAGACAAATTTTGTTACTTTATGCTAAACATAAAAGATATTTAAAAATAAAAAATTCACAAAAATAAAAAATTTGAAACGGTTTCAATAACCTAAAATTCTATATAATAATAAATACAGTGTCTGTCTGGAGATATAATGCAAAAAGAAAAATTCACCAAATATTAAAAAAAAAAAAAAAAAAACCACCCGCCCTTTTCTCTCTCTATATCTATCTGTTTCTATATACTCATACAATCCATATCTCTTGTCCCTCTTTTTCTTCTTTTCCCTTCAATTTGCATCCATTTAAATCTCTCTCTCTCTCTCTCTCTCAAATTTGTTTTTGCTTGCTTCTTCTTCTTCTGTATACAAACCCTAGTTTCATCCTTTACCCCACCCACCTTCTATCATTTTCGTAAAATAAAATGATACTAACATACTCATGTTTATTTATAGATATACTAGGGTATACCTGTGCCATTCAGCACGATAAATTAAATAAAAACTGATAATAAAATAAAAAGAAGTAACGTGTGATGAATCTAAATCAACAAACTTAGGTTCAATATATCTTTATACAAGAAAAAACAAAAGTAGACCATATTGAACTGACCTGTTTTTAATTTTTAAAGAATCTTTTAATCATATTTTTTGATCTTATTTTGATCTCGGCAAAATAAGCTTTTAACAAATTAAACTTAAGGTCATATGTGAAAATAATTCAATCACGTTTGTTGAAATGATTTGAAAATAATTCAAAATTTTGACTGATATATTGTGAAACACTCGTAGAAATGACATACTGAGATAATCAATGTACAAACACATAAAATATGTCTTTAAATATTACTCAATAATTTGTATTATCTTTTCTTAACAAAATTCTATAGTTAGGATGGATCTCGTTTAATTGATCTTGATTAATAGATTTTAAATATTAAATTTTGAATTTTTTATTAAGTTATGAAAATTTTAATGTAGAAAAAATGATTGGTGTGTGAGAGTTTATTGTGTGTATATTATTGGTGTTAAATGTTACTCAATATTTTTTCTTATTTTTTTTACATAATTCAATAGCCATGATGAATCTTGTTTAATTGATCTTGATTAGTATATTTAAATATTATTTTTTATGAAATTTCGTAATTAGAATATTTTAAATATTAAAAATTAAAAATTTTAGTTTAAGATGAATCTTGTTTAATTGATCATGATTAGCAGAGTTTAAATATTAAATTTTTAATTTTTAATTTTAAGTTATGGCATTTTTAATGTAAAAATATTTATTGGTGTGTGAGAGTTTACTTTGTGTATATTATTGGTGTTAAATGATACTCAATAATTTTTAATTGATCTTGATTAGTAGATTTTAAATATTAAATTTTGAATTTTTTATTTTAAGTTATGGCATTTTTAATATAGAAAAAATTATTTGTGTGTAAGAATTTATTATGTATATATTATTGATATGAGTGTTTTAACTTTGATGTGACATCTTCATGTGGGTATAAAACTCATTCAATGGTGTAGAGTTAATGTACACCATAACATATATATTTTTAACAATTAGATTCTTATTCTTTTTGAAAATAAATTTGGTCAAACTTGATGTTTTATAATATAGATATATTTCAATCTGTGGATTTTCTTAATGTGGTTTTAATTAATTCACCATGTAATTAAGAGATGTAATAAAAATATGGTTTGTATCTATATATACACTCTAGGGGTGAGAAAATATACCATTCGTACCGTACCAATCCGTACCAAACCGAACCAATACCAAATTGTACCAAAAATTTGGTAATGGTACAATCCCGATTGGCATTGTACCATACCGAATTACTTTGGTACGCCACTGGTATTCATATTAATTATCGATGGTATACCGTACCGTACCTGATTTTTTGGTACGATATGGTATACCGTACCATACCAATACCAAATATGCCATTATACCAAATACTAAATAAATACCAAATTACCAATATTTCACAATTAAATATAGATGAAGTTGGATGAATGGTCCAGATTGTTGACAATCTCATTCTCTCTTTAGACCCATTTCAGTTCTAAATCATATAACAATTCTCGTTCCATAAAAATATTCCATTTAAACAAATTTTGTTGGTTTATTTTAATATTGTTCAGTTTATTTAAATCGTTTCACCGAGTATGCACTCGAACTTTGACATATATAATATCTATCGATGATGAGAAGATGTTGATTTTTGTTTTCTTTCACAATAGGCTATGGCAATATATAGTCTCAACAGATGATGTCATGTAAAGGAAATAAATTAGAGTATCGTAAGTTTTATTCTGAATTTGGGAACCTAGTTGGTTGAGTGGGACTAAGATATATAAATTATATATATATATATATATGTATGTATGTATATATTCTGCAATTCTGCTTAGTTGTAGGGGTTCTAAGTTCTTTATCCTTCTTTTAGTTCTGCGAAAATTGTCCCAATTTATTTAACTGATTTGAATTATAATGGCTTGATTTACTTAATCGGTTTGCATTACGATAAATATGAGCTATCATAGTAATAACACATTTTTATCTGTTTAGTGATTTAGTCTATTTTTTTAGGCAATAAAGTGCAAAGATGTAAATATTAACAAATCATGTTTAATTCTTTTCCAGAAAATTTTAGGTTTGAGCCAAGTTAGCCTATGTTTTACGTTAATTAACAATAATTAATTATTTTGTAAATCAGTTAAATTAAAAAAAAAAAACTTTTTTATTTACAAGATTGATTTTTTGGTAATATACCGTACCAAACCGTACCATACCAATATTTTGGTATACCAAAATTCGGTATACCAAAAGTTTGGTATGGTAATGGTAATAAATTTTGGTGTACCAAATTTTCGGTATGGTACTCGGTATAGTTGGTATGGTACGGTATTGTACCAAATCCACTCCTAATACACTCTGTTCCAAATAAGAATATGCTTGAAGAATAAAAAGGTAAAAGGAAAAGAAAAGAAGTACTTACTAAATAGAGACAATTTAATTATCAAATTGAAAACAAAATTAGATGTGGAATTGTGGATAGAAACCAACATATATATAAAAGTAATGGCAGTTTTTTTTTTCCAAATTTCAAAGGGAGAAGATGGCAGTTATTTTTTTTTTTCAAATTTCAAAGAAAGTAAAGGGTAGAAAAAAATAAAAATATGTGACACTTGTCAGAACATGGTTCAAAGTTTTTATTATTAATATTAGTTATTAGATTTATTAGATTAGATTAGATTAGATTATAGATTAACATAACAAAAGTGACTTTGGCTTTCGTCGACTACGACATCGTGCGAGCACACTCCGTCGACTGATTGACCAGCACGAGCGTAGAATCTTTAGGTTTCTCTCTGGTACGTAGTCCCTCCATTGATCCGTTCTCTATTAGAGGTGTTTGGATTATTTCTTAGCTTATCTTTTCTGTCTCTCTGTGTGTCTCCATTGATCCATTATCTATTTTCCGGTGCCTCTTGATAATCTGTATTGTCACAAAGCCACTGTCCATCAAATTTTCTCTAAAATAGGGTTTTCAATTTGAAGTTTGGGTTTTTAGAATTTCAATGTTCACAATTAATTAGGGATGGATTTTAAGCTTATTAGTATTTTTGTTCCTTCCAATTATCGCTCCTCTAGGATTTAACCTACCATTGTCTAATTGGTATAATCTAATTCCTCAACATATAGAAATTTTCATATATATACTTCCGTTGTTTTTATTTGGATTGCCGGTAGTTTTGCCCTTTCGAGTTTGCTCTTTAAAAGACTCAGTTGAAAATCATAGCGGTCTTTGAGAAAGTTCCTTTTAACAGTAACCATTAAAATGATGTTGCCAAAGTATAGAAGTACATCAATAGAGCGGATAATACATTTCATGAGGTGATTTTTTGGGTTAGTGCCTTCCTCTAATTTTTTGGTTAGTGATCTGCCTACTAAATAGCCCATATCAATAGATACAAATATATTCTGTGTTTTATTAATAAAAAAAAAATATTCTCATTTCATTCTTACTTACATGCATTAATGAGGGTTTTACTTGCTTTGTTATGTGTTGAACATATCTCATTTTCTGACTTTAATCTTTAGCGAAAGAACTCTAAGGTGCTCATTTAGTTGCAGAACTCTTAAGTGACATGATTTGATACTATGAATAATTGAAGCACTTCTCTCTGCATGCTAATGAAAAGAAATAGTTTGGCTCAATAAATTGGGCGACACCGGGCTAGGGAGCCACATAAGCCGTGCTTTGTCCTAATTGGGTCTCAAAATCTCAGGGGAGGACTGAAATTACAGATTTGCCCACAGCTGCTGCGGAAAGATTCTGTCCTCAAAGCAGAAGGAGATAAAGGGGAGCTTATTATTTATAAGAATGGGAAACTTGTGCTTTCCAACAAAGCACTTGAGAAGCTTATTATACGACTTGAGATCTGGGAGGATTAGTGAGCTTTCAAATCTTTTAATTATTATTCAAACAAAATTGGGTCCGTTTAAAGAACAAATGTTATGTTTTGATGTGATTGATGCTTGCATCCACTTGGGTTGACTCGGGACTGCCCATGACATTTTAGAAGACCTTGAATCGGCAGGGACTCCATTGGGCCCTAGATCATAGACATTACTTTTGTCAGCTTATCAGAGAGGAAAGATGTTTAGAGAAGCCAAGGCACTTTTAATTTTTTAAAGCAAATTCGAAAAGCTGGTCTTGCTCTAAAAGATGGATTTTTTTAGTTGAAGCGACTACAATTAGCAAATCAGATTTGGCCGAGTCTCTGGTCCGAGAGATGAGCGAAGAGGAGAAAGCGGACGTACCAAAGAATGGTAGAAAAAAATACATCTTGTGAAATGTATCGCGAAATTACAATCTTATGGGGGGATATTAAGAGGAATAATGAGAACGGAAATTTGATGGTCAATAGGGATTTGTATGAGTTGTTGGTATTGAATTTTCTTCGAGGTGGTTACTTCTAGAGGGTGATGGAGGTGATTGGGCGTATGAAGGAGCATGGTATGTTTGCGGACAAGTGGATGTATAAACTGGAGTTCCATAAGTTTCATAAGGATCTTTATAGGAACCTAAAAGCATCCAAAGCTAAAGACGAGGTTCAAAGCAATAGGATTGAGCATGCTTGGGCTTTTAGAAAGTGGGTGGGCATCCATTGAAGTGGAATGGAGGGTTCCAAGTACATGGATAGTTAGAGAGGTAGCTCAAATTTTTGGACTGGTATGTTGATTATTGTTTTTAGAGAACTAAATGTTAGCAAACAAGGGTTAATATGGTCAATTGCTGCTAATTTATTAGTTTTGGGTATTTCTAGTTGATAGAATATGGCTTTTCTTTTCGATTGAATTAATTGATTTACAAGTTTGTCTGAACAAATTAATTAATCTACCAGCTGGATTGGATTGTTTGTAGAAATTGAAAATGGTTGACTAATTTGCTAGTACTAAGGTTGAACTTGAGGTAGTGTGTGCCCTTTGTTTGCTAGTATTTGAATGAGGGTGTTTGAGTTGGACTTAATGTTTTACAAGTTGATACATGATAAAAGCCTTGCTTGTTTAATGGTATATCTAAGATAAAACTTTGTAAAGCTAATAATCAACACAATAGTAGTACTATTGGTTGACATAGATTGAGAATGGAAGTGTGGTTGATTATTTTCACCGTGCTTTTGTCATGCTCGAGTTTTTAATAGTAAAATGTTCTATTTTTATAAAATGTGGTGTCAATACTTTTTTTCCCTTGGGATTGTTTAATATTTTAGTTATATTTGTTTCAGTAAACATCTCAAATTGGCCCTAAACTTTCTATCTAGTACCACTTCGACACCATCAAACTTTAAAATGAATTACTTTGGCCATCCAGCTTTGGATTGAGTGCCACTTTGGTCATTCCTTCCAATTTGACTGTTAAATTTAATGGCATGAAAGGATGTACAAGGCACGCGACTTCATTTAAGCCTATTTTGATTATTTTGATTGTAAAATAGCCCAAGTTGTGCTGTTTGTTAAAAATATTGATATGTTTTATACACTCTGTATGTTTCATTTTGGCGGAAATTGTCGTAGGGAGTTGCCATTTTGTTGCAATATGACTACAATGACGTTACACGAAGTCATGTGCCAAGTTAATGCATCAAATTTAATAGCCAAATTGGAAGAAATGGTCAAAGTGGTATTCACTCCGCAGTTAAATGACTAAAGTGGTTTGTTGTAAAGTTTGATGGCCAAAATGGTACTAGATTGAAAGTTTAGTTACTCAAAAAAAAAAAAATAGAAAGAAAGAGGCACAATTTCATTTATCTTCTACTCATGGCAGGGTTGGGGAAGGAGGAAACCATGAACCAGCAGCAGGACAAAGAAGATGGTGGATTAGGATCCAATGCCCAGCGGGTTGAGCCCAAATCCATCAAAAGATGTATACCCAAATCGAAGAGGATAAAGATTGATGATCAAACATGCAACCCATCGAAAGAAATCAAGGTACAGGACGATTTTATTATTTTTATTGATGTTCCTTCTTTACACTTTTAAGCTATTTTTGTTTCAGGAAGGATTTGTGAGGAGTATTATTCTATTCTTTAATTTGAAAATATTTTTTGAAGTAGTAAAAAATTAACCCAATCTAGGACATTAGAGCACTGCCATAAAAAATAAGAGGGAGATACAACCAGCCATCTCGAAAGCCAAAAGAAAAAAGACATAATAGTTGCTGTAAGGACTTCTTTAAAGAAAGTGCTTACCAGGTGTTTGAGAAAAATCCGCAATGAGACTATAGACAATCGGCTGAAGAAAAAAACCGTGGATTCTGAGGCCTTCTATAAAGGCCATAGAAAGGCTGTATCTGAAGGCCCGTAGGATTAGAAAGCAGCATAGAGCTGATCATAATAGATAAATTCGGCAGTGCCACTATTGAGCGGCAGGGGCATGCTGGGCTGAAAACCACGGTAGCTGGTGGGAGTAGGAGAGTCATACCAAGAATAGAACCCCCTATAATGGATATCTAGCAGACAAAAACCTTGACCAAACATCATAAAGCTTACATAAGCTCAGCTCCAAATTGTGTTCCAAGAACTATGCCTGCCACCTGTTTGATGAAAAGCCCCACAGAAAAACCCATGTTGAAGGTGATGTCTTGGACTAAATGGACTGTGGTTATCTCTATACATCAGGTTAGATGGAGTCGTTCGTTAGGCTATCTTGTTTTCGCGTCATTTTTCTTTTGTGTTAAATTCGGATATTTTTAAATTTCTTCAAATTTTGAAATACTGTAAATTAACCACTCTTAAAATGTTAGGGATTTTGAGAATCCTGTGTTGAATTACAAAATTTTATAAAAAGAACACAAGCTTGTACAATTTCTTCTTTGTTCGTTTGCAGGTCAATAGTAATCATCTATGCCAATGAAGCCTCTGATTACTCATTTATTGAATTTTTTTTTTCCTCAATGGATTTGACATAGATAGTATCAACATAGTTTGTGTTCTTCACAGTTGATGATGAGGAGGCACTCTCAGACTCCAAGGAACCTTTTGTGCCTTTTCTTGAAGATGGTATGCAATATTTATTTATTTATATATTACAAGGATTAATTGAATACTCATTCCTTGTGTACGTGCGTATCTTCGATTGGTAAACTTGTACCAAATTATAAACCTCTTCTTAACCACACGTTTTTCCATACAAATCAGTCAAAATCATGTATCTCGTCATTCGATAATTGATTCACTTAATTTGGAAAAATCATTTAGGAAATTAATTCGTCAAATGCCTAATAGGATAAATAAAACCCCGCACTTGCAGTAAAATTGTTAGAATGTTTACCATTAATAATTAGTTCTACTAATTGTATTGCAGATAGAGAAACTAATATGAGAGACCATGCATTTCATTCGAACTTAATCATTTAATTACATGCTGTTGCCTTACAAGCTTAAGATAATCCAACAAACTAATAGATGCAACTACCCTTGGTTAACTTTTGATTATAGTTAACTAACCCACAATTACAACCTTAACGAATAATGCTATTCTAGCCAACTGTTAGGTGGCACTTGGCATCCGAACATGGATACCCTGTTCAAACTGAGATGTGCATTCCTTCCCGACGGATGATTTGTGTCCCTTTTCTAGTTTTCTAGGGGTGATTTGTGTCCCATGGTTAACTTTTGATTATAGTTAACTAACCCACAATTACAATGCTATTCTAGCCAGCTGGTAGGTGGCACTTGGCATCCTAACATGCATACTCTGTTCAAACTGAGATGTACATTCCGTCCCAACAGATGATTTGTGTCCCTTTTCTAGTTTCCTTACTTGTTCTAATGACTTGTCAACAGTTGAGGAGCCTAAGATGTCGGCATGTGATTATATGATGTCACAGTTGCGGCCAAAGTGGCAGCAGGAGCTGGCCAAAAGGGGTAAGTATTTGTTTTATGGTATGTGGCGAATATTTTTTGAAATTCGCTTTTGCTCTGGAGTTTTGAGGAGAAAAACAAAAGTTTTGTGGTCTGTATGAAGATTCCTTTTCTTTTATTGGTTTGCTTTTGATTTGTGTAGTACAATCCCATTCATATAGTATCATCGCAATTTTATTTGGTTTAAGAATAATTTTTCTAAAGAACTGTTTGAGGAAAATTTTACTTTTTAAATTTTGTTGCTCTATTTGGTTTACCTTGGCTATCATATCTCTAACAACATTTTGGTCACTGTTGTAGGTTTCTCTTATAGTTTTGGGTATACATCTCCTATCTTTTAGATCAACTGCTGCTAATTTATTAGTTTTGCTCTTCTTTTTGATCGAATAAATTGAT
The DNA here is from genome assembly GCA_021464415.1 of Lonicera japonica. Taxonomy (NCBI): domain Eukaryota; kingdom Viridiplantae; phylum Streptophyta; class Magnoliopsida; order Dipsacales; family Caprifoliaceae; genus Lonicera; species Lonicera japonica. Next base: position 16,647,814 of record CM038469.1, read on the forward strand.
TTACAAGTTTGTCTAATCAAATTAAATAATCTACCAGCTGGATTGGATTGTTTGTAGAAATTGAAAATGGTTGACTAATTTGCGGTACTGCGTGCCCTTTGGTTTTCTAGTATTTGAATGAGGATATTTTGAGTATGGCTTATGTTTTACAAGTTGATACATGATCTTCTGGTTCAAAAAAATAATCAGTAAAGCCTCCTTTATGGTGTCATGAAATGTTCATTACTTTTCGATGTTTTATTATGGATAAACAGGTATTGACATTAAGACCTTAGAACAAGCAAATTGGGAAGGGACGTGTGGATCTTGCGGTGATGTTGATAAGCACGAAACTCTAGATTGCCCGTACGCAGAATTTATTGATACTTGACAAACCCCGTTCCTTGATCATTACCCCAGTGAGGCACATATTTTTTACAGATGAACCAATATGATATGTAGTCTACTGGGTGGTGGTCCTGGGTGCGGGGGTCCAATGTGTGTCGATCTTAAATAATCTCTCAATGACTGAGGTTGAGCAATGGGGTTGCTTCACTTCGCTTTTATCATTCTGTTGACAAATTATCTTCACTGTCTTTAGCCTTTGCTTGTTTAATAGTATATCTAAGACAGAACTTTGTAATGCTAATAGTCAACACAGTAGTAGTATTATTGGTTGACATGTAAATTGAGAATGGAACTATGTGGTTTATTTTCACCGTGTTTGAGTTTTTAATAGTAAATGTTCTATTTGTATACAATGCGGTGTCAATATTCTCCCCCTCGTGATTCTTTCATATTAATAGTTATGCTTGTTTTGGCATGATAAATATTTTAATTTTGAGTAAACAGTCCATTTGGTCACTAAAGTTTCAGTTTAGTATCACTTTGCTTACTCAACAATGTCCATTCAGAATTACTCACAAATTTCGAGAAAAAGTCGAGTGAATGACAAACAAAGGAGAGGAAGAATGTGTGAATTTTTCCCTCTTGAATTCGCAAGGCACGATGAGGAGAATTTGAAAAAACGAAAATAAGAATTTAACCCTAAAAATGTATAATTTCTCGGAAAATTTAGCTTAACAATTCATATGGAGTAAGAGAAATTTTTTGAAAATGTGATTGAATGATTAGATTATGGAGTGTGATTTAAAGAGAGCTAATGAATTTGTGTGAAAAGGTAGAATATGAATTTGAGATAATATAAAATTCTTAATTAAGACTAGAGTAGAGAAGACGAGAGAAGGATCATCATGTGGTCTAAAATTGAGCCATAGAACGAATGATGTAAGCACTACCAGGTTAACATAAAATTGGTATATTTTTATTATAAAATGACTATTTTGCCCTTAAATGAAGTCATGTGCTAGGCACATGGCTTAATTCTGTTACATTTAACACTTCATTTGAACAGAATAGGTAATATGGTATTCGCTGAAAAGTTTGATAGTTAAAGTGATTTGTTATAAAGTTGTGTGGCTAAAGTGATACTAAACTGAAAGTTTAGTTGCCAAATGGGTTGTTTACTCTTTAATTTTACAATAGAGAATGAACTTTGATTATTTATTTATTATTGATTAAATTAATTAGCATTTTTTTAAGAATGCATACTAAGGGAACATAAAATTTGGTTAAGGCAAACTGAGTCGACTCAATTCGATTAGGAGCCCGTGTGACAAACCAAGCCCATAAACCTAATGGAAACAAAGGAAACGAGCAACGGACATGCGGAGTTATCGACACCCGGTTTTGCAGACATAGCCAAGCCGAAGCTGACTTCGACATGGAACGGCACATATGACCTAACACGTAGAAAGTGCACAAGTAGTACGTGAAGGGAATGATACCGAATTGTACGGACCTGTACATAATCGTACCGGTCTCCACCACACCACTACTATCGTACTATTTCAAAATTCGTTAATTGTGGATAAGTGAGGAAAGGCTGGAATATTATTCAAGTTTTACCTTTTTAGTCATTATACTTTTAACCCGAATGAGCAAGTGTAACCTTAATTCTATATGTATAAGTAGGAGAGGGGTAGCTGAGGATAAAGGGTTGGTTGTTAGTTATTAGCATATATTTATGTGTAGAGAGAGTAAGCTGCTAGCTTATCTTTGGCATTTCTCCGGTGACAATGAAATTGACAATATCGGCGTACCTTGGAGAAGATGTCATCGAGAAAAAGTGCTCATCAGGAAATGAGTCTTTGATTGGGCTTTCGTCGATGGGATCATTGAACATGAGCCTTGACAAATGGTCAACCACCACATTTTCGACTCCTTTCTTGTCTCTGATTATGATGTTGAATTCTTGGAGTAGAAGAATCCAATGCAAGAGTCGCGGCTTAGCATCCTTCTTTGTGAACAAGTATTTAAGAGCCGTATGGTCCGTGAAGATTAGGATTGGTGAGCCGATGAGGTAGGACCAGAACTTGTCGAGAGCAAACACAATTGCAAGGAGCTCCTTCTCGGTAGTGGTGTAATTCATTTGAACCTCATTAAGAGTTCGGCTAGCATAATAAATCACACCCGGCTTCTTGTCCTTTCTTTGTTCGAGCACCGCACTAATTGCATAGTCACTTGCATCACACATAAGCTCAAATGGAAGATTCCAATTCGAACTTTGCATAATGGGAGCGGGGGTTAGCAATTGTTTGAGTTTCTTGAAGGCTTCCTCACATTGATCTGTCCACTCGAACGGGGCATCTTTGAGGAGAAGATTACACATTGGTTTAGTTATTAGGCTAAAATTTTGTATAAATCTTCGATAGAATCCAACATGGCCTAAAAATGAGCGGACATCTTTGACCGTTTTTGGAGTTGGCAATTTAGCAATAAGATCCACCTTAACTTTGTCAACTTCGATTCCCTTTTTCGACACGACATAGCCCAAAACAATCCCTTTTGTCACCATAAAATGACATTTTTCCCAATTAAGAACGAGCCTCTTTTCTACACATCGTTCTAGAACCTGCTCAAGATTTAATAAACAATTATCGAATGACCCACCGTAAACGGTGAAGTCATCCATAAAAACTTCTAAAGTTCTTTCCACAAGATCACTAAAAATGCTTAGCATGCATCTTTGAAAAGTAGCAGGGGCATTACACAATCCAAATGGCATCCTTCGGCATGCGAATGTGCCAAATGGACATATAAATGTTGTTTTTTCTTGATCATCCAAATCGATTTCAATTTGATTGTACCCTGAAAATCCGTCCAAGAAACAATAAAATTCATGTCCCGCCACTCTTTCTAGCATTTGATCTAGGAAAGGAAGTGGGAAATGATCTTTACGTGTTACAGCATTTAACTTTCGGTAATCAATGCACATACGCCACCCGGAAGTGATTCTTTGTGGGATTAATTCATTGTTCTCATTTTTAACCACCGTAAGCCCGGATTTTTTAGGCACAACTTGTGTAGGGCTTACCCACTTACTATCCGAAATCGGATAAATGATTTTTGCATCAAGCAATTTTAGCACCTCGTTTTTGATAACATCTTGCTTGTGTGGATTCAAACGGCGTTGAAATTGTCTCGATGGTTTAGCCTCATCTTCCAAATAAATTTTATGAGTACAAATTAAGGGACTAATCCCATGAAGATCGGCTAAACTCCAACCAAAGGATTTTTTATACTTACCGAACATACTTACCAATTTCTCCTCCTATTCAGTTGAAAGTTCAGATGAAATTACCACCGGAAAAGTTTCTGAAGTACCTAAAAAAGCGTACTTCAAATTGCTTGGTAATGGTTTTAATTCCATTCTTCCTTCGATTGATTTTGATGGTTCCGATTCACCTTCCTTTTGTGGAACCTGTTTTTCACTCAAAGAACACACTTACATACAATTATTGGGTTCCTTGGGAGTGGTTAGAAGATCTCCCAACGATTCTAATTCAAAAATATACTCAAAGTGTTCATCAACCAATGACTCTATCATGTTAACGTGTTCATTTTCATCTTCAAAATCACTTGCTTGCTTAATTAATGAAAGCACATTTAGCTCAAGAGTCATATTTCCAAATGTTAATTTAACAATACCATTTTTGCAATTGATTATAGCATTTGATGTTGCAAGAAATAGTCTTCCTAAAATAACAGGAATTTGATTAGCGGGGTTCACAACAGGCTGTGTATCAATGACAATGAAATCAACTGGGAAGAAGAACTTGTCAACCTGCACAAGTACATCTTCCACAATACCCCTTGGAACCTTAACGGACCTATCCGCTAATTGAATTGTAACTTTGGTAGGCTTTCACTCTCCCAAACCCAATTGTTCATAAACTGAAAATGGAAGAACATTCACACTTTCTCCTAAATCAAGTAAAGCTCGTTTAATTCGACAGTTTCCTATCATACATGAAATTGTTGGACAACCGGGGTCCTTGTATTTAGGAATTCTTGTATTTTGCAAAATTGAGCTTACTTGTTCGGCCATAAAAGATTTCTTTTTGACATTCAACCTTCTTTTTATGGTATACATGTCTTTCAAAAAATTTCCGTAAGGAGGAATTTGTTTGACCGCATCGAGTAATGGAATGTTAATTTTTACTTGTTTAAAAACTTCCAAAATTTCAGCATTTTGATTTGGTTTTAAGGATTGCTATAGCTGTAACGACCCGGTCCCACCTCAGTACGATATTGTCCGCTTTGGGCGAGCGCGACCTGCAACCCCTCAAGGCCAGTCCATCTACTCCCCTCACGGATTTGTTTTCGGGAGGTCACGACTAGCTTCCCAGGGGGTCACCCATCCTGGGATTGCTCTGGCCAGCTACTCGCTTAACTTCGGAGTTCTTATGGGATCCGAAGCCAGTGAGCTACCCAAAAGGCCTCGTACTTAATTAGCGACCATATCTTACTTATATGGGTCTCCAAGGATCCCCCACTTTCCGATGTGGGATGCCCCCTTTGAGCTACAATTCCTCCACTCAAGGGAGTACTCCATCACTCGCAGGGCGTCACATCCTTCCCCCCAAGGGAATCGACGTCCTCGTCGACACACCGTACTCTGCGGGGTCCGCTCTGATACCATTTGTAACGACCCGGTCCCACCTCAGTACGATATTGTCCGCTTTGGGCGAGCGCGACCTACAACCTCTCAGGGCCAGTCCATCTACTCCCCTCACGGATTTGTTTTCGGGAGCTCACGACTAGCTTCCCAGGGGGTCACCCATCCTGGGATTGCTCTGGCCAGCTACTCGCTTAACTTCGGAGTTCTTATGGGATCCGAAGCCAGTGAGCTACCCAAAAGGCCTCGTACTTAATTAGCGACCATATCTTATTTATATGGGTCTCCAAGGATCCCCCACTTTCCGATGTGGGATGCCCCCTTTGAGCTACAATTCCTCCACTCAAGGGAGTACTCCATCACTCGCAGGGGGGGGGGGGAAGGATGTGACTCCCTGCGAGTGATGGAGTACTCCCTTGAGTGGAGGAATTGTAGCTCAAAGGGGGCATCCCACATCGGAAAGTGGGGGATCCTTGGAGACCCATATAAGTAAGATATGGTCGCTAATTAAGTACGAGGCCTTTTGGGTAGCTCACTGGCTTCGGATCCCATAAGAACGCCGAAGTTAAGCGAGTAGCTGGCCAGAGCAATCCCAGGATGGGTGACCCCCTGGGAAGCTGGTCGTGAGCTCCCGAAAACAAATCCGTGAGGGGAGTAGATGGACTGGCCCTGAGGGGTTGCAGGTCGCGCTCGCCCAAAGCGGACAATATCGTACTGAGGTGGGACCGGGTCGTTACAATAGCCTTTGAGGAAAAGGAATTTTCACACTCTCTTTGATTTTTTCAATGTCCTTTTTTTCCTTCACTTCCTCATCATTCTTTTCGACTTCTTCGTCTACCACCTCCGTTTCTTTTGATTGAACTACTTCCTTTGACTTTTGGTCCTTAGGATGAATAGTTTTATCAACCATTTTTCCACCTCGAAGAATGGTGATAGACTTCATGTGTGACGCCCCCCGAATCCCGTTCTGAGATTTTCACCTCCGGGACCCGGTTAATCACGGATGCCGAACGCGACGGCGGTTTAAATATAAAATCCATAACTTTTTAAAAACTTTGA